>CAKAOJ020000008.1:1200000-1825000 GCA_916701645.2 Sebastolobus alascanus
CATAGTATAGTGTATCGAAAGATTTTGCCAAAAAAAGTCATAGTATAGTGTGTCGAAAAATTTGTCAAAAGAAAAGTCACAGTATAGTAAATCGAAACATTTTGCCAAAAAAAACCCCAATAGTATAGTATGTCGAAAGATTTTGACAAAAAAAGTCAGTCTAGTATGTCGAAAATTTTTGCCGAAAAAAACAAGAGTATGGTATTTCAAAAGATTTTGCCCAAAAAAGTCATAGTCTAGTTACTAGACTATGACTTTTTTCTCGGCAAATTTTTCGACATACTAGACTAGTATGTCGAAAAATTTGCCAAGAAAAAAGTCTTAGTATAGTATGTCGAAAAATTTTGCCAAAAAAAAGTCTTAGTATAGTATCTCGAAACATTTTGCAAAAAAAAAGTCATAATATAGTGTGTCGAAAAATATTGCAAAAAAAACAGTTATAGTATGTCGAAACATTTTGCCAAAGAAAAGTCATAGTATAGTATGTCGAAACATTTGCCATAAAAAAGTTATAGTATAGTATGTCGAAACATTTTACAAAAAAAAGTCATAGTATAGTATGTCGAAAGAATTTGCCAAAAAAATGTCATAGTATAGTATGGTTAAAAATTTTGCAAAAAAAAGTCATAGTATAGCATGTCGAAAAATTTTGCCAAAAAAGAAGTCATAGTATAGTATATCGAAAAATTTTCCGAAAAAAGTCATAGTATAGTATTTCGAAAAATGTTGCCAAAAAAAGTCGTAGTATAGTAGTCGCAACATTTTGCCAAAAAAAAGTCATAGTATAATGTATCGAAACATTTTGCAAAAAAAAAATCATAGTATAGCTTGTCGTAAAATTTTGCCAAAAAAAGTTATAGTATGTCGAAAAATTTTGCAAAAAAGGTATAGTATAGTATTTCGAAAAATTTTGCAAAAAAAAAGTCGTAGTATAGTATATCGAAAAATTTTGCTAAAAAAAAACCCAATAGTATAGTATGTCGAAAGATTTTGGCATAAAAGTCATAGTCTAGTTTTCCGAAAAATGTTGGCAAAAAAAAGTCATAATATAGTATGTCGAAAGATTTTGCCAAAAAAGTCATTGTAAAGTATGTCGAAAAAATTTGCGGAAAAAGTCATAGTATAGTATGTCGAAAGGTTTTGCCAAAAAAAAGTCAGTCTAGTAAGTCAAAATATTTTGGCAAAAAAAGTCATAGTATATTATGTGTCAAAACATTTTGCAAAAAATGGTATAGTATGTCGAAAAAAAGTCATAGTATAGTGTGTCGAAAAAAAGTTTAAAAAAAGTCATAGTATAGTATGTTGAAAAAAAGTCATATTATAGCATCTCAAAAAAAAGTCATGTTATAGTATGTTGAAAAAAAGTCATAGTATAGTATGTACAAAAAAAAGTCATAGTATAGTATGTCGAAAAAAAGTCATAATATAGTATGTCGAAAAAAAGTCATAGTATAACATGTAAAAAAAAGTCATAGTATAGTTTGTCAAAAAAAGCCATGGTATAGTATGTCGAAAAAAAGTCATAGTATAGTGTGTCGAAAAAAAGTTTAAAAAAATGTCATAGTATAGTATGTTGAAAAAAAGTCATATTATAGCATGTCAAAAAAAGTCATGTTATAGTATGTTGAAAAAAAGTCATAGTATAGTATGTACAAAAAAAAGTCATAGTATAGTATGTCGAAAAAAAGTCATAGTATAGTATGTCGAAAAAAAGTCATAGTATAACGTAAAAAAAAGTCATAGTATAGCATGTCGAAAAAGAAGTTTTTAAAAAAGTACAGTATGTTGAAAAGCACAGTATGTTGAAAAAAAAGTCATAGTATAACATGTCAAAAAAGTCATAGTATAACATGTCGAAAAAAGACCATAGTATGTACAAAAAAAGTTTAAAAAAGTCATAGTATAGCATGGCGAAAAAGAAGTTTTTAAAAAAGTCACAGTATAGTATAAAAAGTTTTTTAAAAAGTCATAGTATAGCATGTGAAAAAAAATCATATCATAGCATGTTGAAAAAAAGTCATAGTATGGCATGTGGAAAAAAAGTCATACTATAGCATGTTGAAAAAAAGTCATAGTATAGTATGTCGAAAAAAAGTTAAAAAAAAGTCATAGTACAGTATGACGAAAAAAAAGTCATATTATAGCATGTCAAAAAAAAGTCATAGTATAGTCTGTCGAAAAAAGGTCATAGTATAGTATGTCGAAAAAAAGTCATAGTATCGCATGTCAAAAAAAAGTCATCGTATAGTATGTGAAAAAAATGTCATATTATAGCATGTCAAAAAAAGTCATATTATAGCATGTCAAAAAAAGTCATAGTATAGTATGTCGAACAAAAAGTCATGGTATAACGTGATAAAAAGTCATAGTATAACATGTCAAAAAAAGTCATAGTATAGTATGTCGAAAAAAAGTCATAGTATAGTATGTCGAAAAAAAACTCATAAAACAGTCATAGTATAGTATGTCGAAGAAAAAGTCATTGTATAGGATGAAAAAAAAAAGTCATAGCATACTATGTCGAAAAAAAGAGTAAAAAAAGTTATACTATAGTATGTTGAAAAAAAAGTCAGCATGGTATATCGGAAAAAGTCCTAGTATAGTATGTCGAAAACAAAAGACACAGAATAGTATGTCGAAAAAACTCGTAGTATAGTATGTAAAAAAAAAAGTCATACAAATTCGTAGTATAGTATGTAGAAAAACCGTCATAGTATAGTATGTCGAATAATTTTGCAAAAAAAAGTCATGGTATAGTATGTCGAAAAATGTTGCAAAAAAAAGTCATAGTATTGTACGTTGCAAAATCTCATAAAAAGCCACAGTATTGAACTCCTGAGGCTTGCACTTGAGCAATAATAGAGCTGCATGTCCAGTATTTGCCTTTTTCAATGGAAATGTGTGCAGTGACAGTCAGGGGAGGATCCACATTTACTGTCAGTGAAACAGAAGGTCCAACATTAGCTAGAGGCTCAAAGTCCATGTTGCTGACAAGATCTGAATCCACTCATTCTCCAGGTGCTAAAAACAAGTGTCACTTGTAACCAGAGCATGTAAAAAAAACAAGTGAACATCCAGGCTCTCCACAGTTCAAACACAAAGATGCTGAAACTTCAAATGTCTAAATAACACTGAACAACTTGTGTGGTGTACCTTGCAAATGTAGCTTGAACATATTTTCTGTCAATAGTATCTCCGGTCTGCGTCGTACAGGGAATGACCTTTTGGTCCAGGACGACACAGGAGAAAGGGCTGAGCAGGGCCCGTTTTCTTGAGGGAGGTCCCCAAGCTTCTTCCCACCTGAGAGAGAAAGATGGCAAATGAATCACATGGAATAACATTTGGAATTTGGTGTTTTTGAGTGCCAGCACTGCTGCCTAGAATTAAGAGAAATATTCCAATGATTCCAAGTGCGAAATTACTTTGGATTCATGTGCAAAATTAATTTGAATGCAGACAAACTGTGTTGAAACACCAAGCCTGTCTGGAGGAAAAACAAAGTCGGGCCCTTTTGCCATCTCAAAATTGGCCCTTGAAAACCATATATCGGTTGACATCCAAAGTGAAATATACTTCAATACAATTCTAAGAACATACCTTCATGATCTTCATCATGTGGTAGGCAGCATCTGATGTGCTGATCTTTGAAGACTTCTTGCCCTTAGATGTTGGAGGTAACAGGTGAAGAATCAAAAGGTTGGCAGACACCTCACAGTCCTATACTAGAGAACAAGCATCAACACCATAGCAATTATTCTCACTTAAAGGACCATACCAATATTTTTGTTGTTGTTGTTTTCATGTTTTACTGCTGGCCATTTTCCAAACCACACTGTTAGTTTTTAGATTGACTGACCATTTTTCCTATCTGCAAGGCAGCCACTGGTTTCCATTCATTTCAGTACAGTATGAAAATCAACTACCAGTGGCTTGAAACTCGAGATAGGGAACCCATCAAAGTGTATATTTAGTCATAACATAAGTAATATTTTATCAAGATCCGCACACGAACACTTTCAGGAACTGACTTGTGAGGTGTTGGGTTTGATAAATTAAGTGTTAAAATAAAACTGAACCCTGTTGATTTCAACAATGAAAAATTAACACCGGCAACTAAATGATGTGATGGGAGAGGGATTACTTTCTAATCCAGTAACGTTACAGCTATGGTGAGTCACATAACATCTCACTGCAGATTATGACCAAGATTCTATTCACGAATATATTTCAACTGACTCTGTATTTCATCAGGCAGAGGTTAAGTTATAAAGTACAGCATAACATTTAAATAAAATAAATAAACTTTCATTATCGATCTTTTTTGCAAGAATGGCACTGGGTCACTCAACTATTTTTTCTCTCTGTTGGTGCAGCAGGTTAGTCTGTCTGTACATAATGCATACATTTACACATTATAAGAAATACAGCAGAGACAAAACAAATCACATTTATAATAAATAAGAAAAGCTCAAATGGGCTGCATAGAGTTTTCTGGTAAAAATGACAAAGTGTAGGAGTTTTACTAAATCCTTCTGCTGGCTGTGCCGTTCTTATACTGCACTCACAATATTATTGTCGCTGTGAGGTGTCTAGTAGCCAAAGCGAGACAAGAAAGGAAGCAATTTGTGTTGCTTTAAGGCATCGTATTGTGCCATTCTTGTCTTTTGTACCTTCATCTATCAGTTCTACTTGGCATGTCAGAATTCTTGAATCCACCGTACAACTGAGCCGTCATGCTCCGGATCCTTAAATTTGACATGTTCCATCTTGTGGAAGTTTTACTTCCTCTCTACTGACACATCCTCTCTCTCTCTGAGAGTCACTTTGAACCAGACATTTTCACATGCATGTGAAGAGCTCTGAAACTTGTAGGCCTACGTGAGTCTGTTTGTTTTGTTTGTTTGTGTGTGTCATATGTATGACAGAAGTTCTATTATGTTATTTTACAAATTTTCCAGTTTGCTCCTTCATGAAGAATTGAGGCTATAGTCAGCTTAGACTCACAGCAGTTGCAATGGATTCCAATAGGGACGTTTTCATGTTGGAAATAAAGTATCAAAATATCCATAAAAAAACTTCTCAGTCCTCTCCTGCAGCATAATCCATTTCTTCACGGCACATCTGTACTCTCAGTATGTTCTAAGCACATATTCATGTCAAAGTATGACTAAATCTGTGCTCTACAATCCTCATGCACAGCCCTGTCGAGGTTCATAGACGGTATATAAAAAGTGGACGTAGTCAACGTGACATCACCCATTGGTTTGTGGACTACCGTTTTGAAGCCTCGAATTTGCCATCTTGGTATTTGGACGTCGCCATCTTGTTTTTTTGCAACCAGAAATGACACAAGAGGGTGGAGCGAAGTACACCCGAACGCTGAATAAGACATTTTTAGGCGACCAAAATGTTACAATTATCTAACAATTAACACACTGTGAAAGGGTTGTAAGACAAAAACACGGACAACTCCCAGACCGGACAACGCCGTGGCAGCAACCTGTCAATCACAAGGTTGCCAAAAAAAAGCATACCCTGCTCTATGGTCTATTTTCCTCTTAATAGGACCATAATTTACTAAATGAACATCATGCTGTATTGAAGAAGACTTGAAACTAGCGATTGAGACCATAAACTGTGTAAAATGTTTACAACATTTGAGACGTAAAAGTGTGGGGGACCAATTGCCCCTTTCGCACTTCCTACCCCCCTACTTCAGATGCCCTTGCTCGTACCACAACCATGTTCAAACTCAGCCTTCATTTTGATCTCAGCTACACACCTGTAAAGTTTTGTGACTGTATCTTGCACGATGGTGACGCTATCGTGGACAGACAGACAGATAAACACCTGGCAAAGTACTGAAAACTGCTTCTGTGGTATAACTGCAACAGTAGGTGTCTTCAGGACCACTTTTCCATAAAGACACACACATACACAGACTCGCAAGGTGAAAAAAACACCAGCGTCGTGAGTGACATGCCTGGCAACCAATCGGTAAACTACAGTATGAATTCAGACCAACAGCGCGGTGAAGGCAGGCCCGTCAGGCTCTTATTGTGCTCATGTGTAGACTAAGCGCTAGACCTTTGAAGTGCCTAATTGTGCAAGCAAAAACAGGGGGAAAGAGCATGTACAGTCCCCCCCTTGGTGATGTATCCTGCCTTGGTAAATGCCAAAAGGATCAACCAGATGCTGAAACATCTGCGAGTTTATTTCATTCACTGAAAACTCCATATGGGGATTCTCCCTTGGTGGTATGGGTGAGAAATAATTAATCCTTGTATTATTCATCATTTTCACAGTGCTTCCCCTCATATGGTGCCAGCTGCAATGGCAAACACTGTACTTGTTGTCACATATGGTGGCACGCTGTTGATTCAGACAAGCAAACACATCCACTTCTTTCTGCTGTTTCACCTTGACTTACAAAATGACCTCCAGGTTTTATCAATAATATCTCCAATTACAGTGTCTATTATAGATTAGTGGCATGCAGGTTCTTGTTCAAAGCCTTGTAGAGTTCATCCCAGCTCTAAATGGGAATATATTGTAAAGATTGATTTATAGATATCTCCATGTAACATCATAAATCTACCAAAGATTGTCTAAGATACAACTTTATTAGGCCAAATCAGTTTAAAGATAATCTTTTGTGATTGGATGTGTAGCGATTGATGGTCTATGTCAAATATAGTGGAAGAGCTAGGCCCTCTCAAAATTACATATTTTAATATCCCCATTAAGCCAGTTTGTGTAATATTTCAATCTCCACAGCAGCGCCGAAAGGCATCATCTGGCCAAATTTCATTTAAATCAGACCTGTGGGGCCTGAAATACTCGAGCACCTGAGACTTCATGTTCGACATGATTATGACCGCCTTATTAATGTTCCCTCTAGATTTCATTGTGTGGAAGACAAATACGTGTCACGCACAAGGACAAAACAAAATGAGAGTGAAAAAAAGAGGTTTGAACCTTGAAGGAACTAAATCAAGGATGTACAGTCCCACACAAAATAGATCCACATTAGGCCCTTTTAATTTCCTATTTTATCCCATGAAACTGAATGTTTTGCAACTTGAAAAACTATTGTCATCGTTGTGATGAGATCATAACCCTGAGTAAGAAAAACAATGTTAAGTCACTGTACTATTGCTGACTTGCAAGCTCTCCTCCAGGGTGCGCGAGGTGGCACAAAAATGGATCCAACTTTCAATCAATTTGTGGCCTTGTGAGACCCAGAAATACTCCTGTACCCCCTGTTGGTCCTATTGACAAACCCTGCTGTCAGGGGACACATTGCTTATTTGGGTAGACAATAGATTAAAGGAATAAAGGTGGGCAGGGTTGATGAGCATGGATTGCTGAATGTGTACAGGGCACTGTGCAAAGTTTACAGTGGCACCAGGAGACGGAATATTGGCAGGTACACAAAAAAAGACGGCGAGATAACCAGGGCTGCGGAGAGATCACATCAGCCGTTGTTTGGAAACAGGTTCAAACAGTTGAAAATGAACCTTCATTAACACTCACCAGGCCTACTGCTCAAAAAGAGAAAAGGTGTCGTAAAACAGCAGAATGTGTCTTTCACTCTGGTTGAGCATGTAAGGATGATGATATCTGGTGCAAAAGTAAATCGTGAAAACGCCTTTTGTTCCCAGAGACAAAAACTTCTTTGCATGGAGCCAATGCAAGGTAATTTCTTTGAGACTGCTCATTCTTCCATGGCAGCCAGCCACAGTGCAGCAAGAAAACAGAGGAGACGGGAAGAAAACAGTGCAGCTGTGAAAATAGCTTGCAAAAGGGAAATGGTTAATAAAAACAAAGCATATCAGGAGGAATGAGGATCAAAACACCTTCAGTCAGACGTGAACGCATGGGCAACATCATCTGCTCCGTCATAGATGCGAGTGCTCGGCCTAAATGCATTCTTTCTGCTCTTGTTTATTTCAGTGCTGGAGCTGTTATTTAAAGCAGCTGCTGTGGCAGCCCGAAAGGGAGTATTGGATGGATGTTCAGCTTGATAATGCGAGCCACCTATGCTCACACATATTTCCATGGACGTCCAAAAGAAAATACTCAAATTCAGAGACCCACACAAGGTTTCACTCTTTCATGTGCCGAATTTAACAATTGACTTCGTCAATTAAAATTAAAATGCTTTTGTTTGTACAGCCATAGAAGCATCGGGGGAAAGATGAAGCAGACGTCTACAGACCAGGTGAAGATTGCGGGTGAACAAAAAAAAACACCTTTCTAATTAATTTGCATTCTAATCTCCACGGCCACATTCAAGGCCTGTGGGCCGACTTTGTTTATTTCCTGACTTCTGATAGACCTGGCAGAATAAACTACAACATTTCATTTTGTGAAACACAAATATGCATGCATAAAGAGTTGTGTTATCCTCTGTAGTAAAGATATGAAATAATACTACAATAATACCACATTTAGCACAACAACTATGCCATGATCATAATTATTCTGATTATTAGAATATATATATATATATATATATATATATATATATATATACTATTTTGCTGCACTCTTGGTCATATGGGGTTAACATTTCTGTTAAGCTGGGCACCAGATATGTATGAATTTTAAAATCTTGAAATTAATTCTGTAGCTAACAGGTCACCAGGGAAGCCAGGAGTGGATTAATGTGATCTCTGTTAAAGCCCTGATGGCTGAATTCGAGTACAAGTTCAGGGACTGTATGCTTTAATGAGCAAAAGGCGCTAACAACGATAGCAATTTGACTCCCATTCGACCCGTCTTTGCTAAAAATAGGCACGGTCATTGCACTACAAGGCACTATGCTAAAAATTACAAATGGAAAATAGGATTTCAGATCTTATATGTTATGGATATACAGTACATACACTCTCACAGTCTTCTTCCACCTTCTATCGAAGCATGCATTATTTTGACGTTTTTAAAAGCAATTCCTCCTCAGTGTGCAGTCAGAGAACTTCCTCTTAATTAGGTTAATTACACTCAGAACACATCTCAAACTAATTTGACCCAATTTTTAAAGCAGATGTTTTCTCTGGGCGTAAAAAGAACAATACTGCATGATGGTGAAAGTTCTGCTTGTTCAGAAACAGTAGTGTGACTGCTTATTCAAGCTAATATTGAATCAAATTTTGTTCTATCAAATAAGCAGCATCATGCTCCATAGACTTTCCCCTCCGTCCCTCTCTCTCTTAATCTAAGTCTCGGTACCTCTCTTTCTGCTGCTGTTTCTTGGCTCACTTCTTATCAGACGCCTTCAGCTGTCGGTGGAGCGTCCACAGAGACTGTCAGTGTACCGGGCTACTTGGCAATGGTCGAAGCTTTTAATTTTCTCTACTTCCCAATATTTCAAATATCTTTCTACTCCATAATTTTCCCTTCACATTTCCTCATCTTTGCACAGTTGACCAGTGCCTAAAAGAATCGCTAACTATATGCAGATCTATGGATTTTTACTGCGATTCATTCTTTCTACATCAGGCCCGGGGATAATTTCCCCTATCAGAGGTTGTGTTTGCCACCATAAAGTATTGATGACATAAGTAAAAGTGGGTGTGCATTATGGTTGAAGGGGTTTGGGTGCACATGGTTAAATGCCTTTGTGGTAACTAAGCAGCCATGTAATTACAGGCCTGGTATGACAGACAGCAAAAACAGCAAAAACATAGCATTACATGGATTATAATAATATATTTACATCAGTAATTATTGCATCAATTCTTTTGACTAATATGTTGTTCAGAAGTTTCTATAGTAACCAGTTTGTCAAGAAAAGGTCAGCACGACAAAGACTAAAGGGAAGTGAAGAAAACAAGATCAAAAGTCTACAGCCGTGCTAGCAACTCTGTGAGGCTATACTTGGACACAGCGGTGCTTTGAGCTAAATGCTATAATTAGCATGCAAACATGTTCACAACGACAATGGTAACATGCAGATGTTTAGCAGGTATAATGTTTACCATGTTCACCATCTTAGTTTAGCGTGTTAGCATGCTAATATATGCTAATTAGCACTAAACACAAAGCACATCTGAAGTTGATGGGATTAGTTTTGCAGTTTTTTGGTCATGAACGTACGAAACGAACAAAAGTATTAGCGAAAAGGAAATTTTGCACCTGATGATGACACTACATGAAAAGTCAAGGGATCATAATTCATCCTGAGGTGAACATGAATATTATATATATATATAACTTCATATTTGTGCCAAATTTCATGGCAATCAATGGCTATCCTATAGTTGTTGAGCCATTTCACTCAATCCAGTGGTGCTAGAGGAAAAGTCAGGGAATCACTAAAACCAGTCGGTTTTATTATCTGAGGACCATGAATCAGTAGTAGTCAGTAGCCTACAAAATTTACTGACAATCCATCCAATAGTTATGTCAGATATTTCAGTCAATCCAACATTGCAGAGATGGGGACTTGTGAGCATCTCTGGGTTTGAGAGGCTAGGTGGATGTGTAAAATTGCAGTAGATTATAAGCTGCCATTGGTTGGAGACCCAGTGTAATTAATATGGTTGTACTCTAACTGTTATTGAAAAATAGCTTACGGTTATTATTGCATGCCTAATAATGTTAGTTATATTTTCCTGCTACTCTGAGTAACGTTGTAAAGTCTGTATCCATTTTTAGGGGCAAAGTTATTTACTTTAAAAGGATAGTTTTTTATTGTGTTGTTTTTTCATATTGCATTACAACAGCCTGTTTAAAGTGATCATCAACTAATCGATGCTGATACTGTTTGCTAATAGATAACGGAGTGATGATAAGTAGCCTACATGCTTTGAATTCCTCAGATTTATCTATGCTGTGTTCTAAGCAGACCGGATGGCAGCAGATGATACAACGCTCATTACATCCAGAAGAGACTTGAGACTTGACTTGGACTTGCAAAAAATGACTTGAGCATCTCTACAACATTGCCAAAAACATTACCAGTTTCAGTTTACGCCTTAAAGGACAATGGTGGCTGTTTTTATCTTGAAGGTCACAATCCTAGATTTTGATTTGATCAAAAAATGTCATCACTTCATTGAAGATCTTTAAGTAACAACCTTAAAATATAGGGGCTCATCAATCTCTGAGTACTGAACCCAAAGTGATCAAAACATACTCCAGTTAAACATACAATGCATCCTGCCCTCATCCAGTTTTTGATGATTAATTGCATAAACATACAGTATTTCCTGTCAATAACAGAATAAACGGTTGATGTTACGTGCTTTAATCTATAGCGGCAGAACTCCCATGTTATGTTCATGTCGTATCGGATGTTCTCACACAAGCTGACAACTGGAAAGCCACTTCAGATCAACTTCCTGGTGATAATTACAAGTCGCACTGTGAGATTTTTGGCAGGTTCTGGTGTCTCTAAAAAGCATCAGAAATTGTGCAAGGTTTTCTTAACACATTGCAACCACCGTTGACTGTGACTGACAAGCATTAATGTTTATATTTACATTAACATACAAGAGTCATTCTGTAGAAAGATAGCACTTTCACTTTACACCTTCTAAACAGACAGCCGGCACAAATGTGTGAACAAGGAAAAAAAGGTGGCAGACAGGTGTAACTGAAAGGCCATGCTAATTGTTTGATCAAAGCTATTTAATAGAGTGTGAATGCAGTGTGTGCGTGTGTGTATGTGTGTACTGTCTGTGGTGTAGAAAAGGCTTGTTTTATCACCTTTTTTTGATGCAGCTATTTGCAGCTACGAAACATGAATGATGAAGTTTTGAACCCAATCAATTGTCATAATGGAAAGAAAACTGGGAAAATAAGGTTCTGGTTCAAAATAGCTGGATTTATTTATTTAACATAAAGCTTTGGTCTCCACTTTTTTCTAATCAGTGCTAAAAGAAATAGGTTTGTGATGTTTGTGAACATTGCCAGTACTCTCTAATACCTTTTGTATGATAAAACTAGAAAATTTGAATGCAAAGGTTTAGTGAAAGAACAGCTTTATATTTTAGCAGACATGTTTTGGTTATAAAGTGCCGTTGTGTTTCTGCCTCTGACTGTTCTCGACTCTATATATTCCAATCTGTGATCATCAAATGCACCTGAAAAACTAAAGCAATTTGAAATGATCCCTGTGATGAAATGAAGAATGTGCCCATCGTCGCACTGGATGAGTCAGGAAAACAGTAACACTATACAATACAGTACACAGAAATATGAGTGGTTACTTGGGAACAAGTGAGGAACGAATCAAGACCAATACATTACAGTAAACACAAAACAATAATATCAATATCAATGAATCGTTAATAAGTAGTTCCTTAATAACTGTGAATCGAGGACTATATAGTGGTTAATGATGAGTTACTAGAGAACAGACTGGAAGATATAATATTTATATATGAGCAGCTGAGCGGCACAAACTTCATGAACACATAGGGTAAGTAATGGTCAGATAATCATTAAGTAATGAGGAACTGCTTAGTAACTCAGTATGATGAACTACTTTACTCGTGGGTGCACAAAAAGAATAATTCATGATTAAGTTATTAATGAGTTGTTACTAGTTTGTGCTGCTCAGCCGCTGGTTCAGGAGCAACTCATGAAGAAAGCGGTCGTTATTCCCATTCACAGATATTTATGAACTAATCATTATTAATATACATGTAGTGTCTCCCAGTCTGTACTCAGTAACTCATCATTTTCTACTATATAGCCCTCTATTCAGTTATTCAGGAACTAGTCATGATTTATTAATCATCAGGTGATTTTTACCTCACTCGTTCCTTCATAACGACATTTTTGTGCTCCGTATTGTAAGGTGTTACCAGGAAAGCTGCTCATCAATAATCTGCCTCTAATTTTCTCGGAGCGGTGTTCCAGGAGGATGGGAGGGTCCGTGGCTATCTCTCTGCCTCAGTGCACAGCGGACCCAGAGGGAGGGACCCATTAACAGAGATCTGTTTATACTGCCTCACCTCAATCTCAGCGCATACCTCCTGACTAATGTCAGCCATGTTTAACAACCACCTGCCTTATCGCATGTACACACAGAAAGAAGGCACTGGCTGTGAAATCAATCAAGCACAGAACTTGTGTCAATTGCTGCAGAAAATTGGAAATAAGACATTTAGAAAACACTGTAAGTCAAGATGTGATAAGTGAATGTGTGAAGTTTGGGTTATTTTAGAACGGGTGAATATTTCATCTGTTCTCTCTACAGAACCAAAACAGAATCCTCTCAGTGTTGTCTACAGTCTCTATGTTTCGTAGGCAGGCTACAATTACATGCACAAATTCTACTGATGTTGATGCAGTCTCAAGGGTCAAAAGAGCAACCCTGTCTCCAAGAAATTACATGTATACTAATTAGGGCTGTCAATCGCTCAAAATACACAATACGCAATTAATCACACTTTTTTTTTGTGTGTTCAAAATGTACCTTAAAGGGAGATTTGTCAAGTATTTAATACACTTATTAACATGGGAGTGGGCAAATATGCTTACTTTATGCAAATGTATGTATATGTTTATTATTGGAAGTCAATTAACAACACAAAACAATGAAAAATGTTGTCCAGAAACCCTCAAAGGTACTGCATTTAGCATAAAAAATATATGCTCAAATCATAACATGGCAAACTCAAGCCCAACAGGCAACAACAACTGTCAGTGTGCTGACTTGACTATGACTTGCCCCAAACTGCATGTGATTATCATAAAGTGGGCATGTCTGTAAAGGGGAGACTCGTGGGTACCCATAGAACCCATTTTCATTCACATATCTTGAGGTCAGAGGTCAAGGAACCCCTCTGAAAATGGCCATGACAGTTTTATGACATGGTTGGTACCAATGGAACGTTTTCTAGTTTTACATGATGCCAGTATTTTCACTCTACCTTTAAAACTGAGCCCGCTACAACCTAAAAAAACGTAAGTTGCATTAATGCGTTAAAGATAATAATGGCGGTAAAAACTGATTCGCGTTAACGCGTTATCGCTTTAACTTTGACAGCCCTAACACTAATACATACTACTCATATACCACTATGTATGTGCTGCTTATACACTAATATGTTGTTAATTAACATATCTGGCAAGTCGCTTAATGTTGATACCATCAGTAAAATGTTAACTGACAATATATTTCATTTGGTCTCTGCCAAAATATCCACTCATAGTAAAAAAAAAAGCATGAAGAAACTTTTTATGGTTATGTTTAGGTACTCACAGCACTTGGTTAAGGTTAGGGACCCAAGGGCTGGCCCTAGGCCCGGGGAGCATGCTGGAGGCTGGTCTAGGGCTGGAGTGTTTGGGTGAGGGGTTGAGGCCCGGGTCTGGTGAGCTTGCTGGAGGCTGGTCCAGCACCACCAATTTTCAGCATGAAATCTTTGGCTGATTTTTGTTGCGATGGGAGAAGAGGCTGAATCAGTTATACCCAACTGGCCGTTTTCTGCCTTCTCACATCATTTTGGCATTTTTGACACAAGGGGACCAAGTCTATCTGGGGCAAGGGGTCACTAGCCAGGAAGCATCTTAGACACACAGGGGGACCAAGTGTTGCACTCCCTTCATCCCCCCACCCTGACCACTATCCTACAACCCAGGAATTGCGTTCGCTCCATAAATGTAGTACATCCTTTGCTCAAAAAAGCATTTTGTGCAAACACAGTTCAGGCAGGAATTACTTTTCTCATTACAACATAATGAGGAAAACTAATTAGCATTATATAAATGTAATTTCTAGGAGACAGTTGATAGGGGTTGATAGGGGGGACAATCAAGCTAGTCAATTTAGTAATTTCAAAACCGCGTGTGGAGCAAAAAGACAATTAAACCAGGGATCCAAATTGACTGAGTAATAGACTATTTTCACAGAAGATATTTTGACATGTCACAGTATAAGCACAGGTGTAAATAATGAAATTAATAATGGCCGAATACCATTAAGCTGCATCAGTTTCAGAGTCCTGGTAGTGTGCATGCTGGTTTCGCTGTCACGGCTTACTGGGACACAGGAATAGAACGATGTTAACGTTATTAGTAACACCTGTGACAAGTCAAAATGTCTCCTGTGAAAAAGGTCTATTGGTGAAAATAAACTATGCACTCACATGAAGGTAACCTGATGCCAACACCACAAGGTGTTTTTTTTATATGTCGGATACGGACTGCTTGAAAAAAGCAACTGGATTTCATGACATGGCAATGTAACAGGAAGCAGCTGTCATTTCAACGTCTAAGCAAAGCTGTCACCATAATGTTTGGCTATGCATGAGCGAGGTATTTACAGTAACTCAGAGTGTTGCAAAAGCAGTATATATAGTATAGTCTTATCTGAGTCTGTGCCCAACGTTCACTCTTTCACTCCTTTCAAAATGGCCAAAACATGATGCTGGACGTCATGGACCGGGTTGTATTGATAAAACACACTTTTCCTGATTTCAGTACTGATATACTGTATCAAAGTTTTAATTTGTATTTCATCTGGAAGAGAAAATGAGCTTCAAGCTGAAAGGAGACTTTCCTGCTATTACTAGTTGTAACCTAAGGAGTACAGACAAAACTAACCAGTGCTCAGAAGCATATCATACGACGACTAATGCATTTGGTCAATAAAGTGAATAAAGGAACACAAGCTGTTGCTCTTCATGCATGAAGAGTGGTGCTCACCCTATGACTAACTGTAAATGTTCCACTATAGGGCTTTAGATGTTAAAGCATTGATTGTTTGTATGTTGAATATTTCAGAGAGCTCTTTAGAAATGGGTGACACATGTTGAAAACACACAGACAGGTGCTAGTCAAAGGACACAAGGGGGTATTTTTAGCACCAAAATAGGATGTTAACCATGTGACCCATGTCCCCCGCACTCTTTTACATTCATTATCTCACTACATGTCAAACACAGCCAGAAGCGGCAGCAAAGAAGCCATTAGGCCTTATCTATTATTGAAGAGTTGAAGGCCTTCTAATGGCTGGAAATCGCTGACACCATAGTTGTATGATTTACAGTCTATCCCTGCTTTAAAAGAAAACACACACACACACACACGCTAAGCAGAAATGTTTTCATGAAATTTACATCTTGTTAATCTATACAACAAAAGCAGTCAGTGGTCTGGCTTAATCTCTTCTCCCTGTTGTTCTGTGTCGTCAGTCGCATAGCTAGAGTTGCTTAGCCTCGTGACGACTCTGTCTGCACCCTCTGGATATTTCTATTCTGCGCGCCGCAGCAGTGACATTATTATTTCATGTGGATAAAGACATTGAGACGACAGAGATGGCTGCCCTTTCACCAACAACTACAAAGGATGTGATGCAGTGCCACTGCCAGCCCTAATATGCGTCTGTGGGTTCACTGCGTTAATGTGACCATTGAGAGGAAACGTTCTCAGGCCTCTATCAGCGGCCTTATATTTCCTGACCATTTAGGCTGACAAGCTGTGGCACTTTGAGCGAGTTGGGAGCAGAGGCTCACAGTACAGATTATTGTGGTGAGTCATAAAAGACCTTTGCAGTAGCACCCACAAGTTTGAAAGGTCGGCAGCAGCATTTCTAATTTCTAGTGTTTTACAGCCATTTAAACTACTAATACTGACAATTGCTTGTGTAAAATGGGTGAGAATTTATTTAATATTTGAACATCTACATTTGCACCACAGCTGAGCAAACTCCACCTGCTGACGTAGCTCGTGATGGCTCAGTACAATCCTAATTTTTACATTTTTATGATGTTTGACATCATTATTTCCTTGGCAAAACGCAGAAATAACGATTTATTATGATCCTGTTAATATTTCGTTGCCATCACTGAACTTCAGTTTATATTTGTATTCACATTATCCACAGGGGAAATTAGTTGTGCCTTGTGAAAAGCTGAAGTACGAGGCGAGTCTCACATTTTTCCTGCCATTGTTGGTAATTTTGTGACTCCCCATTGCCAAGTTTGTAGACACTAAAAAGTTTAATACAAGTGAGTTGTCAGTGAGTGAATTTTACCTATCCTTATAACAATTTCATTTCAATTTAATGTTTTTGTGTTTACTTGATTGAGTGTTCACTACCTTACATTCACAGGTTCTTAGTTTGTGTTTGAGAGCAGCCGTGGCGTAACAGTGAAGGAGCAGAGGCCCGTCCCTGGAGTTAAATAACCAGCTTAAATGGAAGGATAGCACCTCGGGTCTTGTGTGTAACTAATGAGAAGGCAATACTAAAGGCGCTGTGAACAGAGCTGACTGGTGTAAGGTGAGAGCTAATCAGGGCCTTTCCATGCTCTGACAACCCTGTGTGCCTCCAACAATTACAATGCTGAGGATTAGTGAGTTGCAAAGAAACACACAATATGTCAAACTGCAATCATTAAATGATGGTTCCTCTTGGTTGCCTCTGCCAAAGCCAACATGGAGCATTTGCATGCAAATGCAGGTTAGCAGTCCTGCTTCTGGCATTTTTGTCATCTGTGGCCGAATGGTTATATTTGATATCATGTTGCAGGAATTTACAGCATTTGTTTCAATGGGAGAAGGTAACACTCTGTACCAACACATTGATAGCCCTCAAAAATTGTACATACAGTAATGCGGATTATCCACATAATAAAAGCAATTAGCTGAAAAAGTCTCTGAGACGGTATAACTCTGTGTTAAGCAGCTGACTTGTAGCTACCTGCTGAAACAAAGCTAACATTTGTGTAAATTATATTTTTCCTGTTGACTCTTTTGTTGACTGTTGGGAGTTGGGAGACGTAAATGAATAGTCCTGCTAAGTAAAGCGTTCATTTCTGTAAAAATTGCTTCTACACTGCGACGTAAACATTGAAGAAAAAGTTCCACATTGAAGAAAATGCACTTATTTGCCTTCTTACTGAGAGTTAGATGAAAAGATCGATACCACCCTCATGTGTGTACGCTAAATATGAACCGTGAAGAGCTGGTTATCTTAGCTTAGCACAAAGACTGGAAATGGAGGGAAACAGCTAACCTGGTTCTGTCCAGAGGTAACAAAATCCACCTGCCAGCACCTCTAAAGCTCTCTAATTACAGTTTGCCTCATTCGCTTTGGCTCAATTCTTGAATGAGATTTTTTTTTTTAAATTAAAAACCAATAAGCTGAATCTCATAACAATTACTTTGTTGTTGATAACAGATTAGAATGTATCATTCATTCAAGCAAATTGCACGTGTTTTGGCATGTGTGCAAAAGAATAAGTGTCTACAATTTGCACAATGACCACTTGCACGTCTTGCTGATTAAAAACTGATGAGTTGATTCTCATTGAAATTGTCGTCCTCTTCACGACTTCTAAACATTCTTTCATTGTTTGAGCCGTCACATGCATCACAATTCGTCACATGCCTATCACATAGCACAACTATTATCTGTTGTGGATTTACTGTTGAAGTTGGATACTCAGACAATCTGCAGTCTATTAATATGGTTTTCAAACAGACAAGTCTGCTGCTTTGACTCTCTAAGACAAAACCACCATAATGTTTAGCCTCAGTCATTAATGAGGTGACTCCCAGATCAATTCTTATCGACTGAAGGCCTCCATTATTGGCTTGTAAGACATTACTGTTGTACCATTATTCCTTAATTATATTGGCAGAGCAGTGCTGGTGCGGCTCCCTCTCTAGTATAGTACAAAAATCAGACGAGGTACTAATCATCCTTTCTAACACAAACATGGCCCGGGGTGTTACCGGCTTTACTGTTCCATTCTAATGCATTCATTAACAAACAACAGTGATTTATTTGTTCAAGGCAATGCATGATTGCTTAATGGCAGGAGAATGAAAAGGTACACAGTTAAATATGTGCAATTAATGGAGAGTTAAATATTTGTAAGGGACAAATCAAGATACGCGCAAAAGCAGCAGGAAACACAATAGACCGTGTACAGCTATAGTTTCCCTTCAGAACTTTGACAAAATGTCAACTAGGAAATCAGCATAGTGCTTTTATGGGCCCTTGAGTATTTTCTAATGAGAAGTACTACTTTGGAGAAAGTGTGATTCAACAGAGATCTTTGCCTTTCCTGTGTTCAGAATCAGAAAATACACAAATTCAGTTCACCATTGGACTGGCTGCCTCATGCTGTATATGCAACAGTGAATCATCTGCTCTCTTTTTGTGAGGACATCATGAGTTCTTTGTCACACCGACAAAAGGATACTGTTGAAAAGAGAATTTTTTCACTTTTTACGAGACGTGCAATGTTGGTATCATTGTTGCACAATATATCCACAGTAATTTATTTAAACAAAGCTTTTCACTCCTGAAGGTTAAGTTCTAACAGTTGAGTTCACTACTTGTTTTAAACAACTGCAAGCAGACACTACACTCTACTGTGTGGACTTGTACCTTCTCAGTGCACATGCAGTAACTGCACAACAGCCACAGTTAATGGCAAGTAGCAGGTTCGACTATCACTGTGGCCTCGATAAAAGCCGAGTACTCCTGCAGCCCCGAGGTGCTTTCTCTCTGTCCGGTGTAGTGCAACAGCAGGATGTCAACGCTGATCCTTTTCGCAGATCTGACCTCCGTCTCCAACTCGATTGAGCCTGAAAAAGTCTCACTTGACCCGGCCCGATTTCATCACCTCCTATAATTCAGCAGGAGCTAGTTATTTTTATCCAAATCTCCATGCTTCCTGGACTCTCTGAGAAGGTAATACGATAAAATAAAGTCTGCACTTTCAGGACTAAAGATAATACACAACATGGTTGTTGACCACCATACTCCATCAATGTCTCTTTCACATTGGCTACTCTTTCTCTCTGAGCACAATGACTTTAATCCGTTGCTTGATTTTAGGAACTCAGCGAGTGGAGTATTTAATTTTTAGTCACGCTAGCAGCGTGACTATATTGCCAATGGTAATAATGTGTCTGTTGGTCGTTCACCACATTTGGAAAAACTAACTATTGGATGGATTTCCATGAAATTTGGTTTAGACTTCCATGATCCCTGGAGGATAAATCCCTAATAACTTTGGTAATCCTTTGATTTTTCCTCCAGCGCTACCATGAGGTTCACATTTGTGGTTTTGAGTGAAATGTCTCGACAACTTTTGAATGGATTACCATGAAATTTGATACAAACATTGTCCCCCTCTGGAAGAAGTTTAATAACTTTGGTGATCCCTAGCACCATCATCGGGTCAAAATTTCAGCGTGTCAAAGTCTTTCGCTTATGACCAAATAACCCTGCAAAACTAATAACCTTCCCAACAGCTTCAGCTGTATTTAGTTGTAATTAGAAAAAATTACCACGCTAACACAATAAACTAAGATGGTGCACATGGTAAACATTACGTTCGCTAAGCATCTGCATGTTGTCATTGTGAGCATGGTGACATTAGCATTTAGCTCAAAGCCCAGCTGTGTCTAAGTACATGCTAGCATGGCTGTAGACTCAAGTCTTGTTTGTGTCCTTCAGATAATCAGAATTATTATTAACTTTATTTGTTGGTTAGTTAGTTTTAGCTTGATACTACGGATCTCTCTCGATGGAGTTTGACGATAATTCCTAGTACTATATGTATTGTTTTGTAGTATACACAAGTTTTTCAAATGATACAGCATAAATTCCCATATATAATTTGATATTTTGTAGTTCTGTTGGTTCTTATTTTGAAGACTCTTATTAAAGTGCTGATTCTTACTCAGTCTAATATCAAAGACAAACAGCACCTACTATGCCTTTTTTTTTAAAAATGGGTTGTTATTTTGTAATACTTTGCAAATGCAGCCGTTGTTTTGCTCAAACTTGATCAATAGCAGCTCTAGACAATAATGAAAAGGCAACAATCTATTTCAACCTGCCAATATCTACAAGTAAAACCACCTTGTCTACTTTTCTGTTGAAAATACTATGGAATTTATGCACATACTTTATGCCTTTGAGTAGATGGCAGATCCGCCTGGAGGTCAGAGCTGGAATATGGAAGGTGCAAGATGGAGGGAGAGGGCGCTGGTCCTTCCTGTCAGAGATAAGACAGCCAAGAATGATGGGGCCAAATGGCAGGAGAAGAGAAAAGGGCAAATTATCTGATATACCAGAGGCTTTGAATTCTCTGTGAATACCAGCAGGGAATAAACAAGATACTCTACCACTCTGGCACACTGGATGGATGGCTAACACTTTAACCTTTACCTTCTTTGTCACAGTTGGAGGTGGCTGTTCCCTTTTTTTCTTGGTATTTTCAGCATGTGGACCTTGATTGAGTTCTGCTGTAAGATTAGACAAAAAATAAAAAGCTTCATACATGTTAGCTTGATGGCCTTTACCAAACAGCACATGTAGAGATAAAAGGAAGTCAAATCACAATTTGACTGACACATTAATTATGGTGGACTAAATGCATACAGGTAAACGTGGCTCTGTCAGCTTGAGGTTTTCAGTCATGGGATCATTCAGATATCTTGCAATGTGCATTATTATTGTCACAAAAGTACAGATATAATCATTTTCTTCTATTCAGATCTTCCATTTTTCTTCAAACATCCACAGACACTGAAGGAACAAATCCGTGCTCAAACATGGATTGACTGCTCTCGACTTTGTCATGAGGTATTTAGTTGCCTAGATCCCTCAGCACCTTCGCATCTCTCTCCTCCTGTCATGGTGACGGTCCCTGTTGGTGTCTGACAGGCGATGCAGCCTGGCATTTGACCTCTGAGAATGTTCCTCTTGCGTGCGAGTGTGACCTGACAGCAGTTTAATGTCAGTTATAAGGCCTGCCTATGGAGGGGAAATAGAGAAAGAGAAGACTGCTGTTTCACTACAGATCAGTTCCCTAGCAAAGCAGCTATCTATAGCAGCAGGCTCATCAGCTGTCACAGAAACCTCCGCACACTATTCCTGTCCAAATTAATTTAATAAAACCTGTCTCATTCCTTGCAGCTTCCTCTCCGTCTTAATATGTTCCTGCCCATTTCAGCAATCTCTCCGTGGCCTATCATCAATTTTCTTTTTCTCGTTCACTCTTAATCATTGACTTGGACCAAAAATCACCTCAGTGTTTCTCTTGCTTTGTCGTTTATGCGGCTCACTTTTAATAGCTTTTCGGTGGCATAACAAACCCAAACAATATGAATATCTGAACTGAAGGCAAAGTCATCACTATCAGTTCAAACACGAAAGAAATGAAAATGTCTATGTCTCTCTGGTCAGCCACCTCCGTTGTGCTGCATGAGGAAACAGGGTGACGCCTACCGTTACAAAATAAGGTTCAGAAATTGTTCATTTTGTCATTAGTTTTGACAGTAAGTGATCTTAAATCATCTGATACTAAAGAATGAGCTTTAAATAATGGTTGCTTACTAGGAACCATGGGCCTATAGTGGTAAGGGAGAAAATAATATAGCAAAACAGCACATGCTATGCAAACTTTGCTTAAATAACTTGGGAAAAACCTGATAAGCAAGGGAACAGTAAAATCAAGAGATTGAATGGTATATAGTGCAAAATCTTGATGCATTTAATACAATCTTCTTTTGTAGACATAAGTATGGCTCACAGCAGTCAGCTGAAAAGCGCCATCACCCGCAATTTACTTCCGTCTCAATGCCAGGCTGAAACGAGCAAAGCTTTCATTTGCTCCGGTGGAAATGGCATGAAGAGAGAGAAAAAAAATATATCACATGCGAGGTGATCGCTGCTCAAGCTGAATAGATGTGAGTAATTTAAATCCCCTATTATTTTCCAGTACAAAGGTGTCACTGAAGCAGTCCCTCTCCCACCGCTGCGCCTCCACCCTGCACGTCCAGCCCCACTCCCACTGACTTCCAGGATATACATCTGAGGTCTATTCAGAGAGAACAACCTCCAGTCGCGAATGTGATTATTGAAAGCCAATGTGACTTTCCAACACCCCCGTATCACAACGCGAACTGTGGAAGTTGATGTACAGCATGTGACAAGCTACACTGATGCTGCCGTCCTCTGGTTCTCCTTCTCCTCAGTAACATGTTGTCTTTGTAACAGACTTCAGGCAACAAAACACTTTAATTCACGAGCTATTGCTGGAGAAATTATTTGTAATTAATTATAAGTGATAACAGTCTGCCACGTTATCAGTTTCTAAGGAGTGTTGGATGCACATTCAGTCTGTAAAGGAACATTTCCCAGCTACTTATGTGGGCGCCAGAACAAGCTCGGGGGGGTCTGTGTGTATTACAATTACATCCACTTTGGGTATAATTCATACTGACAGAAAATTCAGTGTACTCCTGCTCACAGTGCCTTTCCCACAGTGCCTAGCTCTTCCAGTATGCACACAAAAGTTGGGAAGTGAGTGCGTTGACCTGGCTTACCTTCGCATAGCTCCTGATCATATCTGCCAACTAAAACCACGTCCATCAACACTGTTTAATTGAATTCACTTTTTACAGTACAGGAAGTGATACATTTTTGTACCACATGTAACTGGAAATTGGTCGGGTATTTCTATTCTCTACTGGTTGCCAGGCAACCTCACAGTGACAACAAAAGGGAAGTTACTGCACCCCGCCAAGACATAGTTCAGCACATAATCCCCCATAAAACCACAATGTGTTGTTTTAACAATTTTACACTTAAGATTTTGTACATATGAATCAAACGAGACATGACATGTTTGTCAGTGAGCTTTAGAGGTGCTGGCTGGCAGATTTTGCCATGTTTGGACACAGTCAGGTTAGCTGTCTCCCTCTTTCTGTCTCTGTGCTAAACTAACCAGCTGCTGGAGGTAGCTTCATATTTACTGCGTAATTGCATCAATCTCCTCATATCACTCTCTGCAAAAACATTAATGAGCATATTTCTCAAAAAGTTGAACTATTTCTTTAAGCAAAGAACATGATCCTGGAAGTGTCGACACACAACCATAAGAAAGTTTAATCGTACTTTATTTGCTACCAAAGATGCTCTATAACAAAGATGACACATTACAAGCTCCGCCAATGGTTTGAAATGGTATGCACTTCCTGTCTCCTAAGTGGGCGTGGTCATGGCGTGTTTTTCAATTTTTATTGTAGGAAAAACACATACGTTGTCAATAAACATTAAAGATACATGTATGTGCTTGTTGCTACTGTTACAGTACACTAAACAACTTACCAATATAGCTCTGTGCTGACCTGGTACTAGATGGTGATCCGGGCTCACAAGCACATCTAATAAGGAATAGAGACCTGTTCTTTTCCTACTATGAGAAGTCAAATTGTTTGCCTATACAGATTATCTTGGTATTATGGAGCATTTTAGACATGTGATTAATATTTCAAAACAAGGCTGAGAAGTGGCCGTATAATGTACATTTTCTTTCATAATGTTTCCAGCTTTGACTAAGTTTGGGGACATTTCTATGCAGACAGTATCCCGTTACTCATGCATCCTTCTGTGTGAGAACATGACAGGGGTGGGTGTAACAAGCTACAGAGAGGAAATTGTGGCTGGCCAGGTTGTTTACCTCAGTGAACAAAGGATTGAGGCACTAAATTGAAAGACAGGATTATAGAGAAAATCCAGATAGAGATCGGAGGATGTCTACTTCAAAAAGGAGCTCGGCCAACATACCCAGCCCCTTTCTCATCTCAGTAAAATTACACCTCTTCTATCTTCCTCCTGTCTCTCAATATCTACCAAACACTTCAATATGCAGTAAGTGTATCCTACAGTCTTACACTGAAGCATATTTAACACCCTCCCCTCAGGAGCTGGATTTCCACCTGCTGAATCTCCTCCAGGGGCTCTTTAGAGTGTTTTCTTTGACTCTGCGTTGAGAATGGCTCTGAGATTATGCGGCCGTGCTGATTCTGGCTTTAGATTAAGGCCAGAAATTCTCAGGTCCAGCTGAGATAAGTCCAGACCAGGTGACTTTAGCAAAAAAATCTGTCTCTGCTGGGAATTTAAGCAGCCTGGTTATCTGATACTGGAAGCTCTGATCGGGAGATACAACCACGGACAGTCTGAAGTGTAGTCCTCTCGCGTACTACCCAGATACACGAAGGTTATCTTTCAACATCATAAAGAGCCACTGCGTTGCTCCTCAGGGGGGGGGGAGATGGTGTACGCAGTGGTGGAAAAATCTCACTACTGTTCCCCAAGGAAGGTAGAAACGTGGGTGTCAGCTGTAGATATGGATAGCAGCCAGGCACCATCAACAAGTCTTTGACCAAGATGATTTTAACATTCAGGATCAAATACTCATGATACATACATGATTTATGATGCACTGGGACAGTGGATTGATTGCTAAACGGATCATTTCTCTGTACTGAACAATAATGATAACGGTGATGGAATAATACAGGACAACATTGATTTTGACCTCTGGCATTGTGGTCTAATATCATGTGCAACCTTCATAAAGTCTTGTTATCGGTTCCACTTTGTACATTCATTGCAGTAAAGCAAATTTACCTATTTATTTAATGGCTAAAACATTAAATCAATCACTTTTGCTTTACTGGATAAGCCAATCATTTATCTGGTACAGTGCATCATTAGTATAATGGGATGTATAGGCTTTATAAAAGGTTTAAGTCCACTCTTATCTGAAAGAGTTGGTGAGTTGTTTTTGTTGTTGTGCTGTTAAAGGCTTAAAAACAGATCAATCATCCTCGGGAACATTTCATATTACGCTATAGAAAGCCTTCCCTTTTTTATTACCGCATCTAAATTATTTAACACCATAACACATTCACGTGAACACATAATTTCATTCCTGGTTAAAATCTAAAATTATAATTTCTGCTGTTAGTTATTACGCAACACATAGAGGCTTTGAATTTGTTGAATACAAGTCTTACCACATAATAAACCAAATGAATGGTCGTGTGTAGCTTTCACAAAAATGGATTCATCTTCACTTTAGACTGATTAAACTGAGCGCACAGCTGATGAAAGCAACAGAGGCAGGAAATAATCAGAGTTTTTGAAAGGACGTTGAACTATTACATTCATACCTGTCTCATTCAGAGGTGGCAAAATCCTCTCTCAAGTCATTTTGACTTGATGAACTAAGGAAGGAAAAATAATTTATTTCACCATGAAAATCCCTGTTAAGATTAAACTTCATAATCCCCTCTCACTGAATAATTTCACAATCACAGATAAGAGATTATATTCAGTGACAGGTTACCCAAAAATATCACAAAGCGTGGTTTCTCCAAAGTTAGAATAATCCTTTATACCCAACTCAATTTAAAATATTGTTGTCTAATACGCAATATGCAACATTTGAATATATTTGAGGGAGAAAACATTGAGAGAGTCTGTGAGGCGTATACAGTGTGTCTATTGAACTGCAAAAGGAACCATATGAGGTCTCTCTCCTCTTTTACAGTAGATATTTTGTATGAAATAAGGAATGGGGGGTATTATTGTATGCCTGCATACCTTTTTACCACATAAATAACGGATAAGAAAAATGAATTTCTGACAGGGGCCAATGCTGGCAAATTATAGTATTTATTGTGTTATTCAGCAGCCACAATTGTAGGCAGAACCCCTGTTTTAAACAATAAAGTCTGAAAATGATGTTAATTTCTCTTACCTGTATATTGAGATCACAAATTACAACTGCATGATCTTCTATCTTAACATATCAACCGCTATTATTTTGTAAGCAAGATTTAATTATCTCATTATGATGCACTGTAACAACAAAAGGCCCTCCGGACGACATCTTAATTATGTTAATGATCTCAGTTATCACTTGTTATCATGCTGTCTCACTTCATGATGTATCTGTGACTTTACTGGCCCTGTGCAATATTTGTTGATCATCATGACTTAATTTTCTCATTACACAATGTTTGGTTTGAAGTACCTGTCAAACCGTCTGCTTTATTTGGAGTCAACCTCACACCAGTAATAACACATAATATAAAAAACTACCTTTTGAGAGTCTTTTAGCTGGCCGCCTGATGCTTATCAGCTCCACCTACCCATTATTCTTGGATTAGACACATTTTCTACTTTGTTACACTGGAAAAGAATTAATCTAACTAAAAGGGTCATCTGATAGTCTTTAGACGACATGGAGCCTGCCATTCCTAACAAGCTCTCATACAGTATTCTGTATTTTTTACTTTTTTAAATGATTTATTTCATCTTTTACTGTTGTGTACTACACTACATACTGTATATCATACCATTATACTGTAGATATACCCTATTTTTTTAATGCCATTTAACCTTTTTCCTTTTATCTATTCAGTTTTATATCTATTTAAAATATAATTTAAAGCTCGACATGTCACTAGAGCTGTGTATTGGTAAGAATCTGGCGATACGATATGTATCATGAAACAGGGGTTATTATTCAATATTACACTGTTGAATACTTCATTCTGATTGGCCAATCACGGCGTTCTACGGTCTGTTATTTCTTTATAGCAGACCGTTGCTATGTATAACAGACCGTTGCTATGGGCGCAGTCTGATGTCGGACTCTTGAGGACCGTTTTTCTGTCAAATTATTGATTTCTTAAGTAAGTAGCCGGGATAATGTACATCTAGCGGGTTGTTGTGAAATAAACCCCGCCGCATTGCCCTGGCGGGGTTTATTTCAACAATGACCGACTTGCTGTACATTATCCCTTACATATATTGCGATACTGCAAGAAGGTGGTATATATTGCAATTTTTTTATCCAATTCAATCAAATTTAAGGAAAACTGTAGTAATATACAGAATACACCACCATATGCATTCGTTGCTATGTTGTAGTGGAAGAGTCAAATGGCTGAAGACAGATTACAACACTGCTATGTAGCCATCAGAGGTTTAAACACAACACAAAATGAACCAGTGCCACAAATCTTTGCATGCAAACTATTCATTAAAAATCGATACATACATCGCGATACTCAAGTGTATTGATATTTTCTCACACCCCCACTAATTATCTATTATCTATTTGGAAACGATTGGAAAAAAAAGCTCAGATATTAATGTTATGGCTTGAACATGTGTTTCACAACTGTTGGACCAAGTTAAGCCAAATATCCGTCCAATATCGGGGTCATGAGGGGCCGGATTCCTGTTCATACTGGGTGAGAGGTGGAGGATACCCTGGACATCGCAGGACTGACTAAATTCATGACAGACAACCACTCAGGCTTACATTCACACATATTTCACCTCACCTGCATGCTTTCGGACCGTGGGAGGAAACCGTCCCAGACCAACTTGCTGTACGGAAACTTTGCCATCCAGATAAATCCTAATAATGTGGAGAGTCTAAAAAGGATACACAATGACACATCAGATTTTAATGGTACATGTATGACACGCAGAAAATGCAACCTCAGTTGCCTAATTAAGCGGTGATTTTACGAAAACCACTTAATGTTATCACATAAATGAGACCATTAAACCATGATCATGAGCAAAACTATTCGACATCAAGTTAATGAGATACTTCAATCATAATCTGACATAAATCTGCAACCACAGCTGCCCTCAGTTTCTGTACAATCCTGATTCAGCGATCACACTCAGGCTGTGTGGACAGTTTCTGTTTGACATAATGATTGATGCTAACTGTACTTCAGATTCTTATCAAGTGAGAGGAAATGATGTAATATTTTCAATAAAGTCAGTAGAAATAATGAGCACGATTTCTGTTTCTGTAAATATCCATCCTCCCTCGTGGATTTGTGTCTCTGTGAAAGCCCTGATCTGAATTGAAAATATATGCATCAGACTCCAAAATTTTGAAATATCAAACCTCAAAAAATACAAGGATGAGCTGTAAAAGGCTCTAGCTTCAAGCAGGCAAGAAACTGATTCTAATTCTCCACAGATCACAACATGTTTTTGACGTTTCATTTTCTACACTGTGTTGTACTTAATTAATGTCAACAATTTGTATATGAATGTAGTAAATCTAATCAAATCATTGAAAACTGACACATTATATAAAAAAAATTGCAGAAAACAGTCTTTATTAGAAATCAATTGCCTGTAAACCACAGTTTATACTCAAGTTGAAGTAATTTTGTTAATTGGTTGATACTGTAAGATGAAAATTGTTCTGATGATGAATATGTGTGTTGCTGCTTTCAGTAATTTGCTTATGAATAGAGGAGAGAACATCATTCATAACCAGTGATTTAATTAAAATCATCCTGTGAATACCTGCAGGCTGAAAGTTTGAACCTACCGGAGTAGATGCTATAGTTCAAGTAGGTACAGTTTAGCACAGCTGGAATTTAAGTATAACCTTATTAAACATGCTTCTATAGACATTTCTAGATTATAGGGAATCAGCTTTTCATTTATTCACCAAAAGAAGATTAATCTTTTGTTTTTTTTCTTAAAGGAGGAGAGATGACTTGAATGGATTATCCTAAGTTGACATCCTATTCAAGGAGAAGGCTGCGGTGTTATGTCAAGGCACCAGGGGCTACTACTCTAGATAAAGTTGGATGAAAGTGCCTTTGATTGTATCTTTATCTGTTTGACATTTAAACAGGACGTGTTTATTAAAATATGCACCCTGTGCACATGGTTATGTTGGTTGCTGTAATGACTAAATGTAAATCATCTCATTAAAGGTCAAACACAGTGAAGGACCGGGAGCATTGCTCACAAGAAAAAAAAAACAAGCAAATGGCACTTTTATCACTGAGGCCTTGTGGGAGTCAAAAGCTACACAGTCACCAAAAGAAAAGCACAAAATTCGGCACGGCAGGTCTAGTATTGGATTTCTCCACATGCTAAAGCGATGTTTATGGGGCTGCTGTATTAAGAGCGATACTCTGTATTTAAAGAGTTTCGAGCGTGGCTTCTTTATTTCTACCCTCTCCAATAACAAAACACAAGAGTCAAAGAATGGATTGAACATTGTGTTTGTCTGCTCTAATGTAAGCTGCAAACATTAGCATGTCCGGCTAACGAGCCAACCTACTGTACCTACAGAGGTAACCCAGCGTTACTTCCGAGACCAGGGGCATTTATTACTGCATTGTGGAGTTACAGGTTAAAGCACAGTTCACTTCATTCGGAAACATTAAAAGCCAGAGATGATGTTTTCTCATGGAGCTAACTTTAGCTTAATTAGCAAGCTACAGAAGTTTTGAGGTGTAAATTGTATCCATTATAATGTGTAAACTGAATTATTTACAGTGTGTATGTTCAGCAGTTGTACCTGTCTGTGACAAAGTGGCAGAGAACACACCATTTATCCCAATTTTCACCATAAAAAGCCACATTGCTTACTAATTAACTGCTTGTTTATTGTTTGTTTTAGCCATAGTTCCATCATTGATCTGTAGAGATAAACACATACTATCCCGGGTTTGGTTGTGTTTGTATCATATTTACAGTTCAGTTTTCATTACCATTAAAATAAATAACGTTAAAATAAAACACCGACCAGTATTAACTTAGTTATTGTGCTGTTGGTTTAGTTCTGCATTTCATAAATTGTCATTTGCTGCTTACCATGCCCACCATGTGTGGTTCCAGGGACAAATGGAGCATGTGCCCAACCACTTCCTGTATATAGTGACATCATCAGTGATGTCACTGGGTTGGACCAAAAATGGGGGGGTAAATTAAGTTATTTATGTTGATTATAATCTGTTATGGATGGTTGCAAATGTTGGTTATATGGTAAACTATGGGAAGTGTTTCTACTTTGAGCAAGAGTGGATAACTTTATAACTTAGGCTAAATGTTTTCAGGAGAGGTATTGGATTTACCTGCAGGATTGGTGCAGCCTGGTATAGGCTGTGTTACTATGAGTTGGGCATCAGGTGTAGCTGTGTGTACATGATGTTAATATAAGTTGGATTTCTTGTTTGTACATATTTTGGTTAGCCTACCTGTGTAGCATGGTGCCAGTTGTTTGTAAATAAAATACCTTTTGTTATACCTGGACAACGTTTCGGCCAGGCTCCTTCACACTGTCTCAATATTAGGGTTGCTCTCGCTGTAATTGATGAACTTAAAATGTTTAATGATTTGATTTCACAATGAAAATCTCTGTCAGAAAAGATAAATAAATTATTATTTCCCACAGAAATAAGGGATACAATTAAGTACAACCAGTACTTTCTTGGTTTGGTCAGTATTCTAATGTATTATAGAATACAACATATCAGACTTCATCAGGGATAGAAGGATAGCCGATGTCCCAGACTTAGTTCTGTCTTTGTCCCTGGTGTTTTAGGGCCTTTATCAAGGTGGAGACAGTCTGACCAAAGAAATATTGGAAACTAGGAACTAAAAACTAGACAACAGTAGCCTATCACACAACTCCAGTCTATAAGGCACAGAATGTAATAAAATGGTGGCACCTTGTTACTGCGCTTCCTGTGCAAAGAAACAGTTTAATTAATGGATTTACATCGAACTCCCCAAACCTCATTAGAATGAACCGTTGCCTCCCATAATGACATCCACATCAGACAGTACACAGCACAAACATACCAAAATAGAAGTGCTGGCGTACAGACGATAGGAGGGGCAGAGAAGCTGCATTTGTGTGATGTTGAGAGGGAGCAGGCGGAGGAGTCACTCTGAGATCTCCCTACGGTCTCCCAGTCTATTCCCCTGACATTATACTCCCAAGATTCCTCCACGCTTTATGTGAAAGATGTTATCTCTTTGAAAGATCAACAGCATAGACCCTTGATGACATTAATAAGGACTCTGCAGCAGCACAGGAGACACAACAGCAGCAAGAGGAGGGCAAGCCCAATTCTCTGCCGATGTTTGTGGTCCCACAGCGCCCCCGGTGGTCAATCTGTGAGCACAGACTCCCCTAAAGTGGGCCATATCATTTCTTAACCTTGACGTTAGTTGAATGTCTCATCTGTCTGCCTCACTCCCATCATTGCAATGACTCACATCCTCATTAAAGTCTATGCTCGCAAGCCAATGGTTGATGTAAGTAGTTATCTATCTAGCTAGTTTAATACACTTTACTTTCTTACCTTCAGAGTTTCCGAATTACAATATGTCATGCACAAAAAGGCACACATGGCCGGCCCGGCTTCGTCAACAAAGAGCGGAGAAGCTCGGATTACAACACACACAGAGGGAGAGCGACTTCATTCTCTGCTCAGGTAGACATTACTCCTCTATATCTTTACATTGCACATAGTTATTTGCTGCTATATTAATGATCTAGATATCGCAAAGAGGGTCCCTCCCCTTCTGGTGGGACCTTATTTCGGAAAAAAAAGTAGTCAACGGTGAGAGACAAATATTTTTTTGGTCCATTTTGAATTATGCCATGAATCACAAATCTGATGCATGTCAATTTAAAAGATAATTTTGCAGGTCAAGAAAGTTTGCCGTAGGTTTGTTATAGTACCATTTAGTTTTTTTGAAACCACTCAGTGAACTACATTTGTCGTCTCGTACGATATACGTCACCAACACTAGCTAGCTAGCTAACTTAGCTATGCTCCACGCACAAATGCAACGTTATCTTACCTGATGTGTTTTATCTGACTCTTTTTATCAGCCGGGAAGCCGAATGAGCAAGACCATGTTCGTGTGAATACATCCCAGTTCCCAGTACGAAACACACAGGCGTCATAGCTACAGCGAGAGAGACGTCACTTGCACGACCTTTGGGTGTGTAGTCTTTCTAATCACGTATTTTCACAATGTTATACTTCACCAGTTTTACGGCAATAAAAAAAGGCAAATTAGTTGTTTTCTTTCCGAGGATTTAGGGGTTGGGAGGTTTTATCAACAAAATATCATCTAATGGCAACACACATGCTCTATTGCCGACCATAACAGCGAAATGGTTGATGTATGTTGTTAAAATACACTACAAAGAATACCAATGATTGTGGGCTTCAATATATGAGCCATTTCTAAGTTAAATTTCCATACCCTCAGGCTGCGAACATCCAGGCCCGGCTCCTCATTTTCGGAGAGAGAGAAAAATAACAATGCCTGCATGTTCTCGCACAAATAAAGTGCATCTGTTTGGCTCCTCATTTCCATGCAGCTGTCTGGGTCTGGGAGAGCCGATGATAGATCTGCTGACTTCCAAATGAGTTTCACGAGAGCAACCTTCATTTTGCAATAAAATCTAATGTACAGATGTAGAGGATAACAGCTCATATAATGGGCCACGTGCTGTCAGAACAGCCTAACAGCTGATGCATTACAGTATAAACTCCCTCTATCTCCTGATTTCCGTCTGTCTATCGTGAAATATGAGCAACTTCACTGTTTTAAGTTAAATAATAAACAGTGATTGGATCTGATTCTGCCTCGCATATTATATCAGACAGGTGTGGAGCATCAGCAGGTGCTTTAAAGATACTTTTTGAGCACTTTTTGTTCTGCCAGCGAGGTTCCTTAATGAATCCATCCTTGCCTTTGAATATTGAGAGCGAGGAACGACCCGTTGTGCTGCAAGAAAGACACGCGGCGTTATTGTAAACGCACAAACACGGCAGCGGCATTGAACTGCTGTCCCCTGCAGGACTGTGCTGTCTGCTTCAGATGGGTTCAATGTCTGTTCAAACTGAACCGGGCTGGCTACACCCCTGCTATAATGGGCCTTATCTGACAGAAGGATTAGTGTTCAGCAGAGCAAAAACACCATTTAGCCATGGCCAGCTGGGAGGGCGCTAGAAACCCCTGTGTGATGCATTGGCTTTGTGATCTCTCAGCAAATGAAAGGAAACAGGGGAGCTCTGAATTTGCCTCATTACTGCAGAAGGCATTTATTGGAATTAAGGAAGAATAGGGTGAGCACAAGCAACCAGCAAGGCTAAGAAAATGTGAAGGAATGAGAGCAGTGGAGTTCACTGGGTGAGATTAACTAGCCTTGTCTTACTTACCAAGAGATTAGAATGACTAAGGCACAAGAAATCACGCAAATCTAGTCGCTCCCTCTGTTGTTTATATAGCGGTTTTAGACTGTCATCCGACAATAAATTAAATATTAAGGGGGATGTTGTTTAAGAGCCAGTAGCAATATCTAAAAAAAATGCATTTCAGCTGCGCTCTTGTGTTTTTGGGGATGGGGCTTTGACATGGATCAGTGGCTTATCTTTTGTTCCACTTCAAAGGATCATCTGCCATTAACCATCATCTTGGGGTAATTTGGTGGAATATTTGAAAATGCCACAGTAAGACTTCAAGTGTATATCTTTTCTCATTTGATCGGCCTCCTCCAGCTGCTCTGTGGAGAAAAAAATAAAAGCCTCTTGCACTAATTAGAAAATAAAAGGGATAAAAAAAATATTCACACAGAAATCCCTTCACACCTATGTGCACATTGTTATGTTACACACTCTGTAAAGTAAGGACAGAGTATACAGACTGTTATCAAAAGTAATTAAAAACACCTTCAAAAAAGTATCTCTCTCAGCTTATCACTGTTTCCATGGCAACAATCAACGTCTGCATCTGAATTTAAGATAAAGGCAGAGCAGGATCCCCTGAATGAGTACTGTATGTGTCACAAACACTGGGATGTACCCCACAGCTCTATTGGTTTGGAACTGACAACTCTGTGTAGCAGCTGGTGTTTCTTTGACCTCAGCGCTGGCCTGCTTCTCTGTAGACCGAGCCGCAGTGATTCATCTTCACATGTTGCCCTTTGCCTCGACTCCAGGAGAGGATCCGCACAGTCTACCAAGCTGTGAAGATACAAAAGGATTTTGTTTTCCAAAAGGGAAACAATTTATAGCACAGCAATAACTGGAAAGCACTGTGCGGTTTTGCTTTGGGGTTCCTTGTATGTATTATAAGAGAAATATAATTCAGTCATTGATTAGTAATACATAGGGCTGTCAATTTTAACTCAATAATAATGCGTTAATGCAAATTCGTTTTAACGCCACTAATTTGTTTGATGCATTAATGCTACTTGCGATTTTTAGGATGTAGCGGGTTCAGTTTTAAAGCTATTTTGAAACTTTTGGCGAGGAAAAATCCCGATTAAATATGTTAACCGATTGACAGCCCTTATATAGTATAGACACAAACATTTAAATTCACTTTAGTTTGTTTCTCCTCTTAGCTATGATTTACCACAAACTAGAAAACTTTTATGTATGACAGTTTTTTTGTACTGATTTGCTTTTCTATCCGCATGGAAAGCCGGCTTAGTTGCGCTGGATCGTGTCAGTAAAATCAATGGATGGTGATTAACTTTGCCTCATCATTCCCCTTCATCTAGGATAACTGTTTTCTTTCCTACAAGGCCTGTCTCCTTTCAGCAAGAAACAACGGTAATAACCAGAATGGAGAGTTGTAAAAAGACATGATCGGATTTCATCTTGATCTTTAGTATTCTTTCACTTGCAATGAATTAAAATCACGACAAGAAACTCCTCATTAGGAGGTCTTCTTTTCTTCCTTTCTTCTTTCTCACGCACCACACTACTTGTAAATTATCATTCCTGTGGAGTGTGTCGTTCAAAGGAGGGAAGTTAATCAGTTTGTGCAGAGTGATATATTGCGCAGTGTTTTTGTCCTAGCACCTGCAATTGATCAGCCCAGCCTATACAAATGCATTGTGGTGAAGCCCTGGAAATGTACTGTTGTATGGGTAAGATTTCCATGATGCTAAAACACTGGCATAAACATATAGTTTTTAAAATAATAATAATTTTGTATATTCGTTTTACGGTGTATTCCCCCGTTCCTACCATTCCATCCATCTCACATTTATGTTGTTTACATCTGAGTCAGATGAGGTTTACTGCTTTTATTGCTTTGATGCGATGAGAGGCAACTCGAGCAGGTTACTATTGATTTTGCAGGCTTGATGAATCAATCATCGGCCTCCTCCTGCAGGTATGTACAGTATATTGGGTGGCTGTGGCGCAGGAGGCGGAGTGGTTCGCCCACTAATCACAGAGTTGGCAGTTAAATCCCTGGCTCTGCATGTCACAGTGTTCTTGAGCAAGACACTGAACCCCCAAGTTGCTCTTGCTTTGTCCGCTAAGATAGAAAATAAAAGAGCAGTATAGAGAGCTGCAGGGATGACGTATATTTATAGGCCAACCAGGAAGTTAGCATCGCCCTGGTTCCCTCAACAAAAAGCCAATTTACTGATGTATTTTGTATCGTAGAACCAGACGTTAAAATCTCTTCAGCTTGTGTTAACCACAGACTTTATTTCAACTCACTAAAAAGTCATTTAAAAAACCCATTGAATTTGAGACGAGGGAACCGGAAGTGATACAACTCATTTCCTGGTTTTAGGATCATTCCTGCAGCGCTCGATAAACACTGCAGTTCAAAAGTTTGGAATCGCTTGCCACAAAAGCTTGATTTGGTCATGGTCAAGAGGAATACTCTGTGTTTTTGAATAGCCTTTCATGCTTTAGGATGTAGAAAGTTCTCTTTACAAATAGATATTATTTTTTATGAAGAATTTGCAATAAAAGTAATGTTTTGTAAATGGAGAACAAAATGCTGTAAAATGGTTTAAACATTGTCAGGCTGACAATTGAAAGGACAGAAAGAGACAAAGATCCCTCTGAGCAACAGTTCAATAAGAGTAAAAGAAATGAACAGTCATTGATAAAAGAAATTAGAAGTTTAGCATCACAATGAGTGCAGATTGGAACAGAAAGAGGTTCCTCTTTCCGTATCAAGGTCACAATTATGCCTTTAACAACAGGCAACGTGTTGCTTTAGCAAAGCTATTCTACAAACTTCACAATAGAAATAGGAGGTTAGTCTAGGAGGGTTAGCACTACTGGAACTGGATCAGGAAATATGAGATGAACATATTATGGACTGACAAATCACAGTATTCAATCTTATCACTGAGTAGACTGCAGAGAAAATCCAAATATTTGGATTCCCAAAATATTTAGAGCCCAATTGCACTGTTGTGGTTCAATAATGATCGAGCGTCACTTACGCTTTTCTGGAGTGGAAAACAAATTCAAAATGGAAGGTATTCTCCTGTTATGCAACACTGTTGGGAAATCAACTAAATGGAAGTTTTAATCATTTAATTAATCTTCTTTTGGGGTCAAAACTATTTCAAATGTAAATAATACATTTTGTGTCTGAATTATAGTTTTTTTCTTTTTTTTATCTCTGTTAAAATAGCCATTATTGAAGGAAAAGAAAAACATCAATGTTGATTCCAAACTTTTGAACAGCAGTGTAAATAAAAAGCAATCCATTTACCATCCATTTTTCACACTGAGTGACAATAAGGGTTTGTTTTTCGCTGCATCTCCCGCTGACTTCCAACTTCACTGATCTCATCTGAGCCTCCCCAGAGTTATCCATTATCTTCTACTATCTATAGAAGCTTGTCACAATGCAAGTTGTGCAGCTTCTGCCATCAGAGACAAATCAAACGCTGCAATTACCATATCTCACATTTAGCACATGTGAAGACGTGGGTTGAAAATACACTGTACTGCCCGTAGCGTCACATACATTGTACTATACGGCCAATTTTCTCCCTGGAGGCAGATCATCAAGTCGTTGATGTAGCTCTGTTTGAAGTTATGGATGTGCTTCTCCTCATAATTTATTTTTTCCTGAAAAGGCTCAGTAATTGTTCCAAGGACCATATCAAAGCCAAATGCAAATGAATACTGACATTCAATTCATGAAATACGAAAGGACGAGAGAGAAAACATCTCTCTGAAATTCTGTTTTCCTGACAGCAGATAATATGATAATGCTCGCCACAGAGGCTTGCCTGGACTGCAACCACTTCAAGCCTCCGCCTGAACAGTTATTTACTGTTTGAAGTGGATGGCACAAACTATTACAGGAATCGAGACCCTTTTAGCGGTCCCCTTGTCTGACAAAATTTCCCAAAGGTGTTTTACTGTCGCAGCATGGCGTCCTCCACTCTCCTGTTCCTGTCTGTCCCCCCTGGGTCCAAACATCCATGTAAAACAGCAGCCCTGTTGTTCAAACAGTGGTAGTGGTCGAATGAAAATCAGCAGGGACTCAGAGAGCGTTTAATTCCATTAGTAAACAGTTCACAGGCGTTCCAAAGAAAAACACTAGCCTTAGAAGTGAATACTACATGGTAAAAAAAAACTATTGATACTTTACATAGTCTAGGATAGAAAAAATATATATATATATATATATATATCACAACAGCATAATCAAAAACAGAAGAGCTTCAGCTTGCATATTTCTACTTTAGTTTTCTAGTTGAGCTTGGTTGTAAACAACCCAAGCTTACATGGCATACTATCATCAGGTACCAGTGTCTGGAGAACAACATGTCCCCATCTCAATAATTCAACTCTTGCACTTGTGCAGAGGACCAGACACGGCGCAGCAGATGGTGCAGGTAAAGAGGAAGAAACCACGCCCAGATTGAAGCCCATATGGGTGAGGAACAGCGTTCGATGAGAGCTCATCAGTTTAATCAATCACATCAGCCGATGACAAATGTCACCTCCATTAAAAAGAGGCAACCTTCCCAGGTGCTTCGGAGACGGGAAATCCGGGTTCACTCTGACTAAGACGGATGAATCGCATCAGAATAATGAATTGCAGACACATCGGAGCACACATTGGAGTTTACAGCCATTATTTGCAGTGTTCTGTATGTATGTTGTACTTGCAGGACTATAAATCTCACTGATAAAAGAAAGGAAGAAGAATGACTCAAGTAAAACTTAAGAAAGCCCCGCAGCTGCAGCAAAGCTACTTTTTAAGGATTGCCAACACAAACCGACTCCAGTCCGTACTGAATATGTTAAGGGAGCTTGCATTCCTTTTTCTTCTTATTGTTTATTTTGAGTGGGAGGCGTTGAAATGCAGTAAACTGTCACATGGATTTGGACTTGCCAGGAATCTGGGAGGCAGTGTTGTTCGGATGAAAGCATGAGTCCTACTTGCCTCTGCTGTTTGTGCAGAGATTTCCAAAACCATGCCGCGGAGATAGTTGTTGTGCACTCACTTTACTGCTCATTCACTCATTCACGAGCCACAGAAAGAGATGGTGGTCCACATAAAGGTACACTATGGAAATTTCTTGTAAACAAACAACTTTCTGTTTACATTCAGTGTATTTTACTATTGTGTGTGTCCTTGAAGTCTAACAAACGTGTTGGGTGCATTCAGTGCTTGAAGAGGAAAAAAATAAGTGCCAGTACTCTTTATTCGGATGCTGGCGTGTGTATCAGCCGGTATTAGCGATCATTGTTAGGCTACATTCTGAATTTCTAAAGTGAATAAAAGAGGAGATATTGGATTTGGGGGCCCTCCTTCCCTAAGCCAATGTGAAGGTTTTTGACTTAAAACTATTCATAATTTTGGAACCTCATTATTACAATATCCTAGATCACGCCCAAAAAGCTTAAAGGCAAATAATTATTTTATTATCTACACATACCACTGTCTGAACATTTAATTCTTCTGGAAATGTTAGATTCAGAAAACTTTTAACTAATGTTTAATTAATTATATTTGTTCACAAATAAAAAAAGTTCAGTTCACTAATTATTTTACAAAAAGGACGTGAACATGTATCGATAAATTACAGCACCCAGTGGGCAGAGAAGAGTACCGGCCCACTTTGAGCACTGGGTGCATTTCCTTCCTCATAAAACAGTTGAAAAACCGATTTTTTTGAAATATTTTAAATAGTGCATTCTTTAATTCCATGTTTGCTTGCTAGCAGTCTTCTTATTCACTGCTTTTGTATAGCGTGAAACCTATGGCAGGACGTGGATCACATGGCAAGCATGCTTTTGCGTGTAGATCTGTGTCTTTGTGCACAGCGCCACTAGTGGTCAAAATCTTCACTGGGTACCTTTAATTCTATAGGTTGAACATCTTTATGGGGCAAAATGAAGAGATTAAAAGAATAAAATCAACGCAAATTTTCAGATCATTGTTAACAAAACACGACAAGCAATTTCTTTAATTTCCAACTTCCCTGTTGTTCCAACTGTTTTATTGTTCAAAGAAATACAAAGAGAAGTGAACAATAAAAACACACTACATGGAACAATTATCTCAAATGAAAGGTATTTAATGTCGCCTCTACAAAAAAATTCAAACAAAACAAAAATCTTTTTTCAGAAAACTTTCAAAATGCTGATACATGTCATAACTAAAAGTCTATTAAATTATTATTATTATTATTATTATTATTAGTAGTAGTAGTAGTAGTAGTAGTAGTAGTATTTTAATTTGAGATCTTCTGGATTTAAAATGTTTAAGATCTTCTATAGCCTATAGAAAAAGAAATGAAAGATTTTAATTTGGAATAAATGTGCTTCCTTAGAATTTTTATTATTATTATTCTAAGCTTTTTATTTATATATTCCTATTCATTTTGTGCTATTGATCTTAATATTTTAAGGCTATATATCTATATATCTGTCTATCTCCTGTTCTTGTACTGATAACTGCAGGAACAGGAATAGATTGTTTAAATTCATAATTTTAAAATGTACACTGTCCCTAATGGTAAGACAATAGAAGAATCCGCTCACAGTATAATAATGTATAGTAGGACTAGGCCTATAGTTTACCACACATGGCAACAGATGCTACTGTCAAGCGCCATGAACGGGAACAGAAGCTGTGAAGAGGGTCTGGCACCTTGTCAGGGCGCTATTCACACTCACAAGCGAACAATATGTTAGGAATAATGTCACAGGCTTCATGTGTTTTTGAGCCACCGATGCTGACATCCTATCAAAGGAAACTTAACTGACAAGAAAAGACAAGAGCTGATATTGAACTGTTGTGATCTAATCACTGTCTCTGTCAAATTTTTAACCTTGCAGCTAGACCTTTCCAGAAGTTTTGTATTATTTGGGTTGTCTAGACTCAGTGGTTCTGAGCAAACACACAGTTCATTGGATTGGAGTTGATGTATTGGTAATTCTGCTCTCATTTACAAGGCAATTAGAAGTCTGCACAAGTAATCATCACTCCATTTGCAGAGCAGGGCATGCTTGAACAACTTATTGATAAACCTTATAGCAGGAAAATGAAATTCTAGGCAGGCAAGAATTTTTAAGGGGGGTATTTCTCTTGAGGATGAAATGTCCTTGGCAGTCAAATGTGTATTAGAGACTCAAGAAGAAACTGCATGTTTGGGTTAGTCTCCTGCTAATCCGTTGGCTCGGATTGCTGTTCTTCCTTGTTGAGCTTTATTTAAATTCCATCAAAAAGCATATGGCTTAATACAATAAATATTTGTCCTCTAGTTGGGAGAGTGTACCCTCAAAGGGGAAACAGGACCATAAATCACGACAAAGAAGCCATCCCAAAGCACAGCTGTGTACTGTACTGTTAGTCCTGCCCTGTGCCCCAAAACTAAGCAGATGTTGCACAACACCAGAGGCTGAAGGCCAAAGCCTCAAACACTGCACTTCATTAATTTCATTAGTTTGGTCCACTCCTCCGAGGGTGAGAAAGATTGCACTGCATTGATTAGCATTAATTAATATTGATTGGGATTAATCTAGCGGAACAAGGCTAACATGTGAGAGCGTAGGTGAAATACCTGCATTAACTCATTCAAGTAATGATCACCGTCCAAATGCCAGCAAAGGGATGCCGAGCAGTAAGCGCAGGGATCGACTGTGAGCAGAGTTCTTCTGTATTTACTAAAACGGGTTGAGGAAGGTAGTTTTTGAGTTGTATTACTAATTGAATAATAGTTGTTGGAGTGATTTGAAGGATAAAACAATGGTGACTTCATACCCGGGAAGGCATTGTCCTGACGGGCTTGGACTTTTAACCAGGAGACAGGTGTTCGAGACAGGTGTTTTGTTTTGTAAGTTATGTTATTGAGTCACATGACGATTTTCAGGGGTTTTTAGTGACGTTTGTGAGGTGTTTTTCATAGTTGTGTTGTGTTTATTTACGTATGTATTTTACTAAGTTTATGTACTTATTTTAAGCCCAACCATGATATTTTTCCAAAACCTAATTAAGTGGTTTTCTTCCCTGAACCTAAGTTAGTACTTTTCTTGTCTAAACCTAACTGTCTGACGTTGGCGTGGTGTACAAATGACACACGAAAAGGCTAAAATGTGTACTCATGACACGCGGAATGTCCGTGTAATGTCATGGTATTTATACTCCCTCCCGTGAGACCGGGCTGAGTAAGGCACACTACCTACAGTACGGACAATGGACTGAAGCAAGTGAAGTTCACCTGGCTAGTCTCACTTGTTCTGTATATTTTCAGTCTTTGTCTGTTTTATTCTTCTTTTCTTTCTTCATTCTTTATTTAATTCTAGTTATTGAAATTTTATGGTCTGTAAGAATCATGTCACTTTGCTTTAAAAAGTGCTGCTACAATGAAGTTTCTTGTTCTTACTGAACACTTTATTCTGCAGGGTATTGTATGAAAAGAAACAAATAAACAAATAAAAAGTAATACAATGCTGTAGGTGTGTAATTTTTCCTGGATATTAGAAGGCCAGAGAATTAAGTGGACTCAGAATGTCGTTCTCACCCTAAACTTTATTCAACTGCAGAATCCACCCCTAAAGCAACGGTTACTGCACCCAAAACAATGTGTGTATCCACCCCACCGAGCAAGCAATAAACACGCCCTTCTGGAGGACTCTCTGCAGTTATCAATTCAAATATATCCTATTTTTTACCCACAGAGCCAGCATGGCAGAATTAAAAGTTGAGTCAGGGGAAGCAGTGGTGTATGGCCAGCCATTACTTATGCTCCGGTAATTTGATTATACTGACTCTGGGCAGCATGTTGTGCCACGCTCCTGGGGCTGGGAAATATCAAATTAATAATTGCAATTGACAGGCAGTCCATATGTCAGTGTGTCGAGTTAGGTGGTTGGGCTGATGGTCTCTTTGCCTCACTCCCCCTCCCCGCGCTCAGACATCTGTGCAGCCAGCTACCAGCAGGCCTGGCACCAGGAAACCGCTGGGAACCATATGTTTATACGTCTTCCTATATATCCATGGGGGATATAGTATGCACACTGGATGTACAGCTCTCACTCTTTGCCATTTATTCCCCCCAGATTAGCTTCTTCTGAGAGAAAACTGCCATACAAATACAGAGAACAGCTGTAAGAAGCACTTCAGGAATCGAATAAAGTCAGGTAATCAAATAATAACGATAATGTAATACTAGAAATAAAATCCAGCTATTACTATAAATCAAAGTAAGTACAGTACCACTGACGCAACGGACTGTTTGCTAAACCCCTCCCCCGAACAGCGATTATCCAATCATAGGAGCCAGTTCAGGATCAGAGTTTAGGGGAATGTTAGCAGCTCTGTCTTGCTCTTTATTGGATTTGGAAACATTTAGCGCTAAGTTTACCAAGTGCATCAGTTAGTCCTCATCCTAAAAATCTTTTTACTTTATATTTCAACGTTAAGTGAAACACACTCTTTAAAATACGAACACGTATGTAAGTTAAGCAGCCAAACATGGTTATGTTGGAACAGTTTGATCTTAATATTTTGTCTTACCATACTTGATTTCTTGTACTGTGTAGCCAGGTCTGACAGGCAACGCCAGGTGCTGCAGTAAAAGTCCCAAAAGACAAACACTATGTAATGTTGGTGAGCTGAGGGGAATCATTAGGCTGCTAATAAAAGACATCTAAAAAAGAAATCTGGCATAAGACTTTGCCACTTTCTATGTGCAACCTACTCAGGAGCCCTGCAGCCTGCAAGACAAGCACACACAACACGGGGGAAGGAGGTAGCGGGAAAAAGTAAATGCCAAGAAGTGCCCTCTAACTCACCACTTACGAAACTGAGTGTAGGTCTGTTTACTTGATTTGGTGTAGGCAACACTGATGATTACTCATGATGCATCGACCAATGCTGGAAGTGTTGGTGCACAGTTTAGATGAAGGATTGTCTTTGTATTCTCATCAACTAAACATCAGCAACATGTCAAAACAATATTCTCAACTCATCAACCTCATTAATTCTTCACTGGGAGACACTTAACAAAGTTTTATGTTAAGTCAGAAAAATAATGGATAGTAATAAAAAAAAAAAAAAAGGATACAACACAGAGTGCTTTTAAATCTAAATGTGTTGTGGAAAATGATGATGTTCAGTAAGGTTTACATCTTTTCCACAGTAATTACAAAGCGGAAAATGATAACTACTCTAAAACATATTCACAGTGAACAGCGAGAACAATCTGCTGTGTGATTAAATGTTGTCTGAGAGAGGAGTGAAGCAGGATGACGGCCCTCAGAGCTGTCTGATCTCCATTTTAGGATGACGCTGCCTCGAGACTGTCAACGCCGATAGCTGCAGCGCGTCAGACTTACAGCCACTGACGTTCATATAAATGATCAGTGTCAGAGCGTTCAGTGTTCTGGTTGTACATGAAATGAGAGATAGATCAGTGCGTCACTATGAATTGTAGTCGCCTGAGAGAAAACTCTGTGGTATGAAACAAGAACACCATTCAATAAAATGTCAGAAATATAACGTGTATTATCTGCACTGAAATATAGATGTACAATAAGAATACTTCACTTTTAGGAAGAAATGTCATCAATCAGATATATTCTTGTAGACTATCTTCTCTTTTCCGGCATACCTCTAAAGCCCTGTATTCATTTCGAGTTTGAGTGAGAATACCTTCTGTCATAAAAAAGACCAACCCAATAAATAGCAGGACATTTCCGTGTGTCATGATAGCGCATTTTCATCATTTATAGACCACGGCTTTAACGTTGCGAATCGACTTTTCGTGTGTCATTTAACGCCACGTCGTTACGGTGAAACGGTCGTGGTTAAGTTTAGGCAACAAAACCACTTAGTTAGGTTTAGGAAAAACATCGTGGTTGGGCTTAAAATAAGTACGTAAACTAAGTAATATGTACGTAAACAACGTAACATAAGTATATGTCAAAAACATCACTAACTTTAAAATAACTCAACAACACCAATCTCAAACTCACTTCTTATTCTACGTCACTACGCTCTGAGCGTAGCATATTTACGTGGATGCGTTTGCATTGCAGTCAGTAAAGACTACATGACGTACACATGAGACGCCAAAAGCCACAAAGGCGTTGTTGTTGCATACGAAATGACTCACAAATTACCGTGTCATTCATACGCCTTTTGGTAAGACAGGGCTGAACAAACACAATGGCGCCTGTTTAGCTCCTTAAATCAGCTCAAATAGACAGGAACTCTGGTCTCCTTCACTTCAGTATGCTGCTGCTTAAACTCTATTCAGGACTATTAATCTACTTATACTGCTATAAGAAAACCCATTAATTACATGGCAGCATATTGTTTCCCTGTGTGCTCAGATTAGATCAGTCAGTAATGCCTTGAGCTTTCTTAAAGTGTGCGCGCTCAGCAAATTATTTTAAAACATGACTTGAAGCAAACTCTTTGTGTGCAACAAGGAGCTGTCTTAAATTAAAAGATTTCAGTATAAGGTTAGTGTATGGAAATGACATATACTTACAAAGAGTCTGACAGTCATCCCCACTTTGTCTTAAATATTCTTATTTTTGCATTTGGATCACCGCAGTAATGAACAAAGATACTGTTGTTGTATAAGCCAAAAGAACACAGCCTCTTTAAACTTCATTTGTCGGGGCTGGATTGAGTTTGGTTAAATCAGAAACATAATGGGTAACTATAACAAGGACCACAAAGGCTCAGCATATTAACTCTAACTCTAACTATTAATATTAACTGCTTCTCAGATCTCTACATTGGCTACAAGTTTCTCACAGAATCAAAATTCTATTGCTTGTCCATAAATCACTGAACGGTTTAGGTCCAAGATACTTGATCCTATACTAGATCTCCTGACCCAGTCCGAACCTTGCAGACCTCTCAGGCCGGCTGGTTCTGGATTACTGGCTGTTCCCAAAGTCAAAACTAAACATGATGAATCTGCCTTTAGCGTCTTTGCTGATCAAATGCAGAACAAATTGCCAGAAGAAATTTGAGACACGGCTGACTACTTTCAAATCCAAGCTAAAGACCTACCTGTTTACCATTGCTTTTAAACCAAATTTATTTGTTAGTTTGTTTTATTGTTTTTATTCTGTGTGTTTGTTTGTTTGTTCTATTGTTTTTTTTTATTGTTTTAATCCTCATCCTGTGTGCATTTGCTTGCTCACTTTGTTTCTTGTGTAATCTGTTAAGCACATCGGGTTGTCTTTGCGTATGAAATGTGCTATCTAAATACATTTGCCTTACCTTGCCTAAAACCTGTTAAATGTTGAGGACAAAGGTTGTGTTGTTGTTGTGGATCATCATTATCTTTAGTGAGGTTAACAGTGTGTTAGCTGTATTTGTCCAGGATAAACTCTGGAAGGTGGATGGGCTTGTGGCCAAAACTGCTTGCTCCTGCTTGCTCCTGCTTGCAAATAACACTTGTTAGTATGTCAGAATAAAAGTCTTGTCTTATATATTTAATGTTTTGAACAGTTAGGGGTGGCATAGAGAAAGCATGCATACCTATACACCACTGTGTCATACACAGTAACAGTAAAAGTGAATACATTTTAATGCCTCCGCGCCGGTGAAAGCTGTGACCGAAGGCATTGTGTTTTCGAGTCTTCCGTCCATACGTCCAGACCATTTTTGTGAACGCGATATCTCAGGAAACGCCTTGAGGGAATTTCTTCAAATTTGGCACAATTATCCACTTGGACTCAAGGATAACTGATTAGATTTTCGTGGTCAAAGGTCAAGGTCACTGTGACCTCACAAAACACGTTTTTGGCCATAACTCAAGAATTCACATGCTAATTATGACAATTTCACACAAATGTCTAACAGGATAAAATGATGAAGTGATGACATTTTGGACAGACATGGATGTGAACTGCGACTTGACTGATTGGTGGAGGCATACAAGCGCGAGGCGGTAATTCTAGTTATCTGCATGTTTTAGTGCTGATGGTGGATGTATTTTGCGGTATATTGAATTGAAAAAAAATGCATTTTGTGCCGTGCTATTTAGAAAATTTTTTTAATCAATTATAATAATTATTGTATTATATCAATATATTGTATTTTCTTTATAGTGTGGGAAACAATGAAATGCAACCAAACTACCACAATGGTAACAGAATAAGTCCTTTGGATAGAAGAGAGAATAAAACAAACACGGAAAATGGAAAATAGTCTATAATAATTGGCTTTGCAGACTCAACAGTTGTGGTAGGAAACAATGAAAGGAAGTTGTAAATTATATTCACGCATTAAAATGTGGACTGAGGCTTATGTGTGTGTCAGTACATCGTTTTACTTTCCTTGCACCCTTTTCAAAGGCAACACAATTTAACGTAAGACACTTATTTTACTGCATGCCCTGTGTTGTGTTGTGTGAAGCATTTGCTCGCAGCTCTGCACTGATACAGCAGAAATTGGTCAGAGGACACCTAAATGAGCGCGATTGCAGCACTGCATAATTTAAGACTTCTCTCAATATTGTTTTGACATGTTGCTGTGATCGCTCCCGCTCTGACAGCCACAACACTGGCATGTTAATTATTCACAGCTCTAAACACTGCTCAGATCAATAATTAACTAGAGAAACTGAGAAGAATCACTAAAGGAGTGGTGGAGCGAAGCACTAATGCATTTACACGCCCTTTTATTTTGAATATGTCGCAGATAGACTCAGTCTCTGATTTGATATACGTGTTTGTATCATTTGTGTTGAGTCAAAGAAAGATGAAGTTGAGGCAAGCGGTTGCGTATCTGCAGTAATTAGTTAGTAATGCCGTTTAACGAGAACGTGTCTGTCAGCTGCTGACTCGTGTGTCTTGTAGTTCCTCCAAATGTGCACATGATAAATATTTAATCCAGATAAAGCAAATGAAACAACTCATTTAATTCTCAGTGGTGCACAATAAACACCTGTGCATTACAAACTGAGTCCGCTGTGAGGAACAATAAAACTAATATTCAACTTGTTGATTTGCAAAGGCTTCGCAGCTGTGCAGCTCTGTGCGTCTGATTTGTTTGTGTAAATAAGAGGTTGATGACTGTGGAAATTATTCACCCACCGGATCGCATAAACACAATCTCGACATCAAGGGGTTGGAAAGTTTGCTTTCATGGTGTTTGTTTGGTCACTGGGAGGAGATCAACAAAGGTAATGGCTTTGCTGACATGGAGCACTTATATTATGTAAAATCCACTAATAACTCACACACTCACACTTTCAAGTATTTTTCTGAAGGGCAACCTATGCAATCTTTCATTTGACTGCACCTCGCTTGTGTTTGTATAATCAAAACCACAATTGTTGGGTTCTGACACTGCAATTATTAATGGATTGCATGTGCATATCTTCTGTCAAGACGTGTACTGTAAATATATGTTTCTGTTATTAAAGCCGCAGTGGGTAGAAATGGGGCAAATATATTTAGAAAAAGTTATTTTTATAAAACGTTTTTTATATCCTGACAGTAGTGCATGAGAGAGTTAATCTGAAAAAAATGTGTCCACCGGAGGACATGTGTCCTCCGGTGTCCTCCGGTGCTCCTAATGGCATCTGCAAGATTTCACAGACCGGAGGAAAACAACCAATCAGAGCCAAGCTAGAACCTTGACATCTCTGAGCAGCTGTCAATCACTCGCGAACTCCGATCAAACGGTCAAACTAAGCAGCGCTGGTCAAATATGAATCAATATTCTGTTACTGTAATGCCTATTTCTTGCCTCAAATGTTTTCAGGAACATCTTGTAGTGTACTGTTTAGCTGTAAAATGAGAATGTTTGTGACCTGGCAGCCATGTTGAGATCAGTTGAGGAAATACCAAGCACCCCCCACCAGCCGGAGCAAACTTTCTCATTTTACAGCTAAACAGTACAATACAAGATGTTTCTGAAAACATCTGAGGCAAGAAATAGGCATTACAATAACAGAATATTGATTCTAATTGCGAGTGATTAACAGCTGCTTCCGTTGAATGAACAACCAATAGGAACGCTCTCTCTCTGAAATGACCTGTGATTGGCCAAAGTCTCCCATCACGTTTTTCATTTTTTAAAGCCTGAAAACAGAGCTATGAGGAGGTGCAGAAGTCTAGTTATCTCTCAGAGCACTTGAATTACAATATGCTTAAAGGTTATTATGGAATTTTTGCCCAATAATGCCAAAAGCATTCTGCCTATTGCAGGTTTAAAGAAAAGACAAGAAATGTGTGAATGTTTCAAATCTAATTGTAGATTGGCATCCAACTGAATGCTAAAGTCTGAACAGGTGGAAATACTGTGAGGTCGATATGAAATAGACTTTTGCATAACACAGTTTCCTTTCCAGCTCTCTTTGCTCTCAAAAGTCTCCTCTGGTAAAAGTAAACATGTCACCCTTCATGACTGATGCAGAGCCCCCCTGGAGGTAACGCCACTAACAAATAGGTCACATTGGTTATACTCTACGTGTAAAAGCGGCTTCCTTGGGCTCGTCATTGTAATCTTGATGAAAATCCCAGAGAAAATAGTGGGGAAATGCATCACGCTCCCACCGTATCTTAAAATGACTGAGGTGTCTGAGATAACACCTCTCACAGACAGACAGACGAGCAAACAGATGCAGAACGAGACAGTCATTACTTTAAGAGTTACATTAATGCGTTTTTAAAAGTGTACACTGTGCTGCTGGGCCACAGGCAGCTACAGTCACAGAGCGTCTTACAGCTAACCTTTTGCTCTTTCTTCTTATTACAAAAGAAGCATCTTGTTTTGAGCATCACAATATAGTTATTTCACTTACAGTGTGAGACATACGACTGAAAAATCACACTTTTTTTGTGGTAGCTCATTTATTTCAGTTGTTTTGTTGGTAGTAAAACACCAGCCACACAATCCTCAGGGTTATATGGTACTGCAGTTAAAATTTCAACAAACCCTTCAAACTAGGGCTGTCAAAGTTAATTCGATGATAACGTGTTTATTCAAATCCGTTTTTAACGCCACTAATTTCTTTAACAGGTTAACGCAATCGATCTTCCAGAAGTGGTACCAGGCTGAGTTTTAAAGCTACGATGAAGATACTGCTATCATATGAAACTAGGAAACATAAGGAATCCATTGATACCAACCATGTCATACTAGCTTGTCGCGCTAAATTTTGGCAAGGAAAAACTGTCATGACCATTTTCAAAGGGGTCTCTCGACCTATGATCTCAAGATATGTGAATGAAAATGAGTTCTATGGGTACCCACGAGTCTCCCCTTTACAGAAATGCCCACTTTATGATAATCACATGCAGTTTGGGGCAAGTCATAGTCAAGTCAGCACACTGATACACTGACAGCTGTTGTTGACTGTTGGGCTTGAGTTTGCCATGTTATGTTTTGAGCATATTTTTTTTATGCTAAATGCAGTTCCTGTGAGGGTTTCTGTACAATATTTGTCATTGTTTTTTGTTGTTAATTGATTTCCAATAATAAATATATACATACATTTGCGTAAAGCAAGAATATTTGCCCACTCCCATGTTGATATGAGTATTAAATACTTGACAAATCTCCCTTTAAGGTACATTTTGAACAGATAAAAAATATGCAATTATTTTATGTTTAATCGCGATTAACTATGGACAATCAAGCGATTAATCGCGGTTACATTTTTAATCGATTGACAGCCCTACTTCAATCATAATCGAATTACACTTAAGCACCTGAGTGGCCTGCTTTTCTTCATTTCATTAATTTAATTAATAACAGGCTGTCAGTGCAGTCTGTTATGCTAATACCAATCTGCACTTACACAGACCGACTCAACTCCAACTGGTACAAACTGTGCAATTTCTTTCGAACCCAAAAAACAAGACGCTCACGACATGAACAAAATGTTTCATCCTAAAATGATGTTCTGGTTCAGTCCGAGAGACAGGTGGCTTATTGACTGCCGCCACACTGCACCTTACCCTCTGACACAGTTGTGCTCTACTTGCTGGCAATTTCGAGCAATACTCTAGCTGTCAGGCAGAGGCTAACATGTTCTGTTCGGCCATTGTACCAATCACCTCCTGCTGCGCTGCTGAAAATTACTTCCAGCCACGGCAGCAACAAAATCAAACTTTACTGTGAGGAATGTTGCCCTTCAGTACAATGACAGCAATGTGAGTGAGCTGTGGTCCTTCAGTTCTGATTTCAGGGACATCCAGGGGGGTCTACAGATGAAAACCCATTCAGCCCTTTCATAATTCAAACTGTTTTCTGAGCATTAGCACGCTGCTGTACAAGCAGGGCAACACTCTTGCTTTTGGCCTTTCAATTTCCTGTAGTAAATGTATTGGGAGAAGAGTCAAAAGAGTGGGAGGAGATGAGAGAAGATGAAACATCAAACCTCCCTATACCCTTGATTTATTGTTCATGGATTAAACTGGCGTCTTGCCGTCTCTCTAGTTTGTGGTTTGAAACAGTGATTTCCTTGTTACATACTAAATTAGTGAGCAAAATACCATCTTTAATATAAAACATCTCCTCAGTCTTCATGTGTTACATCATTAGTATCACACCACGCCACAGAAGAGCACACTATCTCAGTCCTGAATACAATGTGTGAAAATAGTTCACTGACTTACTGAGTGGTACTTTGCAAAGCACAAACAATAGTTGATGTACTTGAACAGTTGATTATACAACAGAACTACTTTTTGCACTTGTTTGTGGGCACTTTACTGCTGTTAGGGAGTGTATAAGAATTATTAATGGGGGAGTAAGGATCAGAAAAAGGGGGAGGTTATTGTAATTTTCTCTTTGCTGAAGGTAAGGTAGTGTCAATTTTGAGAGAAAGCGGGATATTTTTATTTCTGTCTGCATTTCGCTTTTAATGTGCACATCAGTGGCTACATTATTGTTCTATTAAAGGAACAGTATGTAAGATTTAGTGATAAGACCAAAAGAGGTTTCCCGTGTCTTGTTTCCCGGCAGCTGAGTTGAGGATGAAGAAATATTGTATTAATAAATTTTGAGCGGCCACAGAGACAATTTCTTTTATGATATCATGTTGTTATAAACATAATAATAAATAAAACACAAATACCAACATATTCTGACCTGGCAGCATTATCGCTAGAGGTCGCTGTTTTGTTCTTTTATACCTCCTTTCGGTTATCTATCATCTGAATAGATGATAAAACCTAATATTGGGTGTAGTAGGCCCCTACTGACCCACATCTATGGTGCTTATAGCGACCGATAACGCCTATTTGATAGCCAGACAAGAGTCTAATCGGCTGGCATTATATTATAACAGTGAGATGGCTAGCTGATCCCGGTGCTGTGTGGGAGAACTGATCTGAGTGTAGGGACATAATATCAATAACAACCCAGTCATTTTCATACAGTCCCTTACTATCCTTCAACTTGACAGTAACAAGAAACAGACTTGTGTCTTTATTCCTCTTATCTCTAGTGTCTAACCCAAAAGCACTTAGCAATATATAAACCACCAACTCAGACAATCTAAGTGCTTTAAAATTATGTTACCGGCTACAATAACCTTGAAAAATCTGGGAGTGTTTATTTACCAAATATTTTTGAATTAATTCACTGTGCATATCTGTTCAAAAAAATGTGAAGTTTTCTAACCAAACCTACACTTTTGACTGACATTACATTATACTGCTCTTTTCGATGTAATTCTCAGATAGACCTGAGGAAACAGTCTCAAACCTATGAATAGACTGACACCACAGTAAATTCTCACACAGGCATTAGATAGGACCGAAGTGCTGTGCTTACTAAGCTGGTTCCTCTTTAGCTTGTATCTCTGGGGCAGTAACTCTATGCCCCTCTCTTATCTTATCACGGGGTTGCATTCAGCATAGCAGCGCACAGCAGAAGTCACCTTGGTGCTATAAGAGATGCAAACACTCCTCCAGAGAGGCCTGTCATGACGTAGAGATGTGTGCCACTGCAGTCAGGCTGATCAAAACGAGCTTTGGATACCGACTGCATGTGAAGCTGCTGTTTACTAAGAGACTGTCTAAACACCGGTTAATCAGACCGTCGCATGGAAGTTTAAGAGTTTAATTTGGGTGTAGCCGTGGTGGATTGAACAAGCTTCAACATTCAACCACTGTGGATTGCATGGACAGAGCTCAGATTCTCTTAATGATTACTAACGTTACTAACGTTACTAATGTTACGGCTCAACAAGTTTGCATATTTAACGTATTCCCTCAGCTGAGATGATCTGTATCGCTCATAGAGAATATCGTCAGGAAAAGCCAACGGATCCATTCGACCTCTAAACTCTCCCTCCCTCTAAAGAGAACCTCTTGTAATTCTGTTACCGACATCCACGGCATTTAGCAAGAAGGGTGACGCTATTTCCAAAGGAGTTGATTGGTGAAAGACACTTTTTAGAGCCGTTTTCATTCTGCGTTTCTGGTAAACCTGCATGATTTTGTCTGATTTCGTTCCTTTGTTTATATTATCTCTGCTTCGTGCCGCCCCAAAGTATGTTGAAATATGTTTCTTTTTGTCAAGCTTGTCCGACCTAACAACAGTAACTACGGGGGTCAATTGGACGCCAAGATCCTCATATTTTTCCGGAACTTTAAATGATCTTGTCAACAGATGGAGTTTGTTCATTTGTCATATAGTTGGCTGTTTCACTCTCAATAAGGATTCAAGAAGTCTATGAATCCTAAATCCTTAAAGGTTCTATATATGGGATTCAGAGCATTGCAAACAATGCCATGTTGAGAGCCATGTGGAGGCAATTGATATGCTCTGATTTCCGTATAGAGAATTTTAAAAGAATCTTAAGGCCTGATTGCATCATTACATCGGATTTAGTTTAGTTGGAGAAGCATTGTTTTGCTTATTTATTTGCATTATGATTCTACAGTCAAGAGAGAGGATCCCACAACATTCTGTATCAGCTGTGTTGGTTTATCTGACAATGAAATTATAAATTAAATCCACAAATAATAAATACCAACAATAGAGTTTTAACATAACAAGATACTATATACGCAGAAAACACCCATCTAATTGCCCCTTCCATCCAGCCACAAAAACTGTTTCATAATGCTATTATCACTTGATTTTAATCATAATCCTTCTATTAAATAAACAACCGCTATTGTGACTGTTATTAAGGAGACTCCGGTCATGTTTTCCTGTCTTTTTTTCATCATAATCCAGTGTTTATTTGTATTCTCCACACAGAGAGCTCGAAGGCAATTATTAAGTCTTTGATGTAATGGAGAGAAAATGTGAAGGGGAGAACGAGGATGAGGACGGGATGATTGCATCTTTTATAGTATTTTTTTTTTCTTCTTCCAGCTAATTAACCAGATAAATCTTGGAATCAGTTTTGCGCTACTGGAAACTGAAGCTTCTGTGTTCCTATTGATTGCCATGCTCCACATGAGTAAGGATCATTGACCAGCGGAGAGAGAAAAAGTTGTCATGCACTTCTTGTCCTCTCCAGCCTTAAAACCAATACTATCCGAGGTTGCATGTGTATCTCCTTCGTCCGTATTAATGCTTCCTATATTGACATGTAGAGGGCGGCTTTTGAAGAAGGTTATTGAGAACCCTTTTATTCTTTATTCATAGCAAACTCCTCTTAATTACAAGGATTACAGAGAACTCTTAATGCTCAGGTTTAACAAAAGAAGAAAAGAAGACGTGGATGAATAGTATCCTCTTTCTCCTCTGCCTCCTGATAACACACGTGCTATTAGAAGTCACTCCTCACATCCTGGTCAATCTGCTGAGTCGATTCCAGAGACAGTGATACATGCTTCAGACGCTTCAGCTGCTAATGGGAATAATTAAGAAAAAGCGAGGTGCCTTGCAGAGTTGATTTATGTGTTACAGAGGGATTTTTGTGCTCACATAACTCCCCATTCCTCCGTAGCTAAAGGGGTCCGAAGTATGCTTTCCAGATTGACTTCCACTTAGTCGAATGAAATGATACAATCTGCAGTGACCAATAACCACAGAGGGCAGCGGGAAATTGTCCCAAAGGTGCAACCACAAGGTGAAAGTGATGATCTGAGCTTTAATAATGTCCCTGTGAGCATCAGCGATGGCTGTTTCTGTGCTTCTACAGAGTTTGCCTCATAACAATCTCGCTAAGTGACCTTGCCTCATTGCCGAGTCTGAAATAGCGTAGGTTGGCACAAAAATTAAGAGGAAAAATAAATAAAAAATTATACGATCTTCACAGTAATAATCATTCTTTAGATGAATGTTTATAGAGAGAATATCACCAGATAACTGAACAGGCTTTTTTTTGAAAATGTAACAGATAGAAAATGTGACTTGCATATTAATGCAAACTGCATTTCATATTAACTGTTAAAAAGTGAATGGAGTTAGTTTGAATACTTGATCTGACAAAGTTCAAGAGTCACTTGAAGATAGAGATAAGATTTTATGTCACCACTCACTAAACTCAACACATAAAACCTTTCTTCTACTGTATCATAGAAATGATAAACAATTCACAAAAAAAAAAGACATCTACGAAGTTCTGTATACAATGGTATATAACCAAAGCACAAATAACGATCACTTTAATGAATCAGACATCAACACTTTTAAAGTTACATTACGTCTATATGGATTTTTTTTTGACAAATCAAACATTTAGCTTTAAAATCTACAGTAAGAATAGTTTTTTAATCGCCAATTAACACAGTACACTTTTATCACAGCACACATTTTGACTTGTCACAGTAGGAAAAGCACAAACGTTAATAATCACATTAGTGATGGCTCTCTCCTCTTCAAGTGTCCCAGTAAGCCGTGACAGTGTGACAGTGAGCCAGCAGCATGCACAATACCAGGACCCTGAAACTGAAACAGCTACATGGAATTCAGCCATCATTGGTTTTATTAAACCTGTGCTTTTCCTACTGTGCCATGTCGAAAAGAGGTTTTGAAGCCATGGTCAGCATGGTTCCTTCTCATATCATTTCACCATATGGTCAAATATTGTCATATTACCATTGTCAACATTACTGATGTTTTTCACCCCTTGGGCTTAAAGCTGCAGTTGGTAACTTTTATAAAAATAACTTTTTGTCATATTTGCTCAAACTGTCACTATATCCTGACAGTGGTGCATGAGACAGATAATCTGTGAAAAAATCAGGTTCCTCTGCCTCCTTTTAGTGCTCCTAATGACATTTGCAAAATGCAACCGCGCCAGAAGGAAAACAACCAATCAAAGCCGAGCAGTCTCTCACGCAGATGTCAATCACTGCTCGTGAATTCCGAGCAAATGGTCAAACTAGGCAGCGCTGATCAAATATGAATCAATATTCTGTTACTGTAATGCATATTTCTCGCCTCAAATGTTTTCAGAAACATCTTGTAGTGTACTGTTTAGCTGTAAAATGAGAAAGTTTGTGACCCGGCAGCCATGTTGAGATCAGTTGAGGAAACACCAAGCACCGCCCACCAGCCGGAGCACAGCCAATAGGAACGCTCAATAGGAATGCTCTCTCTGAAATGACCTATGATTGGTCAAAGTCTACCGTCACGGAAAAGCCTGAAAACAGAGCCATGAGGAGGTGCAGAAGTCTAGTTATCTCTCAGAACACTTGAATTACAATATGCTGAAAGGTTATTATGGAATGTTTGCCCAATGATGCCAAAAATATTCTACCTACTGAAACTTTAATGTGACCATGAAGTGAAACTGTTTAGATGCCTGATTTATTGTAGTTATCTTTAAGAAGTGCTTTAAATGCTGCTTTGGTTATAGGCTTTATAGCCTATATTTTTTAACTTTGTAGGTAAAAATGCGTGCAATGTAGTATACTGCATTTCGATAGATCAAGTCCAACATAATAATGATTAAATGAGACCAAGTTACAGATACAAAATACAGATTTTTTTTGTGTGCTTGTGTCAAAATAAGTCAAAATATCCTCGGTGATATCTAACTTTGGCTTTAACAGAGCACCCATTTAGTCAGAGGAAGCACACACGTGTTGGAGCTTACATCATATTATATATAGTGTACAACAGTACAAACAGTAGTTTTGACAACCATCGTAAGACAGACAGTTTGTTTTTGTTTGTTTTATGCAAAGATAGGAAAAAAGCGCAATTAGAATTTTTATTTTTTAATTTAAAGGTTGTTCTAATTGCAGCGTGATTTTAAACACAAAAATGCTATTTTTGTAAATGTATTTATCAAGATAGAATTGTATGCTTAGATAATCCGACTGTAAGAATGCCTATACTCCACACACAGCACTCTTCATACTGTAAAGCAATTGACATGATGTTCATTACCGCGCACATACACAGTACAAACTATACGTGCTCTGACGATACACTCACCATTAAGTGGGGCAGATATGGTGGGAGGACATTCGATAGCTTTTATTCATTGGATTACATTTGTTAAAATGCTTTATGTAATATACACTAAGTGCATGTATGACATTTAAGGACCACTATTAAAAAACAGCACAGAAAAAAAGAAAGTAATTCAGATATATATTTTCTTTCATTTTTGGAGCTTTTGTAGAAATGCAAGCACTCTCTTGAAAATGAGATGCTGAAGATAATGGACCGGAAATTCAGAAGAGGCAGATATTTATTTATATATTTGCATGAAGAGCCCACCAAACATTTCTTCCTCTAAGGGAGAAAGTAATCTTTTGCCTTCAAAAGCTAGGTGGGAAATAAATTCATCAGGTACATTTCCATTTGGTGTGAGAGCATAAAGAAGATGAAGTGTGGTGTACTGTACGTCCTCTACAAATGTGCTGTTTGTGTTTACTTGAATAACAGATTATTGTTTGTTTGGATCATTTTTTTAGGCCTGCGTCCTGAGGGGGAGGGGGGCATGATCATCGTGGCAGCTTTCTATTCATCTTGGCTCCACGGGGGAGCTGTTTGATGTTTTCATTAACCTGCGCCCTGCTTGTCTGGAGGCCGCGGGGTGGCTTCTGGACCTTGGCGCTCCATGCCTCTTGCACTTCGCATGCGCCCAGGAGAGTTCAATCACATGCCCTGCATGGGGGCTAAGATGACTGGTGGGATACACTACAGCCTTGGAGAAGATTAAGTTGTGTGTGCAGAGGGTGTGCAGAGGGAGAAGTTCAGTTAAATGCCTACACCATTGGTGTATGACAGGTTTGAGCTTGAGTTATTTATGCTGATAAATAAATTCAGATATGTTGGACAAGTGAGATACTTGGAGGAGTTGTGAATTTGCAGTATTTTTAAAAAAAATTTTTTATAGGATTATAAATATCCTGCATATTTGAGATTGTATTTCATGAGGCACAAAAACCAATTATGTATTTCAGGTTGTACTAAATTGCATCAGCCGGTGGATGCTTTAAATCTTATTCACCAAATGGTGTCATCAAAAATATTACATTTTTAAACTTCCAATTTGCCTTATCTTTCAGTCATTTACGATTTCCTCTCTCACGGCCATTGTGCAACAAATTACCTATTTTACAGTAATTGCTAATGTATTTATGGCGAGCACCCTAGCTTGAAAGATTTTTACCTTTCATTTCTCATCATTTGATTGCTTAATATCTGTGATTGCTTTATAGATGTTTAAATGTTGTTGTTTTTTTCATTTACTGTTCCTCAATGATTCACAGCTCTTGTGTGAATTTTCTTTTTACTCTGCATTCACAATTCAGTTTGAGGGCAGGACCCACTGAGACTTGTTTTTGTAAATTTTGTACAATGTGACACAGGCTTTCACTGACTGGGGCAACTGAATTAAGCTAACTGCAGCTTCACAGGGTCATCAAATCTTTATAATAACACAGTAGAATTCACAAAGGCACAAAAAAGCTTACAATACGATAATTAGCAGCTTTAGAAAAATCAAGAAAAAGTTAAAAAACTCAATTAGGTAATGGCATATTTGATATTGCCTGCGTACAGTATACCCGCTATGTATAACACTGAGTGTGATATATACAGTACAGTACGTGCCGTCTAGTTACACCAGGGCTTTGCTTGTGGGTGATGTCTCGGCGATACTTTTTTTTTTAGGTTGACTTTTTTTGTAATGGTGCATTTTTATACTTTAATTCTGGTGATTTACATTGTTGTGAAATATCAATACTAATGAGCATGGAAATGTATTTTTTTATGATGGGACCTCTATGTGTGACAAATTAATCTCACTCCACTTATTAGCTTTTGTCGACCAGTGACTCCACTCACTAGCTTAGCAGATGCACATTAAAGTGTTTCCTTTTTGTCATGTATGAACACACATGTTTGAGAAGCATGAGTGAGTTTATTGATTTAATATTTCAAGATTGTTGTCTGGGATGATTACAAAAACCTAAATTTTCTCCTCGTTTGGAAGTGTTGTGAACGTCATGTGGATGGATGAAAGCAGATTGGGTGATATTTGCATAATGTATTTATATTTTCTTTTGCTAACATTAGATATTTACACAGCTAACAGCCATATTTAGCATTACAAAAATTAGTTAGCTACGGTGTTAGCGAACGTTAATTGCCAGATCTCGCGAGATCTGTGTTGCTGAGAAAGGACTCAAACAAAGTTAATTTTCTCCTGATTTATTTAAAGGGGCTATATGTAAGAATCAGAAATTGCTTGTTCACAGCGACACCTGTGGCCGCAATGTCAACGAAAGTCAGCGTCCTGTGGCTCGCGCTCGCGCTTTCGGCTCGCGCTACATTGACATGAACGAGCACCGATCTAAACAGTGAGGGGACACACGTCAGCTAACACACAATATCACTCTATATTTCACCTGCTTGGCAGTAATGTTAGCTGACCAGAGGAAGGTCTCTCCATGAATCAATGCTGATCCTAGTGTTGGCTTTTCCTCCCGATCCGGAGGGAACAGAGGGGGCGGGGGGGGGGGGAGACCGACACCCGGTCGGGACGATAACGTAACTCTCTGCGGAGCCCCGTCACTTCACAAGACACGGGAAACCTCTGTTGGTCTGGAGGAGCTGCAGCAGTTATTTCTGCAAAAACGTCCACTGCACATTCACCAGATATTCTCAGAGCTAAACTAACTCTTCTGCAGTGTGTAGTGTGCGCGCGTTCACGTGGAGGTGGAGCGAGCCGAGCATGTGAGAACGAGCGCGGTGTGCAAACAGGCAGGAGCAGAGCTGCTGCGCGCTCGCGTACCCACACGCGAGCGCGCATGGGATACCGACCCGTTAAGATTTATGCGCGTGATAAGTTACAAATAGTCCCTTTAATGTCTGAAAATGCCATTTTCGTGTCAAAATATTTGGAAGATGTGGAGCTTCTGAAAAATGGGTCCAATATTTACTTTGGTGACTATCGGGTGAAAGAATCAGTCATAATCTGTGTTCATCTTCACTTCTCCTATTGACGTTATTAAACTCAGGACATGCCACTAGTCTCCTAAAGGGGCGGGGCAGTGGCAAAACTCATGTGACACAGATACAGGAAAGTGACTCTCACTGCGCCGTCTCCTTTCTGAACCGTCTCTGGTTGCATTATACATTGCATTCACGCTAGGAGTATCTTGGCCTCTGCTGCACTGATTTTGACTCGTGGAATGGCTATGGTGGATGGTGCCCGGCCCTCACATAGAAAATTCTGCTTACCTGTTGTATGTATATAAAGCAAGTTCAATTATTCTTATTCCCTAATCTCCTCAGTGCTGATCTTAATGTATTTTTAAGGGGACTGACGAGGTCAGAGACTACACGCCGAATCTCAGCTCTGCATACTCTGCATTCGCTTAATAAATCCATTCCTCGTGTCTTGGCTGACTGAACTACAGTACAGCACAGGTCAATGCAGAGCGGGGAAATATAGCTCTAAAAAACCTAATGGCAGTTTTAAATTGACAGTGTGGGAAGTAACTTTAATGTTCTTCCTTAGTTTTCAATTCGGAATAAGTGACATAAAATCTGACTGATTTCTCATGTTGCTTCTCCGTCTGTCGCTGCATCCCCATAAATCAGAAATGAGGCTTGTAAATAAAATGTTATCATAGCTGAAGAATGATTGCCAGAGGTATAAAAATAAGGTTTAAAAAAGAAGATTTTTTTTGTAATGAAACCGTCACAGAGCTGCTGTGGAGGGAACTGATTAAAAGCAGCTTTTACTTTTCTCATCAGAGTGAAACATTGACCAGATGTTTTAGTGCATTTCCTCTGATTGAGACACCAAATTGCATTAAAATGAAAAGACAAAGCTGGATCCCGTATTATTCCCTCCCTCTAATATGTTTAAGTTGTCAGATGTTGAGATCTATAAATATGCCTCGTTAGTGGCTGTACGCTGACAGAACATACTGTGTTTACGTTATTATTTTATTTTCGCCTTTGTTTGCATTGATTAGCATGCTGTTATTTTTATTTTGAAAGACGTATTCTCGAGATTGAAAACATAAAAGAACTCCTGGGAAAGAAAACATCGTTTTCAAAGAACAGCCTCCTGGTATGTAGTGCAGAATGTCTTATTAGATCCTGCACCAAGGTTATGTCATATCAAAAATATATGCTAGAATAATGACTTTACAACTTTCAAAACACAGCCAACTATTCACATCTGCACAATCAACCTTGAGTCTGTCAGAAACAGTTGGAGATTGCACCAACACAGAAAAGGCGTGCTTGAATTGGTCCGTCAGGCAGGCTTTGATAGAAGTGAAGGGTAGTAGGAGCAAATATTCACGGGATGGAAGTGACCATACCTTTAGAGAGTCGACTAGACTGTAATTAAACAATAAAATACATTGTTTGTTCATAGAACAGTCTTGCCCTATAGGTCGCAGAATATTTTATTACGGTCGCCAAATAAATCTGCAGAATTTCTTCCATAGTCTTTTATTTAACATTTATACCTGCAGTACACTTTTGAGCCACATGAGGGAGCCTGAATGTTCGTATTGTTCTGATAATTGTAGCATACTTATAACATTGAATCTAATATGAAAGGCTAACGTACAGTATATTATGTTTGTTTAACTGATGAGAGGAAAAAAACGAGAGCATTTTAACTCCACCTAAATGCATTTATTTGGTCTCCCTTATAAAGTATTTAACATGAATATACTGTATGTTTTAAATAACATTTACTGAAATAAAGTTGTGATTTATCAATCGTATATCTCATTTCGAAAAGGCTAATTTAAGGTGATGCAGAGATGGCAGTAAAAATGGTCAGGAATGTTCATTTACGCACAAATTCGCTCTTCTCACAATTTATAGATAAGGCCTATTGTTTTTTAATTAGGTCGCGATGGTTGCTCATTTATAAAAAAGTGGGTCCCCAGAAAAAAAGTTTGGGAAACACTGGTCTAAAACGACACATCAAAGTTGATCTGACGCCCCCGTCAGCAGGACGGCATCATTTGTCTGTTGTTTTCAAAAACGTTACAAATCACTGTTGAAAAATAAATCAGTTTTACGATGTGCTATGGTTAAGGTTTGATTAGGTTTATGAACAAAAAAGAAAACACTTGGTTAGGTTAGGGAAAGGTCGTTTGGGTTAAAGTAAGAAGTACTTTGGATTCTGGTGCCTTTGTTGCAGGTCATATCCCCCTCTCTCCCCCCGTTTCCTGTCTGTACCTCTTCACTGTCAACTATCCAATAAAAAAAACTATGAATAAGTTGCAAAGGTTAGGGGACCTTCATCGTCATGGTTGATGGGTTATAAAATGATCATGGTGATGCCTAAAAAAGACAATGTTGACTGTCAGTTGGAAATGGGAAACAAACTCAAATCTCCCATGTTTTGTTGACCCATCGATCCAGCCTGACCTCCCCCTCTAAGGAATTTGTCGCTGTACAATAACATCAGCTGCCTTCCTCCTTTTCTACCTTCATAACTATTATAGCCACTATGGCTTTGTCACTTCAACTGCTATGTATGAATGTCCTGCATAGACTGTATATAAGAAGTGAACGTAGTCACCATGACGTCACCCATTGGTTTGTGAAGCCTTGAGGTAGGCATTTTGGCCGTCACCATCTTGTTTTTTTGCAACCAGAAGGGACACAAGAGGGTGTAGCTAAGCACAACTGAACTGAATAAGAAATTTTTAGGCGACCAAAATGTTAATTAACTTTCATGAGCTGTAAACACAATATGAAAGGGTTAAAGTTGTTAGACGTAAACACAGACAACTAATAAATCAAGTGAGAAGTAGGGTCATTTTCTCATAGACATATACAATCAGACTTCTTTTTGCAACCAGAGGAGTCGCCCCCTGCTGGCTATTAGAAAGAATGCAAGTTTAAGGCACTTCAACATTGGCTTCAATTTTCAGACCTGCAGGTTGCCCACTGATGTCCTCATATATTCGTACACAATATTCTGCATTAAGATAGACGTTCATTGCCAGCGCAAAAAGCAGTGTGATGCTCATAAAGCCCAGGGAAGAGCAGTGGTGAGTCTTAAGCAAGGGTCAGTTGTCCATAGTATCCTGTTGAAATGAACTGAAACCAATAGCTCCCTAAAAAGTAAAAAAAAAAGAACCACTTAATCAACCAAAAAACCTGTTAGTCTAAAACAGCTGCTGTAGTAAATGTGCTAAAACAACAAACACCGGCGCACAGTGCACATATTCACAGGGATCCACAGGGTGTAATATATCAAATAGATTAGAAAATGAAATTCATGCTTCATAAAACTTTTAGTACGAGCACCCAAATCACTGTTAGCAGCCTGAGATTGCTCCCTCTTCCCTCTGTGCTTAACTAAGCCTCGGTATATATAGATATAATGTGCGTATAGGTCGCAATCTGTCAGCGTTACCTGACTGCAGGTTAATTCTCCTCTCGCTCCCTTTGTGGTCTTTCTACTTCACCAAAGTGCAGATTTAGATTTCAAGTTGTCACTGAGTGAAATTCATTTCCTCCTCAGACATCTGAAGAATCCCTCATTAGCGAATCATTATCTCAACTCCTTACATTGCTGAAACATCCTTTGCACTTAATTCTTTTTTGTATTGCTGCCCTTTGTTGAGCTAGTTAGTCTAGAGGAGCTAATTAGAAACCATTTCAACACTTGTGATACGTTAAATATTAACTCAGACCGATGAAAAGCCTGCAGTGACACACAAAAAAATGAAGGACATCTCTTCAGTTTATCGATTTATGTACTTTTTATTTCAAAGTTAAAGCAAGTTTATACTCAGAATGTGTCAACTTTTTTCATTTAATAATTTAGCGAGGTCGTCCAATTTTTACAATTCTCTGTGTGAGCACAGCCAGGAATGTGTAATGGCACGTCTTAGACTCTTAGTTCCTCAGCAGGACACCATCTTCCGTGTTTTTTCTCTGTGTGAGTCGACCGATGCATACACTTTTGTGATTAAGAAAACGTTACGCCCCCTGCCGTTCTTGCTCACTTATAAGTGACAACTTAATAGAAGGATATTTCCTGTAGGCCAACCCCATCGAGGAGACATTGTGCTGTTTGCCGGAGCTATGTGAACAATTCATATTAGACGATTTAATTTGGTCATACATATGAGGGGAGAAGGCAAACACAAATTAACTGAAGGGGGCAGACAGCCAGAGTTTGTAAATCAGTTCGATTGAATTGTTTTCTCAACTTCACAACCAGTTCATTAATACGTAAGTCAAGACATCCAAAGTCTCTCAAGAAGTTATAAAGATCACGGTACTTAGTCAGGGGCCAATTAACATGGAGACAATACAGAGAAAAGGTGTCTGCAGTGCTGTGGATAAATCTCTGTCACTAGTTTTCTTTCTAATTGCTTTCTCCAGCGTTTTAGAGACATCTACATGACATGAACTGCATGCATGTTGATATCGGTCCACCGTTTTGGTCCGGACTTAAATATCTCAGCTAATAAGGGATGGATCAACCCATTCTCATTCCCAGGGCATCAAATACTGACGCTTTGTCACGGCTGTCGGTGTTCGATACCACCGCGCAAGGCACCATTTAGCGCCTGTATGAGACGCACCGGGCTTTCTGTTAACTACACTGTCAACCCATCCGTGGCAACAGTATACGCCAACCCGGTCTCACAGAAAGGTGTATAAATACCGCGATATTACACGGACATTCTGCAAATCATGAGTATGCATTTTAGTCTTTTCGCATGTCATTTGATTGCCTCGCAAACGTCCGGCTGTGGCTCAGAGGTAGCGCGGGTCGACCACCAATCAGAGGTGGATGGGTCCAACAACACAGGGCTTTCATCCAAGAGACCGCTGTTCTTGTCCCGTGCGTTACGTTTCACTTTCACTTTACAATCAGCTGTTTGTTTGTGTCCCGTGTTCACAACGTCAAGTCATATTTGCACTGTAGAAACGTACTAATTTTAAGCCCAACTATGTTGTTTTTTCCTAAACCTAACTATGTGGTTTTGTTTAATTCACAACGTTAAGCACGCTTATTGCAAACGGAAAGTGACGCCGAGGGGTCTGACAAAGCATCAGTAGTGACAAGTTGAGATGAGAACTTGTTCGATGGATTGCCATGAAATTGGGTACAGACACTTATGTTGCCCTTATGGATGAATTGTAATAACTTATCCCTTAATGTAACATCTAGCGCAATAATCAGGTCAAAATCATGCAAATCTGCAACACTAATATCATTCCCATCAGCCTCAGCTGTACTTTGTGTTTAGCGTTAATTAGCAAATGTTAGCATGACACAAACTGGTCCAAAATGACTTTTTTCAATACACTATCATTAGATAGAAACGGCTGTAAAACAATAAATAAGCTTCACAAACATCCCAAAATGTCTCTCTGTATGATCAGAATTTGTTGCATTTGGTCCAGTAAAATTTGGAGAGTCCAAAAAAAAACATATCATTAAATTATATCAAGCCATTCATGTGTGCAAAGAGCCAACAGGAAGTCAGAGAAGGACTCCAGCGCGGGCCAAAATGTGGAAGCCTGAAAAACTTTGGTGTGAACATAAACATTACACCTAGTAAACATCAGCATGTTAGCATTGTTACTGTGGAATGCTAACATTAGCATCTAGCTCAAAGCACCAGTGTGCCAAATTAGCCTCACAGAGCTGCAAGCACGGCTCTTAATCTTGTTCATATCTGTTCGCCATATAAAGAAAAGTGTTTGCGTGTTTCATATTAGAGTAAGTAAGAAATGCAGTTCACCATTTACAAAAAAAAATTCACCTGAATAAATCTTAACTTTTTAATTAGATTCTCTTTCTGACCAAATAGTAAGCAATCCTGAAAAGGTCACAACTAAAATCACAGCAATATTTCTTTGATACTGTGTGGCAGCCAGTGGCTAGATGTATCCAAGTTCTCTCTGCCGCCATCACCTCTATAAATAACAATGCTAAAGTCAAAATATCCATCTCTCCACTGCGTGTGGCACATAAAACGATATTCCTTCATGACGAGAGCGCTTTGAGATCCACAGGGTCTTGGTGGGCTGACTAACTGACAGGAAGATGTGTGAGACAAAGACTCCGTGCTGCCATTTGATTGATGTGTCATCTCCGGCTTTTCCAGCTCTCCTCATTTAACAGTAATAATTTCCATCCAAGCTGGACATTGCATATGTGAAATTATGTTTCCAGGAGAGTTTCGGCGTGTGTGTGTGTGTGTGTGTGTGTGTGTGTGTGTGTGTGTGTGTGTGTGTGTGTGTGTGTGTGTGTGTGTGTGTGTGTGTGTGTGTGTGTGTGTGTGTGTGTGTGTGTGTGTGTGTGTGTGTTTGTGTGTGTGTGTGTGCCTCTCGGTCTGTCTGTGGTGGGAGTTGCCGTCATCATGTGCAGTCGTACGAACCAGACAAGAATGTTTTACTCTTTCATCTCTGCATTTCTGATATTTCTTTCTTTATCCTATTAAAGACACTTCCTCTGAAGTGGACAAAACAGTAAAATAAATCTTTACTTTTCCCTCTTTGGGGCCGTTGATGATAATTATACTGTGTAAATTAATGGGCTCATTAGAAGAAGACAGACACATGCGTTGAACTCATTACCCCTGCCACCATGGCCAAAGAGCCTTATCTTATTAACCCATTTGTGCCCAAATACTATATTCAGTAGGAAAAATCCCACAACATTTGTTCTGATTGAACAAAAGTATTGAAATTTGTTACGGACCTACTTTGGGCAAGTGTCTAACAGTACAACTTTGCAATTTTTCTTGCCTTGCAAATTTTTAGATCACATGAAAAATGACACTTTTATAAAAAGTCAGGACTTTTGAAAAATGCTAGCATTGTATTTCTTAAATGTTTTCCATATGAAATATATTTTTTATACTGCATATGTGTGCATATCTTTGACACTCAACTTGTTAGATACCAAATACTTGATTGTGCTCCTTGTAGTTTTTGAGATACAGCCATTTTGTTATCATACTATATCTAGTCTTTGGGCACATGGGACGACTGCCCAAAGACTAGATATAGTATGATAAGAAAAACTCACTTTTCAGCAAAAGGGCTTGACCAATTTTGAAAATTTCTACAGGAAATAAAACATTTCAGTTGCAGGCTCAAATAGGTTAAACAACAATAATAAACAGTGGGAATCAGCCTAGAATACCTTAGAGACGACCGTGGTTTTCAGGCCTAAGGCTTGTACAAGAATAAGGTCCCAGTTACTGTGTGATGAAGAGATTAATCCAGGGGATGTATGATTTTCTCAGACTATGCTTTTGAGGCAACATTGATCCATATTCCAATAACTGCTTGTGTAAGAATTTTTGTTTTTCATGGCAGCCAGTCATTGATTTAATGCCTACAAATCAACTGTTGTACAAAGCCATTAGCAGTAAAATCTAATTGTTGATATTGTCAATGACTGACAGATTCATAGAGTGCGAGGCCCACCCTCCCCGGACCCAAAGGGAAGACGAGGGACTCTCCTCCTTCAGTGGCTCCCCGTGCTGTCAGAATTATTTATGAATGTAAATACTGCTTCCTCTGCCTAGTAATTACTTTAAGAGTGCACTTCAATTAGAGTAGCTAATTAGTGTTTATCGTGTTTATGTTTTTCCTACCCTCTCTCTCTCTCTCTCTCTCTCTCTCTATCTTTCCCTCTCTTTATGTGTCTGTGCTTCTCTGTCTGTGGCCTTGCATTCGCCGTCATCTTTAACATCTGCTGCTGAAAACTCATGCCCATGCAGTTCCTCACTATTTTTAATTAATGATGTGGTATAATTTAATATTCAAATGAATCGGCTTTGAAGTGTGGGAGTCATTGAGCTTATCTAGCTTCAGCTCTCCTTGGCTCACAGGAAGCCACCGGGGGACAATCTCCTGCTTCACAAAAAAAAGTCTTCTTTTTAAAAACACAAAACACAAGGGTCTGACCATGAACACAGGACTTCACCACTTCTGCTTGTTTTCCCCTCTTGCTGCGGTAATTGCATATGTTTTATCTCTTAATTCTACAGCTGTGTCTTGCACAGTAACCTTGCTCTATTATTTACTCTGATGGAAAGTAAACTGTCCTCGTAGTTTTGAAGAACAGTGACCGAGGCAATGCGTGACCTTGTAATGAGTTATACATGTGTCTGCAGAAAGGAGTATAGAAAACAAACTTTGTCAAGGTTGGTAAAATGGTTAGATATTCAATTGTGATGAATTATGAATTGTGATATAAAATATGTACATTTAGTTTTTTGTCTATCTTCACATCGGCTTACATTAAAAATTCATTTCTGGCCTACACTCAAAACATTCAGGGTGAAGCCCTGACAAAATGACCTGACGTCGCCGATGCCCGTAGCCATAGTAACTGCCTGCATGCACACGGGGAGAGACGCTGCTGCCAGAGGAGAGAGAGTTTACTCCGAGTAGCAAGTCACTAAAAGGGTCTGAAAAGTCTTTATGTCTAGCGAGAAAGTCGCCAAGTTACATCCCACAATAAAACATGATATTCCATACACACTAACTTTGCAAGATAGAAGCACAAATATACCCAATAACAACAATAATGATAATAATAAATCACAACCAAATATATATATACACACACACACACACACACACAAACACATACACACACACACACACACACACACACACCTAGGCGAATATATATTTTACCAAAAATCTGTTGGATTTTACAGTTGAATGCGTTATAGGCTATTGTATTTGGAATAGCTCTAAACAAAAAGGCTTCTTTAGGTTTAGGCAACAAAACCACTTAGTTATAGGAACAGTGTGTAGAATCTGGTGGAATCTAGCGGTGAGGTTGCAGATTACGACTTCTCCCGTGTGCCAAGCGTGTAGGACTGCTACGGTGGCCGACGCGAAAATGCGAATGGCCCTCTCCAGAGCCAGTTGTTGTAAGAGTAGAGTGCTTAGAGTGTGTGTGTACGTGGGAAGTGAGTGGTGAAGCAAGAGAGAGAGATAGTAGTAGTAAGTGATACTAATTTTAAAACCACTGGAAAACCTAATACTGACATCAGCGTTGTATTATCTGGTGTTAATGAGTCAATGTATGCAGTTGGTTTCAGCTTGATTGAAAGCTCAGGAATGATAGAAAATAGAAAACATACAACATACAACTCATGTGGATGAGAGACAGCCAAGAGAAGAGTGCTCCGTGTGTCAAATTTCCCTTCCAACATTGGCTGTAGATGTATTATCTTCAGGTTCTTGATGTAGCCGCCTCAGAAGCTACATAAGTGGATGGGATGAGAGGAGGAAAAGAGGAGAACAGAAAGCAGGTAAACACTCTGTAGGATGTTGTGTCTGTGCACTGCTCTCTGTAGGCCAGATGGTATCTGTCATTGCTGTGTATTTCTGTGAGTGATCTCTCCACAGCGATTGGCTGTGTGTACAGTATTTGTTTAGTCAGCATCCTCCTCCTTCAAATAGGCCTCTTTCCTGGAAAATAGACAGAAAGCTTTCCAAACGTTCTGGGTTTTTTTTGGGGGGGGGGTAAAAAAAAAAAAAAAAAAGGTAGAATGTATTTATAGAACACTTAAAACCTCAGTTACAAAGTGCTTCACAAATACACACAATAAAGTAGAATAATAAACTCGCTCAATAAAAGCAGGATATAAACCAGACTGCAGAACATTTAATGTGTTTTGGTAAAGGGACTCTGAGAAGTGGTGCTGCTGTTGATGGAGTTGTATTAGGAAGTTACCATTAAAGGCTTTAAATATAATTAAAGAGATATTAAACTGGATTCTAAGATGTACTGGAAGCCAATGTAACACTGCTAGGAGGACTCAAGTAAAACTCACTAAAGGCATTCAGTGATTAGGAGCCACAATGCCGTGCATCACAGGACGATGCGGCATCCCTACGAGAAGCCCTGCATGGGGTTTATTTCACAATAATGACCCGCTAGCTGTACATTATCCCGCTTATTACACGGCTACTTACTTAAAAATCAATAGTTTGACACAAAAACTGACTCTGTGCGCTGATGAAGGGCCATGAGATGTGGCTGAAAGCTCCAGAAGAAATCTAACGAATATAACTTTTTCAAACTACTATTTCCGAGGTCAAGAATGAAGCTTGAAGCTCAACATGCCGGTAGAGATTAGCCTAAGACGCTTTTTCGACTCATCGCCGCAGCTCGGACTGTGACCATGGTAACCACAGAAACCACAGCGAGGGAAACAATAAGAGCCGTATTTACTGTATCCCCTGAATTATACAGTCTTCACCAGCAGGGAACACACAGATCAATGGAGAAAATTGGTATCGGGCGTCGGTCTAAAATTATCAGTCATTATCTGTGTTGCGTCCTGCTGCTGCCGCCGATTAAAAAAAATAAAGAACATGTCAGTTGCTGCGACGGCAACTGCAAGCACCTTTATTGTTGACCGAAACATTCATAAATACTTAATACTTCTTATAAATGCTACATGTGGCAACATGTGGGATGCAGGAATGAACCAGACTTTTCATATGATGAACAAAATTCAGGTCTGAATCAAAAACAACTAAACCGCCAATGCTAATTAGTAGCACATTGGGCCCAAATGAGGACAGACATCCAAACTTTAATTCATAGCGTGACTCACTCAAATAAAAAAACACCCAGTCCCCAACATGTAACACAAATCCTCTGCAGTTTTAACCTCTTCACTAAAAGCACTGACTACTGTCCTCATGTAGCCCAGCTGTAAAATCATCATGTCTTGCCAAAACCTCTGCAGGGTTTTTTATGTTTTGCTAGTGACACATCAAGGCTCACATGACGTTTTACCTCCGTTTGGCCTTGAGGAAAGACCCGTGACAGTTCCCAGACAACTCTCTGTTTTCTAATGAGCACTCCTGGTTAATTATAATAAAAAACAAAAAAACATCAGAGTTTCAGAACACTGCCTTGTCTACATGGATTAGACCAAAGAATATTAATGATCAAGAGCATCATTTAGTCTGTTGCTTCCCTGTTGATTAACACGAGGAGTATTAACCCCAAAAAAGCTGCGTAAAAGAAGAAAAATCAAGCCTTGTTGCCAAGAAAACATTATTACAGTGTATTTGATGCATTTTCCTCTACCATGTTTGTGAAAAGCTTCTTGTTCCTGTGCAAGTATATGGATTTATGGGACGATTTGCACTAAAATAACATAATGCAGCCATTTGCAAAATCAAAGTAGGCAGACCACCGAATGAACAATGCACGTCTGGCTTTTCTTTTTCAATGCCAACCGCAGTTTGTCTTTGACTTTTTCACCCCAGCGCAGTAGGTAAGACGCACGTGTTCTCAGAGCCAGAGGAGAAGTACACTGCTGTGTTCAGTTGTGTAGTTTCTCTTTACTTACAATATTCATGCCAGTGAATGTCTATAAATCCAAAAGATTAATAGATGTTGAAGCACAAAAAAAGGACACACACACACACAGGTGTGAAAGAGAATGAAAAGAGGTGAAATATTAATATGTAATATTGAATAAGAAGCAGCTCTCTCCTCTGATCCTTATTATTCAGTCATGTATAATCCTCATTCTATTACTTTTGGATTCAGTAATATAAGCATGTGGGCCGGTTCCATCCGGACACCCCGGCTCTGCCCTCTGTACAATAATTGTTTGTTCTGGCTGACTGAGCCCGTGTATCTCCCACCGATAACGTTAAACACAATTTCCCCCAGGAGCGGAGTTTGCTGAGAAAAACCTGTGCAGTCCATTTCCCAGTAAAGGGCAAATTAAAGAGGGAAAAACAGGACCCTCCGGATTGAACATGGTGAGTTCAGCATCTTAGATTCTTGAGTATAGCCTATATATCCTTAAAGGGCAGATATTTTCACTTTCTGCTATCGGGGCATTGATGGCAAAAATGTCCTGTAAGCTTAACCTTGACCACGTCCTTGTGCCAGACTTGCTGTCACACAGAATTTGAATTTAACATAAATATATTATATCTTGATAATATAGAGAAAAAAATATTGAATTGGGGTGGTTGGATTCACTATCTCACAATCCCCTATTTCTGCCTCAGTGTCCCTTGAGTTTTCATTTCATGCACAAACCTATAGGTGGAAGATACATGAATGTATGTGGGGGCTATAACATAGAGGACTACTGGTGGGTGTCCGTCATTGATCAACAGCAGGTAGCCCGTCCTGGTGGAGACCTGAATGAAGAAGCAATCGGAAAGCCCCTATGTAATTGAAATGTCCCTGTTGTGTAGATGTCTGAGAAGAGGAATGACAAATCAATAATGTCCGCTATTAAGTTGCCTCTCCATTTTAGCAGAGGTGGGGGGATGGGTAGGTTGAAAAAAAAAAATTGCCCCCTGTCAGGTGCGTTTGCATCTTGCGGGGTTCAATTTATCTAAGGTCCAAAAATAAAGAAATTGCTGCCTCCCCGTTGCCTTGAGCTTGGAGAAATAAACAGTCAATATTTGCTCCTGGGGACCTGCGAAAGGACACGCACATAAATCACCCAGCATGCACCTGTCCAAAGAATCAGCCACAGAGTCCTGTGTCATCGCGTTTAGGATCGCGCCGCTGCCGAGGCTCCCCCTTCATCTCTGAATCAATGTGCCAGGGGGCACTCAGAGCTGCGGTGGCACTGCTGGTAGAAGGGACAGAAGATGAAATTACTTTTCCATCGTTTCCCATTGTGCTCCCACAGCAGCCTGTTTACACGCACTTCAAGACTGCAAACTATTGGCCTCACACTGGTTTCCCCCCCAGCATAGGTCTTCCTTTCATTTTCCTCTTTATATGTTAATGTATGGCAGTTATGCAGTGAGATAATTGCTATTTTACAGGAAAGTGTTCCTGTCCGGATCATAAAGCAGTTCATACTTACAGTTTGAGCTCTTAAAAATATGATACTGCTCTCTCGCTTTTAAATAGAAAATAATCTACCAACCTACTTAGGTTTTACTCGGATAAAAAGCTTTAATTATTCAGTTTGAAATAATATGTTCTTCTGTACTATACAGGAGGCATCTCAAGGTTCAAGGTTCTTTATTTTTCATTTGTCAATTCCAGCAAAGCAGTCACTGGCATTGAAAATCTTTGGTCTCAGGTTCCTTCAACAATGCTCATAAAATGTGTATATATAAAAGGGGAAATCACACAAGTAAAAGTAAAAGCAATATGATAATCTAAGGCATAAAATAGCACAGTTAAAAGGGCTTAAATATAAAGATAAGTAAAAAATTACGGCTGTCAAAGTCAACGCAATAATAACGCAAATTATTTTTAACGTCACTAATTTCTTTAACGCATTAACTCAATCAATCTTCCAGGGATTGTACCAGACTCAGGCTAAAGCTAGGGTGACGATACATACATCATATGAAACTATAAAACCTAAGGATTCCATTGGTACCAGCCATGTCATACTAGCTTGTCGGGAAGGAAGCTAAATAACGCTCCAAACTTACGCTAAATTTTGGCGAGGAAAAACTGTCATGGCCATTTTCAAAGGGGTCCCTTTACCTCTGACATCAAGATATGTCAATGAAAATGGGTTCTATGGGTACCCACGAGTCTCCCCTTTACAGACAAGCCCACTTTATGATAATCACATGCAGTTTTGGGGCAAGTCATAGTCAAGTCAGCACATTGACACACTGACAGCTGTTGTTGCCTGTTGGGCTTGAGTTTGCCATGTTATGGTTTGAGCATATTTTTTATGCCAAATGCAGTACCTGTGAGGGTTTCGGGACAATATTTGTCATCGTTTGTGTTGTTAATTGATTTCAAATATTAAATATGTACATACAAGCAAGCATATTTGCCCACTCCCCTGTTGATAAGAGTATTAAATACTTGACAAATCTCCCTTCAAGGTACATTTTGAACAGATAAAAATTGTGTGATTAATTTGTGATTAATCACGATTAATCATGAACAATCATGCGATTAATCGCGATTAAACATTTTAAGAAATTGACAGCCCTAATATATATCTATATGTATATATCTATATATAGATATATATAGATATACCAACCATGTCATACTAGCTATCTATATATATACAGTATATATATCATGATCATGATCTGATGTTTGCCATATCTCCAGCTGACAAGTGAAACGACATTCAAAGTGTGTCTGGATATATCACTGGCTCAGCCACTTCTGATGCCCTTTTCTGAGACAAATACGACCTGTCCAATAATGCAACAGGAGTCTCACATCACATCCTGTGTCATCGGGAGGGCAGAGCCTCTAGCTGCTGTCATTAGGAGGAGATGGGCCTGAACGCAGGACTCTGCAGGACTGATAGGCTTCCATTGACCTGAGCAATCATGCTGAGACAACAGAGGTCTGTATACAATTCCTCACATTTTGCAGACGTATTGTCTACTGTACTAGTATGATGTGTGCAGTTACAGTACTATCAGTTCAGTTTTGTGCAATATCGTATAAATGCTTCATGTGAACTGTGTAAGTACATAATTAAAGACTTTGTCTATATGAAATATGCAGCGAAACAGTGGAAAATATGTTACAGCCAAGCATGAGTAATGCCTTTGAAACCAGTGTTTTGTCTCTCAGTCTAATTGTTTTATCAGTGGGATATTCATTGGAGTGGAATATGGACAGAAGGCTGGCGGTAGAAAAATGGAGATTCATGTTGGATAATGGCTTCCTCTCTTCCCGCTTCTCCCGTCTGCCAGTCTGTCTGCACACGCACACCCCTCTGGCGTCACACAAACACTTTCAGGGGTCCTGGCAATCTGTTCAATCATTCCCTTCTGCAGGTCTTTATACGGCTCTCTGAGGTCTAATTATCGGTGACAGAGGACTTTACCCAGTTGAACAAATGGCAGAGTGTAAAGATCCGTCCCTCTTTCACCTCGGTAAGCAGGAGCTTTTAATGTAAAAGCCCCCTAATAGTTTGAGCGTTAAGTGTTAATATACGAGAATCATCCTCGGCCTTAAGGTGATGAAATGGCAGAAGGATGAGAGCATTAATGAGTAGAGGGAGTTGTAATGTTCAGTGGTACACTGTTAATTGAAAATGACATTTAATAGAGAATCACATACTGTAGATGGATATCTTCCATTACTGTGTGTGTGTCATACAGATCAGTGTTGAGTCACAAGGATGCAGAACGACGGCAGAAATTCCGACACTTTGAATGAGGAGTGATTTTCAATTTTTCTATTGGAAAAGTATTCAGAGACATGAAGCATGGCATTAAAGTAATTACATCCTATAGTGTCTGATTCCATAAGGTAAAGGGTTTCTTTTTATCTCTTTAATTTGTCCACATTTATTTTATTTTATGATTCATTCCAGTCCTCGTCATCCAAGCGTATCATTTCTGTATTTTAGACAATGTAGGGGGTTCCTTCTGAGTACAGCAGAAGAAACGAGCAGCGATATATGAGTCATGTAGATAAAACAGTGGCTTTGTATCATCAAGAGGTCTGCCTCTCTCTACAGACTAAAAAACAAAGAGAACAGAATAATGGAAATGTCTGTGAAACCCAAATCTTTTGGAAACACAGAAACAGAACATAGTGAGGAGGATCCAAGACGAGATAAGCACCGATCTGAAGTCTATTCCACAAACCTTTGCTCTCAAGTTTCTCTTCTTCTGCACCACTTTGCGATACCGAATCTGATTTATTCACTTGGCGTAGCTTGTGCACTTGTGCAGCATTGCTGAATTAGGAAGACTGGAAGCTGCGAATTGCATTTATCAGCCGAAAGAGTTAACGACATGCCAGGTGGGATGATATGAAAGCCTTGCTTCAACAGTGAAAGAGGGAATACAAAGTTAATCTAAAAGCAGTGGGAGGTGCACGCTTCAATACATGATAGGACGAGAGGGAGGCAGCTTATATTCCATGCAAAGCGTAGCTTTTCTGCAGAGATCTTAATGAAAACCTGGGACGAACATTGTCACCCTTGATGTCCCCTGTTGTGCTCCGCTGCCTCTCCCTAGATAACTCATGGAAAACCTCTTGTCAATGCTTTATTGAACTTCAAGATAACGGCAGCTGCTAATGCCGTCATTCTGCCAGAATCTGTAGCTCACAATGTCCCCGCACTTATCAGCTAATTTGTGGATTTCAGGTAAGAGGAGAGAGGAGCTGCACAAAAGACAAAAGGAGATTATGGACGCATGACCTACGATATGTCCCCTGTCAAGGATATGTCCCTAGTTTTTACTATATACAGTATCTAAGCTGCTTTAAAGTCCAATGATTATGCTGTTTATTCATCCAAAGCAGTGTGAATTTTCCTTGTTGACACTTAGGTTGTAATAATAACTGTTATCTGGCAGGTTGGTTGCTTCTGTGATGTCAACAATCTTAATAGATAAATGTGCTTTTCGGGTTTGCAAATCCAGTAATGTGTTATCGAAGGAAAGGGGAGAAATGTAATGCTTTATGATGTTGGCATTGCTGCTATATTTCTTCTGCCAATTCAACCACCTGGCATGGGCAATAAAACTACGCAGTGTACATAGGGTACCAAGCACAATCAATATGGCAAATGTACACAGTAAGCAGCACATGCTGTATCTGTCATTCTCTCTCAGCACTAAATACTATGGCGTTCTATGAAAATAAAACAGACTGATTTTCTCATCGATCGCAGGCTACATCTGAACATTTTAAGACATCTTAGTTTGCTTATATTAAAGAACGTTTTGGGAAATACTTCTTTATACTTTCTTGCTGAGAGTTAGATTAGAAGAATCAATACCAATCTCATGTATGTGCGCTAAATAAGGAGCTAGACCCAGGCTAACCGCTAGTTAGCTCAGCGTAGTATAAAGACTGCAGCAGAGGGAAACAGTCTGGGTCTGTCCAAAGATCCCAGAAAGTCACTGCTCCTGGCCAAGAAATAACTCATGACATAGAAATAATGAAGGATGGAAGCTATAAAAATAAAAAATAATAATAAACAACTTGAGAAATAAGATAATATGCCATTAAATGTACCAAAATTATATTTAAAATAAATGTAGCCATCAATTGATAAAATGTGACATAAATTGTTATCTCTGTTTTAATTTGCTTCTTTATTTATTTACCTTTGTATTAATTCCCTCGTTTATTTACTTTCCTATTTAATTTTAAAACAATATATATAATTTTATTTATTTATTTATTTATTTTATTTCCCCCCTATTTATTTCCCCAAACTTATTTATTTCTGTATTATTTTCTTTACACATTTCTTTATGCATTTCTTCTTCATTATGCAAATGAGAGAGCTGTCATTTAAAGTGTGTCATGGGGTCAACTTTCGGCCTATTGGTTGATCGACATCAGAGTGCATAGATCGACTATACATCTCTCACTCTCACACTGCCAGGCTCACTACAAAAATGGCTGCTCAAGAGATCGCTGGAGAACTGAGGCGCAGTCAGGACTATTTACTTTTTCGTGTGGACGCCTCTGACTGGCAGTGTGTTTCAATTAGCGGCATCCACGGACACAGAGGTTGACCCTTTTCTTTTCAAGAATTTGGAGGAAGTGGCTCATCGCCTGAACATGTCCGTACACCACACTATTCTGGGACAGTTGGGCGTCCTCCTCATATGCTGCCTGCGGAAGTTTTTTGCTTGCTTGTTTCTCTGTCAGGGACATTGCAAGGCTTTTGGGGGTTGGTGAAAGAACAATTCACCATCTGATGGCATGGCAGTATGGCATAAGGTGAGAGTGGATGAGGTCTCACGGCGGGCTGTTGTTGTGGCAATTTACAGGATTTTATGTTTTTGTCTGTAAGAATTTAATCACATTATGCCATACTGTGGTATCACCAGTTCATTGCAGGAAATAGCTCTATCCCGGTATCTACCAAATGTCTCAGACATTCCCTATAAGCTTTCTGACACACTTTGCAAATCTATAAAATCTTTAAACAATCAATATGTCTTCATTTGTTAACATTGAAATTCATAACTAAGCCAAACATGTGCAGGAACAACAGTATTAATACAACCTTTCACGTGCACGTCACCTTTCTTTAAAGAAAACATAGTGTCCAACGCAGTGGAGCAGACTCTGTTTAAGTGGCATGAAGATGAGGTTTCATTATGTGGTTAGCCATTTGTTCCTGTTACTCCTAGTCTGACCGCCGGTGGGCTGCACAGCCGTCGGCTGAGTTAAAAGCCCAATCACACCAGAACCAATAGAGGTCAGGTTCAGTACCATACAGGCATGTAAGACTGGTTGGTGCCAGAGTGATACAGATGGCCCTTAGATGTCGTTAGCACTCACTGTCAATCAAACATTCCTCATAGCCATTCACGCTCTCCTCTCACACTAAATCCTCTCTATCTCAGGGTGCCATAACAGTGTGAATATTTCCTATTGGCAGGTCGCAGCCTGGAAGTAAACAGACCCCACAGACATGAATGTGTCACGCAGCATCATTACAGCAATGAGCTGTCAACTTATGGTTTTATGGTGCATGGATCAAGGCCCTGCAGTGACAGTCTTTGCTTGGCATGGCAGACGTACCAGTAAGCAACGTGTTATCAGACTGGATCACTGAAGTTTTTTTAAAGAAGCCAAACCTGAGCAGTGACAGAGTTCATGAACTCCAGCTGCCCCGATGCTCATGAATTATCTATCTATTCCAAGCAAAATAATGACCCATATGGGCAGTAAATTAAAGAGATGAGAAATGTTTGTCTTGTATTACAGTAATATAATTTCAAAATGAAAGTAAATGATGCAAATAACAATTTAGCCCAAAAAAAATAATATGAACAAACTAAAAATGTGTAAACTAATGGTTCCTTCTGTAAATATTTATTCTCTAAAATAGATTGAAATTAGTCATCCTCTCGTCCTTTCGTCTGCGAAAACTGACATCTGAAATTCCACAAATGCAAACTGTAAAAATCAGTCGTGTAAACATCTATATAAGGTAACTAAAGACTTTTCAAATTCTATATTATGCAGTAGTGGGCAGTTGGATGCTAACTCATCCTTTAGTTGCATTTCCAGTGAGAATCATCATAGCTGAAAATGAAATCTTGCCAGATGGGACCGAGAAGATGAATTATCCTTCCCTCCTATCTGCGGCACTGTTTGCCATCCTGTCCCAAGGAGCACTGAAGACACCAGGTATTAAAGTGAGTTTGCAGAGATAGAGAGAACCAGCGCTCTCCTGTCTGACACTCGAGCACACATCGTCCTGTACAAACAGGACAGACGACCTCACCACTGTACGTGGTGAGAGTGAATTCCTTCTGAAATTGCAATTATTTACTCATTTCATAAAGTTTGAACAACATCAGCGGACTGGGGACGTACAGGATTCAAACTCTGATTACAGCAAGACAAAACACTATTATGGGTTATTTGCTGCAATAGCCAAAAACACAATAAATCAATAGCAACTTCATCACTTACACTAAAACCAGTGGTGGAAGAAGTATCAAGTACGTAAAGTAAAACGTACTAATACCACACTGTGAAAATATTACAAGTAAAAGTCCTGCATCAAAATCTTAAGTAAAAGTACAGAAGTATTATCAGCATAAATCATAAATGTACTTAAAGTAAAGTAAAAGTAATCGTTATGCAGAAGAAATGTGTGCGTTGCATTTTACTGCTGTAGATGTTTAAGGTTGTGCTAATTTGAACTATACTTTATATACTGTTGGGTAGTTTCATTTACAGCAACGCATCATATTCTATAAGATCATCATGTGTTCGTAGCGTCACAAAGTTTGTGATCCGGCAGCCATGTTGAGATCAGTTGAGGAAATACCAAGCACCGCCCACCAGCCGGAGCAAACTTTCTCATTTTACAGCTAAACAGTACACTACAAGATGTGTCTGAAAACATTTGAGGAGAGAAATAAGCATTACAGTAACAGAATATTGATTCATATTTGATCAGCGCTGCCTAGTTTGACCATTTGATCGGAGTTCGCGAGTGATTGATAGCTGCCTCCGTTGAATGAACAGCCAATAGGAACGCTCTCTCTCTCTCTCTGAAATGACCTGCGATTGGCCAGAGTCTCCTGTCACGGGCTAGATTTTTTAAAGCCTGAAAACAGAGCCATGAATAGGTGCAGAAGTCTAAGATTATTATGGATTTTTTTTGCCAAATGATCACAAAAACATTCTGCCTACTACAAGTTTAAGTTGAGTAAATGTACTTAGTTATAATCCATCACTGACTAAAACAATATTTATAGACAAATTTGTCTTATGGTTTTTTATCACAATCTTTATTTTCACTCTATCAGGATACGAAAGCTTCTGAGGTAAAAACATCCAATCTTCCTCTGCTGCTTCCTTGTATGAGCCACGGAGTTTTGCCAGCCTGCCAAATAATTCTCTAGCTTTAACTTCACTGCGTTAGGAGTCATGGCTTGCTTCCACCTGTGAGCACACACACACACACACACACACACACACACACACACACACACACACCACAGTCATCCTGTGAGTGTGTGAACAACACTGAAGCAGTGCGGGGTTGTCTGATCCCACCACTAGAGGCCAGTGCAACGAGAACTATTAATAGGCTGCTTGGCTGCACAACAGTCACCGAATGGGTTTCCAGTGAATGAAAGTGAAATTTTGAGGTTCTCGCTCGCACACACCTGAAGCCAGCAAAATAAAAGTGGTTTGGAACACAAAGAGCTGAATCTCAAATAAGAGCCAAACCGTGCTGCACAAAACCAAACCTACTTTGCGAGAGTGAACATTTCTCAATACAGCTATTTCTGCTTTTTATTCACTCCCAGGGAACACGAGTTACTGCTTGCACTTTGGGGGAAATTAAATATAACCTGAGTGAAGAAATAGAGGAGAAAAATGAAAAGACTGATTGGTACGTAGGGTTGTGCTGTTAAGAGCTGAAAGGCAGGCTTTTTAAGGTATTATGTTACGGTTAGCCTCTGTTTCCTTCCTTTCAGCTTGAACCTAGATATCATGTCAGAGTCATCACAGTTTGTCTCTTCAAAAGTATAACTCACTATGTGAATTGGCCCGTTTTGGGCTGGCATTTACTTTGGGTGTGTATTTTTGGTATCTTATTCTGAGTTTCTGAGCAAAAACATTTTAAAAAGTTTGCCATGGAGAACAAAATAGAACGGAGTAGCTATAAATATTCATTCAGTACATATTTAACACATACACAGTTATCATCTGGCCTATAGTATTGTAGTCTTTGGCTCTTTTTTTCTTTAGATATTTCAGTGATTTTATCCTTGTTGCCATCTCCATCAGTCTAATCTGTTAATCATTCCATCTGTTGTACTACTTCGCCCAGAACTGTTTGGTTTTTTTTATTCTACTTTATTCTTAATTTCAGTATTTTTTATCTCTGTACTGAGTCATTGTCCTTCTGTTGTACTGATCAAACTCATCTGCTCAGTCTTTTATTTCTCTGATATGAGGCTTTTTGTAACTTTTGTTTCAATAATAATGACTTTTTATTTTGTATTAATTAGTTAGTAGCTGTACTATTTGATTTTAGGCCCCTACTGACATGGATTTTTATGTTTTTAAGCCTCATGCGTAAATAATAAATGAGAATACTTGTATTTATACTTGAGATACACAAATATCGCCAAAAAGTTGCTGCAATAAATCCTCAAAATAACCACAAATCTTTGGATACTGAACCAATAATGCTCTCTCTTCCTTCACCCACTACTACTACTGAACAGTCGGGGAGTTCGGGGTCAAAGATGGATGAACACTGCACAGCTCCGTGGAGTGAAAGCGGAAACAAGAATCACTGGAAAAGAGTGAAAAATATGAGCTTAGTCAACCTAACATCCCTACATCGTGGTTGGTTATCCACACAATGTAAAAACTATGTAATAAATGTCAGAGAAATGAGCGTAAGTATAAGAATTTTGCCAAATCTGCATATTCCAGTAAAGTGATTTAATAAGGCGCTGAGAAATGTTATCGTCATTAACAGATCCCTCCATCCAGGTGGTGATACGAGCATGTTCCTGCTTCCAGTGACCCAGATTACAATCTTTCCATCACCTCAAGCATTCACATCACGAAGTCATTATTCATCATTGTATTAAATTTTATCTTTACATGTGACATTAACTGTTACTAGCTTTGCATATGAAAATACATGCTCTGCCCTGAATAATATTCTGTGACTGTAGAAGTGAGGTGAATAGAAAGTGTGAATACAAATGAATTTCTAGTGGGCCTTTCTTTTCTGTGAGGCGATTTTTTTGTCAGATTCCTGGATCTCTTTTGCAAGACAGATGGACAGTAGTGGGCAGAGTGTCTTTAAAGCCTGTTACGGCTTCACTACTCTAACCTTTAGGAAAATGTCATGATTATTCACAGAGGGAATCCCAGCTGAATAAATGAGTGAGGTAGATGTATTTCCTCGGCCTTAAGCCTGGAAGGTAAATAGAAACAACAGTGGTGGGTGGGTCACTTACAGCACATCGCTATGAAAGCGAGCATCTCTAAAAACTGACTTACAAAAACCGACTTCCAGATCTCTCACAACATACTGTGAGTTTTTTAGGTTTCACAGAAGTCAAATAACTGCCGTTCAAAATGAAAAATAGTGGAAAAGATAAAACATTAATTTACGTCCCTGCAGACACGTTCATTTTGTAAAGTGAAAGAGTTTACCACAAAATAAACATCATTTCAGTTCTCTTTTGCTCTACTATTCCAACACAGTCTCACGGCAGTTAATGAAATAGTCACGAAATTTAATTTATTTGATTCGTGAACATAGACACGAATTTCCCTTTTTTTCGTGACGCTCAGCACGACTTTCAGCAACATATTTTTCGTGCGTTTTCCTCCGAATGTCCAGCAACACATGACGGACGTGTCCGCTCCAGTCTTTTCAAAATAAAACTACTCAGTTAGGTTTAGGAAAATATAAACTTGGTTAGGTTTGGGCAACAAACTACTTAGTTAGGTTTAGGAAAAGGTCGCGGTTTGGGTTAAAATAACTCTGGAAGTGTCGTAATTTAAGTACGGAAGTTACATGACAAATAAATCAACGTTGATGTCTGGTTTCACACGGGGTACGAACACCGGTGTCCTGGTTGAAACTCCGGTGTTTTTTGACCCATCCTTCCACCCAAACCTCCTCTGTATGTGGCGTTCGGCGCTTTTTATGCTTCCTGGTTCACAATTAAGTGGATTACATAAGAATTGATTTCGTTCTGACCACACAAATCAATACACTAAATTTGATCACAAACTGCGACTGGGCTGACTATTCTCATGGCTTTAGTCATCATCATGCCGTTTCAACTCTACTAGTGGTTATGTGCAAACCTTTTGGGTACATCCTAGAAATAACCTAATTTCATCAAACCATCAAAAGTGAATATTTTCATCTGTTGCTGAAAGGCTCTGGATTTCTTTCAAGTCACCCACATGTTTGTAGTCTCTGACTATCACGCTGTATAGATGTGTAATAAAATCATCTGTTGGTTCTGTTTTTTCTCACATACAAAGCTCCTGATGCTGAAGGGATACATGACCACATTTTTATGTGCTAGATGTCAGCTGGTACTGCAGATAACACAGGAAGCACATTTGAGCATTTCCACATCACTGACGTGAATCCACTGGGGATTTTGCTTTCATCATGAGTAGCTGTGCTGTCTCAGCCACTGGCCAAGTGTACTGACGGCATGAAAAAAAAAAAGTGCAGCCCGTATTTAAAAGCCCACCACTTTTTTTTTCTGATGTAAACAGATTTAGCTGAATTTAAATTCCTTTCATACATGATGGAAAACGAGAACACCCACCCTGCTGTAACGTTGATGCTCTTAATCTGGTCAAAAGCATTAATTTCCATTTCTATATGTACATTTCAGCCCACACTTGGTCAAATTGAGATTGAATATTCTGCAATGGCATTAAATAATGACCTTGCCACCCACAAACCATTACCACCAACATCCCAAACAGAACTGACAGTGGATCTGCCTCTATAAGAAAGAAAGTGAGGCACCAAGTATTCAGAAAGTACCTTCGGTGGAAACTGTCAAGCGTCAAATTTTCTATCCCCTCTGTCCTTTTACTCACTTGGTTGAGCTTGATTGATACTGCAGCACACCATTCCCTCTTAATCCTATGCATTTTTAAAGAACTAGTGAGACGCTTGCAGGGAACTCATTTCCAATGGCTCTAACCATATTGTAATAAGGCACAGATAGTGCTGGCGTGGCGCTTTGTATTGATTCAAGGCAGAGCTCTTTGAATTGTGATTCATTACAAAACCCAGCAAAGCAAAATAGATAACGAAAACACCCTCTTGTGTGGGGAAGCTTGTGGGGATATGTGATATAAGTGTATACTCTATGTCCCCATTTTCCCCCCCATAAATGTTCTCGAAAAAAGAATATCAATGTACACTGGTAGTTATTGGACAATATTAGCATTTCCTGTAAAGACATTACATCCAAGTACTTAGAGTTAGCATTATGCAGTTGCTCCTTTGCCAATATCAACTGCATATTTCAGTGCACAATAACCCAGGGAGAGCCAAAAGACTGTTTGCGGGCTATGCTGAATATTTTAACACCTCTGCATATTGTTCTTGCACTGAAATTGTTGTTCATCTTAAAATGCCTGTAGCGGCTTCATCTTTCAAAAAGTTCCTCCTGTTGAGAAGAGCGGGTTCCATGGAATAATTTACATATGGCAATCACTGAATTATTAAAAACCGTGTCAGAGGATATGCCATAAATACACACATTTTCCTTTGTATGCACAAACACAATAAGACAATACATTTGGACGGTGTAACTCAGCACTTGCAGAGTCACCAGCTTACAAAGTCTGATCATTATCCGTAAAAACACGCACAGCTGACGCCTCGGAGGGATGTTTGTTTTTGAGTTTGTGATGCTTAGGCCTACAGAGCAAATCTAATTTTGGGAGGCTAAAATATAATAAAGCCATCAAAACCAAGGAAAAGGAAGGAATTTTAGCAACAAAACTGCAGCTTCCGCATGTTTAATGTGACTTGTCATTTTTTATCAGGTCATTAGCAGCACTGAGTATAGAGACATATCATATATTATAGTTAAACCTGCAGTAGGCAGAATGTTTTTGTCATCGTTGAGCAAAAATTCCATAATAACCTTTCAGCATATTGTAATTCAATATATGCACCTCCTCATGGCTCTGTTTTCAGGCTTTAAAAAGTCTAGCCCGTGATGGGAGACTTTGGCCAATCACAGGTCATTTCAGAGAAAGAGAGCGTTCCTATTGGCTGTTCATTCAACGGAAGCAGCTGTCAATCACTCGCGAACTCCGATCAAACGGTCAAACTAGGCCGCGCTGATCAAATATGAACCAATATTCACAAACTTTCTCATTTTACAGCTAAACAGTACACTACAGGATGTTTCTGAAAACATTTGAGGCAAGAAATAGGCATTACAGTAACAGAATATTGACTCATGTTCGATCAGCGCTGCCTAGTTTGACCGTATGATCGGAGTTTGCGAGTGATTGACAGCTGCTCAAAGACGGCAGGCTCCAGCTCGGCTCTGATTGGTTGTTTTCCTCCGGTCTGTGAAATCTTGCAGATGCCATTAGGAGCACCGGAGGACACAGAGGCACATGATTGTTTTCAGATTACCTGTCTCATGCACTACTGTCAGGATATAGTGACCGTTTTATAAAAAAAATGTTCTCCAATTCTACCCACTGCTGCTTTAATTACCATATACGGTAGCAATTTCCCTATTACACTGAAAATGTATAGCTTATTTCATGTGTCCTGGGAATGAGGATGCAACTGCTAAAAGGTCAAGCCACCAATTATTTGAATCAACGTGGCCTCTCAGTGCACCTGATTATCTAAGAGAAATTCACTCAAGCTTCCACACACACACAAACATACACTCAGATTTGTGAGAAAGGGATTGAAGTCCATGATGGAGAGAATAAAAACAGTGCGCCTCATACGCAAGAAAACAACCCAAATACTGAAGCAAAACAACAAAGCCTTTCCAAGGGTCCCTCTATCTTCATTTGGCTGACAGGCGAGTCGGAGTGTGTGACAGGCTCAGATGAAAAGTGTATCTGGGCGAGCTTTCTAATGAGAGAAGGGAGTGGTCGTTAGAGCTTTAATCCTGGGCCCATAGCAAAGGGAACATAAAGAATTTCATGTTAAATAATGGCAGATTGTTATGAAGTGACGCAAATTGATATTAATGTTCTTGTTGGTATAGAGTAGGGTCAGGAGGCGTATACAAGCTATGGACACGTTGGTTGGGAAGGCTGTGTAGAAATAGCTTTTTCTGCCACAGGGCAGATTATCACACAGCCCGGGCCATTCACACGCACACACAAGCCATCCTGAGGAATTGCTTTTTCAGTTGAACAAGTGTTTTTGTTGTTTCCAGAAAGGGAGTTGTTAGCATATTCATTGTTGCAGCATTGTTAAAGCAAAAGCATTGTGCTGTCAGTGTGTATGCTATGCCCTATATTGGGTAGTTAACCAGCCCAATGTGTTGCCCAAGGACATGCTTGATAACAATTGGTGGAATAATGTAAAAAAGATTGCATGGAAAGGCTGTTCAACTGCTCTGCAAACAGAAAAACAGATCCCCACAGGCAGTGTCCCTCCGCACCGCTCTCTCTCTCTCTCTCTCTCTCTCTCTCTCTCTGTCTCTCTCTCTCTCTCTCTCTCTCTCTCTCTCTCTACTGCATTTCCTTTCCTTTCTGTTTCTCTCTCTCCATATTCATGTATGGTCCTAGACAGTTTCATATCACTTGTGTACCCACAGCTGTGTGGGTGTCTGCATGTGTTTGTTGGTGTCTGTGCTGTTCTTTGTGCCATTTCCTTATGTCAACATCACTGTGGACCACATCAGAGCAAGTTTCCACAAATCCTGTGACAGCTGAGCCGAGTTTTAACAGTTTCACCACGGCGAAAGCACACAGTGACCCACGCTTCGGAAAGCGTTACATTCTACAGTGGGCAGTAACGCTCATTACTGCACTGTTAGCCTGGATGAAGACGTCATTTACACATTATTTTCTGCACTATTTGTATCACAGTGCTACATGTGAGCTATTCTACTTTTATGCTGCCAACTATAATACTCTAACACTTGCAACACACCAGATTTTTCAAGTATTTAATTAACTCTTATCAGCATGGGAGTGGGCAAATATGCTTGCTTTATGCAAATGTATGTATATATTTATAATTGTTAATCAATTAACAACACAAAACAATGACAAATATTGTTCAGAAACCCTCACAGGTACTGCATTTAGCATAAAAAATATGCTCAAATCATAACAGGCGTTGTTGCTGCTGTCAGTGTGTCAGTGTGCTGACTTGACCCAAACTGCATGTGATTATCATAAAGTGGGCATGTCTGTAAAGGGGAGACTCATGGGTACCCATAGAACCCATTTGGGAGGTCAAGGGACCCCTTTGAAAATGGCCATGACAAGTTTCCTTGCCAAAATTTTGCTGAAATTTGGAGCATTATTTAACCTTTGCAACAAGCTAGTACGAAATGGTTGCTTCCAATGGATTCCTTAGGTTTTATATGATATGATACTCTTGCTTTAAAACTGAGTCCGCTACAAACTCCGAAAGATCAATTGTGTTAATGCGTGAAAGAAATAAGTGGCATTAAAACAAATTTGCATTAACGCGTCATATACACACACACTATGTGTACTGTATATTTTTACATGTATGTTTTTATCCACGTCAAAGGCAAATTTCTGATTCTGATGCTGCTTCCTTCTTCAGATAACCTTTAAAGGAGACAATTTTGTCAATAGTCACCATTTTGAAATAGAGGAGTTGCATTTTTATAGCTGTATTTAATCGGAAAGTCTCATTGAGATCAAGATCTCTTTTACAAGATAAATTTGATAAAAAAAAAAGTACATGTATATACAAGATCACAACAAGACAATTAAGTCACACAAAGCAGTCATCACACACATACATATATCTTTTTAAAGTCCAGAAGAAGCTTTAAATTAATGAAAAAGGTCTGGAGATCGTCAAATGCAGACTGTAATCTGGTTAAGGCCTGGTTTGCGCCGATGGCATACAGGATAGTATCATCAGCATAAAAATTGGCAATGTCATGTTCAGTTGAATAATGAATATAACTTATGTAGCCTATGTATAAGGTAAAAAAGCAGTTGATAAAGGTGTCCCTCCTTTATCAACCATCTGGTGATTTGAAACCATCAGCAACAGTCTGAACTCAACCCAAAAGATATGATTTGAAGTAGGTGTAAGCAGAATCAAAAGTGAAAAGCAGCTTACCTAACAAAATATTATGATCAACAGTGTCAAAAGCCTTGGACAGATCTACAAAGAGCGCAGCACAGCGTTTCTTTTCATCAACCACTTAAGAGGGACTTTATGCTATAGCATCTTTGGAGCAGCAGCCTCATTTGCCTGCAAGAAAGAGGTTTTGGGAATTTCACAGCAGGGAAGCCATGTGAAGCAGGAACAAGCTATGGTGATGATCTCCCAAGCCGTGGATGATAAGCTCATTTGAATATAATTACTTTCACCATCCACTTTTGAGAAAAAGGCATTTGTCACAATGACACTTGATTAATATGTCATAGCTCTTCTTCCTTTGTGTTACCAAACATTAGCTTTACGGCCTTTTCGACATTAATATTCACCGGACAAGTGGCTGAACAGTGATTCTCCAGCGTCCCCCCCAGTGGGAGGCCACAAGTCAATACAGGAGGTGTGCACGGTAATAACTCCTCTGTCCTTTACCTTGGGAATAAACCAAACACCACTGTGTGATAGAGGGGGTTGTTATGCTTGCTGTCAGGCTCAAGGGCATTCAGAAAGATCGCTGAGTTGGCTTTAAGCAAAAAGTACATCCTCAGATCTGTTCACTGTGTGTGCTTGCAGCCATGAATTTCTATACTTGTTTGTTCATTTCTCAAAACAAAAATCTTTCCTACAAAATTCAAATTTAGGCAGAGATTTGGTCAGGATAAACAGTCTCATATATCCTTAAAGGTACAGTTTGTAGGATTTGGCGACATCTAGTGGTAAGGTTGCAAATTGCAACCAACTGAGAACCTCTCTCCGCTCACTCCTCCCGTTCCAAGACTGCGGTAACGTGAGCCGCCGAGTGCAAAACCATGGTAACGTCATCCTTACCATAATAACACTACTTTAGGAGCAACGGAAGTCAGACAGTAGCTGGCGGTACCCCGGTTTTGGACTCTGCACCTCAAGTTACCGCAGATTCACAAACTTGTAGTGTACTGTTTAGCTGTAAAATGAGAAAGTTTGTGACCCGGCAGCCATGTTGAGATAAGTTGAGGAAATCAGTGCTGCCTTGTTTGAACGTTTGATCCTAGTTTGCGAGTGATTGACAGCTGCCTCCGTTGAATGAACAGCCAATAGGAACGCTCTCTCTCTGAAACAACCTGTGATTGGCCAAAGTCTCCCGTCAAGGGGGTTGATTTTTTTTAAGCCTGAAAACAGAGCACTAGGAGGTGCAGAAGTCTAGTTTTCTCTTTCCGAACACTTGAATTACAATATGCTGAAAGGTTATTATGGAATTTTTGCCAAATGATACCAAAAACATTCTGCCTACTGCAGGTTTAAGAGACTTCTGACTTCACTGAAGTACAGTACATCTGTTTGATGCTCAAACCAGTATGATGTGTGAAACCTAGAAACAATAAAACACCAGTATCTAACACATATCACCACCTCATGCTGAAAATATAAATAAACATTGAATAGAGCAGTGTTCCAACCGCTGATAAAAACCTAAAACCCACTAAGCAATATTGAGACCGTGGCTATCTGTGTGAATGAGACAGACAATAGTGTCTGGAAGGATTTAGGTGCTATCATCGAGCAAGTTTCTCCGTTCCTGTCAAATCTACCCCAAGGTGTGTGAGAAAATAATCATGGATAAGAAAAGTGGCTCGGTATTCTTTCCTTTTGTTCTGCTAGCGCTTGAATAATGGCCTGGGCACTGCGGAGAATTCCTTATAAATATTGCCATCTTTTCAAAGAATAAGTTAACTTCATTTTGACTGAGAAGTCTTTAATTGATTCCAAGGATCATTTCTCATTTTGTTGCCCTCAGTTAAGAAGTTTGATTTGAGCCTTGAGTTGGAGTTAACATGCGGGGAATATTAGCTTTTTATGAGCCTGTTGCCTCCAAAATGGATGCTTTATGTGTGCAATTTATACAGTGACACATGCTGTTGCATTCAATATAACTATCTGTGGGGGGGAATTCGTCACATAAATATCACTATAAAACCTAATGACGAGTCTTCCTGATGTATAAAGAAATGTTCGACAAAGCTGTAATAGCATGGAGTGAAAGAGCGACCAGGAGAATTCATGAAGTCATGAGGATTAAAGTAATTCCCTCCCCTTTGCTCTCTCCGTTCCCTCCACAAAAGCCTCCGTGAGCTCACCCTCTATACTCTCTAGACGTTAAAACGTCTCTAATTTCTTGTCACTATGGAAGGAAAAGAGAATAGCTCCTTTTGCCTTCATTAATCTGCTGACTGGCTTCTCCTTCCTGCCCCAGTTCAAAGCAGACAGAGCACAGGCCGATTTAATGTGAAGTTAAGTGATGCTGAGGCTGCAGTGGCAATCAGTGTAGAGCACTGATGTCTGCAGAGGCAGCCCAGGCTCAGCGTTAAAGAGCAGCCATTAGCCTCCTTTTTAATGAAGCACATCTCATTATGATATCTATTCTTTTCTCTTTACCTCCACGAGAAGAAAGGAACAAACTTCCTGGCTCATAAAGCTGCCATTCTCGGGTGTCAATAGCTGCTCAGGGATGGTTCAGCAACGGAAAACCAAAGGCACTAAGGAGCATGGTGGTGCTTAGGATCCAGATGGCCAAAACCCTGAGTGCATTCACACAATGTGATTTTAAACACCACGACCAAAACAAACTGATGATAATGCTACATGCCCTGCCACACACTGAAAAAAGTGACTGGAATTTCTTTTAGCTGAACCAAGGCTATTAAATGAAGGCTAAGATACGGTCTCTGACCCCATGGGAGCTATGGGGTACGACACATACGCAGTGTAACTGGAGCTGCCATGTTGGAGGGTTACAGCAGACGGCGCTAGAAGTAAAGGGATAGTGTCCACTCAGGTGCGTTCGGCCTGACAGAAATTTTTGGGTACGCTTGAATTGATGTTTTCAGACGTTTACAAATACAAAGCATTTGTTTATGGTCTTTTATTAAAGATCTTTTCAATAATTGCAGAATTCTAATTCTTACCCATAAAGTATAGGCTACTATTGACAACCTCCCTTTATTTGACACGACCCAAGGCCGACTGCGGTCGCCTCAGCGAAACAAATCGATCCGTTCTATGATCGTGCGCCAGCTATAGTGAGCCTTTCAGCAAGTGCAGACCAGATTTTACTGTGCAGTGTGTTGTAATGATATGACGCGATATGACGCCGTGACATCGCCTCTCTTTTAGCCTCCTTTGAACTAAACCAGGAAATAGCTTTACACTGATTTATGAGTTTCTTTATAGTGTGCAGCATCACCACACATCCTAGCATGTAACTCCCATGGTATTGGCAAATAGAATAATTACATGCTAAAGAGGCACTCCACAGATATTACACATAAATTTCATCTTATTTGTCACGAGGATTACCAGCCTGTGAAAACATCTGTGTAATGTCTGCTGTGGCTGAGGAGGGATATTTCCAAAGCTTGAAATAAAAGAAAATAACCCTGGTTATGTCATAGTGATGTCATCAGGATTATCTGTTTTGGGCTTGAGACTTGAACTTGAAGTTTATAACCGAAACATATGTGTTACAAACGTGAGGCACGAGTTTTCAGTGGGGCTAATGAAAGAGGCATAATACTCTTGATTTGCATTATTGGACATGTAGGATCCAATTTTTTGGAGCTTGACCCCTATTAGAGACAAAAAGCCCTCTTGTGAGTCCCTCAACTTTATGGAGGTGCAATATTGAAGGGGACATATTATGCTCATTTTCAGGTTCATACTAATTTGGGGTTTCTAATAGAACATGTTTACATGCTTTAATATTCAAAAAGCACTTTATATTTACTGTCTGTCTGAGTATAGCTGTATTCACCCTCTGAGCCTTTGCAAAGGTAGTTCTCAAGCTGTGGGCAATATATGCTAATGAGCCTGCAAGTGACAGGAAGGGGAGCCAAATCTGAATGGCTTGTTGAATCACATCTCATCTGACTGGGTTGTCTTATTTCACAGTTTGTAGGTTGGTAGGCACGCCAGATACCCATACGTATGTGCACAAGCACTGAAAAAGTGAGTTTTTCATGATATGTCCCCTTTATAGGTACAGTGTGTAGGATTTGGCGGCGTCTAGTGGTGTGGTTGCAGATTGCAACCAACTGAATACTCCACCGCTTTAGGAGCAAAGGAAGTCAGACGGCGGCTGACGGTACCACGATTTTGCACTCTGCGGCTCACAGTACCGCAGTTTCACAAGCGTATCGGAGAACTACGGTGGCCTTCAGGTAACGTAAAAATGCAAAAGGCTCTCTCTAGAGCCAGTGTTTGGTTTGTCCGTTCTGGGCTACTGTAGAAACATGGCGGAGCAACATGGCGGACTCTATGAAGAGGACTCGCTCCCTATGCAGATATGAAGGGCTCATTCTAAACTAACAAAAACACAACAAATCTTAGTTTCAGGTGATTATACACAAATGAAAACATAGTTATGAATATTATATTACATTTCTGCCAATAGATCCCCTGAAATGTTACACACCGTTCCTTTAAATTCCATGAGTACCCCTTTAAGATATTCGCTGATGTCAAATGTAACTCTACTACAAGTAGCCTATAAAGTATTATATCATTGTTGGTCTGTGTAGTTCAAGTTTACACACCAGCATGGTAATACTTTCTGAAATTCCCATCCAACATTTTTAGCCTTCTGTGCAGCCTCGATCAATGATAATGGATTATAAAATTTACAGTGCATTAGCTGCTCTTTCCAACTATTTTACATCGATCCAATGTTTCTTTAAAAGGATATATTCACAGGGACCACTTAGCATAAGAAGAGGCACTCTGTAAACCAAAACCTCTCTTTGAACTCACCACATTTGACCAAGTTTCGATAACAGCGTTCAAATCTCCCCTACAGACTCCTTTAGAATATTTTTTAAAAGGCTCCGATTGCCCTAAACATTAAAAACACATTAGGCTACACATAATTTATAGTCAGTCAAGCTCCCGAGGAAAGTCTTTGAGAAGGAGAAAAGCGATAAACGACAGACACTTGAATGTGAGAGGAACAATGTGGAGTATGTCCAGAGACAGGCAGCACATTTTCATCAACGCAGCTCTTTGCATGGGAGATCTAGAGAAAACACGAGGCAAAAAGGAGGGGAATCAAACCAAATGTGAGCTGCTTGTCATAAGAGGTGCGTTAGTACTGAGGCACTTTAATGAGAGCTTTTGCACTAACCTTTAAAAAGACAAGCATAACAATAGACTATGCAAAGCCACCCGTCGAGTCAGGTGTTTATCTTTGCTGGCAAAGTGAAGAATGTTTTTCATATTTCCAGACGGTGGCTTATTTTTTGAGATCACTCTGAAATGGACTGCTCAGCTATATTGTTCAGCTGCTGAATTCCCAGTTTCGTGACAGCAAAGGCAGAGCCGTGGCCTATTATTTGGGTTATTCCTTATGCAATACAAAGCAAGCACTATTTAAAAAGTGTGACACCAAATTTGATGAGCGTACAGAGAGGTGGGCACACTGGCAAGCTCACACTTTTCTGTCAAAGCGAAAGAGGAGGAATTGTGGTGGAATTGATTTTTTTTTTTCTTCCTCTGGTATTTTGTGTGCACTGCGCGCACTTAAAAAGCAAAAAAAGGGAACTGTGTTTGTGTCGCTGAAGAGCTCACACACCACATCTGAGGAGAAAACCTCAGCTGCTGCTCCGAGTTCACAAGAAAACCAACTTCACCAAACTCAGTTTCTGGCCTACTAGCTCCCCCTGCTGCTTGATGACTCAGTGAAATCAAACCGGAGAGGCTCTCCGTGTACATTGCAACTCCACACCTCTTCACATCCATCTATTTCTTACCAAAAAATCCCTCTGGTGTGCAAACTATCTCAGCAGGTGAGATTTGGAGAACAGCAAGATATACATTTTTCCCTCATGTTGAGCTACGGTAAAAATCATTAACGGGATATATTATGTATCCGCTGACATGGAATATTCATCAAAACGTTCAGAAGAGGATCCCTTAGCTCACGGGTCATTAAAATCTGAATAAAATATAAATGACCCTGGTTCATTTGGTCGGGTTTTAGTGTCTCACTCACAAGTATCAAAATGTTTGATAACTATCTACACTGCCAGTCGGGGAATACTACAGGAATACAGATTATCTACGCAGCACACTGCGTCCTGTGAACTTCACCTTCTTCAAATTTGAGAATGCTATTAAAATCACGGTGATGAAAAATGGAAGATGCCTCTATGAGATGTGGTCTATTTTAGATGCCAGTGACCTTGAAAGATAAGAGGCTTGATAGGCTTATTGATTAGCAATTCTCTGCAGACTCAAAGAATATCAAATGAGAGGCCAGCGGTAAAAGCTGTCTCCTTCAGCTGTGCTGCTAGAAGCCAAGAAATAATAGCAGCTGGACACTAGAGGAAAAAACTGCACACAATAAGAGGATGATGATTAAGTTTTTTTCGCACGCAAGAAGTCTTCCACTGTGAATTTCACACCTAGTACGAGTCCTGTTAGTGGCAGCTGAGCTCTCTTCACCCTGTGTTTTTTCTGCAGGCTCCAGCGCCCACTTAAATGCAAAGAGCCACTGGGAGAGAGAGAGGGAAGAGGCTTAATCTGAACGTCTCTCTTTAAACTGGAATTATCAGCTCCCTCTTTAATCTTTGAGGTACGAAACATTTGAATTCCATAAGAGCCGCCTACTACGGTAGATTGTACTTTACCCGCCTACTGGAATGCCAACCCTGCATATGCATAGCCATACAGCAGTGTGCAGCATGCACACACAGTCTAAGACATTGTTTGGTGTGTGGGAGCTCATTTTGGCAGTGTTTGACAGTTAAGCTTTTGTTTCTGCGAGCTTTATGTTTGTTGGTGTTAGCTGAGGCAAGGCAGGGAGAGGGAGCAAGAGGAGGACGTTAAGCATGACGGGGGTGGGGGGGGGAAAGTCATGATAGAGGGTTTGTAATGGTTCACGCTGGTGATAATAGTCTCTAAATGTAAGTGCTGTTGGTTGTAAATCTGCTGTTATGAGTAACAATGTTGTTGGCTCATATGAAGCAGGAGAACAGACCGAGCTGGACTAAAAATAAAGTGCCAATATTCAGCGCTGAAGGGATTTAGGCGAGTGTAATTTCATAGACATGAAAATATACGTGTCCCTGCAAAGACTGGATAAACATGATGGTCTAATAAAGACGTAGTATCATCTCAGAACATCCAAACAGCCCTGCCCTCTGAAAAACTACAGCTGGTTGAGGCCCTGAGTTGTTCCAGGGCAAAAGAGCTTTAATCTGGTTTGGGAGGGGGGGCATAATGAAATGTGCTGTTCATAAGGCCTGTAACCATATTAGGAGGAGGGAAACTTGATATTGAGGTGGCCTCCATGGCAACAGTGCCGGGGACTGTGAGTCCAATGTTTGGGAGGATTTTGGAGCAGATTTGTCGGGCTTGAGGGGAGATGACAATGTGGAGGGGGGGGGATGTTGAAGGAGTTGCATTTTGCACAGTGAAAATCCCTTTGGAAATAGAATTTGAATTCCTCCTCTGATCTTTTGGCTTTTCCACACATGATCCTTGCTGTGGAGAGCCACTGGTATTATATTACACACACGATGGGTGTTTTATATTGTAGAAATAATATATACACTATGAGACTATTGGCAGTCGTGTTCATGTTTAGGATTTTTCCTAGACGGTTAGTTGTTGTCCACAACAACACCGAGTCAAAATGTCAAAGCTGTTTTTGCGGCGTCTTTATTTTCACCTGATCTTTGCCCTTGATTGAGCATGCTGTCACTGTCACAGGTCAGTAATATGCCCTCTCCCTGCTCACCGCACGGAGGAAATGAATGTTTGTCTCAATGTCCTGGACAAGTGGGGAAGGTCTAAAATGAATACTCCCTGTGGCAGAGCAGCTTTAATAAGACATTACTGAAAGAGAACTGATCACAGCCACAGGAGTCGGAAAATTTAGAGAAACAACATCCCTGACACAGAGGTCAGCTCAAACCACCCCTGACAAACACAGGAGAGAAGCACTTGAAAATGACCATCCTTGTTGTAAAAGGCTTTTTTGGGGGGGGAGTTTTTCCTTATCTGATTCAAGGGTTTAAGGCTAGAGGATATCGTATGCTGCGCCAACACGTTCTCATCCCAACTCGTCACATACCGCCGCTTTGTCACGCCCCTTGGTGTCATTGTATTTTTGGTATCAAAACCACTATAGTTACCCTCGGCGTCACTTTAGATTGAGGCAACAAAATCACTATAGTTAGGTTTAGGAAAGAAATACATTGAAACCACTACGTTTGTACAGTGAAAATGACACTGAACGTTGTGAACACGAGACACAGCTGATTGTAACGTGACGTACGGGACACGAACAGCGGTGTCCTGGATGAAAGCCTTGTGTTTGTTGAGCTGGGGACACACCCAAACTGTCCAACGGCCGACCGCCGGCTTGGTCAGGGCCTTTGGACCCATCCACCTCACCTTCCGCCCGCCCGGTGTGTCTCTTTTCGCTCTTTAAACTACGTCACCGCACTTCCGGTGCACTTTCTCTGAGCATTTTCTGTTGCCGCGGATTGGTTTACATTACAGTAAATGGAACGCCCGGTGCGTTTCAAACCAGCACTAAAGGGTGCTTTGAGCGGCGGTATCAAACTCCGACGGCCGTGACAAAGCCTCGCTATTTGACGCCCTCTGAGGCAAATTTGTGATTTGTGCTGTTGGACTATATAAACTGACTTCACTTGACTAAAAAAAAGAAGATAATTCCTACAGATTATCATTTTCACTTCACTTAAGAAACAGAAATGAATCAGTTGTATCCTGTACCATCATCTACTTTCACCCCAGCGATATACTACATATTTCTGTTCAAAACATGTACAAGAAGAGGGCTCTGCTCCAACAAACTGTCATGCATACAGATGGGAAGCTCCACGCCACTGGTTCAGTCATGTACTTGGGTATAAAAAAAAAAATCAAAACCTGCAGGTGGCTTTAGAAAACACATCAACACAGTGGATGATGACGTCATTCTCACAAAGGTGGACTTAAATAACAACAATTTGGCATTCATGGACTGTGCAATCTTCCCTCAAGAAAGAGGAAGCCTTGAAGTTGAGGTACAGAAAGACCACCTACACAACCCAGCACTTCCTGATTCCCACCATCCACTTGAGCATAAATTGGCCGGGGTTTGAACCTTGCACCACTGAGCACAGAAAATATCAACAAACACTGAGGCTAACACCAGGGAACAGACTTCCAACAGGCTTTGAGAACCTGTGGTTACCCTGAGTGGGCCTTTGTTGAAACCCAAACATCCCTTATGTGGCGGCCGTCTTTGAAAAGTAGCGGAGGATTTCTGCAAACCACAACATTCTGGTATTTTACAAACCTGGCAACACACATAGGCAACGCTTAGTTCACCCAAAGGACGGCCTACTTAAACATCAGCAGAGCAACATATGCGGTGAAGTGCAGTGAGGAGTGTACAGATCTGTTGGCAGAACTATACAACCCTCTTCAAAGGCATGGCACTACATAAGAGCCAGCAGATCGGGTCAGAAACAGTTTTGAGTATCAAAATATGCATATCGTTGACAGAGAGTGGGTGGTCTTAAAAAAGAAGGAAAAGGGGTCAGTTCAGGCTGGGATCAGGGACATCTTATTCACAAGGCACCAGCAGCCTAAATTTCTTGCCACACTAGCCTAATCTGGCTCTAGGGATGGCAATGTTGGTCAGTCGGCCCACATGAAATGATCTCAACCAGTATCTAATGGATTGCCAGTGACTTTTACACAGACATTTATGGTTCCTGAGGATAAATCCTAATGACTTTGGTCATCCCCTGACTTTCCATCTAACGCCACCATGAGGTTGATATTTGCGGTTTTGAGAGAAATGTCTCGACAAATTATTGAAGGGATTGCCATGGAATTTGGTACAGACTTCCATGTCCCTTTCAGGATGCTTTGGTGATCCCTGACTTTTCATCCAGCACCATCATCTGGTCAAAATGTTAATCTGTCCAATATTTTGGTTTATATTGAAGGAGACTTGAAACTAGCGATTGAGACCATAAACTCATGTTTACAATGTTTACTGAAGTAATAAATCAAGTGAGAAGTAGGGTCATTTTTCATAGACTTCTATACAGTCAGACTTCTTTTTGCAGCCGGAGGAGTCGCCCCCTGCTGGCTATTAGAAAGAATGCAAGTTTAAGGCACTTCTGCATTGGCCTCACTTTTCAGACCCCAGAGTTGCCCACTGCTGACAGTAATTAGCAAATGTTAGCATACTAACATGCAAAACTAAAATGGTGAACATGGCTAACATTATACCTGCTAAAATCAGCAAGTTAACGTTGTCATTTTGAGCATGTCAGCATGCTAATGTTAGCATTTAGTTCAAAGCACCACTATACAGCCTCACAGAGCAGCTAGCATGACTGTAGGCTATTTGTATTGTTTAGGTTATCAGCTAGCCTACTTAAAGCCAAGTGAATTCACATCAATTTAGACTGTTTAGTCATGTAACTTACACACTTACAATTTTCAATTCAGAAAAAATCCTATAGGGATGAAACTAAAATTTAATCAAACCGACTTGGGACGCTTCAGGCTGAATGTTTTGTGATCAAATATTCAATAATTTGCTAGTTTTTGTTGTATATAGCTCAAGACTCCAAGGAGGGCGGAGATCAAGTCATCTGGGTATGGCAGTTTATTAAGATTCTCCATATCCATTAAAGTCTTCAATTTCCATCCAAAAAGAGTCAACCCCTCTGAGAATTTTTTGGCAAAGAACAGTTGAAACCTTTGCCTCTGTTCTTAAATGTTATATGTTACAGTAATTTGACGTTTATTTTTTCACTTTTAACATCACATTCTCTGCTCAAAATGAGCTTAACGCATTCTTTGTTTCCACCTGATAATTAGACCTATTTGCAACATGACTAGCCCACATTATTTTTTCTTCTGTGGAAATTCAGTCTTTACAAAAAGGACGCATGAATACGAAGTGAGACTCCCATAACATTAAAGGGAAAAGATCAAATGGACTGTAGTTCAATTTGGGCTCAGGTCTTCTTGGGGTTACTAGGCTACATGGTATTGACACAGCTCAGACACAGATTTGTGGTTATGTAAGCTCGCCTCACACTTCAACTCCAGTCACGTTGTCTTGGCAACTTGCCCAGAAACAACAGTACATCACTTTGTAGCTGGGGAAAGATAATTCTACCACAAATTCAGACTTATCGCCCCACTCTTGCGATAGCCGATGCAGTTACTGATTTATAACATTAAGACTTCTGGGACACAATGAATGGGCACAGCTAGCAGGGAGGTGACAGGCACATCGCACATGATGAGGAAGAGGATAAACTCAATCCTTGTCCGTGTGTATAAACACATGTGGTGGAGGATGTACAAACACATACACACACAATCTGATAAATATGTATGCAGTGAACAAGCAAATCCTCAGTGACCTGACCTTTAATTTTGCCTGTTTGTCTGTGTTCACAACAAGTTCACAAGTAGCTGTTCAAAAAATCAGTGCAGGAAGCTAATAGCGGTACAGCACGCCACTCCTCCTCACACTCTCCTCAGTGCCCACCTGAGTCTCGTTCATGAAAGGAAATCAAGTGTCATCATCCGCATCTTCCTTTGGCTCCGTTCCTCTGGGTCCTCTGCCACCCGCCTGTCGTCGTGGAGAAACGTCACAGCTCAAGTACGCGCTACCTGTTTGGCTGCTGTTATATTGGTCCACGGAGGACTAGATATCAGGATTGAGCCACATTTGCATTTTAATTTTATATTCCGCACCATAGCTTCCACATTTTTTAACTACTTTGTGCTTGTTTAATGGTCCTTGGTGAAATGAATGCGCGAGTTAATAATAAACAAAGGATTTCATTATGCAAATACAGACCTGAGTCAGACCCCAGACTTATAAAACTGTTTGTGTGGATGTTCGCTGATATACAATCTGTCGACTTGTGGTTTTCCACATGAAACAAGACTCACTGAGGAGGAATGTGTGCGAGCATTATTGGATTACCGGCACTCAACAGCTGGATAGGATACAGATGCTGCAGCGCATGCGGTTATTTCAAATTCACATTTAGCTGCAGACATGCATCTTCTGTGCTTATGCAGCACTAGTAGCTAATGACTCAAATGCTAAAAAAAAAATACTGTATTGTCTTTTAGGTAAAAGTTAGGTAACATCTAAATAACTCTATATAACTTCATATCTTTACTGATGTGTGTGCCAGAAGACACTTGAAGGATCATTCCTTCCAAATACGACAAGTCTATATGCAAACTTAATTGAGGAACTAATGTTTTGTTAAAAAAACTGTAAATATAATTGAACTACTTTGATGGGTGGAGGTGAGGATGGTGCAAATGGAGGTAGCAGGTTTTAAAACATATAATGAAGGATTTGAACCGTCTGGAGTGTAAAATGATCCACCCTACATCTGCTACCTGGTAAGAGCTGCCAACAAATGCAAAAATAGTGATTCACTTTGCATCTTTTCTGAGACTCTTTTGAAGTCTTTGTTCTTTAACATAAAGAGTAATGTTTTTGCATCCTAATTACACAAAAAATATTTATTTTTTTCCTGCGTGAATAGGTGGCAATATTTCATTTTCCACTTAACATTTTTCTTCCAAGCAAATGTCCTTTTAAAATGCTAAAGGTTAAAATGCATTGGCAGTCATGTCTTTTTATGGTCAAACAGGGGATTCAGGGAATGGGGGGGTTGCACAAAATGTTATTTACTGAGCTTACCCTGGCAACAGAGACCTGTGGAATGGGCAGCTATTTATTTTGAGGTAATTATGGGGCATCCACCCTTAAATGAAGCATTTAACACACCACTCTATCGCTTTCAAAGCACCCCTATGCTGAAGTCAAAGCTAACACGATAAACGCTTTGCAAAAGCAGTCAGCTGAATGATGCAACAGAGAGTACAGTGTGCTAGTGTCAACTTGCTTTAAGTTCCTTTCCACAATAAATTAGGAGAAAAAAAGTGTCCTCTTCTGCATTGCTGCGCGATCCGTTTGTCATAATGAAAGCTTTCTGAAGGGAACAGAGCTGAAAGCAAGCTTGGTAGAACATGAATTATTGCCTGGTAGCTAAGCAGAGTGAAATTAGTGCTCAACCTTTTGTCTTCTTGACTATTTAACGAAAAGTCTATTACCATCTGAATTGAGTTTCATCACACCGTAAAGGTATATACATAAGTGGTCTACGGCCATGCTAGTGTCAAGTCAAGTGTGTATCAGGCTGAACTTTGGCACAGTGGTGCTTTGAATTCAAAGCTGACGTCAGCATGTTAACATGCTCACAAAGGCCACTTAATTAACTGTAAAATGACGTGAATCCGGTTGGAAAGGGCAGTCAGAATAGCTTTAAATGTCTACAGCTAAACCAGCAGATTATTATACAGTCCATATGAACGCCCCCCTCTTGTGGTATTCAAATCCTCATAAGTGGAAAGTTTCTGAAAGCTCCAAGTTCACGAGTTGTGACGTTTTTGTTGACGTTGTCAGAAATGGCAGAGGCCATGGAAGTTAATTTTTCGGTACATAAGCGAATATATTGTAATTTTAGTTGTATATTGTTTTTCATCGTAATTTTATAATATGTCTGAGGAAAATGTTGATATTCCCAACGGCCTCATTTTTTTCCTCTGTCATTATGCCTTTGCATTTACTGCATTATGCTACGCACTTGCTAGCTCGCTAAATTGTTAGCCTCTGTGGCCTCTAACGTTAATATTGCCGTTGCTTAGCAGCGGTGTTCTCACGACTTAACCACTTGAACGCCAAGCATATTGTGTTCATGACTTCCCATGTTGTAAACACGAGCTCAAGAGTTTCATTTGAAGGCACCATCTTACCCTAACCAATGCCTAAACCTAGCCAACCAATCCAAAGAAGGCAATGTGTACTAGCCAATCAGAGACAGAGTAGGGCGGGTCATGCGTTAGGAAACAAATATCGAGAAGGTCCGATGACATCATTCTGCATAATAATTAGCCATGTGAATTCTGTTTGTTGCAGGGAGAGTGTGTATTTTGGAGCAACGGGCCTTTGGAACAACGGCCGTTTGTTTTCTGGATAACAGGACAAATGGGCTTTCGGTCCAATGGGCCTTTTTTCGGACTATTGGGGTTTCGAAAGATGGTCTGTCGGAACAATGGGCAGACCCCCCTAGGGCCACGCTGCACAAATGTGCCACATAATGTGCAACCATGAAAATATTTTTTCTATAACCATAATGTATTATCACAGTCTAAGCTGTGAAAAACAGTCTGAAAGACATGGCCCTAGAAAACAGTGGCACAAGTAGGAGCAGTAAACAAGATGAGTGCTCAGTGACAGTGTAATAACCAAAAATCAAAGTGTGAAGAAAGGCCTGGCATAACTTCAGCTTGTCTGCCTCTAAACGTAATAATCCTCCCAAAGGTCACATTTGTTTTGGCTTTTAATCTGTTAAATGTCGCATAGCAGGATGTGTTAGCATTCCTTCAGAGGATGCACTGCCATTATGGCTCAAAGGATGCTTAACTACCTGGGAGGAATGTCACATATGGTCTTATAAAAGTAAACACCTGCTAATGGAAGTATATTGCCCCTAGTTTTTTTTTTTTTACTGAGTCACTGAGGTGTGGGTGACTGCTGTTAGTCTGGGGGTTGATGTGAGATACAGTATACTGCGGAAAGGTTTTTTGCAGCTTGTCTCTGATTTTTCTACCTTTTCAACAGAGTCTGTGCACATTTAGTCCCCACCAGCTGGCTTTACATCAGTGCACACCGCTTGGACAAAAAACTTTTTCTTGAACACAATGTGAATACCTGAATTAACTTAACCAAACATCATGCCACACAGGAAATTACTGAAAATTGGAAAATAAGTAGCAATTTTGTTTGTAATACTCTGCAGATCTCTTGTAGGAACAAAATCACTGTCCCACTTCCCTACAATGACTGAAATAAACAGCATCCCTGGAGCTAGTGGAGTTTTAGTGCTTGGGTCAATGATGCTTCAGCAGGATGGATACCTGCTGTCATGGAGGTTTAAACCATGCCTTCCGTCTCAGATTCACACTCCTACAGTTAAAAGATGTCCCTCACCACCACGCCACTCTGCTTCCCTCTCTTTAAAGGAGACGTTTCTGTCAGCAGAGCACATCAAACCATCTCTCAACATTTCTTTGAATCTGCCTCTGCCACTTTCACCCCTTCAATTTCTTCCCAATTTCCTCAACACATGACCTTCTTCCCTATCCCTCATCTTTTTTAAGTCTATCAATCCTTCTTTTGCCACCCGAGCTAAAATTGCTTTCCTTACTGTCTGTAATAAGTAGTGCTTCAGTGATTTGTGTCTGACCCACCACCTGAATCCACCTCTGGTTGATATTAAAAAGAAACGGCTTTTCAAAAAAAATAGAGTCATGCAGCTCGGAGATACATAATAGAGCTGTAAACATTTCAAAATGATTGTTGAAATAACCACATTAGTTCAAGGAAACCGCACTCGAATTCCGTTCCGTTATAAAAGCGTTATCACATGACATAAAGACACTGAAGCAGCCTTGAGACTGGAACATGTGGACACAATGGCTTCCTTCTTACAGTTCCTGGCAATCACATGAACCTCTCTTCGCTCAGTATGTTTGGGCTTCTTTTCTTTTTACCATTTTTTTCCTTTTGGCTGAAGACAGACTCAATAAGTCGGTCACAATGTGTCCCGTGTGCTTCCAAGCCAGCAAGTTTCCATTGTCCTCGTTCCACGAGTCATGTGGAGAGATTTGCATATAATGGGCCACCCTATCTGTACCAAAACTGGTATTCTGATCATGTAATCACTGCATCTTAAAAAAGTGAGATCAGCTAAAGAAACTGAAACACAGATGCAGTATGGTTTGAAAAACATTTTCAGCTCATTAAGTACTACTATTGCTGAATAGTACCATTTAGTACTATTCAAATGATAATGCTGGTGTTACTTCTTGGCTGGACCTCAGAGGGCCAGCCCTACAAACGCAGAAGTCTGTCACTGACTGAGTGATGAAGTTACACGATTGGTCGGCCGAGTGTTGGAGTTTCCTCATTGGCCGTTGCGCTTTCAAAATGAAAAGGCAGGGAGCAGTCCTTTATGCAAATGAGCCGGTCCAGCGCTACGTGTCCGGCCCACGAAACTTGGACCAAGCTGTGAAACTAGGTGATCTAGTTCTAAAATGAAACAAGATTCAGCAGTGGCATCGCCTATTTCTCGCTTAAAATCTTTTCAGAAGATTGGTGGATTGTTTAGACAGAATAACAGAACGTTTACGAGCAGGCCGCCATGTTGTTTCCTGTTTGAAACAACAAGCAGAAAACCAGGGACCAATCAGGTGCATTCAATGAATGTCACTTGAACGGCCAGTTGAGTGGAGCAACGCGTCCCCTAGTGTCCTCGCCGGACCTGGTGGACATGTAGCGCTGGATTTAACATTAGAGAGACCAAAACATTGTCTGATATAACATATACCACTGTGCCACAGAAATATCTTGTTCAAACATGTTTTCTATTGAGTAGTTTGGTTTATACAGTTAAAAATGATTCAGCTGTGACTCAGTTTGACGATTATAAAGCCAAAGAACCTTCAGTCAATTAGTGAAAAACATAAGAACAGTAATAACAATAAAATATATTCTCAGCCTGTCACCTTAACCGACCCACTAAAATTCTTTCACATATAACAAAGGTGTACAATAAAAGATTGTCTTCTAATTTCCAGCTACAAGGTGCTTAATAAGGGTTTGTCAAATTATTCTAAAACTATTTTTGATAGAAAGCATATTTTGATAGAAGCATCTTCTCTAAATGTAAGGTGTTAATTAAAATCTTCCAGCCATATTTTAATGCTTGTGACAGTAGTCACCTTTCAGTATGTGAGAATTCTTTTTTTTTTTTTGCTGTAAGGAGGGAAAATGAAATAAATATTAAGGTTCACCATTGAGTCAAGGATGATAAGTAAAGGATCTGGTTCTGGATTAGAGGTAATGACTTAAAAATGCCAGATCAAAGGGGTTGAATTTTAGCATGCATGAAAAAACTATGGCTTCTGAGAACTGGAATCTGTGACATACGGGAGAAACATCCGGACAGATTTTGTGTGGTTTTACTTTAGAATAGTAGAGTCTGTGTAGTATTTGAAATTGAATTAAACAGCATTGTTTGAGCTTTTGTGTGTGTTTGTGTTGAAGCCCTTCCTCCCGTATGTCATGAGGAGTTGTTCCAAGTTCTTCTTCCCATTTCAGTCTAAGCTATCTGAAGGAGAAGAATCCTCTATTAATGACAAGTCATATAGCCTATATAGGTTACACGTTTTCTATGAGTAGGTGTTGTTTAAGACAATAAAATATTACTTGAGAGGTCATATTTTCTTTTTATTTACTAGTGCAGTGCCCGTGCTCCATTTCTACCCACTGCTGCTTTAATATCACTATGTCCTGTGTATGAATGTGTGCAGTGTGACTTATTGAAATGCTACAGCAAAGTGATACGTGTGGGTGTAATGCATTTTTTAAGTGCTAAACTGGTCATACAACAGGCCAGGAAATGGTGCACTCTTTAAACTAGCTATTGCTACTCTAAAATGATTTGTTCTTTTGTAGTGTGCTGTGTTTGAGCTGACCGTGGTGAGCCAACTGTGTGAGCTCAGTTTCATGTGTCATATAATATCAGTAGTCAATAGTCAAAAACTATTAAGAACACATACAACAATCCATACTGTTGTATTGGTTGACATATTCCATCATTACGGTCAGAGCAGTTTATTCTGAAACAACTTGATTTGCATCCCTGGAGACTAGCCCTGTGTTGTGCAGACGTCACTGAGCATGCTCAGAGATGCAATTTCATGTGTACACTTCCTTTGGTGAGCTGAAAGGAATAAACTGCCCTTAATATATGCACTAAAATGTCACCCAATGCAAAGGTATGTCACAGTGAAGATCTGTGGGTTGGATACACAGACAAAGGATAATTTGTTGGTTTTGGTTTTCTCATAGGATTTGTTAATTATAACAAAAAGATGAAATACTACCAGCCCTATTCTTCAAATCTTCCAAATGAAGTGATACTTACACACGAGTAGGCTCTAGCTCAGACTATAGCAGGTAGGAAACACAGACCACTTGTGAGAAAAGGATGACCTCTGCTTTGCTATGGCAGTGCTGCACAACGCTAACAAGAGGCACATAAATGCTTTGCAAGGAAATTATGCTAATCTATGCAGGTTGTTGTCGGGAGTAATTATGGAAGAACAAATGACAGCTTTGAAAGTGAAAGCATAAAAAAACAGAGAGGAGCAAAGTGAGTCTCAGTGTAACAGCAGTGGCAGATCTCCATTTAGCCGCGAAAGGAAAACAAAAACGGACACCACGCTGTTCTGAACTATTTAAAGCCAGGTGTACGTGACTGCCCTCTGCACTCCAGCATGAGGTATAAATGTGGATAGAAAAGCAAGCCACACTTCTAAAGCTGTCTTTAACATCTCAATTTCCAGTGCACAATGTGAAACCACACATGCAACGCAAGAACTGGAGACCCCCATACAACCACTTGTTATCACGACATGATTGAAGTTCCAAACTTAGGTCACATGATGACACCTGAGCAAGTTATATTTGCTGAAGAATATGGTCGAAATCTTTGGAAAAAGATAGTAAGTGAATCTTCAGTTTAGAGTATTGCTCCCTAGACATGTTTGCAAGATGAAAACTGAAGTGGGTTTATTTCTTGCGGCCGCCAAGACTTTCTAGATGTTGATGTACCTGAAAACAAGTTAGCCATGCAAGCAGCTCTGCATTGCTAACATGCTGATGTTTAGCAGGTATGATGTTTATGTTCACCATCTTAGTTTAGCGTATTAGCATGCTAACATTTGCTAATTAGCAGTAGTAGCCTATAGCTGAGGCTGATGGGAATGTCAATAGTTTTGCAGGTATTTGGTCATGAACCAAACTAAAGGACAAATTAAAAATTTTAACCTGATCTCAGATTAATTACAATTCATTCTGAGGGGAACATGAATGTGTATCAAATTTCCAACCCTGTCTCCTACAAAATTACAACTAAATAGCATTCTCAATTATGGTTGTGTCTAGAAGGTAGCCCAAAATTTGGGAAACTCTAGCGAGATGGTTAAGGTTAGGCATCGACCTTGAACAGTCAAGATTAGGCATCGACCTTGAATGGTTATGGTTAGGATAGGTCATCAAGCAGCGAGTCTCGCAAGAGTTTTTGCATGTTTTTCCCAGTTTTCGCAATTTGTGGTTTACCATCTAGACACGTTTCAATGTATTTCCTCCCAGATTACGGTCGCTGTTTTAAACACCGGGATTAAAGTTGTAAACTGAAACAAAACAAAAAAAAATAAAAAATATTTGGTTATGTTTAGGCAGCAAAACCACTTGGTTAGGTTTAGTAAAAACATCATGGTTTGGCTTAAAATAAGCATGCTTGTTACGTTATTTAAGTTACTGACGTAAATTCAAATAAGTGAACATTGACGTTTGGTTTCACAAACGTGTTGACCCATCCCTCCACCCCGACCTCCTCCCTACGCGGACTTCTGCGGAATATGATTAGAAATGTTTTGTGATACGTCCAAAACAAGCGAGAAAATACGTTTCCTTTGAAACATAATTGACAATGCAACTCATCCAATAGTTTTTGGAACATTTCATTTAAAACCACAAATGCCGACCTCATGGTGGCGCTAGAGAAAAAATCAGGGCATTACATAATTATTGGTTGAATAATTAGCATTCATTCTTTCGGCATCATTGATGTCTGCACCAAATTTCATGGCAATCAATCCAACAGTTGAGATATTTCAGTGGTTGGATTGTCATTGATATAATTTGCATTGTGTAAAGAAACAGTAGCACCTCACACAGAAACTCCTGACCTCCCCCAAAACAGTAACCCACTCCCATCTAAACATCTCTGGGCCTGCTATTGCATCTCTCTTCAACATTACTAATAATAGATTTAGATGTTGTCTACTGTTGCTGTCTAGTCCCTGTATTCAAAGACCTGTCAATCATTGTGTGAGTGATAGCTGGTTCCTGTTTTCTGTTTTGAATTTTGGTGCTGATGCGAGACTTTTGCTTACATGTGCCTCCTGTATTAAGATTTCAACTCAAGTGGCCCTGGCACTTGTCTCATTATAAATTCCCATTATGGCATCTTTGGGTTGGACAGCATGTTATTGCATTATTCAAATAGCAGAGCTCCTATACGGGTACTGCCACCTTCCTAAATTTCAGGAGCTGTAGGAGGTGTTCAAACAAAAATATTTGCATGCACATCAAAGTGAGTGCCTCGTCAAACATCTCTCCACTACGCTGCATATATTTCATATCCCGCTAAAGCAGATTTTTATACAGTAGGATTTAAATTGGAGCGGAGCCGAAAGGTTGTGGAGGTTACAGCACGCTGTTTTCTTTCTTCATAATGTTCCCATACAACATCTACATGTAAACCACCCTCTTTAATGTACATTCATTAAGTCATTTAAGTAATTACAGTATTAGAAGGGGTCAAACAGAGCCGTGGATGAGATAAAAACAAAAAAAAAAAATACTGCACTCTCTCTGATGACTGAGCTCGGGCGTCCTCTTCAGAATGTGAAAAGAATGTTCATAACATGATTGAAATGACAAAAGCAAGACAAATTAATAAGACATATATAACAGCTTGCTTCTACAATAAATTGCTCTGTGATTTACAAGCCATTTGAAAATGTTCATGCTGTGCATCAAGGTAAGTGCTGTATCTTTTGGTCCGGATTAACTCTATAAATACACTGGTGATTTCATATTAAAGCAGCAGTAGGCAGAATTGGAGCAAATATGATTAAAAAAAGTTATTTTTATAAAACGGTCACTATATCCTGACAGTAGTGCATGAGACAGATAATCTGAGAAAAATCATGTGCCTCTTTGTCCTCCGATGTCCTCCAGTGCTCCTAATGGCATCTGCAAGATTTCATATGCCGGAGGAAATCAACCACTCAGAGCCAGGCTGGAGCCTGCCGTCTATGAGCAGCTGTCAATCACTCGCGAACTCTGATCAAACGGCAAACTAGGCAGCACCGATCAAATATCAATCAATATTCTGCTACTGTAATGCCTATTTCTCGCCTCAAATGTTTTCAGAAACATACCAAGCACCTCCCACCGGCCAGAGTAAACTTTCTAATTTTACAGCTAAACAGTACACTACAAGATGTTTCTGAAAACATTTGAGGTGAGAAATAGGCATTACAGTAACAGAATATTAATTCATATTTGATCAGCGCTGCCTAGTTAGACTGTTTGATCGGAGTTCACGAGTGATTGACAGCTGCCTCCGTTGAATGAACAGCCAATAGGAACGCTCTCTCTCTGAAATGACCTGTGATTGGCCAAAGTCTCCCATCACTGGCTAGATTTTATAATGCCTGAAAACAGAGCCATGAGGAGGTGCAGAAGTCTAGTTTTCTCTCAGAGCACTGGAATTACAATATGCTGAAAGGTTATTATGGTATTTTTGCCCAATGATGCCAAAAACATTCTGCCTATACAATTATTTTAAGTGTTATGTTCTTTGGTACAGCACAGTTTTCAAACTTGTTGCACTTGCCTTTCTTGCTTCCTTTCTTTCTTTCTTTCTTTTTTCCCCTTAAAACTAGAACATCACCTCATATTTTTGTAGAGAAAAACATATTCAAATTGCTGCCCTCCTTGTTAGTCTCCCTTTGATTCACTACAGAGATACGAGAATCTCCAAACCATCACTCACTAAGTCATACTGATGGCTTACAACAAGTCAGCGGAGGTGTGGAAAAAACAATTTACAGAGGGAGGAAGATGATGCAGATAGTTGCTCCTATCTGAAAGATAAAGCTCGGGGAGGCTGCAGAGATCATCAGAGAGGGAGTAGAGAGGCAAAAAAAAGACAAGATTGAATACCAAAAGAAAACCAGAAAGATTGGAAACCTTCTATCCACCAACGTGGAGTCTAAAAACACAGACTCCCTCGGGAGGAGCGAGAGGATAAGAGGATGGCGGAGCAGCTTAACATGGCTTGAGAATCAGGTGGCGAGGCTTGGACTTGCGGGTGGGTTGTACTCGAGCACAACAGATGGTGTTAAGTGTTGAATGTTGAGAAACAGATGAAGCAGTAAACTCATTAAGCCTGGCTCGTGGGTCAGGAGCGCCATGCCAAGAATGAGAGAGAGTGCCCCCACCCCCAAACCAAGAGATCTGTGAGGGGAAAATCATTTAAAATCAGCGTGTATTGCTGAACATGCTGTTACAAGATGTTCCAAACTTAAAACAATTCAAGGATTGTTGTATCTATGCAAGCATTTACTGTCAAGAAGGCACATTCTTACATGTTCCCTCTTTCTCTCTTGACATTTTCACTTGCACACTAATAACTATGCATTGCTATACGCTCCAATCCCTCACACATCATGAAGCTTTCACAGGCTCATTTGTACTTGCAGGATTCTCCCCAGCAGTGCCATTTATACTAACCAGAACACAATGCAAGCTTGATCAGGGTTAATTAAGCCAGCAAAAAGCTCCGTGTTGCCAGGTCCACCCATCATATTTGCGGCAAGCCGTCTGTAAGCTTATGCGATATCAAGCAGCCACGTTCTTTGCACGACTAAAGCAATTCTTAATTGCATGCAAATAAGAATGACCTCTAGGTTCAAGATGTGAAGCAGCACATTCTGATCGCCACAAGGCTCGACATGAGAACTAAATGCTGCACAACAATGTACTTCACTAAGAGTCTTAATGAAATGACTCATATTTGAAACTCGTTGAAACCGCTAGCAAGACTTGTGTGTCTCAGGACACTCCAAACTGTCATTAAAGTTATATGATTCATGCTTGGAGTCAATCCTGCGATCGCTCCTCTTATCACCCATTTTTCATCCCGAGTTCCAAAAACTCTCTTCCTCCGATCCTTCAATCCCAAGTCAGGTCTGATCTGTTGCTCTCCTCTATTCCCTTACCTCCCTCAGCCATCTGTCACAGTAGGCTCCTTGCTGCCAAGCAGCTCCTTTGAATTTTTTTTTTTTAAAGCTCATACTGTCTCACGCGCAACGTTTTCCTGGTTAAATAAACTCTTTCTTGTTGTCCTCAATCAGTTCACTTTTGTAGATCCTGATGATAATCTAACATGCACTAGAATTGACAGCGCTGTTTCTTCGCTGTTGTATTCTTTTGCTGCTGAAATTATCACAATTCTCCACAGATGAGAGATGAGACTCTTAAATGCAGTATTTTACTGTCCTTATTCACAGACATTTATATCATAAAGAACATGGGCAAAGGCAAAACACAGTAACTACATGTTTTGTCAAAACTGAGTTAAGAAATACCCTTACCAAAAAGAAGTTTAGTCAAGTGTGCTATTAGTATACTTCTTTTAAACTTAAATTAAGAGTACTTTCAGTTTACTTTTTATGTACTTATCAGAGATATACTTAACAAAAGTATACATAAGTATACTTGGCTCATACTGACAAGTATACAGAAAAGTCTAAGTATACTTGGCTTATAGGCCTTAATCTTTTGATCAAAATATACTTAAGAAAAGTATAATTAAGTATTCTTGCCTTATAGGCCTACAGAAGGGTTTACTTAGCTTGAAGTTGTGCTTAATTGTTGATAGAGTAGCCTATTAAAGTGTTTGACATAGAAATGTGTAATTTCCATTAACTGCAAAATTTAGCTAAAAACCAAGCAAAAGCATGGTGTGTGCAGTGCACATAGACTGTATATAAGAAATGGACGTATAGTCTGTGATATCACCCATTGGTTTGTGGATTGCCGTTTTGAAGCCTTGAGTTTTGGCCGTCGCCATCTTGTTGTTTTTTTGCAACCAGAAGTGACACGAGAGGGTGGAGCTAAGTACAACCGAACGCTGAATAAGACATTTATGGGGCGACCAAAATGTCACAATTAATTTCATGAACTGAAATCAGACCTGGAGGTTTCCCACTGGCAGTGACTGAAATTTGACTGAATTCATATGATTTGGTGAGGTTAAGCTACCTTTATATCACATACACTAAATTATAAAGTAATTAATTATATTATTTTATGATATAACGTGTTATAGTAGATGGACAGACATCTGGAAACAGAGGTACATTTAATTCAAATGGACTGTAAATAATCAAAATAAACTTTTTTTTCTCTCCATTGAATCCTATGAATATTCTTCAATGGCAGAGTGCAGCTGCATTTATTAGGTAAAACAATCAGCCTGAAAATGCACAAAACGACATGAAATTACGAGCTTTCTATCTGTTATGCAGGTTGCATTCAGCCTCTTTCTCTCAGCTTCAGTGCCTCGGCTTTCACTGCTCTCTCTCTCTCTGTAGGGCAGACTACAGACTGCGGGGTTCGTTTCTGCATAATATATTTCCATCATATATCCAAACACAGACAAACATATTGTTGAATACATAGTCATTTAGTTTAGTCAACATTATATTCCAAGTTTTGATGTCATGTCATTTTTACATGCTTTTTTTTTTCCAATGCAGATCGAGGCCCTAATCCGTGACCTACTGAGAGTCAGTCATTTGGATACTCATTCACATTGCCATTCCAATTTTGCACTTAGCTGTTACATTAGAAGTGAAACTCCAGGCTTATTCAGCCGTGAATATGGGTGCTTGGGGGCTTGTTATCTGAATGATGTATTGATTCCTGTTGCACCTTCAAACTTCGGCTCTGTGTTTCCTGTCACACCTTGTGAAGACTGAAAAATTATTAGCGTGTGTAAAATGAAAGCGGCACTGACATGGCAGTGAACAATTATTCCCATGTCGAGCATTGCATGGAGGATGGATTAATAGCAGAGACAGCGTTTTTCAAACCACTGCAGCGTATAGAATGATGTCGATCGCAGGTTGGTGTCCCTTTTTGGTGTGTTTTTTTCTCGCATTGTGGTCGCCACTGAGGGTTAAAGTCAAAAACAGAAAGTGTTTTGTTGTTTTGAAGGAAAAGGGAAACAGACATTTAGGAGCAAAACATAATTTCCAGCCCTGTCTGTGATATATCCATATCAGAATATGCAGCTGCAAGTTTTTTGTTTTGAATGTTGTGTGTGTTCAGATAGCATTTTATATTCGGCTGGCAGCCCACAGTGCGCTGTATTCTGGGACAACAAATGCTCCATGTTTTCGTCTATGATTATTACAAGGCTGTGAAAGCAGCCCCCACGCTGCTCCAGGAATAAAAGTTTGTAGAAATCCTCCTTGACCTTTGCCAGAATGCTTTAAGGTGGGCCTTTAAAGGCTTTGAAATGTTATTGTCCCAGAGATACAAACTAGCGCTTGATTAAATATTCTGTTTAAATTCCCCATGTGTTATCATTAATGGACCCCTACTCCTTATCACCTCATGCCAGTCCCCTCTATAAATATTTACCCCAGAAAGTTGTGCCTGCAGAAGAATACCAATTCCGTGTCAGCAGACCTTCACACCGAGGGGGAAGAAGTGTGTGGCTTGCTGCTGAGTATTGGATTAACAGCGAGTAAATTAATACAGCATCTGTTCTTCCTCTCATTCACTTGGTTTTTAATATGTTTATATTCTCTGTATACGTGTTCCAACTGTATTCCCATCTGTGCTGATATATACTATCGTTTTAGATTTTTGGGCAGCGGACATCGGTGTGATAGCACAGTCTGAACTACACTACATTTAAAAATATTTTACAATGTCCAAATTTCATCCACAAAAATGCTATTGACAAATAGTTGTTGCCATCGCGGTACCATTTTTTTGAATCTCTGACTTTTCCTTACAGCTGGATGAGTAAAGGAGTGTTCCAGTGATTTGGTGTTATTCTTCCAAAGGGGGACTTGCGAGAGACAGTTTAAAAATGATTAATAGTCAAAGTCCAAGCAGCAGAGGCCAAGATATGTGATGTATGAATTGTAGTCTCTAGTTTGGGTCAAGCTCCAAAAGCACTGGATCCTGCACTTCCCATAATGCAATGTGATAGCAAGTTTTGGTAGACACGCGCCACCTGTTAAACATCAACACCTTTCAAACTCTACATGTCCAGTTTGTAAAACAGGCCTTTTGTTAAAAAAATGTCCAAGTACAAGCTGAGACAACTGTGATGACATCACCATGACATCATCAGGGTTATTGGAAAAAATAACCCAGATGAAAAGCTCCCTTCAGAAATTACAGTAGAGATTTTACAACTGTTTCCACAGACTGCAGGCTGTCACACACCGGCAGCGTTTATTTTTTGTGCGATTAATTCGCTTGTCAATATATTTTTCTAATTGTTGTTTTTGCCATGAGTACTATCACACAGAACGTGAATATTATTCAGCGAAAAAGTGACTGAATTTCTTCCCGGAACGAGGTTGATTTTTCCAGCTTTCACACCGCTAATAAAGGCATCAACAAATCACGTTGTGTGGAATGGATTGAGTTACGCCTATATTTTACGGCAACCTCTACTACTCCTTTCAACTTTGACAAAGGCAGCACAGACAAGACCCACTCTTTATCTTCTTACCTTTCACAACAAAAGCCCTCGACATATAATATTTGCAGGCGAGTATTTCGCATTTGCGTGACGTTTATTCGTCACGCCCCCAGAGTGTAAAGGCCTTGAGTAGTACTACCCATGTCGAGTAATCTGATCTTGTAATATCGGTAGTTTGCCCCTTTAAAGAGGACAAAGTTGCACTTCATGTTTATTTCTTCAAAATGAATGTAATTTCATCATCTCACTAAAGATTCTCTCCTAATGTAAAACATGGACCGCATAAAAACAGTTTTTGTTTTGTTTCTCCTTAGGAGAATTCTGTAACTATTAGTTTTGTATTTTAAACATAATACATTTAGCAATCATCACATTACATGTGATTGCATATTTAAGAATAAACCCAAATAAATCTGTTTGCTTTATTATAGCCTATACGTCTTAATTTAGGGAGGGATTGGTAAAACATTTTTTTTTTTTTGTGGAAATAATACATGAAGATATGAACTACTCGAAATAAACAGCTGCGAAACTCAAATATGTAGTTGCCAAGTCTGGTTTCACGACAGTAAGTTTACTTATTTGCTGCTCCATATAAGTCGCTGAGCCAACTGTCAATCGTAGCAGAGGGAGATGACTCACGAGTGCACGTGGGTGTGTGTGCTTCGTTAAACCACAAAGGGTTGCTTTTCACACATCTTGAAATACATTGTGGTCCCTTTCAAGGGCATATTCGTTTAGAGGACTCTCGAGTTTCCACCAAAATGGAAACCGCTGTTATCTTCATAGCATAGGCATTTATTTTGAAGTGAGCATGTCATCAATCTTTCATAAAATCTACAGCCTGATTTATTTGGACTTGAAAGAGCTGCAATAAATTCTAAATAGCACCATAACTAATCTTCAAATTGACTGCTAATGGAATGCAGCCTTATGCTTATGTATCAGCAAGTACACAGCATTTTGTCTTTCACAGCCCTAGATAGATAAATAAATGAATATCTTTGGCATATTTTCAACGGGTCTAATTGGTAATTAGACTCCTGAGATTAGGCGGCCATGTCTACAAAAAAAATAATAATTACACAACAATGTTCCTTTAGGTATCTGTCCAAATTCAGGCTTAAAAATCAACAAGATTTACTCAGATTGTATGGGAAACACATTAAATGCACATCATGCTAGACACTCGCCTGCAGAACTAGTGCTCAGGTTAATTGGGATGAGAAAGAAGTTCTTCACCTCCGTTCAGCATCTCTAAAAACTCTCTCAAACCAAGTTAAAAAGTACTGCTCGCTCACAATGGAGAGGCTGAAAGAGAAGCTTAATCAGAAACAGTGTGACAGTCCCAGAGTTTTTATCAGCCCTGCCCCTCCTCTCTGTGATTTAGTTACTGTGCCGGCGCTGTCAGCCCGAGCACCATCTATCAGCCTGTGTCGTTTCACGGAGCCGGGCGCTCCACGCCACAGCGATTGCCTCCACCCGTTCCTTGTTTTCCCTCAGACACTTCTATTTAGATTTTGTCAAGATACACTCATCACATTATATGCATTGTTTCAGAGTGATGGGCATGTAGGGAGGGGGGGGATGTTCTCTTCTTTTTATATATCTTCACAGTCTTTTTGTTAATACTCCCAACTCACCTCCTCAACAGATAAGAAAAAGGAGGTGTTACACGTACACAGGGACTTGGGGGTTTAGATTATTGTGGGCCAGTTAACAAAGGTATTGTTTTGAATTAACAAACCAATATGAATCCGTGTACAACACCACTTGTGGCTCCCATACACTGACTGTTTATGTCTATTTCAGGATGATTACATTTTACTCTACGATACTTGACATGAGTAATGACCATACATCACCGAGGTTGAAAAATAAACAAGCACAGTTGACAGAAAACCTGAATTAAGGCTTTGTAATTGCTACAAAATGACCCTGATTTGCAATATGAATATGATGAAGGTAAGTGGCAACAGTTCAATGATGGGCAATCACTACAAGATTACTTACCCCCGCTGTTCTGCCTGGGGGAGGCTAGCAGAGGTTTCATTGACTCTAAATAATTGCAGGTTATACAAACCTGTAATCTGTGTAGATTGTTTCAGTATTTGTGGTCATTTTCAAAAAGAATGCACTGATAATAGAAATAGTCCAGGTACAATACACAGCAGAGCATACAACTGAAACAATAAAGGTCTTATTGATAATATTTTTATATAGACGAATATATATTTTTTTAAATAATACATCTAGAGCTTTTAGAAAGGTGAAGAATAAAAGTATGGCCTGAAAAAATATTACGATTGTGAATTAATGATTTAAAAAAATTGTGGCGGGTCCAAAATGAATGTTTTGTTTATCTCTGTGGAAGATATCTGACTTCTAAGGCTTGTGAGCCAATAGTAAAACAACGTTGGTATCACGTGGTATCTCTGTGTCGTCAGTTTGTTGAAAAAAACGGATAAATGGCTGACGTTGAGGTTAAGTGCCTGGCAATGACTTGTTGTGAAGTGAATGCAGTGGAAAGGAGGAGGGAGAATGCGACATCTAGTGGCTGAATGTTATCAATGATATCAATAGCACCTTTAAAGCTGCATTAAGTGTTTTTAGACCACTTGCGGACAGCGAAACAAGATGTAAACACACCATTGACATATTAACATTATGGTGAAAGTGTTAGCAAATAGTTACACATCCATCAGCGGCATAATATTAGCATTTATTTCAAGTCACGTTTCAGGCTCTTTAACTGCTAAATGCTCCACTGTGTTCACCAGCTAGTCTCTAACTTTATCTGTCTGTGCTGGGCAAGTAACATATAAAGCGTTATATAAAAATATAAATATGATGGCCCTCCGAGGGTTAAATATCTTGATCATTTTGTTGAATTTTATCTACAACTAATTGACAAAACTTCTGATGTGTTTACGGTTTAAAGGCTTCATCAGATCATATTTGACAGCAGTAAGATCTCTTTTTAAAGGAGGTAGTGTTATGTTCATATTGCCTCTGGTTGTAGTTAGCCTTGGGCATTTTTATTCTCACTGTTTACAGATTTTAAAAAATCTTTTTGGTGATCAGTTTCACTTGATACCATCATTACTTTTTGTACCATTATTGCAGCCGCTGTACACACAACTCATATTGCTGTGACAGCCTTCCCTCTGCATGTTGTGCACAACTTGGATGCTCAACTGTTGCTGAATAAGCCGGTTTAGACTGCAGAAAAGGGATCAGAGAGGGTTGCCAGTTTCAAGCGGCTCTCAGGTCTTGTGCTCTTTGAAGAAGAGCAAGTCTATTCAGCAATGCTGAGCCAATACACCATATAGCACCATTTCTCTTTTATCATCTCTGTACCTCCCCAAAATTCAATTTAACAATGTCTGTACTAATCCTCAGTGTGGATGTAATCCCCGAAAAAGTCACAACAATAACTGAGCCCATCCAATTGCATAATCCAAGAATTACACTCAGAGTTACAACTGAAAACTGAAAATAGATAACTCCGTATATCTGCTGTAAGAACATTGTTCTGTCTTGGTAAATACTTTCAACATTCCCTCTGAGAAGGAAGTTATTTTAACCGCTCCGTCATAAGACAACTCTTCAATACCAATTTCCAATATACTGTAAAGATATTAAAAGTAGTGATTGTAGGGAAACTCAAAATGGCTTCTCTTTTTATATAGCAGCAAGCATGAAAAGCTTGTTCAAACACTTCTGTCGGAAAATCGAATCTAGCGCTGCAGGTGCACGGGTAATTGAATAGTGTGTATCAAGGAACAGAGATGAGCAGAGGAAGTGTACAGATAGGCCTCAACAAAAGGATCCCGAGCCATCTGGCGTCTTTTGAGAAAACTCACACTGTGGCGGCGGAGGAGGAGGAGGGGACTCTTAACCAGGTGATGGATTTTCAGAATTGGAACATAAAGACTTCTCTGTGAGGCACAATGTGAATAAAGGAAAAGATACATTGGGTAAGAGGATCAGGGGCTTGACATTTTGACAAGCACATAACCATCAATACGATAATTTATTCAATATTTAAATCAGCCATACAGATTATGCAAATCCTCTGTTGCCAATTCCATACTGCACACTGACTGTATACAGTATGTGCAATATAGGCTCATTATACTCTTATGAGAGTGGTATCGATCTTCTCCTCTAACTCTCAGCACAGCCTGGTTGCACGAAAAGACGTGTGAATGACACGATAATGCGAAAGGCAAAAGCGTGCAAGAACAACGCCGTTCTTGCTTTTGGCGTGTCATTTGTACGTCTGTACCGACTGCAATGTATATGCATCCGCCTAAATATGCTACGCTCAGAGCCAGTGACGTAGAATAAAAAGAGAGAAAGATCGCTTATGGCGGGAGGGAGGGGAGGTGGATGGTTCACAAACACAGGACTTTCAACCAGGAGACCGGTGTTCGACGCCAATGTATTGTTTTGTAAGCTACATTAGTGACGTGTTTTTTAGTGATGTTTGTGACGTGTTTTCTATACTTATGTTTTCGTTGTTTCCGTACATATTTGACTTAGTTTACGTACTTATGTTAAGCCCAACCATGCAGGGCCGGCTTAAGGTTTAGGCCATATAGGCAGTCGCCTAGTGCAACCTTATGGGGGGGAGCTGGTCGCTGACTAAACACTTTAAACCAACAATATCAGGGACCAATTGTTTATTTATATTATAATAATACAGTAAAAATCTTAATTTTTGTCCTAAAATCATTGTGATGTCCGATGTGTGTTGTGATTTACGGGGCTGGGGTTAGGGTTCTGGGGGGTTGGCGGCGGCGGGGAGGTGAGGGGCGGGGGCTCCAAAGCCAAATTTTGCTTAGGTCACCAAAAGGCCTAGAGCCGGCCCTGCGTTAAGTGGTTTTGTTGCCTAAACCTAAGTGAGTGGTTTTGTTGCCCACTGCTGGTACTGCACCTTCATATACGGGTGTAATATTCACGCCTCAGCAAAGGGAGAACGTGACACTGACACGCTATCCTCTGGTGGACAGGCGGGTCTATTACATGCTTTGGCGTGATATTGGGCTGCTCAGCAAGAAAGCAAATACGCATATTTCCTAGAATGTCGAACTATTCCTTTAATTTTTTTTTCCAGTTAAGAACAGCCCATTTGCTTCCTTTGTGCATTGCATTGTTGGAGAATAGTTACATCGACACACTCAAAAATCAAGTGAGTAGCCTATACTTTATTTTCCTGTGTGAACACAATATTGTACTGTAGCCAAAATCAGATTTCAAAGAAAGGTTTAGGTTATAGTAAAGAAATAGTGCCGCAGAAGAATGGAGTACTGGCTGTAATGTCTCCACTCGAAGTGAGCAAAAGGTTATTCAAACAACAGCAGCCATGAAACAAGTCTATCTACCCCCCAAAGCTGCAGCCTGCTGTGAGAAAAACACAATGTCCAGGCTTCTTAAAGTTTCCCACTTTCTGGTTATCTAGGTATAATGTGTTGGGAGTGTGTAACCCTGCTGTATACAGAGAGGTTAAGGGGCAGAAGGAGGGAATTCATTATCCTTGAGCGTGCACGGGCTTTGGCAAGAGAGAGAGACCTTCAGATAGGGCATACGTGCTTCCTCCTCACCTCCGCCAGCCTCCAGTATCTCCACAAGCAGCTCATGATGAATAGGCCCGATCAACGGGCGAGCTGATTGGTGAAGCAAGTAGCATCAAGGCTACAGCAGAGATGAAGAAGAGGTAAGAAATGTCTCTTTGGAACAGACTGAATGTATTACGTTTGTAGAAAATTCTGACAGCGCTGTAGCACGAGCGCTAAAGTATACTGTGTATCAATGCCAGCAAGGACATGAGATTATGGAGACAGATGCTGATTCTCTCATGATACTTTATAAATTACATTAAGATTAGACGTTACAATGAGCCAGTGCCTCATTAATGGTTTTACAAAGCCAGGGACACACTCACTGTGTAACTTAAAAAGGACCATATTAATTGTAAAACAACCACTGATTGGCTGGAGCCTCACAATTTACATGCCTCGACAGTCTGCTTCATCTACCCTGTTATTTATATTTCATGCTTCTGTTTCTTTCCGCCTTTATCTGTCTACTGCAGAGTCCTCCTCTGCTTAACAATACACAGTATGATAACTGATGAGGAACACTGCTGTGGGAATGACAGAATAAACCGAACACTAAGTACAATACCCATTTTAGTTGCTAAATGCAACAATGGAAAACAATGGCAATCAACACAATACAGAAAGCAATATAAAAGAGGTGAGTCGAGTGACAAGTATAGAATATAACAAGTAAAGTGTTTCTAATTTGAACCCAAGTATAGACATACAAAAACTACAGAAGGCCAGGTTTTCTGGAGCCATGAGGGTTTTGAAAAATCTCTCATTGTTCTTGTGTAGATCAAGAGGGAATTGTTTGACTTTTTGGGAAATGCTCTCGTTATTCACTTTCTTGCTGAGTTAGATGAGCAGATCGATACCGATCTCTACAGGGAGTTATGTGCCACACTTCTTGATCGCGAACAGTGACTTCCTGTCCCCCATAAAACCTGCAGTCCCCCCCCTACCGGGGGCAGTTGCGCACACCACGACAAGCACCAGATAAGGACAGGTTCAACATGTAGCAACATATTCATCCTGCATAGGCTACACACATAACGGGAAGAAGCTCGGCTAAAAGCTCATGATTTTACCAAAACGAAACAATTCCAACACCTAGCATCTAAATGAGCACACAGCAAAAACACGCTAAGGGTGCATGCACGCATAGCGGTGCTAACACCAGCGATATGTCATTATGAAAGCGTAGAGACTCCACAGATTCCAACGGTATTATAGTTTAATCACTCTACGATCACAACATTTTCGAGCAGGGGCCTGAGCCACAGGCCTAGGGTTCAAGAGGATGATGTGTTGATTAGTTTAGAGAACCAGGTAAATTGTTTATGTCTTGTTTCCAGTCTTTATTCTATGCTAAACTAAGCTAATCATCTATTGGCGTCAGCTTCATATTTAACGCTATGAGAGTGGTATACACCTTCTCATCAAACTCTTGGGAAGAAAGCAAATTTCCCCAAACTACTCCCTAACTCCCTGTAAGTCTTCACAAGAACAATAACAGATTTTTCAAACCCCTGCATGACGTTAGGTGAATCCGGTGTAGGCCTATAGGTGTAAACTAAGCACTAAATATAATCTGGTTTTTGTTCAGTGTACCAATTGACCATTTTAGACCTAAAAGGACAAAATGAACATCTCAAAGTCTTTTCAATACACCTTTCATACTTCAAATAGACCATTGTTTATACTGTAATGAGAATCACAGCTGTATCAAGTAGAAAATGAGGTTTTAGTGGGAGAAATATTTCTAGTCCTGCTGTTTATCTACTTTCACAAGCACGACTCGATACCATTATTAGTTATGAGTACATTACAGGGACCGGAGGATTTTCAATTTTGATTCATTTCTAATTTACAGTCTGATAAGGCTTTGTTCAGTTCCTCATACGATTACATCCCTCATAACAGTGATTTTCCCAAAGCTTTTCTCCACTTAATAACAAAAGCGAGAGACCATATGAAAATGCCACAATAACAAAGGATGTGGGAACAAAATACCTGGCAGCACAGAAGAGGTTCATCAAAAAAAGACAGATGGAAAAAGAAGTTGGCTGTCTGTCACCTGGCAAAAAGAGGAGGCGGTTTAATAACTCTGAACAAAGCCGTTCTCTCTAGCAAGTCGAACCTTTAATTACAAAACACGATAGGAGACCAAGGCTGCCCAATATTACCTCGGCAACCTTGATACAAATCATACAAAGCAAATGAAGCGTTTAAAAACGAGAGGAGAGGAGCAACAGCTTTGCAGCACAACTCGGCACCAAGAAGACAGAGGGAGAGGAGTGGAGCTGAGAGGAGACGGACGGCGAGCTGCCCGAGAAACAGGCGCATGAAAATTGATGGAGTCTGGAGAAGCAATTGATAGTTAGAGGACAGGAAGCAGGCTGTAAGGCAATTATCACTATCTCTGCCATTTGATTTAAGACGGTCTGAGTGTGTAATACTGTGAATTAATCACATCTAGGATAGGTACATCAGGAGCCCATTTCTGCCTTAAATTTCGATGATTCTTCTCCATTGCTGGAAAATGTACTTTAGAGATATTCTAATTAGTGCAGCATATTAATTTCCACTTACTCAGGATAGAAATATTATGCATGTGTTTGTGTGTGTGTAGGTAGGAGGGGGGCAGAAGGCGAAGCCTGATGAGACAGTTACCTTATATGAATGCACAGTGTACGAGCCAGCTTAATCATCATAAGCAAAGCTCCTGACAAATATCAACAAAAAGGCACGATGCTAGGTAAACCTACACAAACTTCCACATATTTAGACTATCATAGGAACAAATAAATAGACAAAAAGTACGCATTAACACCAGCCAGCCCTTGCACACATACAGGGCATGCATACATATGCATACATAAACAACATGTGCCACCCACGAAGCTGAAGCGTGAGCGAGACGCCGCCCGGACTATTGTTCCAAAAGGAACATCTGCATGAATAACATTAGATGTAATCATGTTATATTATTCTTAGTCTATTAAACAAATGTTTACAAAGGAAATGACACCACAGTATGTTGTTTAGTAATCCAGGCTGCAGGTGGCTTATAATGAATATTCTGATATGTTACACACAGCAGGGCATCACTATCAATGAAATGCATTTATAAAGAACTGTCTTGATTTGACCTGCGAGTTCATTTTAAGGAGCTGTGATACATCAGTAATATACATGTATGTTCGGGAAGATATGCAGATCGTTTGTGCCCCCTAATGGCAAGATTCATTCTTGTAAACAGTGTTTTTGTGGGATGAAATAAATCTTGTGAGAGTTATCCTAGATACATCCCAGAGAAAATAATTGTCTCTATCTATATTTGACTCATGTACTGTACAGCGTAGAGAAGCCATCTGTCTTGCATTTTTGCCCCTGTAACCCAAGTGGGAACAACACAATGGTACATTCATCAAATTGCAGCAGTAAACAGGCCAACAGTGCCATAATGGCTTTCTTCATCCCAATTTTGATAAACATATGCATGACCTAATTTAAATATTAGCATTTGCTTATCCACTGTTATTCAACGACTGATTAATGCTCAATAAACCTGCAGTAGGCAGAATGTTTTTGGCATCATTGGGCAAAAATTCCTTAATAACCTTTCAGCATATAAGTGCTCTGAGAGGTAACTAGACTTCTGCACCTCCTCATGGCTCTGTTTTCAGACTTTAAAAAACCTATCACAGGTCATTTCAGAGAGAGAGCGTTCCTATTGGCTGTTCATTCAACGGAGGCAGCTGTCAATCACTCGCAAACTCCGCTCAAACTAGGCAGCGCTGATCAAATATGAATCAATATTCTGTTACTGTAATGCTTATTTCTTGCCTCAAATGTTTTCAGAAACATCTTGTAGTGTACTGTTTAGCTGTAAAATGAGAAAGATTCCTCCGGCTGGTGGGCGGTGCTTGGTGATCTCAACATGGCTGACGGGTCACAAACTTCTGTACAAAATAGGCATTACAGTAACAGAATATTGATTCATATTTGATCAGCACTGCCTAGTTTGACCATTGACATTTGATTGACAGCTTCTCAGAGATGGCAGGCTCCAGCTCGGCTCTCATTGGTTGTTTTCCTCCAGTCTATGAAATCTTGCAGATGCCATTAGGAGCACCGGAGGACACAGAGGAACATGATTTTTTTCAGATTATCTGTCTCATGCACTACTGTCAGGATGTAGTGGCTGTCTTATAAAAATAACTTTTTTTAAATCATATTTGCTCCAATTCTACCCACTGCAGCTTTAATGAATAGGCTACTGTTGAACTTATTATACATCTAAAGCCATTTTCCCTCTAAACAACAATCAACATTAGGAGGATGTCTTTACCAACAATGTCTCTATAATATCTTTGTGACTAATTTCTCCTATATTATTAATGACTATTGTGATCAAAAGCACTGTTATTAGTTCATCTTGCAAAACCAAGACGATATACATATATCTCTTGCGTTTTTATAGAATACCTCTTTACCTCAAAATACCTCTTCCGTCAGTTTTACCTGAGATGAGACAAACCTCTCAACATGCTGTAGTTTTTCCTTGGATGTCAAACTGCAACAGTCCTACAGAACAACAAGGCTGCCCTCTGGTGGTGTTAACAAAGAATGACTACTAATATAACATGTCTGAGAAAACAGCTACATTAGACAGTAGACCTGTCTTTACTGTCGGTTATACACATTTACCACCTCATAACCTGTAGTCCAGGGTCATTACTCTGACAGTAGTCGGGTCTGAGAATAAAATGAACTGCCTGTCGTATATTTTGGCGACCATATAACATCACTGGTGAGGGTATGGGTTAAAAAAGACCCGCCTTCAGAACAGCTTTATTGTCTGCAAAGTGAAAAGAGAGGCCAAATAGGTCTGCAGTCTCCAGTTCAATCTTGTATCTTGGCACACATCATTTGTGCGTTGGGAAATAAAATGATTTGGCATGCACTTAAAATCAGCCTTCATAAAAAGAAAGGCCAAAAACCCACTTGTGAAACAACCACCAAAATACCTAATTTTGAAATACCATTAAATTTAATTATGCTTTGAATTCCCCGCTTTCATTTCAAGTTTCACAATTAAAAAAACGCATTTCTTCTTCTTAAATTCACAAAGTTTCTTGGATCACATGACTGACATGAACATAATCTCACAAGGCAGAGATCATTTCAATGGGGGAATTCAAACCACATAAATTCATACAGTGGTTTTCAGAGTAAAATATTTCAATGCTATGAACTCAGTGCCATTTAAACTAGGTCTGAGCAATTTGGAAAAAAATTCTAATTGTGATTATTTTTGACGGATGTTGCAATTGCAATATGATTTGCGATATTAGAGAATGATCATTTTAACATCATTATTCTCATTTTCATTGAAAAACAAAATGATTAAGGTGTGATTTTTGCAGTGATCTGTATAAAAAAAAAGATGTTTCCTTAAGTCTATATGACGTGTAGGCCAGGACATCGCTGCAGCATGACAATATTTAATTTAAAATTATATTTTGACACGTATTTTGCCTTTAACAAATATTGCGCCAACCGCGATTTGAAAATTGCAGTAGGCCAAATTGCGATTTCGATAAAATTTTGATTAATTGTGCACCTCTAACGTAAACAATTGTAATGTGACCCGGCAGCCATGTTGAGATCAGTTGAGGAAATACCAAGCACCGCCCACCAGCCGGAGCAAACTCTCTCATTTTACAGCTAAACAGTACACTACAAGATGTTTCTGAAAACATTTGAGGCGAGAAATAGGCATTACAGCAACAGAATATTGATTCATATTTGATCAGCGCTGCCTAGTTTGACCGTTTGATCGGAGTTCTCGAGTGATTGACAGCTGCCTCCGATGAATGAACAGCCAATAGGAACGCTCTCTCTCTGAAATGACCTGTGATTGGCCAAAGTCCCCCGTCATGGATTTTTTTGCCCAATGATGCCAAAAACATTCTGCCTACTTCCACTTTAACCTGTGAAAAATAAAAAAAAAGGAGAATTTGAAGTTAATATAACACTTTATTTTCTTAAATACAACAGAATATTAGTACAGTCAGTCACACATATTTTTTTTTTTAGAGGCAGAAGACATTCTGGTCCCTCTCACCCTGCTTTCATAAAGGGAAACCTTGGGTGGCATCAGAGGCTACGTTTACACACATATTCACTTATACAGTAAAGAGTGCTGCTGACCGTATTCCAGTTCAAATCTTAGGCAGGTTTCATTGGCATGCAACTTTGATAATCTGTGGCAGAGTATCATGTTGCGACAAACGATCTATTTAGTGAAAAAATACTTGCTGTTCCCTTCCTGATTGAACAAAGCCAGGTTATCTCCAACACATGGGAAAGAAAGTACTGATATTTTTGGTTCTTTTGATGGTCAGGACAATAAATTCATGTCACAGACGGGCCTGATGAGAGACTTACAGGCTTCATTTGCCAATTGGAAATCATCAGCCTGTGATGAAGCATTAGACTACACGTACAAAATTAGCCCTGTGCATGAGAGCCTCAATGTTGTTGCCAACCGATTTATAACCATGCACAACAAGGGAGGCGTCTTGCACAGGTTTCTCCGGGTAATTAATGAAAACAAAACGCCAATGATGACATTTTCCGAGAGTCATCGCAAAAACAGAATAACCACATTAACGGCAGATACCTCCATGCATGTAAACATAGCCAGTGTTGTCAGCTACAGTATATACAGTGTTGATTTCAGGCAGTGCATGATGAGACCAGGTCGGTAACGCCAAAGTCAACGGTTAGAAGAAGGTTCATATTTAGGGGCGTTCAGGTTAAATCTCACCGGTAACGTTCGCAGTCAGGTCAAGACATCATTCGAATCAACTTCTGTCTCTGAATTCACGTCTCAGTAGTACCATCACTGAAGCAATAACAGATTCATTGGCACATTAAACACCATCGTGAACAGAGAGTGCTGTAATGAATATAGATCATTTCTGACATTTAAAGATTTTGTGAGGTAAAAATCTAAGCAACATTATCAGTGAGCCATATCTGTGTGATATAACAAAAGTCATCAAACTAAGAGGAAAAAAAAAAAACACTCTTCAGTGTAACAGCGCAGCAGTATGAAATGATGTATTCATAGCCGTTTAAAAGTCTGATAGGCAGCAGGACACCGAACACAAAACGCGCTCTGAAACGGATGCATCAGAACAGGAATGTGCTGTATTCCACCAGAGAAAGGATGCATTCAGCTCTGAGTGCTGTTAGGTGGAGAGAAAATGGGATGCAAACAACTTTCTAGAGAAATACAGCCTATTTACAGGGTAAGAAAGAAGTGCAAGGCTAAGCTTTCATAGACATTCACACACTTAATACCCACAGTATATACCAAAAAGACATGCATAGAGGCACGTACATATTCATCATACAAAAAAGAAAACATACCAAAAGCAGAACACCAGTCAGACGCGGCTTTTGTGTCTCAAATCTGATCAATGAAAACAATGAGCGCAAAAGCTTTGACATCATGGGATGTGAAAAGGCAAAAGCTGAAGTTTCCAGCCCTTTGAATAAAAAAGATTAACATTGTCACAACAACAAAGAGACATCAGTAATCTTTCCATCCATCTCTTAGCCAATACTGAGTGCCAGCCTCATTTTAAACATAATAATTCAACAGAACGTTATCACCCGAAGAAAGAAGATCTCCTTCTTCTTTTCTTTTTTTAATAAGAGGTACGATATTTGGTTTTCAAATTGGGTTCTCAACTTTCCCAGAATGGGTTCAAATATTAGTGTGGCACAGTGTTAGCGCCTTGATAAATACATTTAAAAAAATCCCTGCTTTGATCCCTAAAGAGAGGGGCAGAATCAAATGTGTCAAAACCAGAAATTTAAATTGGATTGGAATTGGTATCTGACTGAAATATACAAAGTGTTGTATATTAATAAATAAAAAACAAATACCTGCATGATTTGAAATGCTAATATTGGATTAAAACAGTCAGATTATTCTTAATACCATTGGGTAAAAGGCATCTTAAGAAACTAGTCTCTTCATTTTCTGCTCACCTTGACAGAAAAGTGTATTTTTGTACAGTGAAGTAAAACCACATTCTTTAAGACGATGACTAAAAACGGATTAATAAAAGAGCAGGGTCGAGATGCAGGGACTCTCTGCAGTGCTTAAGTACTACCTGTACCGCTACAGACAAATTACAAGATTCCCTTTTCTTCGTTGTAAGTCACAAAAACACACCCTTAATCACTTTTTTTTAGCTCACTGTTTGGCAGATCACATAGAGAAGAAATAATGAAAGGTCACTATCACAAACCGATAACTTTCATTGACAAAAACATTTGAATTATTCCAATGAATGGTCAAAACGGAGTAAAATAAATTAAGACTTTTTTTTTTTTTTAAACTCAACTCTTACTCCTGCTTCTCGTGCAGAGAGGCACGGACGCGATTGCGCACGTAAAAAGCGGTAAGAGCACTGCAGCAGGCAGTGAAGATGAAGAGTGCGACGGCGTCGTGCGCGAGGTCGCCGTGGAGGCGCTCGTAGAAGGGACGGCGCTCCATGAAGTCTGTTTTCAGCGCCTCGACCTGCATCAGGGTGCACACCACCACGAATATGTGGAAGATCTGGTGGCCCTGCCCGATGAAGTCACACCTCCCAGGGAACAAGCTCTCGGGGTGCGGGCAGCAGAAGAAATAGGCGCTGATTAGGAAAAAGAGCACGTGGTAGAAGTGGTACGCCACGACCGGGTCGGTGCAGCCCTCCTGGTAGCAGCTGTAGATGCGGTGGACCACGGGGCTTATGTCTAAACAGTAAGCCAAGGCTGAGGGCACCACCTGGCAGAGCTTGAGGGCGAACTTTGGCAGCTCGGGGCTCGCATATTTACCGTAGCAGCAGCCGAAGCAAGTGAGCCAGGCCAAGAATGCCGCGGCGGGTAAAAAGAGCCCTTGCACTCTAGTGTGCCACTCTTTCTCGATGGCGTAGTAGTAGTGCGCCAGGGCGCTGCCGTACTGGTAGACCGCGACCCCCACGTAGTCGAGGAAGTAGAAGCTGTAGTAGGAGAGCTCGGACTTGGCGGAGAGGAGGTGAGCGAGAGCGCTGAAGGAGAGGTAGGTGAAGGCCGACAGGAGGACAATGAAGAGGGGCTGGGCGTGAGGGTCCCGCAAAAAGTCCACCGTCTCCGTCATCTCCTGCCACTTCACCAAGATGATGAGGGCGGCCAGCAGGTGGGTCCACACATTGAGGGTCTCGTTGTGCCTCTGGAAGAGGGTGAGGAAGTAGTAGCGCCAGCTTTGGTCCGGCTGCCGGTAGCCGGTGAGGATGTGGCGCTCGCGGAACACCCAGGGAACGTCGGACACCTTCACGGTGCAAGGCAGCGTGGGGAAGGCCGACTCCAGCAGCTGAGGGATCTGACGCAGCTGCTGCGCGTTGATAAACAGCCGACCGATCTGCTCCATCACCACCGTCGCCATGGCAAACTGGAGGCCAGAGGGGGGGGGGAGGGGGAGAGAATGAGCGAACAGTCAGTCAATATCTGTCTGGCTTTGAGCTACTGTCATCTCCAGGCCTGTTTGTGTGCATCTGCACGTGTGTGCACGTGTTCCTGCATTACTACTACTGCCACACAGCAGAGAGTGGTGGATTAGTAGTTCGATCAATGAACAGAAAAATAATCAGTGAATCATTTATTCAGTTATCAAGCAAAAACATCAAATATTGTCTGGTTCTACAGTTTGCTGGTTTTCCCTTTTATATGATTCTAAATTGATTATATTTTATTTTGTTTGAACAAATCAAGTCATTTGAAGGTGTCACCTGTGGAAATTGTAACGGGCATGCTTACTGTTTTCTAATATTTTCTAGACCAAAAGATTAATCCAAAAGTAATCAACACATTAACTGATCATTAAAATAATCATTAGTTGCAACCCTAAATCAACTGAAAAAATAAATAACGAATAAATAATAGATGGGATGATGATGACATTTTCATTAAGATTTTTCCTTAAAGCTGCAATAATTGATTTTTATTTTGGCCCTTCGAGGGTAGGGGAACATGACATAACGCAACCTTTTTAAATTGTTATGGCTAACATGTTACCAAACTGTTAACACGGAGCAATATTAACATTTATCAGGAGCTGTGTATCTGGCCAACTGATGAATCTAACTCCAATATTCAATAGGGTTTTAACCATATGAGATTTTCACGGTACGATATCCATCTCAGAAATATCACGGTTTCATGGTATCACGCTATACGGTATTACACTATTATTCTTATTAGTAGTAGTAGTATTAGTAGTAGTAGTATCAGTTACAATGACCCTTAAAGGAATGAGAACAGAATTATAATAAACAGAATTATTACACAGCTTTGTTGAATACTCGATTCTAATTGGTCAATCACCGCGTTCTATGGTCTGTTATTTCTTTATAGCAGACCGTTGCTATGTATAACAGACCGTTGCTATGGGCGCAGATCTGATGTCGGACTCTGGCGGACCGATTTTTGTCTCAAATTATTGATTTCTTAAGTAAGTAAGTAGTATATAATGTACAGCTAGCAGGTCATTGTTGTTAAATAAACCCCTTCAGGGCTTCGCATCGGGGTTTATTTCACAACAATGACCGGCTCGCCGTACATTATCCCTTACTTATAAACCAGATAAAAATTGCATGTAACTATAATATGTTATATAACTAGAGCATGTTAGTTTGCATGTTAGCAGCACTGTAGCATATCAAATTAACTACTAAATGAAAAATAACATCAGCTGTGAGCTTTTAAAATAATGTCACATGATTAATAACAATTAAACACATACTGTAGGTGCAGCGCAGCCAGGCTGCTCCTGTCTGTACCTTTAACTCTCACACACACACTTACTTATGTCAGTTTTTTCAATACCATAGATAGGCAAATGTACACTGTAATATAACTGTCGACTTTCACACCACGGTATACCTTGATACCAGTATACTGTTACAACCCTAATATTCTCCCTCTCCTTTTAGCTCTGTTTTGGTCTCCACCAACTCTTGAGAAAAATATATGTCTCTTTAGCTGAAACGCTCCGCTTTGTTCATCAGTTGGTCGCTAACTGCGTCTGTCTGCCGTTCGGTGCTGGGCAGGTGGGTTTATTTCTGAAAGCAGCTGCCTGCTGCAGCTGGAATCGAGGTTGATGAGAGTGGAGTTACGGGTCAGAAAACCAAAAGAATAAGCCACAGACTAAAAGGCTCCATCGAGATTAATTGCAGTGTTGAGTGATAATCCTGTGTGTTTGACCCCATTCACATCAGTCATTTTGGCCCATTATCCAATAACGTATTGATCAGTGCAGCTTTAAGTGTTTTCATTTGAATAAGTGAATAAGACTCAAGTTTTATGATGGATCATACATCATGGATTCTTCTGAAATGGTTGGATATGAATATTATTAGTGATGGCAGTAGTTGTGTTTGTTAGGCCGACCGTCTGATTGGCGTCTCTGAATGTGTCCCCCAAGTCTTTAATCTGCTCTACAACATAATGCATCACTCTGAAGGACTGTTGCACACCACAGGACCTCCTCAGGTGCAATAAAGCTCTGACCTTAGCCGACCTTTTATGGTCATAAATTCTGCCAATGAGGCCTTCTTTTTTCAATTCTTAGTATCGGCGATTACTTCCATGAAAGTGTAGAACTGGACACTGAGTCAATATTTGCTACAGGGTCTATATTTAGAGGTGTGGGAAGGATTTGAGAATATTCTTTAATGCAAAAGAGAGTGGAAGGTGATGATTATATATTAAAAAAAAAGAAATTATTAATGGATAAAATAACCTGACAGTAGGGTATTGGCAAGAATCTGGCGATACGATACGTATCGTGATACAGGGGTTACGATTCAATATATTGCAATACATGGCAATACTGTAAGCAAGGTGATACATTTTTACATCTAATTTTAAATCTGTCATAGTATAAATAACACACCACCATATGCATTAAGAGTTCATCTTTGCATGTAAACTATTAATTAAAAATCCACACAGTGTTTTTAAGAATTGGTACAGTATCACAAAATATAACATAGCGATTTTCGATATTTTCTTACACTCCTACCTGACAGGTGTTTTTGGCTAATCCAGTTTAAGACACCCAGAGATGTTAAAGGTAGGCATTATTACATAAATGGTAGCAGACAGTTGACAAAAGGCCTGACTTTTGCTTCCAAAGCCATTTCCATTTCAAAGAGTTGCAAATTTCTAACACTGGAAAATGACTGGCACCTGACCTGTGGATGACCTGCATACATGTGTGTTGTAACAAATAGCCTAAAGATTTTCTGTATTGGGCTTCATCAAATTTATAGGCTAGTAAACTGAACTATATAGCCTACACAGGGGAGAACATATTCCAAGGACCCCCTCATAATCGTAACACCGATTATGCTAACTACTATTTGTACTCTTGGATACCATTGGAACTCTTTGTATTCCAAAACTTTTCAACCTAAATGTTACAGACCTGTTTTATAGTGATAAACAGACACACATCTCAATCTAAATCATGTGAAGATAAAATGAGATATTCCTTTATTAGTCCCACAGTGGGCCTATCTAGAGCCAGTGTCTGGTTTGTCCACTCTGGACTACTGTAGAAACATGGCGGGCGGCTCTGTGAAGAGGACCCACTCCGTATGTAGATATAAACGGCTCTTTCTGAGGTAATGAAAACACAACGATTCTTATTTTCAGGTGATTATACACTAAAGAAAACATACTTATTAATATTATATTCATTTCTGCCAATAGATACCCCGAAATGTTACACACTGTTCCTTTAAACTTACAAGTCTAAAGCTGACTTTCAGTAAGTGCTTCAATTTAAAAACTAATGAACTTATTGTGTGTCACAATCATATCAGAGTTTCTATTGGCCCACAGCTAATGTGGGTGGGAGTAATGGACACAATATGCTTGTCTTATTGGTGCAAATGGTCTCCATCTGTAGATATGCACTTTTTAATGATACAGCACAAATTTATAATTTATAGCTAATTATTTCACGGGCCCCACTTTGAGAATCACTGGCCTACTGTACTGATTTTGTCTTTGGGGCTACAACTAATATGACATATACAAGGATCAGGGGTTAAAATCAGTTACACGTTTAATGTGCCCTCTCCAGATCTGCCTGGGCTCGTGTTGGCCTACTTCACTTGTTGGGCAGGCAGAGAGCAGAGATCAGGCTGTGTGGGATGAACACAGGCCGAGGTTCAGGAGGAAAAGGCGTGGAGTGATGAATGGGAAGACATTACGTTACATAACCCTCCATCCGACGTCCACACCCTCCGTTTCCAGCGAGGGTTGCAAGCCTTTCAAATATTTATGGGTGGAGAAAAAATGCTCGACTATAAGCAGGAAGGATTGTTTCAAATTGTATGCATTAAACACGGGGCCTATGCTATGGGCCTGTTGCAGTGAATGTCCCAACAAGCTGCACCTGATAGACGCGTCTGTTTGAATGTGAGATCCAGTGTCAGACATTTATTTGCATTCCGCCTTCCTTCCTTCCGAGCCCCGAGGCTGGCTCCATGTGCTCCACAAACCTGTGCGGTTTCGTATTGAATTAAGAAAACACCGCTGCACATTCATGAAAACTGACTGAGGCGCATCTGAACGCATTTCACGCTATCGTTTTACCGAAAGAAAAAAAAAAAAAAAAAAAAAAAAAAAATGGCATGGATTCTCGAGATGACATTAAGCAGACTAATGAAATGGACGTACCTGCAGATGCTTGAATCAATCCAGAGCTTTGAGTTTAGCGGTCGATGAATGGTTTAGAGCCGTGCGGGATATAGAGAACATTGTTTGAAGGGGTGAACAGAAAAGGATGACCGTGACGGGAGCAGCGCCTGGCGGCTCTCGCTCTCACCGCGCAGCTGCTGGGAGGATTACAGGCCAGTGTGACGAGCGGGTCTTCCAGCCAATCAGCGAGCGTGGTGCTGTTCCTTCCTTGCGGCCCCGCTCATCGTTTTTGACCAATGACAGCTGCCGCCTGGCCGATCAGCCCACCGCTCTCCTGTGAAATTCTTCCACTGAACTGTCTCTGGTCATATGAATGTATGGCACTCCCATGAGGCATTTCTATCATATGATTGTTTCTTTATCAGATACCTTTTTAGAAGTCATGTAATGATACTAGTCTTATTAAACTAGAAATGATTTCTATATGATAACCTTATTTTTAACTCACGAGGGGTCACTATATAGGTTCTATTTTTAATAATAAAACCTGCAGTAGGCAGAATATTTTTGGCATCATTGGGCAAAAATTCCATCATAACCATATTGTAATTCAAGTGTTCTGAGAGAAAACTAGACTTCTGCAACTCCTCATGGCTCTGTTTTCAGGCTTTAAAACAGCTAGACCGTGACAGGAGACTTTGGCCAATCACAGGTCATTTCAGAGAGAGAGAGTGTTTCTATTGGCTGTTCATTCAACGGAGGCAGCTGTCAATCACTCACAAACTCCAAGCAAACGGCCAAACTAAACTCAAATGTTTTCAGAAACATCTCGTAGTGTACTGTTTAGTTGTAAAATGAGAAAGTTTGCTCCTGGTTGGCGGTGCTTGGTATTTCCTCAACTGATCTCAACATGGCTGCCGGGTCACAAACTTTCTCATTTTACAGCTAAACAGTACACTACAAGATGCACAAGATAGATACAAGGTGTCTATTAGGCGGCTACATGAAAATAAAAGGGAAAAAGGTCAAATGGATTTAACAAAGGTTGAAGGGGAATTGCACATATAGTGTTATTTTCAACATGCATCATTTTTCCATAAACCTTGAGAACTATCTGGGATACAAAGCCTGTATATAATGAATTGGACAGTGACTCATGTGACACATACAAATTTAAAGTTCCAACACTCAAATAAGAGATAGATAGTTCCTCATGCTTGGTGTCGTAACAAAGCTAGACTTGAAGCATGATGTGATATACGTTCTTAAATTGAACATCTGTTTGTCAGTATTTTGCCTTCTAAGTTGATATCCAAATCACAGCAATAACTCGACTGGGTCTCATTTGGTTACCAAAACAAGTCTGCTTGACTTGTGCGGTCACATCGGTTGTATGGCCTGTGCCTTTCCCTTGTGTGGCGTTCAGTAACAACGTTTCCTTTGTTAGACTCAGTGTTTCTGAAAGATCTTCATTGTGTCCGGATTCAAACCATCCTGAAGTGTATATTCCCAAAAGAGACGGATTCAGGGTGCATCTACAATAACACTGAATATATGTTTCGGGTATTTATCCACTGTAGGATGATAGAGAACCTGAGAAAGGCCAACTTCGGAGAGCGAAAAGTGTCAACAGAAGCTCAGAGCATGATTCGTATTATGGAATAGAGCAGATAAAATTGAAGCAGATGATGCATTGTTGAAGCCAGGAGAAGTCATGATCATGAGCAAGATTCCAAAAAATCCAGCACAGGCCAAGACAGGGATGTTGGAGCGGAGCCAGCCATTGTCCCCTGTGTTGTCGGTCGAGGAACTCTGCACTATGGGACGAGCAGCTTTCTGGCCTGATGCAGTTTCTTCCCAACACATGACAAAGATGGGATTGTGCGGCACTGTGTGTGTGTGCATAGCAACACAGACTCAGTCCAAACACAACCAACTTCGTGCAGATATGATATGCTTCTACAAACATTATTATACTGTGTGAAAACAGTCTGAACGCGAGTGAAAGGGATTGTGATATGTAACGATTTCAGAGTTTCTATTGCAGTCCAAATTTAAGCACAGTAAGATTTTTTCTTTTTATTTGTTGTTAAAAAGGACTTATTGTGCTTTTTTGCCTTTTCCCTCTCCTTTAGTGTGTTATATAGTTTTTTGTCTGCAAAGTTACAAAGCCCAAAGTCCACGCCAAAGGGAGTTACTCTCCTCCACAGGAACACTGCTCCTGAACTGCCTGAAACGCCTTGATTGAAGTCCTGCCTTTTCTTCCGTAACTTGGTGATGTCACCAAGTAACACATTTGCTTAATACCTGCCTAGCCGCAAGTTTGGCACGTCCTCAAACAAAGCTAGATAGAGCGGAGCTTGAGCGGAGTCGGAAGAGTTCGGTTCAGTTGACCAATCACAACAGTGGGCCAGCAGCTAACCAATCAGAGCAGACTGGGTTTTATGGGAGGGCGCAGCAGGGGCTCAAACAGAGCGTTTCAGAGGGTGAAAAGAGGTGCTGCAGCACAGCCGGTATGAGAAAAATAAAGCGTTTTTGGGACATTAAAGCAAGTAAACATGTTCTAGTAGATACGAAAAATTCAAGCATGCACCTGAAAATGAGCATAAAAGTTCCTATTTAATGTAAGCTGAGGAACATAGTTGATCTATAACTGCAGCTGTGCGTGACTTATTATACAAATTATCAGTATCTTTCAAATGATGCAGCGTAAAATTGTAATACCTCTGGAGTTTAACCACTTCTAATCTTCAAATGAAATGAGACCTTGATGACAATACAAATTATTTCACTGAATAGAAGTGTAATTACATTTTCTCATACATAAACAGACAATGTCATATCAGTGAAATGCAATAGTCAATAAAAGAAAATCCTGGTAGCCAATTTACTATACATAATCTAGAAATTAAACAATCAAACAGGTTGAGCAGCTTTAGAAAATTCGCTGAGCACAAGTACACACACGCAGCTGCTTTGAACTCGACATTGAACAAATGCCCCTTGGCACTGAGTGACATTTCCAACATGGGTGACAGGACATGGACTGCAAGCCTGGGCAGGATGCAAGCAAGTGTAAACAAAACCCATAAGACAAGGTTTCTAATTACTTACCCAGAACTTTGCGGCTCATGTGGCATGCAGGCGTTGCCTCATATCTGTCTGCAGTCCATGGCTGCTGTTGCAATGAACTGCTTTAGGGAACATTATAGTATTTGCAAAATACCACCTCTTCTAAATACCCAAATACTCAAATAATTTTGTGAACTCAACACGTGCAACAGAGCAGCGTAGCTAGCTGTAACAGAGAACAAAGAACTCTTGAGTTTGTGCCACCATGTCGTTTGGGCATTTACAGCCATGTTCACCATGAGAATATGTGACAATGTAATTACTCAACTTGTAACAGTCGGTACTGGGCCCGTTTAGCTGCTTATGCATGATGATATCACTGCTTACAAGTGAGAGAGACACAGCTTTGTCCATTAAGACTTTCAAGAGGAAGTACAAACAACGGATTGATGGATACACACTAAGGAAACATATTAATCCATGCATCGTATATTATTGTCGCATAATGTACGTTATTGATTTAAGGTTCTAACTGGAGCCACAAACCACCAGGAAACAAGGGTTACAATCACTTGTGACATTTATTTAGACAAGCAATGATGTGAAGTTGATGATGATTGCCATGGTTTTAAAACACAGAAATAAATTAGTTACAATATCTTGCACAAAATCATAAATTCAGCCTGTAAATCATGCCAAATATTTGCATATTAAATTACCATAAATGTATATAATATATTATAATGATTAATCAACATGTACTTTATCATAATATTATTAACCCTTTGAGACCCGCGGGATCACGAGCGATCCCGACCAACCTTACTCTATTTCAGAGGCTGTAGCAGGTTCAGTTTTAGAGCTAGAAGGTACAGATATATGAAACTAGCAAACCTGAGGAATCCATTGGTACCAACCATGTCATGCTAGCATGTGTGGAAGGAGGCTAAATAACGCTCCAAAGTTAGGCTACATTTTGGTGAGGAAAAACTGGCATGGCCATTTTCACAGGGGTCCCTTGACCTCTGACCTCAAGATATGTGGGTACCCACGAGTCTCCCCTTTACAGACATGCCCACTTTATGATAATCACATGCAGAAAAATGCAGTAAAAATGTGTTATTTCCGCCTATTCTAAAATGATGTGTTTGAATATTTCTGCATACTGGGATCCCTAAACAGTCTTGGAATTACATAACTTGGGTATCACTGTAAAGCTGAGACTCTTGTGGATCCAATGAGCCCCACTGTATTCATGTGTGATGATGTTAGTCCCCATTGTAGCCAATTGTAGTGAGTCAATTTTTTTAAAATTTGACCTCACTGTATAAAATGACTTGTTGTGACCTCTAGGATAATCACAGCCTCATGCCTCTGGTGTTTGGAGACAAAGAGGAGGAAATCCTCATCCAGGCCTCTATTTATAAGTTGGGAGGTATTACCAGAAGTGTCTGAACCACCACTCGGGGCCTCTTTTGGAGAGGAGGGGACTTAAACCTGCAGTTTCTAACACTGTATGGCATGTTCCCAACCTGTTGGGCTTGTGACCAGGGCTGCACGTTTTTGAAAAAATATCTAATTGCGATTATTTTGACTGATATTGCAATTGCGATATGTTTTGTATGTAACAAATACATGATTTGACAATTGCAGTAGGCCATATTGCAATTCAAATAAAATTGTGATCAATTGTGCAGCCCTATTTTCTTTTATGTGGGTTATGACCAGGTAAACTAAAAAGTGATCTTTTCCCTGGTTTATTTAAATAATTGTAAGGTTTGTGCTTGATTTAGAGAGCAAGAAACATCATGAGATGTTTTGTCAGCTTGGGCTACATTGATTAGGATACTGCCACTAGCTTCTTTTTTTAATGATGCACTAGGTTTCCCAAAACTCATGGTCCAAATTAAGTCTTACCTGAAATCTCTGTGCCAAACATGACAACAGCCATTGAGCCTGGCAGCACTTTTCATTCAAAAGTTGCCTCTGCAAAAACTTCTATCTTTTAAACAATTTTTTTTTGTGTGTGTGGCTATATCTGTACAAATACAGACCAGGAATTTATTCACAAACAACCTACAATAAAGGTAAATTCCAGCACATCTCACTTTTAAAAATCCCAAATTGTACAAAAGATAACAAATAAAAAAACACAACTATCACTAAGATTACCTGACTGCCACTAGGTGTCAGCAGTGTCAAAGTATTAAGTGTAATACATTATTTGCAACATGACTACTCTGTATCCCCCCCCACTTATGTCAATTTTAATTTTCACAGAAATATAATCATTCATCTACAACATTCATGAGGCACAAATATGTTCAACTCCCCACACACATCACGACAGAAAAATAGAAGGAATTGTGGTTATGGACTTTAATGTTTGAACCTTGGTATCGTACAGTATATTCACACAATACAGAACAATATTATATGACGCATTTTAACAGTAAGAAGTATAAAGACCAATTTATTACTTAATGAAAAAATATACTTTGTACCACAAAAACTAATCTAATCAGCTGCCAATAAGAAAACTACAAGCGAAGAATAATCTGACTATATCCACACCCAATCTAGCATTGTGTCCAACAGCATAATCAGAACTAACACAACAAACAACACCGTGGAAGTGTCAGTTTAAAAAAATAAAGCTTATCTTTGGAGATGTAAAGGCTGTTTTCCAGATCACAAACAAATTAATTTTCCATTTCTGTCATCGCCTCCTTGGTCTTCTTCACTTCAATCTTCTTGCCCTGTTGGTGTTTAAAAGCAGAAGCATCACAACACTGTAGTTTTCATTATTTCAACATTAAACAGGACATAGGTTGGTGTGCCATCAGGAGCTGCTTACCAACTCCTTGAATTTCTCAGCGCGAGCTGCCAGCAACGCAGTGCGGTTCTCTTTGTTCGCCTCCATCTTCTGATTGAGCTTCTCCTGTGTCATCTTGCTGAACTTGCTGTCTTCTTCTATGGCCTTCTGGATGACCTCCTTCTCGTGCTCTCGTTTCTCAGCCAAGTGTTTGAGCACATCAGCCTCGTGGCTCTGACAGAATGACAAAAGAGAAGTTGTGCAGTAAGAACCTGAATCCTAGATCTATGTGCAAGGCTTTACAGCTCAGTTAGTGGTATTCAAAGCGGTAGTTTGCCGTTAGCAATTTGTTATTTCGGACAATACCTTGCGTCTCTCTTCTGCAGCGTCCAGTTTCCTCTTGATCTCATCCAGCGATGGTGCCTTTTTCTTAAGAGGGGACAATGGAAATTCAATCTTGGCGTCAGGGGTTGTGGGGCTCAGGATGACCTCAAATGCCTGACCGGAAGCACGCTTGCTCAGCTCCTTCACTTGGATGTCTGCAGATGTGGGATGAGGTCAAGGTCACAACATGGCAATATTTTAAATAATCAGCTGTTTTTACTTGATGAAGGACAAATAATGAACTGATTATCAAAACTGTTGATCAACTATATCAGCACTTCACTAGGTAATGCTTCCATTGATATTCATCGTCTGTCTGAGGATAACTAAAGGAGGTCGAGTCGGAATCCTACTGCCTTTTTTAGGGGTCACTGCTTTGCCAGAGAGGTCAGAGGAGAACAATAATTCCTGCTGTGTGGCAGCAATTTGCGTTTCCAATGAAGGGGAATTCAAAACAAGATGTGACAAAACAAAGACTGTTTTTAAGTCTTGTATGAGTGCTGCTTTACAGATTGCTTTTGAAACTTGCTATGCCAACTACATCAAAGGACTCCAGTTTCTTGTATCGAGCTGAATGACGTGTTTGAGTCTTGCAGGCGGTTTCAGAGGTCTTAAGGACATAGCAACTTTGCTTTGCAATACTTTTCTGGTGAGAAGCACTCCTGGTTAGCTGTTATATGCTGCTGTTTTTTTGTTTTTGGTTTAGTCCACAGCCGTTCATTGGAATTTTAAAGGCATTTACGCTGAATTCACCCCAGGCAGCGGCGAAGTGCGGCTCGCTGGAATAATTAATTGTTTCTGCAGCCGGGAGGCGTGTTCATTTTTTTCAAGCGGGAAGAAATTCTTTGTAACATAGGTCAACATGTCACAGGCTGCGGGTCCTCTCTGGCCACTCTTCGCCGCTTAAAGTTAAACTTTTCCCAACTTTCGTTTGGCCGCACTTGGACGCAGAATCAAAAGCCGCAGCTCGCTGAGCTCAGAAGCGGCTGCTGCAGCTTTTCATAGACATTGCATGGCAGCAAACTGCAGGCCGCACTTCACCACTGCGCTGGGGTGAATTCGGCGTTAATGTTGTAAAAGGTTTTTAATTGAACTTTTTTTTTAAATTTACAATTGCACACCAAGACCTCTCATCTACATAACTATTTGCGAAGTTTAAACCTACCTCCACAGCTTTCCATTTCAGCAGATATGTTGCCTCTTTGATACCACTAGAAGGAAACATGGGAAAAGAAGATTATATTAATATACTATTATGAAAAGAGATTATTATGTCTACTTTCACAAACTGGATAAGCTTTAATTTGGTCAATAGTCTACATATGAAAGAATGCTACTTTTGCAGCATGCTCATGTCCTCTCAGCAGTGCAGCGATGGTGCAGGAGCTGACAGCTCATGTTTTGATAGATAATCGGTAAAGCATGCGAACATGCCTTTTAAAAAAACAGTTAGGTTTTCTGGTTCCCCTCCTGCTGTGGCTTATAGAATCAAATCACACATTGTTTCGGGCATAGTGAATAACCTCATTCCTTTATGTATGCTTATGTTACTTAATTTGATGCCACATGGATGCAATTAGTAATCTTCTAAGGTATACACAGCAGTGGGTGCTGTATAGTTGCACAACATACAGTTATATCGTTACATAATCTGTCAGGTTTATCAGCTACATGACATGACTTGTCAGGCACAACAAGTTCTCCACCTCTATGATGCCTCAACTGAAAGTACAACATGTGATAGTCACACAGTGGAAGGGTCTCCAGCATGGCAAGAAGACCCTGATGTGAGTTAATCACGAGTGGGATATAATAAAAAAATAAAAAAGAAAGGTGATGTTTGTGGGTGCCCACTGCTCCAGAGTGCACACATGCATTTCTGCAGCATGTGTTGTTACAAAAAATGGCGGGGGAGGGGGGGATATTAATGCTGCACAAGACTCCATTAAACACACACTTGAATATATAAGGCACAAACCGTCACTTTAAATGTGATAATGATGATGAAGAGCAAGAAAAATGAAGTTCCTGACCACTAAAGTTAGCAAACATTTACTAAACTTGCATGGTTACATAATGTCGACTAAAAACAAAAACAAAGTTAGTGTAAATTATTTGGTTTATAGTGAAACGTTACGGCAAGATATTGGAATAAATTATGCCTAAAATACAGCGTTTGAATGAGCTTTTTGAATTTTGATGTAACATTACCGTTTCTGCACAGCGGCCATAACAATAAAGTCTGCTAATTACTACAACTCACCTCGGTGGTGCTGAACAGACTTCACAATGCTACAAAAACAGTGTAAAAATTGACCTTTAACTCTACCACCGCTTTGTTTAAACGGTGTTGAAAGCCTGGCTAAACATTAGCATAAAAGCATTGTTCTCACCGTCAAGTGCCTCAGCGTGAAGAGCAGCAGACCTTCTTCTTCTTCTTCTTCTTCTCTGTTCAGACCGCCAACATCTGCACCTTCGCGCAAAAAAACCCTCTTAACCAACCCCAACCCGTTACCAGTGTTGAGTGCTGGGATTGGTCCAAATCCAACCAATCACAGACGGTGTTCAAATTGTAGCGCCAGGAAGGAACACTAAAGATAACAGACCACAAAAAGCTGGCACACAACCTCGTGGCTGTGAAAGCAAAAACAAGCCTGACAATACCAACGTTATGCAACCGTCGTTAAATCCTCCACATTAAATAAATATGTGATTCTACTAGATATGCAATTCAGTATATGTCACATTGAAAGAAACCTGGCAGGAAAGTATTAGTTTATGATACAGCAAAGTGGGCTTATTATGTTTCACTATGTGCCAGGATGTAATAACAGAGCTGCATGATGATTAATTCAAAAAAAACAACCAATTGTTAAATATTTTTCTTTTTTTCTGAGCTTATAGAGCCCATTATACAAATGTTTTTATATTAAAAATGGAATTGTCAGTATTAGAAAGTAACATACACTCAGCTTAGACATTTCTCAATTAACCAAACAATAAAAGGAAAAAAAGCATACATTTTATTGAGTTTATAGTTGAAAATAAACTCACAAGAAATATGTAGCCATAAAACACAAAGTGGCCATGCAACAAAGCATGAATGTGATTAAACCTGCAGTAGGCAGAATGTTTTTGGCATCATTGGGCAAAAATTCCATAATAACCTTTCAGCATATTGTAATTCAAGTGCTCTGAGAGATAACTAGACTTCTGCTACTCCTCATGGCTCTGTTTTCAGGCCTTAAAAAAATCTAGCTTTGACGGAAGAGACTTTGGCCAATCACAGGTAATTTCAGAGAGAGAGCGTTCCTATTGGCTGGACGCAGCTGTCAATCACTCACAAACTCTGATCAAACGGTCAAACTAGGCAGCGCTGATCAAATATGAATCAATATTCTGTAATGCCTATTTCTCTCCTCAAATGTTTTCAGAAACCTCTTGTAGTGTACTGTTTAAATGTTTAAACTGTAAAATGAGAAAGTTTGTGACCCGACAGCCATGTTGAGAAAAGTTGAGGAAATACCAAGCACCGCCCACCAGCCGCAGCATACTGTAAAGCATTTATTATCACATTCATCAATAGCTGCTCTATGCAGAGTTGTAGTGTTTTGTCACAACATATGATGATAACATCAAAACTTATGCATAGATCATCAATGATAATAATAAAAATAGAAAGAACAGAAAAAGCAAAGAAAAAGTAACTCAAGGATCCACTGAACCCATATTAACAAAAGAGTTTGAAACGCACCATAGATAGATGTTTACATGACTAAATATCTTGTCCAATTATTTCAGTCGTTTTGAGGTATCTGGACTATCGAAGCTTTGTGAGCTGGTGCCTTGGACGGAGGATACAAGTTGTCATTTCAGCCTGTGTGGTTCTCAGACAGGGAGTTTCCGGACGCCCAAGGCAGCTATGTAGGGTTCAGATCGCCCTTCATTGAACAGGGACACCGATGTCCTCCTCATTGTCCTCTGGGATGGGGATCTTCAAAACCTCATCCAAGTATGGTGCTGGGTCCACAAAGACTTTCTCAAAGATGAGGTCCATCAAGTCATCCACATATCCTGTGCAATATTCGACAAAAAGAAAGATTTGGTTTACCTTTTTATCATTTTTACATGTGGGTTTATATTTTTCCCAGGTTTATTTTTTTATTTTTACTGTATCTTTTGTGTTTTGAAGGTGTTACAAATCTGAAGTGCAATACTAAATACAACATGTACATTACATAGGTTTTTTGGTGGAAAATAAAGGAACGTAACACTTACGGAACGTCTTCACTGGTTTCTCTGCGCCGTCTGCCTCCTTGTCAGCATTTTCATTGTAGTATAGGGCAGCCAGGTAGAGTCTTCGAGTACAGTAAAGAGAAAATCAGAAATGTAAATAATAACAGACTGTACACATTTTTATAAGTTCTAAGTAACTAAAGTTTAATTTACCTGCACAGCAATGCAAGAAATGGAAATACAAGGCTTTTAGGAGCAAAACGAGGAATGGCGCGGTGGAAAGCCTCCAAAGATGAAGTCTGTGGGTGGGGGCTCAGTTTTGCGATGTCCTTTAAGATCTTCTTGTTCGTCATCACCTTTTCCACTTTGTAGAAAGCAAGAGTTCCTAAAAGGGATGAAACAAGTGTTATGTACCTCATAATACAGTATTATTTTATAAAACCTAATTAAATGAATGAGTAGACCAATCTTTTTTATAGAATATAGAATGTTTGTTATTGATAATTAAAAGAAGAGGAGTCGTTGTGATAAAGTTTTGGTCTGTATATGACCAACACACCTGCTGCCAGCCATTTATTTGGGTCCCTGGTTTGGCGCAGTGGATGCAGGCACTTGGGGTAGAGGGGGTCCTCATGTGTGTGAATATCCAGCAGGTGGTTCAGAAAGGAGGTCCACTTCGCCACTCTCTCTGGTCCGCTGGTAGATGATGCTGCAGTCCAGTAAACGTGGTTCTTGATAGCCGGTAACCACTTCTGTAGTTTTTCACAGTCCTTCATCTTGGCGATCTCCTCCAGTTGCTTCGAAATTCCTAGTGCAGCATATCAAAATTAAAATGTGTTAATCAACTGTAAACATACAATGTCTCGCTGCATTACGCTATAACTGTAAGGACACAACGTGTTTCTCACGTTACTCAGACTATATGTACAATCATACGGAATATTGCTGTGTGTCTAATGCATTTGACTTAACAGCTGCCGTGTGTGTGGACCGGCCATTGCTACAATGTGCTTTCTGAAGGTCAACATTGATCAGCCATACAGTCAACACATGCTTTTGTGCGTTTCCCCTCTTTAAACATGCACGTAAACATAAGGAAATATACCTTTCTCCACGTGCGAGACGTCACAGAAATGGGTGATGTTGCTTTCCCTCAGGAATTTCTGTATTTGTCGATGATGCTTGATGACAATACAATCCAGAGTCACACCACGTTCCTCCAACAATGTCAGGCTCCTCTTCAGACCTTCTTTTTCCCTGTGGTAACCTGTACCAACCTCATTGCTCTGTCCAAACAAACAAAAAAATGATGAATATATATATATTAGGGCTGTTTGGCTAACTGTAGGCTGAGTATAAAACGGTAAGCCTTTGTATTAAAATGGCAGTGGGAGGGGAGACAACGACAACAACACACATATTGTACTTTGCTTTGCTATTATTGATTAATGAGAGATGAGGACAAAAATCAGACTTCAAGGATTTTCCTTTTTATTGAGATGAAAACGGCGATAAATTGTGCAATAATCGCATCACTGACCCATAAAACGAATTCGCTAATATGTAGGCCTATAAACAAATGAATAAATAAATACTGTAGCCTATGCCAACATATAAAATAAAAGACCTGGCTTTGTTGGCCTGGTTATGTTGTAATTAATGCTGATGCATAATGAATAATGTGGGATTACTATTCCTCCTATATATATATATATATATATATACTGTATATATATATAAATATATACAGTATATATATAATATTATATATATATGTAAACACAATGCATTCAAATACTGATTTGGATGTCAATTATTATTATTATTATTAAAAAGTGTTACATGGACAGACATTGTAAAAAAACAAATGTAAAAACTTGTTAACATTTAATTTCATCCCACTCACCTGAACCAACTGGAGATCAACAACCTTGTTGGTCTTGAGGTCCATCGTGGTGTAGCAACCAAACTTTGCAGAGTGCCCTGTGAAAACATTGTGATGATCTTTACATCACTCAGTGGATGGTATTATACTACATATTGATTGTAATGTGTGACGTGTTTTTATGACACCCTCTCTATCACCTTGATACATAATCAAAAACCTGTCCAAAGTTGAAGTACCTGGAGAGACAGCCCTCATGTCACCTCCAACTAACACTTTGTCCTCTTCACTGAGCCGCTGTACCATCACATCTTGGGACGTTTTCCACATGTTCACAACAGCTGGCTCGATGAACATTCTCGCATGGCGACGAAAGGTGTCGTACTGGAACATCTGCAGCTCCATTGCTTTGAAGATCTGATGGTTGACAAAATTGACAACAAAAAGGTAAATGTAGTAGCATATCCTATAATTTGAATCTGAATCAGGTGCTACAAATGCCATACATGCCATATTCAACGAGTCAAAGGGTGTTCTTCATTTACCTTTTCAACTTTGGAAAAAGACGCTCCACTGATATACACTGCCGCGGAAAGTTGGAGGTTCCCGGCTGGAGTGCTTCCCAGAATGGGTTGGCTATTCCATCCTCGGGAGTACTGACAATGGGGGCACAGCTGTTCCACCGATAAGAACGTACCGATCCTTTGGGTCCGAACATCACACGCCCGCTGGCACACAGGACACACCTCAAACAGCTCCATAATGCAGCTCTCATACACTATAAACTTCTTGATCTTATGGGTGGGACTGGGTGCTTCAGCACTGTCAGAGAAAAAAATAGAGCTACATGTTATGAGCCATGATACGACTTGATCTATCTATCTATCGATCTATCGATCTATCGATCTATCTATCTATCTATCTATCTATCTATCTATCTATCTGGGATAATTGAGGAACTCACGGCACGTCTGTCGACTCTGCTAAATCTGTGACTGACTCCGCAGGATCATAGGTAGGATCGTAGGTAGGATCCAGCTTTTCTGAATCCACCATTGAAGAGCTGCCCTCAAACAACTCCTCATCTTCCTCCTCCATCTCCTCCTCCTCCTCCTCCATGGCCAGACAAGGTCTCTTAGATGGGCCAACACCAGAGTCTTTGCAGGGCACAGTAGCCTGGACAGCTGGAACAGAATTGTATTTTTTTTTTTTTTTAACCTGACATAAGACACATAGCAATATTACACTATCAGCACAACTACTAAAGGCTGCAACAGCTTGTTATTAAACTTTATCAGAAGTTGTCCTAATATATTAGGGCTACAAACCTATACTTTTGATGTGAGGCTGTAGAGTCCTCAAAGACAATTGTGTCTTAACATTACGTGTCGGTGTTGGGTCGGTCTGGCAGGCAGCATCCTTCGTTGTCTTTATATGTAGTGATGTGCTGGCCTGCTGTAAGCAGAAAACAGTTAAAAGGTTACACCAACTTCATCTCAAATATGTAGTTCTGGTAACAGCTACTGTACATTCATTATAGAGAACATTTGACTTCGAGTGTAACTTGTCAGACCTAACAAATAGAAAATGGCAAAACTTACAGCTTCCATGTTTAAACTCGGGTCTCTGATGGTCGGTACCGATCCTTCCTTCAACCTCAAACAAGAAGCAAATCCTGTTCGGTACTGGCCCGCATTGCTAAAGCAGTTCGACGTGAAATGGTTTGAACACACATACAATTCTTTTCCAACGGTTCTAGGCACATTTCCATTATAAACAAAGTATATCCACTTGAACCTCATATCCTCCGGTGGTAAATGGAGACTTTTGTGTTGGTTCTTGCAGCCAGCAACCACACAAGTTTTTCGTTTTCTCTTCAACATTCTTTTTCTTCTCCTCCTCCTTCTTCTTCTCCTCCTTCTTCTTCTTCTCCTCCTTCTTCTTCTTCTTCTTCGTTGGAGTTTTATGGCGTTTGGCAAACAACTTTACCGTTGGTGCTTTACCGCCACCAATTGGTATGGAGTGTGGATCAGGATTCTAACTACTCACTAGAGTTACTACAAAAAATAAAAATAAAAATTCCATTCAGGCATGCACTGTTGTCCTGTTGTTGGTAAGTCTTAGTATATATATATATATATATATATATATATATTCATATATATATATTCATATTCATATCTGTGCATAGTCAAATATTATAGTTCAGCTTTGTTCTCCTTGTTTTAGCTGCATGTATATTTCTGTTTGTACACTGAGAGCAACAAAAAAAACAGAGTAAATTTCCTTGTTAGTGTTCACATACTTGGTCCATAAAGTTGATGCTGATTGTGATCATGTCAAAAAAATATTTTATTATTATTATTATTATTTTCTTTTGTGTCCTTAATATTGTGCCATATGGGTTTAAGGAAATAATACAGTAAATGAATCACTTAAATCTACTGTAGTTGAATAGTTGAATGTATTTGCATTTCACCTTTCCATTATCCAACAAAAAAGTCTTCAAAAAGCTAAAACAAGAATCCTTTTTCCTGCTAACGTTCTTCTTTTGTTGCAGCTCTTGCTTAAAAGCAAAACTACGAGAATGTCCTTGGAGAGGGTAATGAAAGAGAGGAAGAGTGATGGATGAGAGTGAAGTTTTAATCCTGGCAGCTGCGTCTCACAGACAATAAAACAGAGAGGCAGACATTAGCTGCCAACTGCTGCCAGCCAGTGAGTGTCAGAACAAAGAGGTGATTATAGGAGACACACAAGGGTGAGTGGCTTAAACGCCCAACGGATGACACAGGTTGGTTGCACTTTCGGTTTAAAAAGTATGCCCCGCGGTGCATATGCATGCAAGATAACAAGAATAATTTTATTCCTGAGGGGAAATTAGGTCCCTGAATGCAGCAAATAGCTGTATGTTAAATAGGAGAAAACCTCTGCATAAAGGTTGACTCATCTCATTATTGACATGTATACAAAATAGTCTTTATTTTATTCAGGAACACAGGAACGTTTTTATAAAGCTGCTTTTAGCCAGATCTAAGGAACTCTATTCATGTTAACGTAAACTTTATACCCCATAAATGAATGTTACCACTAGTCCTTTAATCTTCCCTTATTTTTCTAGAAACTCATTTTCTCGTTATCCTCAAGGAATCTTGGGGTTTGAATGTAATCAGTAATATACTCCAGTTATATTAAAACTTAATCCCAGAGTTCTACTCAATATCAAGAGCTACAGCCATCATCGACTGATGCTCATGTCTTTTTTCCTTCATGCTTTATTGGCTATCTCTGACCCTCTATGTCAACAGCTTACATGGACCTGAATACGCACACCCACCCCAGTACAGGCGTTAAGCTTATATTTCAATAAAATGCATTGGATATATTCATTGACAGACATTCTTCAAATATTAATCTCAAACAGACCACCTGTTTTCATTCATCCTAAACCAATAAACAGTTAAGAATTGCACAGACGGGTTGACATGGCAGAGGATCTTACTTTAAATTAAAGTCTGCTTTATATCCAGCACCCAAATGCTTCTGTAGAATTAACATACCATCTAGTGGTGAGAAGAAGTCACAAACAGCTCTCTAGTGTTATATTTGGCTGCTGTTGTTGGTGTGGTAGAAGGTAGCATGGAAAGGTTGCATTAAATCACTGTGTCCCAAAATGTTCCCTGTATTTACTTTCTTGCCATCTCTGGATGTTTGATACTGTTTGTAAGAACTCTTCCTTCTCCTGCAGGAATATAAAGGTTAGAGGTGTAAATGATCTGTGAGTAAGGCCAGTCTATCAGGCCCACCATAAGAGCTGTCTTTTAATTTAACTGTAAATTATTACTGACAGTTAAGCTGTTGAAATGTGAAATATAGGAGCTCATTAAACTGAACGGCAATAATATAAAATGGTGGGTTAAATGCTGCCACCTAGTGTTGGATATCGGAATCAACTTGATGAAAATTTGAAATGCATTTAAAACTGCTGTACAGGGTATGTCTGTAATCCACATAATATATGAAGCAATTGAGAAGTATTTATAAGTTAAATGTATATGTAACAGTTACAGGTATTTCACGATTGGTATTAGACGTATTCTGAAAGTGTTTCTAGCAACATACATTTTTTAGGTCATACTTCTTGAGCTAAGGAGGGCAAAAATACTTCCATAAGGCATAGGACTTTGGGTGCCCATGATAGCCCCTTAGCCCCATAATGAGACATGTATAGTGTGGATTTCATAGACAAACTATGGTCTAGTCAATGCAGGTTTTTGGAAAAATATTCGGTCTACTGCAGGTTTAATCACATTCATGCTTTGTTGCATGGCCACTTTGTGTTTTACTGCTATATATGTATTGTGAGTTTATTTTCAACTATAAACTTAATAAAATGTATGCTTTTTTTTCTTTTATTGTTTGGTTAATTGAGAAATGTCTAAGCTGATTAATTTCACTTAGCCTACTTGTTCTCATTGGTAGAGAATGAATTGAGTGTCTGGCACTGACATATTTCTTTTTCCAGGTTAGATATTAAAGAGTCTATTAATAACCCAATCACTGTTGGCTCCCTGCTGTGCTGGTACACTACCAACAGCAGGGGCTTTGAAGAGGCTTCTGTCCGCACCTGACGGGCTCTCTCTTGCTATCCATGTAGTTTTTTTAACACACACTGAGCAAGAGGACAGAAGGTTGGTTTCAAAGTCCCCATATTTACTGTCCTGTTATCTACTATGCTCTACAAACACAACTAGACTATTTGATTAACGGAAATAAACAGTGCCACCGCAACACATAGGCGACAGCTCGATGTGCTATTCCTAAAAAAGAAAAGAAAAACAGCACAATTTTTATTCGCAGGGGCAGAGATTATTTTGGTTAAAACAATGCTTTTCATCCTACTCGAACTAACATCTCTTGGTGGGTCCAGCAAACTACGCTTTAGGGAGTGCTCCTGTCATTTGAGTTTTATCGTGAATGCTTTTATTTTGAAAAGCAGTCGAGAAACTTCCGGCTGTTTGTGTACATACTATAACAGGAAAGCCAAAAGCAACGGGACACCACCATTAATTTCAGCACTTTGATGTCAAAATGGGGGCTTGTATGGCATTGTGCTCTTTAGCCAGCTGTGTAAGTATCTAATTTCAATATCTTAGATACTAACGGAGGGCTTTAGCTCACTCTCGTCGTCCATATGTTAGGTGAGCTAAACTAAGGTTAGCTACGGAATTAACGGCGCTACGCGACAGTTAAAGGCTCTTTCTATAAGTTAACGTTAAGTTAAGTTATTGACTTTACGTTAGCTGTACTGGACATATAACGCTATGAATTTAAAGGAAGTTGGCTTAGCAAGATAATGAATCTGCAATGCAAATAAGGAAGCACAGTCTATGGTCAGAACAGGCCATTTGCACTAACGTTAGAAACATTTAACCTAGCTAACGTTAGCTCACTTAGCTAGGTAACCTAGATAACCTTAGATAACTTAGCCAGGTAACCTAGGTAACGTTAGATAACTTAGCTAGGTAACGTTAGATAGTGATGATGAGTCAGATGTGTGGGTGATGCTTATCCACTTGGAGCCAGTGATGGAAATTCACCATCACGATAAATAATTAACCAGCCCAGCATCTCTGATGGACCCTATTTATGATTGACATTCTGCCAAATCAGTTGCCTACATTCATTTGATGTAGGTTTCTTATTTGTAAAAAGCCTGTCCTGCCCATAGCTTTAACTCTGTCTTTCTTTTCCTCCCACTCCTTTGCCATCCTCTCCATCGTCCACAGGCTTCCTGTCTGTGTGGCTCAGCACCATGTCTTCTGTGTGGCTGCTGTCCCTCCTCCAACAGCTCCACCATCACACGGCTGGTGTTCTCCTTCTTCCTGCTGCTGGGTACCATGGTGTCTGTCATCATGATCCTTCCTGGAATGGAGACACAGCTCCGTAAAGTGAGATCACTGTTCCTCCTCTGTGCCATTGCATAACAGTGTTCAGGGTTGTATTGCATTCATTTGCTAGATGCTGTTACTGCAGTAGTATTGTTACATATTCTCTCTAGTAATACTCTCTCGATAAGCTTAATCACACATTTGTCCTCTGACATTCGGCTGTTTTTGTAGATCCCAGGATTTTGCCAGGGAGGAAGTGCTATACCCGGTTTCGAGAACCAGGTTAACTGTGATGTCATTGTGGGCTACAAGTCAGTGTACCGCATGTGCTTCGCCATGACTTGCTTCTTCTTTCTGTTCTTCGCCATCATGATTCGTGTCCGTAGCAGCAAAGACCCACGTGCAGCTATTCAAAATGGGTAAGTGCTTTTATTGAGATTACATGGAATACATGTACTGAGGGTGGAGGGAAGTGCTACTTACTTCAGTCTGTCTGCTGTACTGATGGTGGGTTTGTAACTGTTTATTTTACAGGTTCTGGTTCTTTAAATTTCTGATCCTGATTGGGATTACGGTGGGAGCTTTTTTCATCCCTGATGGAACATTTCATACTGGTACTAACATGTTCTGTTGGATTACTATGAACAGTAATATACCATATATTTTTCTAGAGCAGACACTGACTTTGTGATGTATAAGTGATTTAGGCAAAGGAGAAATATCTATTTTTGATCAACCGTTTTAGGAAGCTGCATCAGCTATTTTTCCTTTCTACTTCACAGTGTGGTTTTACTTCGGAGTCGTGGGATCCTTCATCTTCATTCTAATCCAACTTATTCTTCTCATCGACTTTGCCCACTCCTGGAACAAGGTGTGGGTAGAAAATGCTGAAAATAGTGACAACAAATGCTGGTTTGCAGGTACAGCATTCACTTGAAAGAGACTTTTCACATATTTGCCAAATGATTTATTATACTCTTGAGGTAATATTTGATTAGACTGACCTGCTCTGCCAGCCAAGTCAGCAGCGCATTGTTATAGTTGTGGTTTTAAGCCATTCGTGTGAATGTATGTCCATGTCATTTCCAGGCCTGCTGTCTTTCACCTTCCTCCACTACGCACTGGCTATCACCGCTGTGGCGCTTTTCTACGTTTATTACACACAGCCGGACGACTGCACAGAGCACAAGGTCTTCATCAGCCTCAACCTCATCTTGTGCATCATCATCTCCGTTGTCTCCATCCTGCCCAAGATACAGGTACAGTGTGTGGACCAGTCTAAGGCCATACTCATGCAGATACATTTGAAAACACATTTAGTGTATGTTTGTCCTGTTTGTCACAGGAAGCCCAGCCACACTCCGGTTTGCTCCAGCCTTCACTTATCTCCCTCTACACCATGTATGTCACTTGGTCTGCAATGACCAACAATCCAAGTGAGTCTCCTGTTATCTTCAGCTCTTTTCTGTAGCTTTTGGTTGCATGTTCAGTTGTGATTATACTCACTGTTTTCTGTCAATATATGTATTTGCTGGTTATCTGCTGCAGCATTTTGATCATACTGGTGAGTTCTCCATGGCATGCTTTAGGAACAAAGAGGTGCTTTTTGCTAATAGTTAGCACACCTTCCTTGCCTCATGTCGTGTGATCTGCCTTTCCCAATTGAATGGCAACAATGGGCACGCTTGTGGTGACTGAAGGCTTAGTTATACCTACACGTAGCCATTTGAGACCTTTATTTGATAAATGCTAATAATCCGTGTCATTCTGTAGAACTACCTCTTTCGTGGTTCACTGATGTTGTAACACTGCACGCACTTTTGCCTTTGCTAGTTATCATAGGCAACAGCTGCTTATCTTATATTGCAAAGCGGACAGATTAAAAACATTAGTTAGTTTACAACAGAAAAATACAGTAGCACAACAACTTTCTATTGTTTTGGTGTTTCACTGTTGACAGTGTCATTTAAGGAAACACTTTGAAAACACTCTTGTTTAGAGAAAAACTGCGTTTTCACATTTATTTCAATGTAAAGGAGAGTAATGTATTTATGAACTACAAAACACATAGACTTTGTTATTAATAAACATATATTTCCAAATGCAACTCTTATCACCTTCTAATTATATATATATATATATATATATATATATATATATATATATATATTTAAATAAAGTTAATTTACATAAGAATTCTAACATTTGTATGAATTTTTACAGGATTAATACAAGATTACGTCAAGTGTAAACAGGCTCACTGTGTAATGATGTATTTTTCATGACCTACCATAGTGTAGTGAAATGTCTAATGTGTGTGTGCTCTGATGTCTTAGATCGAAAGTGTAACCCCAGCCTGTTGAGTCTAGTCTCAAACGTCAGCTCCACTGACCCGCCTGGTGACGGCACCCCGGGACAGGTGCAGTGGTGGGATGCTCAGGGCGTTGTTGGTCTGATCATCTTCCTCTTCTGCACTCTCTATGCCAGGTGGGTTTAAAACCATCACAAATCATATTTCATGTTCAGTTTGTATTATTTATATTTTTGTAAAACTGTCTCTCTCCGTCTCCTCCCTAGTATCCGTTCGTCCAGTAACACCACGGTAAACAAGCTGATGCAGACGGAGGAGGGCGGAGGGTCTGGTGGAGAGGGAGTGGTGGGAGAGGACGGCATACGCAGGGCCGTGGACAACGAGGAGGAGAAAGTCTCTTACAGCTACTCCTTTTTCCACTTCCACCTCTGTTTGGCCTCCCTGTACATCATGATGACTCTCACCAACTGGTACCAGTAAGTATCTCTCACCTACAGGTTGTTAAACATGGAACATAAGGGGCCCAAAGGACTTATCACATTAGTCATTTTGGCACGTCCTAGCAGGAAAAGCACAGGTATAATCAATAATATCAAAAACAACTGGATTCCATTTAGTTCAGCTAGTTCCAGGGTCCTGGTACTGTGCATGCTGGCTCACTGGCATGGCTTATAGGGACACTTGATGGAACTGAACCATCGTTGTACTGGTGATTAACCAGCCTTTTCTCCTAAAAATTACATTCCCATACAACTAAATTGCATTCTCAATTACGTTTAGAAGGAAACGTATTTTGTTGCGGTTTACGTTTGTCTTTTACATGTCACAAATACCGTTGTATGTCTGCGGACGGTCGCAGCGAGTGACGTAGTACAGCGAGCGACTCGCAGAGCAGGTGACGCAGTATATCGAGCGACCGTGAATGAAAATACGTTGAATAAAAACGCTATAGAATAATAATGGGTATAACAAGCTAGAAAGTGTACATCTGGCGGGTGGGTCCAACAAACATCGGACTTTCCCCCAGGAGCCCGGTGTTCGTGTCCCGTGTGAAACGTAGTCATTTCTTGCCTATTCGTTTTGTTTTTAAGTAATTTTAAGCCAAACCATGATGTTTAGTTTAGTTTAGTTTTGTTTTGTTGCCTGAACCTAACCAAGTAGTTTTGTTGCATTCTTGTTATTGTTTTGTTTCTATTTACAACGTTACTCACGTGTTCAAAACTGCGACCGTAATCCGGGAGAAAATATTTCCCTCAAAACGTATTTTGGTTTTGTAGTTTTGTTGTATGGGAACGTAATTTTGTGGGAGACGGGGTTGGATCAACAGATAAGATTGAGGTTGAACTGGACAACATCTAGGTGTGAGTTTTATTACAGTATTTTGCCTGTTAAAATATTGGATAAACATATGGATAGTTACAATATGTGAAACAGATAGAAATACAAATAAGCAGCTTTACCACCCCAACTGACAGCTTTTAAACACACGATTCTCCAGATATGTCAGCGACAAAATTATCAGTTCTGAGACAAAAACATACAAGAATTTACACACGTTTGATGCTTCTGAGATGCCCAAACATTTTGACATCAGTAGCTCTCAGTATTTGTTGCACAGTCATTGTAGGCCTCCAGTATGGCCACCAGAGGGCACATTACTTTACCTGAAAGTTATCCACTCCTTGAACACAGCTTGAATGTCATTTTCTAAAATCAAAAAGCTCACCCTCTACAGTGCTGTTTCTAATCATTGAAAAATATCAGCACACAAATTCCGGTGCACTTGTTATGTTGAATTGGTTTTTACTAAATTTCCCTCCGTGTCCTCCCCTCAGACCTGACACCACCACCCAGTCCATGCAGAGCCGAATGCCAGCTGTGTGGGTGAAGATGAGCTCCAGCTGGCTGGGCCTGGGGCTCTACCTCTGGACCCTCATCGCCCCTCTCATCTTCCCCGACAGGGATTTCCACTGAGTTACGCCTCGTCTTCTAGCTGTATTTGGTTGTTTTGTGTCTTGCCTAGTGTACTAGGCAGTGTGAAGGATGCTATGAAGGAAATGGGAAGGATGTTATAAAGGAAATACTTTTTTTTTTTTGTATTCCTTTTTCAGTTAATCACCTCTGCTGTTATTGTGCTTGTGTTGTTTTACTTCTCCTAGTATGATTATTTAGTGTGATAATCACTGCAGATATATGATAGTGTAAGTGGATTTTTCTAGTTAGCCTGATTTAATGAGAGTTTTGGCTACAAGAAGTTATTTTCTTTGCCAGTGACTCACCTTCGTGGGCAGCTCCCTACCTTCCGCCTGTCGCAGTCTTAACAACGACTCAATAACAAGGCACTTTCTCGATACCTCTGTAACAGATTAAGGGCCCGTGAGATGTTCTTCTCCGATTGGCCACGTCTGGAATCCCCGATTAGCTGGACTCTCTTAGTGCTAGGGGGCAACGAGGGGAATCCTCCTCGGGAGCCCCAGCGTGAGTTGAGTGTGAGAGTTAGATAAGACTAATATGACACGCCCTACAGATCTTAACAGGGCTTCCCTTTTTAGCTGCTGGGCTGTACACAAATCCACTTCATCACACCTTGAGCCAGAGAGCCCTAATAGACCGCCAGTCTAATCTCAGCTCTTCCTCGTCTACTCCAACGCAGGGTAATTTATCTCTGGTGCTACGCCTCTCCATGTCTGACTGCGTTTGGCCGTGTACAGCCACGGGCATCAATCTGTATACCTGTGTAGCGGTCTGTTTGCAGCGGGGAGACATGTATTGATCCATAGCAGTCAGCATCATGCAATGTGCAGCGGTACGGTTCAGGAGGTGATGGCGTGAACTCCACCGCGCTCTCACAAATGCACATTTTTCAGGAGTGTTGCGGAGCGTGTTATCGAGTTGAGAGGGCGAAAAAAAAAAAGAAGGACTTTTTAATTGTTGCAGTGTACAAAACAACAACATTTCAGAAGTGATAAATTGCTGTTAAGTGGTAATGACTTTCAAAGTATGTTGATGGTTGTGATGGTGGTACAATGATATTATGCATTATATAGTGGTTACCTCAATTTCAATGAATGGAATAAGTTAAATTAAGACAAGTATGTTTGGTACTTGTAAATGTTTTTGGTACAATCCTGAAAATGTTATCGTTTGTCCGTGTTATGTTCTTTTCAAACATTTCCCGCACATGAATCAGTTTCCCTGTTTCTCTGGCTGCATATGAGTATTGTGAAGTTTTTAAAAGTGTTTTATATTAATTTTCTTTATCAAACATCGTCAAATGTATTGTACATTTCACGATTATGATCGCCCTACCAAGGAGATTATTTAGGCAGAATTGCCAGTGTTACATCATAAAATTTAATTATTTCGAAACAATATTAAGTGCCTTTTTGTAGTCCTGCGTTTCAAAAAGAATTAACACTAACGCTGATGTGTGCTTATTATACCTTGCCTTACATTGTGGTGAGTCAGTCATTGCATGCCAACGAGGCATAGGCCTATATGACATGAACTAATATTGTAATTAATGTATACTGTTTTTAATAAAGATGAAACTATGAACCTATAACTCACTCTTTGTCTTGATGGAGCCTCAATAGAAGCCTTCTCTGCTTGAAATGTATGCAAATTAGCACATATTTAATAAGATAGTGCCTCATTTGCATGTTTAAACATACATTTTCAGAAAACTTGTAATACAAAAAAAAATTGTCTTAATGTAAGTAATCAACTTCGGAAGTTTCATGTTGATATCAATTAGTTATTTTTTTTTTTACCCCATTCACCTGATGTGTCTCCCCCTTATATGTTAACACTTAGGAGCCCCATGGATGTTATTGCTTGTACGTAACATCTCCCTATCTCTATTGTGTCACCAGAGTGCAGATAGTGTGAGTTTCTGTACGTCACCCCATAGATGTAGGTCATGAGGTACCAAAGGAGGGGAAGATAGATGCATCACAGCATGTTCTCTACTCTGGGTGAAGTATATCATGTGTATAGATGACGGTCCAAAACAAGCTAATCATATGCCTGTCACATTGCTTCAGTGCAAGCACTTTACATCTGATGGATTGTCCAACTATTTGGCCTTACTGTGACTGTGGTTCCCTGTTTGCTGCTTAAACTCTAACGCCGTTCCTCTCTCACAGCCACTAATGTCTTGACCCTTAACTGAGTGTTTGCTCTGCAGTTAGCTTCCTGTGACACAAGCCCAAACCTAAATTGAAAGACTTGTGTATCCAATAATAATTATAACTCTGACCAGATTCGTAAACTGTAAACCGAAGCAGTAAAAGTGTGTGACGTGTCCCCTGTTCTGGTACAGAGACAGAGCGGTGTGTGTGCCAGTGCTCGCAGCCTCTGCTGTGTTATTTCCCTCTCGCTTGGCTGGCAGACGGGGCCTGTTGGTTTTGGCCGCTACAGTCACTCCAACCAGTTGGCACTGTCTGGAACTGTTCAGGACACACTACCTCCTGTCGACTTCCACCCTCCCAACAACGCCACCCCTCGCTCAGCCTATCCGCGACAATCCTGAGTTGGTGGATCGTGTCACAGTTTAGTTGTGAGAATGAATTCTCGTTTTCTTTGCATGTAGTGGAGGAAACAAAGACTTCCCCCCCCCCCCCCGACACTGTAAGGGGGACACCAGCACAAAACTGCAAAAAATTAGAGACCAGCTTGCGATGAGATCACACCAGCTGCGGCGCCAAATCTGGCCAGGGGCGTACAATGGGGGGGCCAAAGGCCCGTTCATCTATACACCTGTAAAGTTTCGTGACTGCATATTGCACAGTTGTGACACTATTGCATTGACAAAATCTGTTGGACAGACATTCTTCTGTGGTAGTTCCCGTTACAGTAGGTGTCTCCAGGACCACATTTTGCCATGATGACACACACAGACTCACAAGGTGAAAACAATACCAGCGTCACTGTCACGGCTGGTAACAACTATGAGATTGTATTTGCTATTTGGCAGGGGAAAAAAAGCACTGATGCAAAATGTTAATTTTTTTTTACAAAAACTAGAGCAACGAATGTACTGAAAAAGTTACAAACACTCAAGTTTCAGCGCTGAAGTTGCCTATAGTCTTTTTTGTGTAAACTCACTGGCTGTCTCAGTTTACCTGCACTGAACTTGTCTTGAAGCTGGGACACTACACAGTGCATGAATGTTTTGCAGAGTGGAAGTCCTGTCTTGTCTCTTTGTAGCAGTGCACTGCACACTGGCCTGACACATGGCTTCACCTCATGGGTCAGACGCACGTCGAGGGTCTGTCGAGTCTCGTGCGATCGTCATCGTCAAATGCACATTGTAGTAAATTGATGATGTCACTCCTCTAACGGGAAGAGACAGGCAGCGTCTCCACCAAATCTCTGGTGTTTGGACCTTAAAGAGGACTTATTATTCATATTTTCAGGTACATACTTGTATTTTGGGTTTCTACTAGAACATGTTTACATGTTTTAATGCTCAAAAAAACGCTTTACTTTTCTCATACCTGCACCCCTTTTCAGCCTCTGTCTGAAACGCTCTGTTTGAGCTCCTGCACCTTCCATTCCTGAAAAGCCCCCGATTGGTCAGCTGGCCCACTCTGTTGTGATTGGTCAACCAAACCAAACTCTTCGGACTCCGCTCCAGCTCTGTTCTAACTAACTTTTTTGAGGGCGTTCCAAACTAGCTGCTAGGCAGGTATATACAAATGTGTTACATTGTGACATCACCACGTTACAGAAGAAAAGGCAGGACTTCAAGCAAAGTGTTTCAGGCAGTTTGGGAGCAGCGTTTTTGTGGGGGAGAGTAACTCCCTTTGGCGTAGACTTTGGGCTTTGTAACTTTGCAGACCTTTTACATGCACAAAAAAATATTTAACACACTAAAGGAAAGGCAAAAAAGCATATTAGGTCCTCTTTAATTGTCTCAGTTTTATTGCTCTGGCCAGCCTTAATACAATCTCACTCCTTACTCTTTAAAGAACTGCCCTCACTCTTGTAAACTTACCTCATATTTTATTTTCTCTGTCAGTGATTGAAGCATTTATAGTATAAAAAGCACCAGACTGAGTTTCATGAGTCTAAAGAACTCTTTGCACTGCACTCTTCCATTAGTCCCATCTGAAATTGAACAGCCTCTGAACGTAGCCAACAGCGCCTGAGAACAAATTAGCTAAGTGTCATAAATCACACTTTTATTTCCCCTGTTATCATCAGGTGTACAAATGGGAACTCGTTTTTTTTTCTTCTCCTAGGATAGATTTAAGACACTCTCCATCTTTGGCCATTGGCTCCGGTGTCATAAATCCCACCTTCATTTCCTCCGTTATCATCAGATGCAATTTGTCGCCGTAATAAGAGATCAGGGGCCGTAATGTGCTGATTATGAACCACTTAGTGTGGCTCTGCAGCCATGCTTGGTTAGGCATCCTGGGATTTTTAATAATTGCAGATTGACGGAAACAGTGGTTATCACTTTCAGTGTTATCCCTGACCTTAATCTTATTCGCTTCCCTTTCACCCACATTAGCCTGGAAATGTCAGCGTTTAGCTGCGTTTTGCATTCACTTGTCAAGAAGAAGGTCATTCTCTACGGTGAAACACGCAGATCATCACACTGTTTCACCGTTTATTATCACAACGAAGCCTGAATAGCGCAACTGCTCCTGATGTTGACTTGGATAAGCCTTGTTTTGGGAGAGCATTGTGCATCCCTGACCACCTCTTTGACAGAATGACTGGAAATGCCTGTCTGAGGTGTAATTCGGTTTTAAGAGTGGGATCCAGGCCCATTAAATTATGTGCAGCATGCAGGGGAGCTAATTGAGTTTGAGCCCTGCTGGCATACTTCATGTGCACTGGAAACATTTACCCAACATTAAACCCCAATTAGGCTTTTCAGGATGGGAAACTTGTTGCTGGATGGAGGGATGTGAAGATACCGATGCCTGTCAGACTCACTGTGTAGTAAAATGTGGGCACTAATAGATCTGTTTGTTTCTGATCTATTGTTGAACTTCCGCTGGACTTTTAAGGCTTTTTCTCATTTCTGTTTGATCGCTTCCATCCTCTCTTTCTGGCCGCAGTGCGATGAAGTCACTAAGCTGGAAGTCTAAAAGTCTGAAAGTCTGTTTGTGTGTGTGTAGGGCTCTCCTGTGCGCATGCTCTCCCCCAGCTCAGAGGAGCAGCTAATGCAGTTATATAACAGTCAGTGCAGCCGGCGTCTGCTGTGAGCCAAATGCCAGGCCAGTCTGGTTACATAAGCCTGTCAGAGTCATATTGTAGCAGCACGGAGCGCTCACACCACAGCGTGTCCCTGCACTCCTTCCACCGTCTCCTGCGTCGTCTCTCACTTCCTCCCACTGTCTTCTTTGCTCTCATCTTTTTCTACACCTCTCTCCCCACCTTCCCTCCCACCTTTTGCTGCGGAGCTGCTGCTCTCAACACCGGGAACAAAGAGTTTAGCGTGCTGGATGCAGATGCACAGACAGCTCTGAAAATACGAGACAGAAGAGAGCGGGACTAACTGTACGCTCGCTTGCAGAGAGGCTGAAATGTTTCTTATTCTACACCAGTCTCTCCTCCATCTAGACGTCATGAAAAATGTAGCTGCCTGTCCTTATATGACCTGTGCTGGGCACCATGACAGTGATGGTGAAAAGATGAGGTGTGCTGCCAGTCGCCACCACCTGTGAGCTCTGATGTGCCCTGGCCTTTAGAGCACCATTTGATCTCAAGGATACCAGGACTGCTTCTCTCAGTGGCCTTTACTGTATCTGACCCTCCTCACTCCCCCCCACTCTTGGTCCCTCATGGTATGAGGAGGTCAGACGCAGGAAATTCACTCAGAGCTGTGTACAAACGATTGCAAAACACCGCCTGTGTGACCCTTTAACAGTTCATGCAGTCATCCAGGGGAAGTTAATTGATTTGTGGCCTCAGATCCTGACCTCCATTATATCTCTCTTGTGTGTGATGCCGTGTCAGCATCTCTTTAGGTAGCCTATTCATTCTTGCGGTATGGCAGGAGCATACATCCCGATTTTCCCAGGAGCCTCCCGTTTTTCATTGCTCTCTGCCGGTCACAATTCACCCGAATTTCTCCCGATTTATGGCAATTTTTCACACCTTTTTTTTCCTTTTCGTTATCTTAACCTGTGTCTGGCACTGTACAGCGTGTATAACTGTTTCCATCCGGACGGCAATAGAGCTACACCAAATATCTTTTTCTGGCGGAGGAGAGCTGCAGGAGAATTTTAAAATTAAAAGTAGGCCTATTTAAAGGGACTCTATGGAAGAATCAGAAATTGGTTGTTAATAGTGACACCTGTGGCTGTTAAGTCAACGACAGACAGCGTCCTGTTGCTCGCGCTTGTGCTCGCACTACATACTACTCATTTTTTGGTTAAGTTACAACCTGTTCACACACTGGCAATAAATAACGATTAAAAAAACGATGCATAACAACTTACTTACAGTCCCTTTAACAAAAATACTGTTGCAGTTGCACTTATTTTGTTGTTTTCATTCTTTAAAAGTCACCAGAATAGAGGAAACAAAGTCTGAAACTCACATTTTTTCTGCGGATGGACCCCCCAGAGCCCCCACTTTGGTTTTTAAATCCTCACTATTTTGGAGGTCTCGAGATTGGCAAGTATGGGCAGGAGGAGGGTGTGAGTGGCGGTATATAACTACGTGGGGATGAAATATTGCTGCAGAATCAGAGAGAGATCAGAAGCTCAGATTAGAGTTTGCGTGCAGGATTACCCCAATCAGTCTGCTCTAAAGCACGAGAGTTGCCTGGCTAATTAAGAATTAATAGCATTAACCAGGAACTTCCCCTCTCAACCAATGGCTGCCTTTGCTCCCTCATGACTATTAACGAGGCGGGCTCGAAGCAGCCAGCCCACTGGTGGAGGGCCGAGAAGGGGGGCGGCGCCCGTCGGACCTGCCGTGCGGGGTGGTGCGGAGCCGCGGAGTGGCGTTTTGCGTAGGGGCGAGATGTTGTTTTGTTGTGGCGATCAGCTGAATGTGGCATCGCCGTCCGCCGGTCTGACACAACAGTGGGAAGCACCCCGAGCCCCTCCGGCTCTCCCTCCCCAGCAGCGCGGCTGCGGAGAGCGGCTCCATCCGGCATCGCGATCCAGGAAATGCGGACTTCTTCTGGCCCTTTCGCTACGGGATAAATGGCTGCAGCAGCAGCGCCCGCACTGTAGCAAGCTGGTAAATATTAAAAATATTATTACGTCCGTTTATTACTTTTCCCGTTGCGTTGGAGCGGTTGTCACGTTGGGGAGGAGTGTGAAGTTGAGCGTGTTTTTCACAGTCAGAGCGTGTCATGAAGTTGCCTCTGTGATGATATTATGTGATGGGGAGAAAAAAGGCGAAGATGCAGCAGCAGTGAGTTGAGAGGGGATTTTTTGGGAGAGTCTAACTCCAGTGTGCGTGCAGCGGTGTGAAGCTGAAGTCGCCCAGCAGCGGGGGCGCTGCACATCCAGCTGACAGCAATATGCTGCTTCATCACGCAGCAGTTTGTGCTTTAATAACAAACCGGCTGAGGAAGAGCAACAGTGCGGACTGACACACGCACAAAATGTAAGGATCCTCTCTGAGAACTTATTTGTGATGGTGCTACACCTACACTAGCCAGATATTTTTTAGGGGATGACATCATGCTTTTGTTGATCCGCTGTTACTGTAGAGATGATAGATATGGGACCAAATAAAAGGTTTATTTTGAAGGCTGTTCAATCAATAACTCTGCTTTCAAGTTTATACCTTCCACACACACGGTTCACCTTTACACAGCTAGGTATAATGACAATATTATCATAGCGGGGGATTTGCTTACAGACACAATGAATGACTGTGTGACTGTTGTTTGACAAGTTCATTATGCTAAATAGTTTCCTTACAAACCGTGTACAGTGCATGCTGGATAGAGTAACAGGAAATCACCTTGAGTTAACAGTTTTAACCTTGATATCTATCTGTCTATCTATCTATCTATCTATCTATCTATCTGTCTGTCTGTCTGTCTGTCTGTCTGTCTGTCTGTCTATCTATCTATCTATCTATCTATCTATCTAGCTGTCTATCTATCTATCTGTCTATCTATCTTATCTATAGAAAGCACCAAAAGTCAACCCTACAATATTGTCCTAATATCGATATCGAGGTATTTGGTCAAAAATATTGTGATATTTGATTTTCTCCATATCGCCCAGCCCTACTTTCTATCTATCTATCTATCTATCTATCTATCTATCTATCTATCTATCTATCTATCTATCTGATCTATGAGCTCATAACTGTCAGTACTTTGACTTGCGAAGCATGACCTGTGAGTATATGAATATATTGATTAGGGCTATGTATTGGCAAGAATCTGGCGATATGATATCTATCATGACACAGGGGTTACGATTCAATATATTGCAATACTGTAAGAAAGGCGATATATTGCAATTTTTTTAATCTAATTTTTGTACAATACACCACCATATGCATATAATCAGAGTTTTAAAAAAGTTTACTTTTGTATGCAATCAGAGCAGCGGGATCTGCATTTGTATTTATCATAGTCCCTGTAACATCCAACATCATAGCACTACTTTGAGAGGACGCATATGAATGAATTAATCTTTGCATGTAAAGTATTAATTAAAAATCAATTCAGTGTTTTTGAGAATCGATACAGTATCACAAAACATCATATCGCGATACCCAATATTGATATAGTTTATATTGATATTAGGCCTACATCAGGTGAAGAAATCATAAATAAATAAGACGCTTGACATGAGTCATTGCACTTTTTGTGTCTCTAATGCCAGTTTGGCAGGAAGTGAGGTACGGAAAGCACTTGAAGTGTGCTGCTTTCTGCAGATGAAGACCACAGAAGCCAGGTGCTGCTGAGAAATTATTTTTTTATATCAGTGGATTAGGGCTGTCCCCTCTTTGTCGATCTTTTTTTTCCTAGTAGACTAAGATTTCTTTAGTTGATTAGTCGTTTTTATGCTTTTGAATGACTTATTTCCAAAGGAATTTATGAGCACATCTGCGGTTTTAAAGTGGTGCTTTTGTGTGATTCTTTGTGGAGAAACTCAGTTTTACAGATTTGACGTTTAAATCAACTAATTAGTTGACGAAATCGTACGAGTGTTAGTCGACGAAGAGTTTCTTTGGTCAAGGACATCCCTACAGTGGAGGTTCAATATCTCCTCAATGCAACCCCCCATGCAATCCTAAGAATGTAGCCATAACAATAGCAGCAATGCTGCAGTGCCCTTCCTTCCCCTCGCTCTGGGTCCGTACTGTAACTTACATACAGTAAAGTGTCACACCACGGTGGTGAGGGGGGGAAATGAGTGGAGAGAGGCCAATATGCAATTACTTCTTATTGAATCAGCACAAAGTGGCAGCCTCACAGTGCTCCACTCTGGCCTGGATCAAGACCACTTGTGGTGCTGCTGGCTAAAGAAAGGCACCGGCTCAGCAGGCACCCGAGGAGAGCGCCGCTCCGTTTCCTCGCAAATTTTCCAAGATTGTTTGACGTCGTGAAGCATTTTGATCGTTGAAAACTCGCTGCCATTTATGGTTTCGGCATGGACGGGGATAAAAGCTCGCGAGTCAGACTTGCTTTGATCTCTTTATACCATTGTAACTTGGCTGAAATGTTAGAAGGTGGCTTGTAAAGAGGGTAATTAGTATTTTTATTTTTTTTTTAAAGCTGGAAGTGAATGTGCTATTATGGGTATAGCCGTACAACCTGTTTTCATTTAGCGGTGCCAATTCATTACAAAAAAGCTCTGGTATTCAGTATCGTAGCTGTGGACTTGCGCAATGAGTTTGTCCAGGTACAATAAAAGCAAATCTGTCAGCACTAACACAGATTACCGAAGGCCTCAGTGAGGCAGGTTTATGTGTGCTTGTGAGTCTCTCCCTGGCACAGGCAACACGCCACATGGAAAAGGGCAGTTTTCAGCCAATTAACACAGATCCACTCAACACCTGATCCCTACTTTCGTTCACGTGACATACCGTAGTCTCCACTTCTCCATCTCTCACACACTGAGTCAGACTTGCAGGTGGCGACGTGTTGGTCTAAATTCACGAGATGCCATCGTCAGCGGAAGGGTCGTGTGGAGTTCCTGCTCAGGCCTTCAGACACACCTCCTGCAGATAGCAAGGCCCGATAAGCGCGGCGGCCACGCTGGAGCCAAAGGATCAGGGGATGATCTGCAGTTTTTTTTTTTTTTCCACGAGTGAGAGCGACAGTTTAGTCTGAACCCTTGATGTGAAATTCTTAGGTGTTACACGGATGGTGTGACCTTGTGGAAAAAAAAGTGAGCAAGCGTGTTAGTTGGCATCCCGCTCTGCTTCACGCACGGCTGTTGGCTCGACAGATGACACAAAGTATTGAATGGCATGTACGAGCATGTTTTAAAGTTTTGTTTGCAAGAAGCATGGCATTGTTATCAGTCTCCTGCAAGGCAAATAAACACACACACACACCCACCCAGTGAAGGCTGTAAAATCCTGGTGGCTGGTGGACACAACCTTTTCATGTCCCTGCTGATGGCCATTAATTCTGTTCTCTGAAGCACCCGAGAAGAATAGAGCCACTGTAGTGCTGGGAGACCGGAGTGAACCAGGAACAAGACTTTGGATACACACTTGTACAAACACACACACACACACACACATGCAAAATGGAGGCCAGGAGTGTCAGTCTGGCACCTTCACAAATGCCCCACTAGCCTAATAATTTTGTTGCATGCAATTAGTTGCATTCTGAATAGGGCTGTCAATCAGTTAAAATATTTGATCGAGATTAATCGCATGATCGTCCATAGTTAATTGTGATTAATCGCAAATTAATCACACATTTTTTTATCTGTTCAGAATGTACCTTAAAGGGAGATTTGTCAAGTATTAAATACTCTCATCAACATGAGAGTGGGCAAATATGCTTGTTTTATGCAAATGTATTAATATGTTTATTATTGGAAAACAATTAACACCACAAAACAATGACAAATATTGTCCAGAAACCCTCACAGGTACTGCATTTAGCATAAAAAATATGCTCAAATCATAACATGGCAAACTCTGGGAGAGGGCAAATATGCTTGTTTTATGCAAATGTATGTATATATTTATTATTGGAAATCAATTAACACCAAAAAAATATGCTCAAATCATAACATGGCAAACTGCAGCCCAACAGGCAACAACAGCTGTCAGTGTGTCAGTGTGATGACTTGACTATGACTTGCCCCAAACTGCATGTGATTATCATAAAGTGGGCATGTCTGTAAAGGGGAGACTCGTGGGTACCCATAGAACCCATTTTCATTCACATGTCTTGAGGTCAGAGGTCAAGGGACCCCTTTAAAAATGGCCATGCCAGTTTTTCCTTGAAAAAATTTAGCGAACGTTTGGAGCGTTATTTAACCTCCTTCGCAACAAGCTAGTATGACATGGTTGGTACCAATGGATTCCTTAGGTTTTCTAGTTTCATATGATACCAGCATCTTCACTCTAGCTTTGAAGATAATGCATTAAAGACGAATTTGCGTTAACACGTTATTATCGCGTTAACTTTGACAGCCCTAATTCTGAATAGATGTTATTTAGTCTTCGCTGTAGTCAGAGTTCGGCTCTGGTGTCATTTGGGTCAGTGTGTGTGTGTGTGTGTGTGTGTGTGTGTGTGTGTGTGTGGTGTGGTGTGTGTGTGTGTGTGTGTGTGTGTGTGTGTGTGTGTGTGTGTGTGTGTGTGTGTGTGTGTGTGTGTGTCGGGGGGGGGGGGGGAGTGCGGTTGTCTGTCAGCGTCTGGCCTCGACTCAACCTCTCGCCCAGGCCGGTGTGTTGGCTGCCCCCCTTTCAAACGCAGATAGAATTTCCTTGTGTTTGCCAGAGAGCAAGAGTCTGTCCTGTATATGTGTGTTAGTGTGCCTGCTGCCTGGCCCCGCTCCCATGTGTGCCAGCCCCAGGTTATATAATGATGTGTGTGGACGATGATAGGCGTACAGGTTTTCAACAGGGAGAGGACGCGCAGCAGAGGGGTTACTCATTCAAGCACTCCCCTTCGTATGAGAGTTAATCATTAGCTGCTTCGGCACAAATTGGTAGCCAAGTAGAATGTGGAGGGGTAATCCTCCCTCAGAATAGGTTTACTACATCAACGTTTCACTGGACCATAAAATGTCACTCTGACTAGATTTTCTATTGTTCTTTTCTGTGTAATCTGTTTTCTTCTTGTATGAACATTGAGGGCATTTTTGTGCAGGTGTTCACTTTCCACAGTGGCCAGTGTTGTGCAATAGTGATTGTGAGCTTCTGCGCTGCTTTAACCACAGGTATGTCTGTGAAGGGCTCGGCCAGGATCTCATTGTGTAACGCTTGGGGAGAGGCTGCCTGGCTGGCAAAGCCCGAAAAAAGCGATAACACATATATTCAGATTTGAATGAAGGAATTGAAGCTCACCCGGCCTCAGGAGGTCGGGCACGCAGCTCTCCTTGCCTTGAAAGATTAGCTCTAGATGCACGCCCAGTGTGTGCTCATTGATCGGTGACGCAGGCGAGGTATCACATTTCACGACTAGATCATCTCTGCCTCTTCCAAATCTCTCGCTTTCTCTCTCTGGGTCCCTCCTGACCACCACACCCCTCAGCACACACACACTGCATCTACACACACACACACACACACACACACACACACACACACACACACACAAGCCTCCAGGTGTCTGCTCATCACACGAGTCTGTGTTGATTAACTAACACCTCCTAAGAGAACTTGTGGTTAATCTCTGCTTTACTTCCTCCAAAATGTGTTTCTCATTTAAATATTGGCCACCGTTGCTTACCCCGGTGCCATGGCGAGACACAATAAAGTATACTTCACTAATGAATAAAGTCTAATGATATTTATGTCCTTATACTGGCTTCCTTCTTCATTTTTCCTCTTTTTAGAGCCAGTTCTTTTCCTCTCCTCTTTTCTTGTTTCTTTTCCTCTCCTCTCCTCTAGTTTCCTCTCTTCTCCTCTCCTTTTGTTTTGTCTGTTCTCCTCTCCTCTCCTCTCATTCCATTTCCTCTAGTTTCCTTTCCTCTTCTGTCCTCTAGTTTCCTCTCCTCTCCTCTCCTCTAATCTCTTCTCATTCATTTTCCTCTCCTGTCCTCTAGTTTCCTCTCCTCTCCTCTCTTATCATGTCTTTTCCTCTCCTCTCTTCTACTCTTGTTGCTTTTTCTCTCCTCTCCTCTCCTTTCCTCTCCTCTATTATAATTTATTTTCCTTTCCTCTCCTCTCTTCTCATTGCTTTTCCTCTCCTTTCCCCTAGTTTCCTCTCCTCTCTTCTCATTGCTTTTCCTCTCCTGTCCTCTAGTTTCCTCTCCTCTCCACTCCTCTCCTCTCCTCTGCTCTCCTCTCCTCTCCTCTCCTCTCCTCTCCTCTCCTCTCCTCTCCTCTCCTCTCCTCTCCTCTCCTCTCCTCTCCTCTCCTCACCTCTCCTCTCCTCCTTCTCTGGAGTCCTTTGTCTCAGCGTGTAAGGCGTCCCCCGCAGTAACGGCGAGTGAGGATTGGAGGGGTTTCTGCTCCGCGGGAGAGTAAGAGGGCTTTGGGAGGAAAATCCTTCAAACCCTGCCGCGGATCTGCCGAGCAAATCAAGGCAGCAGGCGATGCTCCAGCACAATCCTCCCCAGCCATGTCACTGTCACTGAAGCAGAGCGGTTGAACTAACCCCTGGGCCCCCCCGCCCCCCCCCCCGCCCCCCCCTCCCTCTCCTTTTAGCTGTACTCTTTAAAAGCCCTGTGGAGTCTGTGGAGCAGCCTTAAGTACAATCCGCATGTGTTTTGTCTCTCTGTCAGTCTGCGGTGTACCATGTTCAGCCTCGAGGAACGCTCTCTTACCTGGCGTGCCTTCGTGCTATGAGATGTGTTGGCTCGCGTGGAGCTCTCTGAGGCACGCTCCCTTTCATATTCTGGGCCATACACTGCTGTATGATCCATAATCTAATATACAAAACATTTGAACAAGTTGGTCTATGTGTGAGCGGCACATGTGCATTTGTTATTTACCGCATAGTCCCCGTAGGCAAGCTGCGCCCTGACATTGTCAGGTAAGGTCATATAAAGAACACCTCGTTTTAGATGCTGTTAATTATGCAGGAGTGTGGTCGACTGCCATCACTTGGGAAGGTCATTTGCTCCTCACCCCATTAAAGGGCACAAATCTCTACCGATTTTGGTCTGTGTGTGTGTGTTGCGTTGGGGTAAAACTTTTCATTTTTTGTTGTGGTTTTTGCGAAGCTACTGATGCTGTGCTGACATCCTGTTTGAGGTTCAAACTCACTTCGCAGCTGTCTTCCATTTGATGTCACACTGCAAACGAAGACGTATTTACCCAGGACGTGTTTGTGTACACTGTGTAGGTATGTCTCTGCGTGTTTATATATATTCTGTGACTGTTTGTGTACGATGTTTTTGCTGATGCTTCCATATTGCAGCCCCTAAGCGAGGGCGTCCGTTTCACCTAATTGAAGGTCAATATTTGCATGAGCATTCCTACAGACAACTTTCCGAGCTCGGTCTAGACAGAACACAGGCTACCACTGTACTTCAATAAAATCGGAGTACCTGTCATATTCTAGTCCAGCACTGCCAAACCTATCTCCGGACACTACGGCACATTTGTACTGTGCCAAAGCAGCGGAAAGGTCTTTCATAGGCCGCTATTATTCTGCAGGAGACGGAAAAAAGAATCACCAAGTGTAGGCCTAAACTTTGCAAAGCACGCTGGCTCTCTTGCTAAATACTACTGGGCAATGATTCTGAGAAACATAGCACAAGGCTAATTAAATCAGCAAACATGTGGGAACTTCCCTATTGGATAATACATTAATATAAAAAACAGCAACAGTGACTGGAAGAGAGAAAAGACAGGAAACAGAAAGCAATTGTCGGCCAGTGATGCCTATTCCTATGGTCCTCATCTTTTGAATCAGGTAGTCAAAGTCTGTGAGTAACTTGAGTCTAGAGTTGAAGTCGATTAACCAATCAGTCAATTGACAGAAAAATTATAACTGTTTTGATAACTGATTGGGATTGTTTTTGTCATTTTTCAAACAAAAATCATGTTAAAAAATGTGACACATTCTGTGGTTCAAGCTTCTCAAATGGCAGGATTTGCTGTTTCTCTTTGTCCATATATATAACTATCTTAATACTTTTGGATGGTCCAAAACCCTGAGCTCTAGAAAGTTTTTCTAAGTTTTTGATATTTCATAGACCAAACAAATCATCGTCAGATTAATCAACACTAAAAATAAGAGTTAGTTAGTTGCAGTCCTACTTGGGTCGACTGTATGTCGACCCAAGTAGGACATAACATATGATTATGTTAGCAGAGTGTTGAAACACGCTTGAGTTGTGTAATTCATCCTTGTAAATTCATCAGGTCTGCATTAATTTTTGTAACTTGGTTAAAGGGCTAAAGACTAAAGAAATCTTAGTTGACTAAGACCAAAACGGCCGATTAGTCGACTAATCGACTAAGAGGAGGCAGCCCTACTTGGCAATTCATTGATTTGGGGATTTTGGTCAGAGGGGAACAGAAACGTAGTGTAGAGAAAATACATCCAAAGATCTGAAACTGGATAGCATTCAACAGCGGTCAGCAAAATGTTAAGATATACATGATTTTTAGTTCAGGGAAAACTTCGGCTGATTACATCTTTGTTTCACTTTTGTAGTTCTGGTCATTGATTCTATCATTTTATTTATGATAACATCATACTCGCTAGAGTAATTGCTGAGATCTCACATCTCCAGCTGAGCAACAGACGTGAGCAGTCAGACGACGAGTCACACAGACTGTTACTGATCTTAGTGTTAGTCAGAGATTATGTGAGGACAAATCCGTATTTGCTTATTTAACTGTCTGTCTGAAAACCCTAATAATCCTCGATGAGACAGAGTTCCTCCACCAGCCTCATAGTCAAACAAAAGGCACGACAGCAGGTGAATCATCCAGCTCCACAATGCACTGCAGCCTGAGTGAAGTAATCCCGTGTCACATTTGTCACACTGTCACGGTGGATTAACAGTTGAAGACGAATGGCCAGGTGACGGTGACGCCCGGCGTGAGTCGCTCTGTTGGGGAAGTTACGGATGGGAGGTAGAGGACACAATTTGTTTGGTATTGTAGATGTTCTGTGACACAGAGCTGCTGACACAGACTCACCCGGCCGTAATTGAGAAAACAAACAGATGATGGAAAAAAAGGCGGGTGGCGCTCGTCACAGGGCTACATGTTTATCCTCTGCTGCTGGATGACAGAGCCGAGGTTTTTTAACACCTTTCGGGGTGGAGAGGTTGTGAATGAAGCTGAGGAAAGAGGCAGAATGAAGGCAAACTGTTGAGGATAACACATGAAAGTCCATCCATCAATCCAGTTTCTAACCTCTTATCCTGTGCTGGATCTGCAGCACATAGAGGCACATAACAATAAAGTTAAATGAATTGGATATCATAAATCTTATATGAATTTAGGATTTGCAGCCATAACCAAGACAAAAGCTTTGACTTTGAAATGCATGATGGTGGGCTGCAATATTCATTGTCGATTAATGATTCTTTTCTCGATCAATCGATTAGTTGTTTGGTCTATAAAATGTCAGAAAATTGTGAAAAATGTCGATCAGTGTTTCCTAAAGCCCAAGATGATGTCCTCAAATGTCATTTAATAGTTGACAATTAGCAACTTGCAGCTCTAGACTATGCTAGTAGTTTTTGCATGTTTTGCTCATTTACTACAAATCACTTATACTTTACATCACAACTCACCATTCTGCAAACATGCTGCTGTGTTTAAGAAATCTGTCGATGATTTTCTTGACTAATTGATTAGTTGTTTGGTCTAAAAAATGTCAGAAAAAGGTTAAAAATGTCAATCAGTGTTTCCCAAAGCCCAAAATGACGTCCTCATATGCTTTGTTTTGTCCACAAGTCAAAGATATTCAGTTTACTGTCACAGAGGAGTAAAGAAACCAGAAAATATTCACATTTAAGAAGTTTTTTTTTTTAATTGAAAAATTACTCAAAACGATTAATCAATTATCAAAATAGTTGCCGATTAATTTAATAGTTGACAATTAATCGACTCATCGTTGCAGCTCTACGTGTTTTGGGGAACAGGACAGAGAACGCTTTAGGAAGCTCTTCCTCCGTCGGAGGTGTTACAGTGATTTCTATTATGTAATCCTCGTGTCCTCAACAACCTCATACAGTCAGCAGTCCCAGTGTTTGCACCCAGGTAGTCCCCCACCACCTCCTCCTCCCTCTTTTTCTCCCTGCTTTGCACCGTCAGCACAGCGCTACAGAGCAACCCCAGCTTAGTCACTGCAGACTCTGATTTTTCATCAACACTCTGCAACTCTAATATGCTTAATGGCACCGCGCTCGCCCTCTGAGGACACCCGGCGTCTTGCCCCGATGTCAGCTGATTGACAGGCCAGTGAAGAGGCTAGAGAGAGGGAGGACAAGGAGGCTGTGGGTGCACGGTGCTTCTGGTGCATCTCCAGGGTGAACGCCATATTTCACTCTGACACCCGCTCCCATGGGGAGACCAGGAGCTGCGCGGCTGGTAGCATGTGACCAGCTGAGGAGATACAAGGTTCAGCTCCCTCGACTCCTCTTCTTCCTCGTTCTCCAGGACCCTCTCTCTCTCTTCCTTTGTCTCACTACCAAGCTGTAGTAGTGTGTATCTGAGAAGCTGATCAGAATTCTTTGAGAGTACAGTAGCCGGAGCGGCGGGGCTTGGTTCCCACTCGCTGCCCCTGAGTAGGGTGTCCATTACTGTGGGAGTGCCTAAATTACACAGAAGAGGGATATCAGGAGAAACCCTACTGAGAGTTTTTGAGAAAGAGAGAGGGGGGGGGGGGGGTGTAGAGCGGAGAAATCAATTTGTCAGTGAGCGAGAAGAGGATGAGACAAAAAAAAAACAATGCCTTGTGTGTGCAATTACATGATTTCAAAACGCAAATTTGTATTTAACGCCACTAATTTCTTTAACACATGAACACAACTTGTGATCTTTAGGTTGTACTGGGCTCAGTTTTGAAGCAAGAATATACTGAATCTATAATGAATATAATATAATGAGTATAATATAGTATAATAGTGAATATACTGGTATCATATGAAACTAGAAAACCTAAGGAATCCATTGGTACCAACAGTGTCATACTAGCTTGTCGTGAATGAGGTTAAATAACGCTCCAAACTTGCACTAAATTTTGGTGAGGAAAAACTTTCATGGCCATTTTCAAAGGGGTCCCTTGACCTCTGACCTCAAGATATGTGAATGAAATGGGTTCTATGGGTACCCACGAGTCTCCCCTTTACAGACATGCCCACTTTATGATGATTACATGCAGTTTGGGGCAAGTCATAGTCAAGTCAGCACACTGACACACTGACAGCTGTTGTTGCCTGTTGGGCTGCAGTTTGCCATGTCATGATTTGAGCATATTTTTTTATGCTAAATGCGGTACCTGTGAGGGTTTCTGGACGATATTTGTCATTGTTTTGTGTTGTTAATTGATTTCCAATAATAAATATATACATACATTTGCATGAAGCAAGCATATTTGCCCACTCCCATGTTGATAAGAGTATTAAATACTTGACAAATCTCCCTTAAAGGTACATTTTGAACAGATAAAAAAAATGTGATTCATTTGCGATTAATCGTGATTAACTATGGACAATCATGCGTTTAATCGCGATTAAATATTTTATTCGTTTGACAGCCCTATTTCAAATTATCTTCATGACAAGCGGTGTAACAAGATTGACTTGTATTGAATTAACTTCTTGAGCAAAATTCTATGGAAGATTTTTTTTGTCAGTGTGAAAGCATAATGTTTCTTTGTCAGCCGGTGAGATGGACGGTGTTTCCGGTCTTGTGAGAGCGAGCTGTCCCTGTTGCTAAGCCTGCAACAGTATTTCTTTCATTGGCCATGGTTGTTTGTTTTGGCTTTGCATGATTGGTCATGTTGTTCTCAGCATTACGGATACACAAGTCACAGGTTGGATGGCATACTCGATGGCTTTGGAGTGGCTGCGAGGACGAGAGAAGAGGGCAATGTTTTCTTCTTTTGTTGCTCGAGTGCAGCCGCAAAACTCCGGAGCTGCAGTTTGCTTTGCAGAGAGTATCAGTGTTTCATCCCATCAATCTGTGTAATGCACTGTTTATTGCTTTTCTGTGTAACTACAGAGTTATCAGATTATCCTCAGTGCAGTTTTTCATGGTGAACATTGTGTTTCATTGTATTCTGCCAAGTCTTTACGACTCTAGTCTGTGTGACAACAAACATCAAACAAGCTTGCATAAAGATTTTCAAAAACGTTATCCCTCTAAAGCCAGACTAGGCCTTTAGTCTAAGGGTGATATTTCATGATGTACTTATTTCTAGCCTCTATCTCATGTCAGTCATTTTTTTTGGTTCTTTCAGTCATTCCACGACCAAAATATCTCTATTGGGTGAAGTGCCATGAAATTTTGTACAGACACGTGTTGTTCCCAAATAGTGAATCCTACTGACTTTGGTGATCCCCTGACTTTTCACCTAGTATAGTCTTTCGGAGGCTGTAGCAGGCTCTATTTTCATGTCATGTCAGCTTGCCGGGAAGGAGGCTAAATAATGCTCAAAATCTAGGCACTGTGCATTTCTGCAAGCGTGATACGAGGCTGATATGAAACATATTCATGCAACGTATTGTTGGTTTAGAAACGTAGACATTCTTTCAAGTAACATACTTTCTGTTGTAGCTACTCAACACTGGTAAATTTATAGCATTTTTCTCATATCATCAGTATGATACTGAATTCAACAAAGCCAATATGCAGCACTGCCAGACAGGTGAATAATATGTCCTTGTTTTACCCTTAAACGGAGATGGCTTATGTTGATGTGTGAAGGCCAGACCTGTCAGTCATCCTTCGTACAGCCAACGCGAAATGACGTCTCCAACCAAACGCCTGTTGAGTCCTGCCAGACCACAATGAGCCGAGTGAACACTGCGGGCTGACAAGACCGGGTCTGCCAAGACCTGCCTAAAGTGAATTTGTTGTGTTTGTGGCAGTTGGTGTTTTTGGTAGCGTGTGCATGTGCATATATATATGTGTGTGCCTGACCATGAAACCCAGGGAGTGTTCTCACTGAATCTGATCTACGCTTCCTTCTCTCCACAATCACAAACCTCAGCTGGTGAGCTCGCTCTTCACTGTTTGTTCATTTGTTGAGATGCTGGTTAACTTTGATGGCATGCACCGTTTGAGTTTTCTTCAATTTGTAGTCAGACGATGAAAGTTATCCTACTTGCCAGTCCCCAGATTCGATTTCCTCGCTCTTTATTAGATTTCCACTCCCACTGGAGGACACATCTCGCCATTTGTTTAAGTTTTGTGGGTTCAAAGTTATGACAGCCTCATCTGCTATGTAAATGTACTATAAACACATTTCTATACTTCCAGAAAGTTCTGCTGGTAGTCCGTCAGTTGTAGGTTTTTACCGAAGTAACTGGCCGGCTGTAGCTGTATGATTTCTTCATCTCTTCGCTGGTGACATTTGTGCTATGAGCAGCTAGATTTCATCAATGTAATGATTCTGATCAGGGAAATCATACTGTATGTTGTTCTAGTTCTTTTTATAATGCTTCATCATATTTAAGTTAAAATAGCTTTATTGAAAAAAACTAAATAACTGAATAATTTACTGAAAACAAAACTTTCAATCATTCATTTTGATTCAGCTGATCTATAAATATTGTTTCTCCAAACTGTCGTGGAGATCTGGAAAACTTTGATTGTGCCTGTCAGGAGAAACTGACTAACTCAACCCGTCTGAATCGACCACAAAAAGTCAGCTGACGAGCTTCTTAACCACTTAACCTTCTTAACCTTAACCAACGTCATCCAGGTTTCCCTCATCGGTCAGCTCTCTAGGAAATTAATTAACTTCCATAGTGACTTGTTGATTATATCACTTACAGTGTGGATGTATAGTACGTGTTTCAGAGACAAGACGTGTTTATGAAGGGAATATAGAGACATTTTAACCCGGAGGAAATCAAGAACCGTGAACCACTTCTTTTTTTTTATTCGTGTCCACATATTTTTTTTAATGGCTTGAAAGAAAATTGTGCTCCGACCTCAAAATATTATTACTTTGGCAAACATCAGTGTGGTTTCAATTACCCTCAGTTGGCTGGCACACCAGCAAAGCAAGAAATCAGGCACTATGTTTGAACACTTGACTATATGATACTGCATGAGTTTTTCCCATCAACAGCAAGCTGTACAGTGTGTTTGAAAGGTTCGTGGTTAAAGGGAAAATATCTAATACTTACATATACTCATATACAGTACAAATTCCTATAAAATCCAATTCTCCAATTCATTTCTGTTGTGTTTTGAGCGCTGCAGCTGAATCATCAGGAGCGGGTGAATTGGACCGCGCTGACCACAGAGGCAGTCAATTCAAAGCATGGAAACTATTGAAATCCCACCAACAAAAATGAAACTGTGCCAGAAAATCTGTCCGCATAAGAGGGTGTTTCTGTCCCAAATATCTCCATGGTACAAATGCTCACCCACAAAGAAATAAAAAAATGTCAGTTTGCTGTCATTATATGAAAGCCTGAATAGATGTTACATTCTGGCTGTGTGCAACTTTTCAGGTTTAGTTTTCCTTTCCTTAAAGAAGTAGTTCGACATTTTGGAAAATACTCTTGTTCGCTTTCTGGTGGAGAGTTAGAGGAGAACACCACTTTCACACAAGTTGCGAAACTCTCGTGAAATGGTTGAGTTGACCTCAAATTGACCTCAAATAGTTAAGGTTAGGATAGGTCGTCACATCGGGCAACGGGTCTCGCGAGAGTTTTCGCAACTTGTGGGTGGCCACCTAGACATGAACCTTTCTTGCAGAGATAGAGGGAGGCATTGCTTCTGCTTTAATACGGAACTGTGCTAAAACCACAGATGACAAGTGGTTTGATGGTCGACTATTCTGTGAAACCCTTAATATAAAGTGGTGGAAAGACCAGAAATTTCTGGGGAAACCATAGACTGTATATAAGAAGTGGACTTAGTCACCGTGACGTCACCCATTGGTTTGTAGACTACAGGCTTGAAGCTTCAAGTTCGGCATTTTGGCCGGCGCCAACTTGTTTTTTTTGCGACCAAGTACAACCGAACGCTGAATAAGACATTTTTAAGTGAACAAAATGTTACAATTAACTTTCATGAACTGAAAACACACAGTGAAAGGGTTAAAGTTGTAAGACGAAAACACAGACAACACCCAGACCGAACAACGCCGTGGTGGCGACCTGTCAATCACAAGGTAGCCACGCCCCAAAGCATACCCTGCTTTATGGTCTATCTGACTCTAAATGGGACCATAATTTACTAAATGAACATCATGCTGTATTGAAGAAGACGTGAAACTAGCGATGAGACCATAAACTCATGTTTTCAATGTTTGCTGATTTAATAAATCAAGTGAGAAGTAGGGCCATTTTCTCATAGACTTCTATACAATCTGACTTCTTTTTGCAACCAGAGGAGTCGCCCCCTGCTGGCTATTAGAAAGAATGCAAGTTTAAGGCACTTCAGCATTGGCTTCACTTTTCATACCCGGAGGTTAGCCACTGGGGGAAACCCTTTATTTTTCATCATGGTTAGTTCTTGAAGAGAAGATAATCCTGGTTGATAAGCAGCTCATAAATGCCTCTATGAGATTGTGGTAAAAGTAGGTCATTTCAGGTTAGCGTAATATTAAATTAACAGGCATTTGGTTTCAGGTGTCAGTTATATTGTTTTACAACATGATCAAACAGGTATTACCCGATCAGTACTGATGTTGTACCTGAGGTTACACTGAGATATCTGGTAACCTGGCATGACAGAATGTCTTACAGTAAACAACGTCAGTGGGGAAACATTCTCCGAGGTAACATAATGATCCAGTGTGTGTGAAGCCTGGTTTAGGGCATGTTCAGAGACAGTGCTTCAACCTGTATTGGATGACAAATCAGCCGTACGTAACCGGGCGAGAACTAACAGGAAATCAATGTATCCAGCCACCAATCCTACATCAATACTGTGTCTCACTTTCTCGCCATAAGCCTGCTCATCTCGCCGTCTTTCTCCCTCACTCTGTTTTCTGGCTGTGTCTCTGCAGTGTGCTTCTTCTTTGAAAGCCACAGCATCTCTATTTTAAGGACGTCTTTGTTTCTCTGCTTTGTATTCAAATGATCGGGCTCACTCAGGCAGGAGGATGCTGCTCTGTCTGAGGACGAGCAGGTTGGCGGGGAGAGAGAGAAGAGAGAGAAGAGAGAGAAAGAGGTGGCGGGCCGGCTTTCAGAGTCGGGTTTCTCCTCACCAGATCTTTATGAGGTGATGACAGCTGGAGGAATGCGCCGCTAATTCCCCTAACGCGGGTCACGCGACCTTCGGGGCTCGCTTACCTTACGGCGCAATTTGAACGGTCTGGTTGGTCAGGGGGGAGGAAAAGGTTCATCTATAATGTGTGTGTCGTATATGATTTGATCTCATTCAGAAGCAGCGTGCAGGAATATGGGTTTGTTCCCGTAGCCTGCTGGGAGCAGACTGCCTGGCTGTGTGTGGCCTTCCCTAGTGGCCCGACTAGACTGCACCTCCCAGCAACAATGAGTGTAGCCAGTGACACATTTCTGTCTGTCTGCTGATGTAAAGTGGGCCACTTGGTTTGCAGTAAGGTGGGCCAAGTTTGACTTACAGCGCAGACTTATGAAGGTGTTGGTACTTTTTTTGTAGGGATGCACTGATACCGATATCGGGCCGATACTGACTCAATAGCTGGATCGGGTATCGGTGACAATGGGGCCGATCTTATTTAATACAATTCTATGTTATTATAAACTGTTCTGACAAATTTGTTGCTGCATTAAAAAGTTTTACACTTGAATTGTAATTCCTGTTAAATTTAAAGATTTTTTTACAAAGTTGTTGGTGTACAATTTATTATTTTAATAATGTATGCATGTATTTATTTGTTACATTTAGTTTTACAAAGTTAGGAAAGCAATGTTTAAGTCAAGCAGAGCTGCAATTATTAATCGATTAGTTGTCAACTATTAAATTAATCGCCAACTATTTTGATAATCGATAAATTGGTTTGAGTCATTTTTAAGAAAAAGTAAAAATTCTCTGATTCCAGCTTCTTCAATGTGAATATTTTCTGGTTTCTTTACTCCTCTATGACAGTAAACTTAATATCTTTGAGTTGAGGACAAAACAAGACATTTGAGGACGTTATCTTGGGCTTTGGGAAACACTGATCGACATTTTTCACCATTTTGTAGATCAAACAACTGATCGATTAATCGAGAAAATAATCAATAGATTAATCGACAATGAAAATAACCGTTAGTTGTAGCCCTAAAGTCAAGCCTGATGTTGCCTTTCACATAAAAGAATAATCCCAATCACTTCCACACAGCGAGGCATATACAGTTTATCGATTAAACACTAGTACTGGCTACTCCATATCGGCCGATACCCAAAGCCCAGGTTTCGCTGTCGGTATCAGGACTAAAAAAGTCGGATCGGTGCATCCCTACTTTTTTGTCATAGCAAATAATTTCTTTTTACAGTAACTCGACTTTCCTGTAGTCAGAGTTTTGGTAAAGAAATTGGACGCCATCGTATGTTTGCTTGTCCCTGGTGCTTTGTTACTAAGCAGCGTGCAGGTATTGACACTCATCTTGACACCTTAATCCTTCTCGACCTTGTGTTTACAGTACAGTAAGGCTCTGTATCTTTAGCACTCTGTTGTTGACAACTGTTTCTGTAAAGATAAGATTAGCGCGGTGAAAGCAGCATGATGATTTAACATGTTAGGGGAGCTAGATAAAGAATACATATGTTATGTAACTTTGAAGCTACTTAAAGGGGTCACTTCACCCAAATAATGAACTACAATTTTTGGTATCTATCCATGAAGAAAGTTGTGTTTGTATTTGCCACATGCAGGTTTTGAGATATTTGTCTCAGAGATTTCTGAGACATCTCAATACAATGGAGGTACATTTTGTAGTGACGCTCAAAGCATTGAAAAGTTACATAAAAAAAAAATATAATCTACAGCAACTTTTGTTTTTCAGAGACAATGTATTCATTATTTGGGATAATTCATAGAACACACTGTCAGCAGTATTCATAGGGACTATTTATTTTCTAGATTTAGTAACCAGGACCTTGTTTCTTTAAAGAGATATCAATGTTAATATTGACGGACTCAGACGGATATCTCAAAATATGGACCAATCAAGCCAAAACTATTTTCAGGACCAGACACCACAAGTTAGAAGATATGTTCTGGTGCAATTGGGCCCTTTTAAGGGTATAACCAGAGGAAATATTGGGAACATTAGCGTTCAGGGGTTTGGTGGGGGGGATTATGAAAATACAGCAACAAAAAACAAGAACCGGATCCCTCTTTTGTATCCATGTCCGTAATTACTTTAGAGAAACACATAAACGTACAGCATGCAGTGAGCCGTGCAGTTTATGGTTGACATGTATTCTGTAGATTCAGCATTTCACAACTCCACACAAACACACACACACATTTACTAAGAGACTGTTTTAGCTGCTACTTGATTGTCGTGTGTGATTGATGAGCCGTCTCACTGCTCAGCCCCCGGAGCTGCAGTCCCAAGATGTAGAGGCCGCACGCCGCGTACACATTTGATAGCCTTTTATAAGATTGTCTCAGCTGGCAGACAGAGTCACCACTAGGTCCGAGCCATGTACTGAGAAGACGAAATGACCATGTACACTCTCTCTCTCTCTCTGTGTGTCTCTGTCTCTCTCCCACGCATTTCTGTTTTTCTCCTCTATCTTGTTATTCTCCGTCTCGCACTCTCTCCCTAACACACGCGCTCACACACACCTCCACTTTCAGAGAAACAAACACATAAACAGACGGGTTATGGCACATGGCGTTTGTATATGTGCGCTGGGTTTTGAAGGGCAGCTGACGAGGCGTTGATGCGTCAGGAGAGCCTCTTGTTGACAGGCCACTAATGCAGCGCGGCACCGGGCAGAATGGGCAGCGGGGGCACGCTGCGGAGGAGGGAGAGTAAACTGTAAACCGACACTTAGGCTGAATGGAGTTGTTTGTCACGGTGGGTAGCAATTACTCGGACTGGCCTGGCTTTTTTGAGTAAACTCCCTGATCAGAAGGGTGCTCCTCTGCCAGGCCGCGAGATTGAGGCGGGGACGGAGGCCGTGTTGATGCATTCTGCGGCCTGGTCCCCGTGTTTGAACATACTCAGACTGAGCTTCCACCTGTTGACTCTTCCCCCGTGTCCGTGTTTGTGCAGGCAGCGCTGAAAGCGCCAGCAGCTCCAACTTAACAGCTCGAATGAACATAGTCACAGGTTTCTGAGATGTGCAGATAAGGCATGGCGCCGCCGGGTCATGCACAGTGCTACGGCAGTACCTGCTGCAGCTTCACACAGGATGCAGCACAGCAGCAGCTGCAGAAAGAGGAACTAGCACAGGCTTTCCCATCATCACTGGGGAGGAATCCACATGGGTGACTTCATAGAAAAATAGATAACTTCAGTGGGAACAAAAATAGCTGCACTGAAATGACTGCTGTCGTACAAGTGCACACTCATTTAGCAGCATGTAGAGGCAGATTTCTAATTCAGAAAAATACAGATATCATGTTTTCATTGTTGGATAATAGCAAAACGTTCTAACTTGAACCTACCAACAAAGATTGAGCTTCATATTTGTCCCCTCTCCAATCACCTCAACTGAAGATGTTCATCTCATCGCAAACTGTCCTCTTCAGCTGCACCGTGACTTGAGAGAGCAAACATAAAGCAGCCGACTGTGAACGAGGGGTCCAATAAGCTGCGTGGGAGAATTTGCACTGTGATCTCGACATCCACGCATCACTGAAACTTGTGGGTGCAGGGAGGACAGCTTTTGAAAATGTCAGTTCCTCTTTCTATATTTATCCGCTCCCGCTCTGCCCCCCCGTGCTTTGTCACTCTTTTATTTCATTTGCACACCACTCGTGCTGCGTTCTGATGTTTGGTGTCGAGCTGTCCAAAGGCAGATGAGGTTTCTTTGACAGACACACTGTATCTGTTTCACTTCTGTTACTCCCTGCGAGGCCCCGGAGTCTGTTTGTTCACCGCTGCTGTCCCTAATGTATTTGTTTCAGTGGAGCAAACCTGATGCTTAAGACTTAGAAAAACACTAATACCGTATAAACCATAATAGCTGCACTACTGTCGCAAATTGCTAATGATATATCAGCTCTATACAAGGTATCACTTACCAATCAGTGACTTTACTCAGGGCCAGGCTACTTTCCATAATCACTACCCATAGCGACCCTGGAGACGTGATTTCCTGGTAGCCTTCCTCATAATATACATGAGGTTTACTTTGCCGCATATAAAGACAGTGGCGCTTATTAATGCTCCAGCGCCATGGCGAAGGAAAGATAATGAGAGCGGGTTGCGAGGCTGAAATTGAGAGCTAAATGGGGGGAGAGTGGCTGCAAAGAGGGAATTGTGCATTTCTGTGCGAGATAAATAGAGAAAATAGAGGCAGAGAAACCCCTCAAGATAAAAAAAAAAAAAAAAAGGAATAGAGAGATGCTGAGTGAAACAGAGGGTGGTCAGTCTTTCAGTGTTTTACAGGATCAGATATCACATCTGCTTAGGATACATATCGATTGGCATTAACAAAAGACTAGCATGCTCGACTCCATTAGCAGGCCGGTTGGTTGCATGTCTAAGACCGCTCTCTCCACTAGCTGTATTATATCTGCCTGTGTATGTTTCTGTGGAAATGGATGTACATATGTATATTTGAATGCCTAATCCAAATATCAAAAACAAGTGTGCTGAAAGTTGACAACTATAACTTCTGATTTTTCGCCTGGCTTGTTCTTTGATTACATTTTGTGTTTTGTTTGGTAAGTTATGTTAGTTATGTTAGTGATGTTTGTGACGTGTTTTTCGTACTTATGTTACATTGTTTCCGTACGTATTTTACTTAGTCCAACCCCGATTTTTTTTTCTTAACCTAACTAAGTGATTTTGTTGCTTCATCCTAACTAGTTTTGTCCTGCGGCGTAGGCCTACAAATGACACGCGAAAAGCCTCAAAAATTTCGATATTTATACACCTTCCTGTGAGACCGGGTTGAAATAGGAGTGTAATGCTAAATCAGTGGAGCACTCTTTTAAGCACAGTGGTGATTTGCGCTGAAGGCTAATGTCAGCATGCTAACATGCTTAAACAGGTATAATGTTTACCATGTTCACCTTCTTAGTTTAGTGTGTTAGCATGCTAATTAGTGCTAAACAAAAGTCTCGGACAAATTGAAATGTTGATGTGATGATGGCGTTACATGAAAAGTCAGGGGATCACTAAAGTTATTACATTTCATCCTGAGAAGGAACATGCTGCATCAAATTTCATGGAAATTTATAGTTGTTGAGATATTTCACACAAAAAACCCACAAATGTTAACTACATGGTGGCGCTAAAGAAAAAGTCAGAGGATCACAAAGGTCATTGGGATTCATCCTCTGAGAAACATAAATGTACAAAATTATGACAATCCATCCAATAGTTGTTGAGATATTTCAGTCGGAACCAAAGTGGTGGACCAGCCAACCAAATGACATTGACATCCGTAGAGTCATGCTGTTAGCATGGCTAAAAACAAGGTTGTTGGTATCATAGGGATCATATTGGCGCCTGTATCAACAACATTTGGACATTTCTCCAGCTCTATATCTGACATTAGTTGCACAATGCTCGCTTGTCTGCTCAATAACACACACACTCATTATGCTGGTGCCATCCAGTCATGGTCTTCTCTCAAACTGAAAGCTGTAGCTACCTTGGGAGAAAAGTGGCAAGGTTTATGTCAAACTTTGGGAACTTTATGTCAGATAAGATGTATTTAAGTTTTATGTCGTGAAGTGATGATACAGCTACATTTACCCGCGTAATGACTTGGATTTAGTGGTTTGACATGCTGTTCCCAGAAGACTCAGCCCACTCGGGTAGATGGACGTCTTATTTGACCCCAGTTTTTTTTTATTTTTCCAAATAAATGCAAACAGGTAGAGCAACACTGAGCCGCAGTGGCTTTTCTACACTAGGTGGGCTCCCTCTTTAAATGGGTTTTGTTTCTATCATAACACCACCGTCTTATGGACGGGCGGGGGTCAGTTTACTGGAAGACCGCACGTCTGAAATAATCTGCCCTCAGAACAGAGAGAACCCTCTCTGAATACTACCATATTTGCCCGTTTTACTGCCTGTGTCTGCAGTTTACGGGGTGAAAGTCCAAAAATATGTCATCTGTATGGTTGTGTGTAAATGCGCAAACCACTCATTTGGTCTAAATTATAGTCTGTGGCTGCTCCAAAACAACACAAAGTTTCTTATAAAGCATGATGTGTGCATTTGAGGTGTTGCTTGCCTCTGCATTATATGAGGTGTGTGCCATGTACGTAAAATTGCCTCATGTGACCGTACCACAGGGGAGCCCTTGTTTCCATTTACTGTAAATGAGAAGAGTTTTGCATAGTGTGAGCCTGACATATGGTTATTATAGCATTGCGAAAGCTTTCACACCTTCATGATCGTTGCACTTCCCATTTTCTTCAAAATGATCTTCTCGTTGTCGCATGCAGGGCTGTTTAACTTAATACCTCCCAGCTTTCTCTCTAGTTCCCAACCACACTGTGTGTCTGCAGCCCGGTCCCCGGCCTCGCTAATCGTTACGTCTGTGTAGAGCAACTTTCCTGTCAATCATCGCCACAGTGGCAGTTTTGTTCCCGGGCCTCCGCCTCCCCCCCCAACCTTCCCGTCAGAACCCCTCAGTCTGAGGAACAGAGGACAAAGGGATGACGGATGGGTGAAGGTCCCTCGCAGGGAAGTACAGTATAGAAGGTGCGTGCTGTAAAGGGCGACAATGAGCACATTCAGGCAGACACAATACAGCGCCTCGGCCCGCAAAGCCAGCAGCAGCCTGTGAGAGTAAAGCCCAGCATCAGGCCAGCACAGCAGCCGCACGGAGCCAGGGGTAATCACCAAGTCCCGAACAACACTCCTATTGACTGGGACCAAATAAAATAAGAGAGGAAACACAGAGCAGAGGAGGACGAACAGGGGGACAACCCGGGAACAGCGCAGGAGAAGAGAAGCCAATGAGCAGGTGTGGTTAGATGAGGTTGAAAAGACAAACAAAAACATAATCGATCAATTAGAGAAGGAGAGAAACTAGGGATGCACCGATCTGACTTTTTCAGTCCAGATACCGATAGCGATTCCTGGGCTTTGGGTATCGGCCGATATTGAGCACCGGTCTGATACCCGTGTTTAATTAATAAGCTGTATGCCTCACTGTGTGGAAGTGACTCGGATCATTCTTTTATGTGTAAGGCAACAGGCTTTCCTAACTGTGTAAGATAAAATGTAACAAATTAAATACCTAGATACAAATTTAGTGAACTGTTCTTTCTTATTAAAGTAATAAATCGTACACCAACAATTTGGTAAAAAAAATCGGCAAAATTAACAGGAATTACAATTCAGGTGTTAACCGTTTTAATGCAGCAACAAATTGGTCAAAACTTAAACAGGAATTAAAATTCCATTTTTTAATGTATATATACGTAGGGCTGTCAAAGTTAACGCAAAATCATTTTTTTAGCGCAATCATATCTTTCGGAGGTTGTAGCGGGCTCAGTTTTAAAGCTATCTAAGAGAAGGTACTGGCATTATGTGAAACTAGAAAACCTAAGGAATCCATTGGTACCAACCATGTCATACTAGCTTGTCGCGAAGGAAGCTAAATGATGCTCCAAACTTACGCTCAATTTTGGTGAATATCCAGTATATAATGTTTTTAGTATGTAAGGGATAATGTACAGCGAGCCGGTCATTGTCGTGAAAGAAACCCCGACAGGGCGATGAGAGACCCCTCCGCTTGCTGTACATTATCCCGCTTATTACACGGCTACTTACTTAAGAAATCAATAATTTGTTTTTAATAATAATTTTTAATTTATAAAGAAATAACAGACCGCAGAACGCCGTGATTGACCAATCAGAATCGAGTATTCAACACAGCCGTGTAATCAATAAAACATAGAATTGAATTTAATAGATCGGCCCCATCGTCACCGATATCCAATCAAGCTATTTGAGTCGGTATCGGCCCGATATCTGATCCGGTATCGGTGCATCCGTAAGACAAACATCTTTTCCCGTCATCTGGCCGTGAGTCCCACCAGGCCACCACGTGTTGCTGGCCGGTGAGGATCCATGTTCCCTATGCCTGCCTTCTGATCAGCAGCCCAGCCATCCACTCGTCGCTGTGCGAGTGTGTTTATTTTAGAGCGTGTGACTCACACTTCCTGTGCTCTGCCAGTGAGGCGAAGCTCTATGGAACAGCAGGACCTCCGTTCATTCTCAATTCTCTCTTTCTCTTTCTGTTTCTCTCCCTCCCTCTCTCGTGTTGCACCGCTGATAGGCCTAGCCCGAGTTCTGCGTAATGCGGGGGCTTGCTTGAATGGATGCCACTCTGGAATTCATGTACAGATGCAGCACGCTTGCCGGAGCTGGAAGGTTTTTACGTAATTGAGACATGTTCATGTCGGCAAGAGGGTTTGTCACTGCCGAAGAATGCTGTCATCACTACGACAAGATAGATATGCTGATAAGGAGGTGATAATTGCAAGGAATCGCCCTCAGGGCTGTGTGTGTGTGTGTGTGACAGGGGAAAACCCCACGTAAGACCTGTTTGTAACCCTATCCGTCGGCAGTGCCTCCAGCCACCGAGTGTGTGTGAGGTGCATGTTTTTGGTTTCCTGCTTTGTCGTGCACTTCGGTACATGACAATTGATGCCATTACTGTGGTTTCACAGAGGATGGGGTGATTTTTTTCGGGGATGTTACTCGTGCTATGAGTCGCTTTTAGTTTCTTCTTCTTGCTGCTGCATCTTCCTCCTCCTCCTCCTTCCCTTACATTTGTAGAGTGGAAACATTCATTTACTGTCTTCCCCTCTCCCTCTTTCTCCATCACTCTTTTTTTTTGCCTCACCCCCAGCCTCTCTCTCTCTCTCTCTCTCTCTCTCTCTCTCTCTCTCTCTCTCTCTCTCTCTCTCTCTCTCTCTCTCTCTCTCTCTCTCTCTCTCTCTCTCTCTCTCTCTCGGCAACACACCCACTCAAACAGTCATATCCGCTCTCACTCTCTGGCTCTCCCTGCTTGTCTCACAGTGCCTGTGAAGCGTCTCTGAGGGGGAAGACCAGACTGCTCTGTCAGGTAATCTAAACTCTCTCTCTCTCTCTCTCTTTCTCTCTCTCTGGGCGCTCCCCTCCCCTCACTCCCTGTCTCTCGCTCTCTGTCTTCCTCTCTTATTTAGATCCATCTGTCTTCCTCTCTCTCCTCACCCTCCTCCTCCCTCTCTTTCCCTCCTTATCATTACTTCACTCGTCAGCTGGTAAATGAGTTATTTAGTTATTGCATCAGCTGTTCCAAGTGTGTGTGCATTTCATCGTTTGGTACGTTATAATCTAGCACCCAGAGGAGTATTTTGTAAGTTAAAGGATTGAAGTTTGTGAATGTCAAAAACTCTGTTCAAGGACAACATAACTGAGTTGTTTTAGCATGTCAAATTGTGCTGTTTTGTATGGACATTATGATGCCAGGATTCAAATTCACAGATTTATTTAAAGCTGGAAAGAGTCTCCTTTGAGATTCCTGTTGAAAGTCCGTTCTGGAAGAGGCATCCCTCCTCTGTCAATCTTGCCTTTTTTTCTGAATTTCTGGAAATTTCATGGAATTTCTTCCTTATCCGAATCGAGGGAAGGATAGAGCTCCTCTCCAGTCAGAGGTAAAAGCCCTCTGAGACAAATTCTGGACCATATAATTTAAATTGACAAACTAAGTGACTACGAAAAGAGGACTCCCACCCATGAAAGGTCCTGACCGCAAATAAAATGATGGAAAACCTGGCAACCTGCAATTTAGTCCGACTTGTGGTCAGTTTGTTCTTACAGTTGATTATGTCACCAAAAGGAGCAGATTTTCCGCTGCCAGCCAGGGGTATTATTAAAACTCTCAGCTCAATCTTCTGCCGTGGAGGTGTGCATTACCCGGCTCCGCCGTGCCACTCCGTGTTTGATTTAATGGCCGGTATTGACCCGCAGTTCACTGGCTTGTGTTTAATCAAAGTGAACACTGCGACGGCTGTGAACTGCCAGTCTTATCAAAGCCCTGTGAAATCCTTCTCTACACCCTCTCGCCGCAGAGGTGCACGGAGCTGAGAGGGAGTGAATGAGAGCTCTGGTATGTGGTGTTGTTTCAGACGGCGTCCTCCTCAGCGAGCAGCTCCTACTGACAGCAGTGATATCCCCGGGTGAGTGTGAGCGTTGGCCTCTGAGGTTTTTACGCTCCCTCCGGCATCCGTTTCTGTCTTCTTTTCCAGTCGTTCACTATCAAACCGATTCTTGATGTGGTTCTGTGATTGGTTTCGTGCGACTGTCTAGGATTTGAGGTTTGATTGAAAGCTCTGTTTTTGGCGGGCGATGGCAGGGGGGGGGAGGACTGTGATTTGACTTTCCGTTTACCTTATATCTAGGGAATGCTGCAGAGCCTCCTGCACAGTATCAAATGTTGCATCGCTTCATTGAGATTATGACCTCTTGCGGTTCAAGCAGACGTTACTGTACGCGTTCGTCTGCTGTGATGTCAACCCCGTTGTCACTCGGAGGCGGTTACGTGTCAGAGGTCACGCCAGTTTGTCAATGCGCGCCGAGGCCAAGCATTTCCCCTCCTCACTTCCTGCTGCCAGTGTGCGTCTGTAGTCAGAAAGGATGCTGGGAGATAAATTTAGACCTCCAGCTCCCTCTCCATCTGCCGTTGCTCAGAGTAGGCTGGTTTCCATGGGAACCTGCACCAGGCTACTGCCAGTAAGAGAGAACGGGGAGATGTGTGTGTGTTTGGATGTGTGCGTTTGGAGGGGTATGACAGCAGATTTAAAAAAAAAAAAAACACAGCTTATCTGTTCTCAGAGCACCAGGTAATTTAATGTTAGCCCATATTTTGCATCCGTCATTACCAGCTGCATGAATGCGTCCGGGTATTGATGAGGAAATGAGCACAACTCATTGCCTGGTCATCCTCTCCTGTGCATGATAATGAAGTTTTAACTGTAAAAACGGCTGCAAAGCTGCTGCGCTACTCATCGAGCAGGAGTTGAGCTAAATGTTTGCTTTACGGGATTTACAGTTTTAGAAGTAGAACTGCTAATAGACACAGCAGAGATGATGGAAGGAGACAGTGTGTGATGTGGAGCTCTTCCACGTGTCAGGGCTCCCTCAGGTACCTGCATCATCAGTGCCTGTTTCTGCTGACAAAGCCCCTTTACACACACACACACACACACACACTCCTCACTCATTCTCTTCTCTCTTCTCTCTGTGGACCAGTCGTTAATCACATTTTAGGCACAGAAACTAGTTCCCTCGCACAACAAATCCCGCCATCGTGAGACTGTTCTGTGGAGTATCATGCAGTGGGGTCATGACGGGCTGGAGGTGGAAAACCAGGGGGGATGAAATGCTCCCGTGTTTGTCGTTTTGCTCCTAATATTAGCTTTGCGGTTTTGATGTGACACCGTTTAACAGCTGCATCGGTGGCTTCCTGCTCGCACCTCAGCCTAAAAATAGAGCAGAGCGAAGAACGCTCTCGCCCCACCCTCATCGATAAGGTTAGACCCATTTTCATAACCTGTGTGTTTTACCAGAGGTCTTATCATTGTTTCTATTGGTGTGTGTATACTGTGTACGCCCCGTGTTGCATGTAATAGGCGCCACTGATATCAAGTCATCTGTGTGGAATGAGGATGATGAGAAAGGAAAACCCCGCGTCAGAGAGCAGGAGGATCGCCTGAGTGGAACCGGGGTCACCTCAGGGCGCCGCAGCGGATTGGCTGGTCCGATGTGTCAGAGTAGATCTGCTGCTGTGTGTTAGCGGCTCTGGGGAGAGCAATACTGTACACTGTACGTGTGCTGTAGGGCGTGCGTGTGTGTGTGTGTGTGTGTGTGTGTGTGTGTGTGTGTGTGTGTGTGTGTGTGTGTGTGTGTGTGTGTGTGTGTGTGTGTGTGTGTGTGTGTGTTTTGGCTTAATGTAGGCTAGTCTCTGGCTTTCCTCCTTCCTGGCAAGGGCCCTGCCTGTGTGTTTCCCCGCTCGGAGCTGGCACGTCTAGACTGCCATGAATAATGTAAGCAACGCTCTCCCCAACCTTAAAACCTTCTAATCGCCCTGTTTAAGGGCTGCATCAACAGCTACGCCAGAGATCATTAAACTTACACCCTGATAACCGACTACACGAGCAGAGACATTTATTACGGGGGAGGTCGAGGAAGACAATTTGTCTTGCTCTTTGTGCTTACCCTCCTGCTCAATCCTCCTATTTTCTCTGCACAGCATCGTCCCTCTTCTTCTTCTTCTTCTTCTTCTTCTTCTTGTTCTCCTACTTCTTCTTCTTCTTCTTCTTCTTCTTCTTCTTCTTCTTCTTCTTCTTCTTCTTCTTCACACCCAGCCCCATTCACTTTTTACTACCAACTTACTACTTGGCCCTCTCTTATACAGTATTTTTATAAAATTCAAGTGTGTATGAAACAACTCTCTTCAGTCAGGATCTGATAGCCATGTTGGACTTTTGCAACCAGAAGTGACTTGAGAGGGTTGAGCTAAGTACAACCGAACACTGAATAAGACATTTTCAGGCGACCAAAATGGACATAATTAAATTCTATGAACCGAAAACACACTGTTAAAGGGTTAAAGTTCTAAGACAAAAACACAGACAACTCTCAGACCGGACAACACCGTAGTAGCGACCTGTCAATCACAAGGTAGCCACGCCCTAAAGCATACCCTGCTTTATGGACTATTATACTCTAAATGGGACCATAATTTACTAAATGAACATCATGAAGAAGACTTGAAACTAGCGATTGAGACCATAAACTCATGTTTACAATGTTTACTGAGGTAATAAATCAAGTGAGAAGTAGGGGCATATTCTCATAGACTTCTATACAATCAGACTTCTTTTTGCAACCAGAGGAGGCGCCCCCTGCTGGCTACTAGAAAGAATGCAAGTTTAAGGCACTTCCGCATTGGCTTCACTTCTCAGACCCGGAGATAGACCACTGAGAGTAATGTGTCTCTCTGGCTCAACAACTCAAGACAGAAACGTCCTCCTGTACAGCTGAAAAGGTGGAAGACAAGCAAATGAAAACAGAATTATAATTGGTGTTGATTCGGTTTGTTGTGCTGCCTAATTGCTGTGTGTTGATGGTAAAAGTCTGCCGTAATCACAGCGTCGGTCTGCTTGGAGAAACACACGCTAAACAGATGATCGGCCCTCAGCAGATGTGGGGGGACGTGGAGAAGACGGAGCCGAGAATCTGTCAAGTTGTTTCCAAGAGGAAGACTGATTCGCTTTCTTTTTTTTTTCCCCCACTGTAAACTGGCGCTAATGAAGGCTGACTGTGCACGGTGTTTTTTTTAGACACATGGAGAGAGCAAAAGTGTGGCTCATTAAAAAAAACTGTCAGTGCTGCCTTGCCACCGCTGGCACCTTGAGCTGCAGTCTTCTGCTGGGCCTGTTTATTCAGCCACCGGATCACCGACTCAGTCTTTTCCACCTCTCCTCATATCATCTTGCACTCCTTCTTACTCCCACTTCATATGCATATCTGTAATATTATAAAACATCTATACATTCTTTCATTTGCTGTGTATCAGTACCAATTCCTTATCTTCTCTCCTGGTATGCTCTTTGCTGTCAGAGGTGGTGCACGCTGTCTACACCATCACCGAGATCTACAGCAGAGAGGTGAACACACACGGCGTCCTCCCTCAGCGAGCGCTGATCTGCAGAGTCTGACAGAATCAGAGGGGGGGAGGGGGTGTGCAAGTAGTGTCAATGTCTTTAGGCGATGATTGATACCCTGGATGAGTCTGTGCCGGGACTGTCAGCAGTTGGGCATGGCTGCTCAGGGAAAATGTTATGATTGGCCCCATCCATTCCCAGAATGTGTTTTGATTGGCCGCGATACAAGAATCCCGTGTCTCGAGTTGAGACGGAGTGCAGGGTTTGTAGTAAGTGAGAGATATTACAGAACATACATCTTGATAAAAGAGGAGATTTCGTCGCACTCGCAAGTTCTCCGTGATCGGCCGTATTGGCTCCTCATATACACACAGCTCTCTAGTCGTGTGTGTGAGTGGGAAATATGACAATAGATCTATCTTGATAAACGCTTTCACAGTACCCGTTCTTTCACAACAGGCTTCACAAGGAGCAGCCACTCCTGGCCCCTCATAAACACTGCTCCCTGGTGGCTGTATAACAGCAGAGTGTGAGGGGCGGAGGCTGAGACCCAGTTTGCTGTCAAGTCCCTTTATCCACTGGACAACACCACCCCCCCCTCCATTTACCCCCTTTAGCTTAAGTGCCAGATCAGATAAGCATAGGCTATATTTCCAGCATTTGTTTTGACTCCTTGCCCTGACACTGTGGTCTCCTCTGTTGGTGCCTGTGCTGTGGATGTTGCCTGACTTGCCCTGAGCTGCTCTGACTCCTGCAGAGGCGGCCGGTCGTGGTGTCAGATATGATTCAGTTGTGCCTGTTTTGAGGAGAAGTCTCGATTTGAAGGGAGTCTAGAATTTAAAGGGATTGTTTGGGTGTTTTGAAGTGGGGTTGCATGAGGTAATTATCCATAGTCAGTTTATTACCTACAGTAGATGACGGTCGGCACGCCCCCAGCTTGGAGAAGCAGACAGGAGTTATTGCATGGGAGTAAAGCAATGTGCTGCTGTGGACGGGGGCAGCAGCAAAACACCTAAAAGAAAAAAAAAACAATATCAGTTTAAGTGTACGCTATATTTCGAGTATTTTCCATGGTTTACCTTGCCGTGAGACAGCTATACAGTCTATGTTTCCAACGGGGGAACTGAAGACATTATCTACAGTATGCTGTCGCCAATCCAACCAGACTCCGTTGAAAAAAACTGTAATTGTACCTCGCGGATCACAGTGGTTGCTGGTCTACCGCTGCCTCGATCGGTTAGTTTGTTTGTGTTATTGTGTGACTTTGGTTAGTTTGGATTCACCAAAGTCACAAAATGGCACAAACAAACTAACTGATCGAGTCAGCAGTAGACCAGCAACCACTGCGATCTGCGATGTAAAATTACAGTTTTTTTCAATGGAGGCTGGTTGCTCTGGCGAGAGCATAGATGGATGCAACGGCTTCAATTCCCCTGCTGTCTGACGGCAAGATGGTGCGGTGAAAATATTCTAAATATAGCGTACACTTTTTTCTGTTATTTTTCAATATATTTTTTTAGGTGGCTAAAATACATTTTGCTACCAGCCCTGTCCACAGCAGTACATTACATACACTTCCATCCTGGTACTCCTGTCTGCTTCTCCAAACTGGGGGCGTGCCGACCGTCAGCTACTGTAGGTAAGGACTCTGGATAAGTACCTCATACAACCCCACTTCAAAACACCCAAACTATCCCTTTGAGAAGTGTTTAAACTGTATGTGGACATGCACGCACTAGGTGCCTGTGTGCTCAGATGACCGTGCCAATAGCAGAGCATCTTGACCTCACATTTCTTAATAGATTTACAGTAGGTGTGCCTCTGTCTCCTGAATCACTGCACACTTTCTGCTTGTTAAGAGTTGAAGCCCGGACAGATGAGAGCAATAACGTGTTGATGATGCCATTACTTTGCTAATGTTCTCATTACAACACTGACCCCACTCAAATGTAACCCTATTTGTCAAAGTATGATATGTGGGGGCAATTTTTAATAGGGAGTTTGATGATGGGACACTAATGATTTTGGCCTTCTGCTCTACCAACATAACTCTCTTTCAGACTGCATGGCAGGCATTTTGGAAAACCTTAGGGTGTCAAGAAGAAGCTTAAGTCGTCTTCACAACTTCCTATGTGTTTTGCTGTGCTGTTTTTCAGCAGACCTTTCTTTATTATCTTTGTTTTATTGCTTTTATTTCTGCAAAAACACAAAATCTTATATTTAGTGTAAGTAAGTATATTTGTCTTATTACTGATCAACTAATAAGGGACTTATTTTTACACAATGCATCTTGAATATCTTGTGAACAAAGTGAACAAAATACTCCTTTTAAGCATTACAGGCTTATTATAATTATTATGATTAGTTTTCCCAGCAAATTTCAAGATCTCTTTTTATTCTGAATCTTGACATCTATATTACCAAGTGAATTTGCACTTGTTATATTGGTAGATTTGTTTTTCTTATTACAAGGAAAAAACACCTTGTAATCATTGTTTTTTTTACTTATTTTTGAGGTGGCCTTTTGTTTTTCTGGTTTCATTGCAAAGTGAAAAATATTTTTCCAGCACTTTGCCGTGCTGTAGCTCTTTGTGACAAAAGCTTTTTTAAACAATCTAATAAATGTGCTAATATGTTTCCACTTTTGTAACTCAGTCCTTCCTTGTCTTTTTCTGTGTTTCTTTAGACCCATTCAGAGGCTGAACGGATAACACTCTTGACAACCAACAAAGGAGATGCAGAGGAGACCTTGGGAGGGCTGTTAGGATGGCTGAGGCTGGACAGAAGCAGAACTGCTTTGTACAGAGAGATGATCCATGTTTACCTGCAACCGTGCAGCTCCAGGGCACCTTTTAATGATGCCTCATTTGGTCCTCTTGAATAACTCTTGGCCCAAGCTGAAAAAGGCCCTCCGTTGTGATTTACAACTTAGTCTGTCGATGTTCCCCTGCCTCTGACCTCTCTGCTGCCATGCGGTTAGCCCCATGAGGCTCAGAGAGCCCCTCCTCGTGTGTCTGTGAGGCCTCCTCCCCACTCTATGGAGGCTGAGCCCAGCCGTCCGGCTGATGGGGAGCGCTCTGGAAGGCAAGAGCAGCAGCAGCAGCATGTGACGCCTGAATCCTCTCTAGGATCTTGTCCACCTCAGCAGCCCCAGCAGCCTGCGAATCCTCGCCCTGTGCACAGAGCTTTGGGCCGCCTGCAAAGCCGCCAGCCCAAACGCAGTGACCTTCTGCTCCGGTTACAGCAGCAGCAAGCAGTAGCATGGCAGCATTCAGACACACCAGGTCCCTCAGGAGGCAGCTTCTTCTCTCCAGCTTCCTCATCAGTCTCATCCCTCCCATCTACTTCCTCCACCCGGGGTGAGCATGGTCACGGGGTCCCGTCTCAGTCCAGCCAAGAGGGCCTAGAAGGGGTCAGCTCACCCAGAAAAGGGGAGAAGAAACCCCCAAAACCAGGGAAATATGTGTGCACTTACTGTGGCCGTCCATGTGCCAAGCCAAGCGTTCTTCAGAAACACATTCGCTCCCACACAGGAGAAAGACCCTACCCTTGTGTCCCCTGTGGCTTTTCTTTCAAGACCAAGAGCAACCTGTACAAGCACCGCAAGTCCCATGCCCATCGCATTAAAGCGGGCCTGGCGTCCAGTCGTGATGAGCCCAGTTTGAGTGGACCGGAGGGCAGTGGCGTTGGAGAAGACCCCGAGGAGCACACGGAGGGAGAAAGCACAGAGTCTGAGGAAGAGACGGGCCAACACAGGAAATCCTCCTCTAAGGAGATGTCGGGCCAGCAGAGGAAAGGTGGCAAGGAGCCGCTGGGAGGCTCAGAAGTGAGCCAGAGGCCTGAAGACTCCCAGGCTGTCAAGCAAAGGCTGGCGCTGAGGCTTAGCGAAAGGAAACGTGGCCCGCTGGCTTCCCCAGATGACCCTCCCTCCTCCCTCTCCACCTCATCTTCCTCTCTAGGCCCTGGCAGCAAGGGCAGCACAGAGTCTGGCTACTTCTCCGGGTCAGGCAGCACTGACCTGTCCCAAGCTAGCCCTCCCAGCGCCAGTGCCAAAACCTACGCAGAAATTATTCTAGGGAAATATGGAAGACTGGGAGGGCAGCAGCGCGGTCCCCATCAGCAGCAGCCTCATTCTTCCTCAGGAACGGAGGAGAAGAGCATTCCCTTCGCTGTACCCAAAACCCAAGTAATAGAACACATCACCAAGCTCATCACTATCAATGAAGCGGTAGTGGACACCCGTGAGATTGACAGTGTGAAGCCCAGACGCTCCTCTCTGTCCAGGAAGAGCAGCATGGAGTCACCCAAATTTATCACCCCGAAAGATCCCTACGCATTCGACCCCAAAGGAGAAGCCCCCGGTCCCAGCGGTTTGAAGCACCTCCACAGTCCTGAGGCAGATCCACCAGGTACCCAGGAGCTGTCTGCGGTGCCTCTGCTTAGAAGCCACTCAATGCCATCCCCTACCAGCCAAGGAGAGCCCTCCACCTCTGGCGCCATGTCTCCCAGAGGTTACCGCCTCTGCCAGTCATTCGATGAGCAGCAAGCGGTGGTAGCAGAGATGAGGGTTGGCCATGCCCAGCGCATGCTGAGGCGCCAGCCTGCCATAGAAGTTCCACTGGGAGCTGAGCTAATGCTGGAGGAAGCCGGCGCCACTTCCTCCTCCTCAGCCAGAGGCGCCGAACAAACCAGGCACCCACAGCAACAACAACAGCAGCAAAAGAGTCCGAGCCTGTTTGAATGTGAAGCGTGCGGGGTCCACTTCCAATACAGCGAAGGCTACGAGACCCACAGAGCCGCATGCCCAGGGCAGCAAACCCTGGAGCAGGAGAGCGGGGACCCAAGTAAAACACACAGGGAGGATCGCCCCCAGATGATGATGCACTATAAGTTCCGAGCGCTGGCCATGGCTGTGAGGAAGAGGAGGAAAGAGGAGAGCCTGGAGGAGGATCCTCCCAGCCCTGGGTCTGTAGCCGTGTCAGGCAGCTCGGCAGGCCTCATTCCTGCGCCAAGCAGACCAGAGCACAGCCAGGCCCTCTCAGGTTTGTTTATGTATCCCTGCAGCAGCGGATCAAATTATAACAACACTATCCTGTGTGAGCAATACGTTTCTTTTCTGTCATACATTTTTATCCTCTTTTAACATCTGAAAAACCTGAATAGTTAAGGGAAATATGTAAATAACAAATCAATATCTGCATGTACATCATTAAAGAGGACCTATCATGCTCATTTTCAGGTGCATACTTGTATTTTGGGTGTCTAGAACATGTTTACATGCTTTAATATTAAAAAAACACTTTACTTTTCTCACACCGGCTGTGCTGCAGCACCTCTTTTCGTTTGAGCTCCTGTCCCGCCCTCCCAAAAAGCCTAGTCTGCTCTGATTGGTCAGCTGGCCCTGCCACCCTGTTGTGATTGGTCAACCAAACCAAACTCTTCGGATTCCGCTCCAGCTCCGCTCTAACTAGCTTTGTTTGAGGGTGTGCCAAACTAGGCAGGTATTATGCAAATGTGTTACTTGGTGACATCACCATCTTACGGAAGAAAAGGCGGGACTTCAAGCGAAGCGTTTCAGGCAGTTCAGGAGCAGTGTTTCCTTTGGCGTGGACTTTGGGCTTTGTAACTTTGCAGACCTTTTACATGCACTAAAAACTATATAACACACTAAAGGAAAGGGAAAAAGCACAAAAGCATAATAGGTCCTCTTTAATGTAAAGCAAAGACAGAATCAGAAAGGGAACTACTGTGTGAAATTACACTACAAAGGAATGAAGGGAAAAAGCAATTAAAAGTCATCATTCCAAAGTATACCAATATAATATAATAGTAGCTTGTTCTTTGTTTGTTTCTAGGTGTTTCTTTACAAAATGAGCCAAAACAACAACAGCAGCAGGACAGGAAGGGTGTGTCCGTCATCCAACACACAAGCTCTTTTGAGAAGCAGGAGAGTGTATCCATGGAGAGTCAGGAACCAGACCTCAGAGAGAGTCAGCAAACACCACAGCCCGAGCCAAAACCGTCACCCTCTACATCTCGCCTCATCCGCCAGCCAAACATCCAAGTGCCAGAGATCCTTGTTACTGTGGAGCCCGACGCTGACATGCCATCTGTGTCGCCGCCAGTGACGGCATCCTCATTCAAGGTACATTTGGCTATATGTTTTTGTACATTTTACACAATCTGATAGCCTCGTTTTTATTTCACCTCCCTCCCCTCAAATATACATTGATTTAAGGGTGTTTACATCCTAAGAAAAAAAATTTGAGCAGGTGAGCAGTTAATATCCCTTCATCTTACACGTAAAGTTAAGTTATTAAACTGTTTATCTGTCCTAGGAGGCAGAGCGAGTGGAGGAGTTCCAGTGGCCTCAGCGTAGCCAGACTCTGGCCCAGCTCCCTCCAGAGAAGCTGCCACCAAAGAAGAAGAGACTCCGCCTGGCAGAAGCAGCCCAGTCCTCCGGGGAGTCTAGCTTTGAGTCTGCGTCTCTGCCTCGCAGCCCCAGTCAAGAGAGCAACATCTCACACACATCAAGCCTTTCTGCTTCCTTCGAGGACACGGCGAGATCAGAGCCTGCCGTCTGGGCCTCCAGTAGCCAAAGCTCCCAGATGTTGACGGTGCCGTCCGCTTCCCACCAACACCACCAAAGCCAAAAGGAGATGAGGCGCTCGTCCTCGGAGCAGACCCCAGCCAGCACCCAGCAAACGGAACAGGTCTCGGAGACCAGGAGTAAGTCGTTTGACTATGGGTCCCTGACCCCTCAGCAGTCTTCGTCCTCCTGGAAAGAAAGGAGAAAGTGTCTCCTCGTGAAGCACGCCACCTTGGGGGAGCCAGAGCAGGAGGAGGGGGCCGGCGTGAGTCAGCTGTCCAGAGCAGAGAGTCCAAAGCCTGGGCCTTCCCACTCCATCCATCCTCCTCTCTACTCAACAGAGGCGAGCCCCCGGTTCAGCCTGGACGCCACGGGGAAAGCCTTGCAGGTGTTCCAGCCACAAATCTTCCCGCCCGCTCAGGATATGCTCCCTCTGCACCAAGCGTTTCCCCCAGGATCGCTATCCCAGCTGCTCCCCGTCACCACGGCCTTCTCTGAAGTACTGTCCACCCAAATCATCCACAGAGCCTTCTTACATTCACACATAGCTCCTCCACCTCTACAGATTCACCCAGCGCAGGTCCACATGGCAGAACGGTTTGGTATACCGTTCCATCAGCTTCCTGCTCTAGTTCCTCTCCAGTTCTCTTCCAGGACTAGAGCCAGCCAGACTCTGTACTTGCCTTTTCCTCCAAGACTAACTGCACATGTCCCTTCCCCTTCCACGACAGAGAGCAGACCCTCCATCTCTTCCATGTCTTCTCCCCATACACATCAGTCCCTCGTAAGAATCTCTTACCACCACCCACGGACGGTCGTCACCACATGCGTGGCACAGCTCACACCAGTGGTGTCCCTCGTGGTGCCGGTGCGCCTCCAGACCCATATACCTACATATGCCAGTGCCATGTATACCACCCTGTCCCAGATACTGGCCTCCACCCGCTCACAGGAACCCATTTCTTGCACAGCTATGGTCATCATGGGCCAGGTGGAGCGGGACAAGCTGCAAAGGTCCTACTTGAGGGTCCCCTCCCCGAACATCAAGAGCCTTCTCCCCCTGACTCTGCCCACGGAGCTGGCCTCAGGATCCGGGGAGGGATACGGTCCGCTGGGGGCTGGAGGAAGCAAACGCATGCTCTCTCCGGCGGCCAGTCTGGAGCTCAGCACAGAGGCCCAACGTCACCAGAAAAGGGTTAAAGAGGAGGAGGAAGGGGAGGAGGATAAAGCAGGAGAGGAAGAGGAGGATGTAAGACAGGAAGAAGAAAGTAAAGCAACTGGGAGTAAACTGGAAGAGGGGGAGAAGAAACAGCCAGAGAAGGTGGAGGTGACAACTGAGAAAGTGGAGGGGGAGCAGGAGCAAGTACCAAGGAAACATAACAGGGAAGAAAAGGAGGAGGAGGAAGAGGAGGAGGAGGAGGAGGAGGAGAAGGAGTCTACTGAAAAGACAAGTAAAAAAAAGGAGGAGGTGCCAACTGTGGAAGAGGGGGCTGAAAGACCAGCCGCCCCTTCGTACCCCAGCCTCCACACCTCCGCCTCGGTCAACTGGTGCTACCTGAACTATGTCAAACCCAACCCGTCTACCCTGAGGGACCCCCGCAGCTCAGTTTACTCTACCTGGAGCGTCAGCACTCACAACCCCAACCTGCCGGGCCTCAGCACTAAGGTGGCGTTGTCTCTGCTGTGCTCCAAACAGAAGCACAGCTCAGAGACGTACACCATGGCCATGGCCTCGACCCCGGCCAAGAGCACAGTGGCCCCTGCCGGTAGCAGGACCCCACGTGTGTCAGAGGTAAACATAATCACAATATACACCTACTGTATTTATGAGTTAAAGCAGCAGTGGGTAGAATTTGAGCAAACATGATTAAAAAAAGTTATTTTTATAAAACGGTCATTATATCCTGACAGTAGTGCATGAGACAGGTAACCCTTTGATAGTGTGCTCCTAAAGGCATCTGCAAGATTTTACAGACCGGAGGAAAACAACCAATTAGAGCCGAGCTGGAGCCTGCTGTCTCTGAGCAGCTGTCAATCACTCACGAACTCTGATCAAACGGTCAAACTAGGCAGCGCTGATCAAATATGAATCAATATTCTGTTACTGTAATGACTATTTCTCGCTCAAATGTTTTCAGAAACATCTTGTAGTGTACTGTTTAGCTGTAAAATGAGAAAGTTTGCTCCGGCTGATGGGCGGTGCTTCGTATTTCCTCAACTGATCTCAACATGGCTTCCGGGTCATAAACTTTCTCATTTTACAGCTAATCAGCGCTGCCTAGTTTGACCGTTTGACAGAGTTCACGAGTGATTGACAGCTGCTTCCGTTGAATGAACAGCCAATAGGAACGCTCTCTCTCTCTCTCTCTGAAGTGACCTGTGATTGGCCAAAGTCTCCCGTCAAGGGGGTTGATTTTTTTTAAAGCCTGAAAACAGAGCCATGAGGAGGTGCAGAAGTCTAGTTATCTCTCAGAACACTTGAATTACAATATGCTGAAAGGTTATTATGGATATTTTGCCCAATGATGCCAAAAACATTCTGCCTATACTTCCACTTTAATGTAGACCACTCTGTTAAAGAGACCTTAAACTTCTGTAGGATTTAATACTATCATCTTTTTTAATCTGTAGGTTTTACATATAACCCCATTAATGTGCTGTGGAAGGGGTACTCCACGATGTCTGTCTACAGGTCTTGGGGAGTGCTTGTAGGAGTGCAACGCTAATTAGGTGGAATACTCTTTTAACAATAAAACATTTTATTTTAAGTTGTTTTGAATTTTTCTATGTGTGTCTTGAGTGTAGGTACATGCCACCCCACCCAGCACCCTCACCAAAGTAAAGGATCAGCAGCAGCAGCAGCAGCTTGACAAGGAGGAGAACAAAGAGATGAGAGAAGAGGAAGAACCCTCCACCTCCAAACAGAGCGAACCCCCTCGTGTTCGCATCTTCGAAGGCGGGTAAGAACTACAACGAGAGCGACACTGAAATCTTTTAATTCGAAATTCAATATTTGCGAATAATTGCGGCGCCTCATTACACAAGTAATCTGTTCCTCTGTCACAAACCGACGCCTGACGACAGCAGAACGGCGACTATAGAGAGCTGACTAGAGTGCACGGAGAATTACAGTAACAGATGGGAGGCAGTGGAACCCACAGGGACTTCATTTGTACCTGCAGCCAAGCTTTTTCCTCTTAATGCTAGCACGGATTTCTGTGTTTTAGAAATGTTAATTTGGAGAGATAACAGTGTGTGTGTGTGTCTTTGTGAGACTCATTAATACCTGTTTTTTATGGTTGCATACAGTAAGTTATTTAGAAGACACAGAGGAACAGTAATGAAGCAATGCGCAAGCCATCAGTATCATAGTCATGATTTTCATGTTTGTGTGCAATGCGTGCACGTGTTGTGTCTTCATACCTCTCTGCAATCGGACACTTTACACATTCCCATTTTTGTGCTTTCCATAAATGGCTGATTTATCTAGTGCAGCCTCTCTTCTTTCCCGGGTTTACTGTGTCACAGTAAGAACTGACAGTTTCCCCAGATCTGTTAACATTGGAGCAACAGCAGAAAAAGATAAGAATAATATGGAGTAGTGGATCAAGGTAACATTTTCCCAATTAACAAGAATTTCACTGGTTTTCCTTTTGATGGGAACGGAAAATATTTTAGAGAGATATTAGGTAGGAGATATAAGAGATTTTTAGGACTGTTTTTGCTTATATATATATATACCGTATGTGTGTTTGTGTGTCGACACTTGCACATTTAAGGCTCGTGTTTTGTGTTGCGCACAGATTGAGTGTGAAGGAGATGTCTGCTTAACAGTAGATAAGTTGCTAATTACCAGTCTTTATCATTTGCAGCCACACATTACACACATTGAGGAAGTGCATTTTTATCCATAAACAGCCGACAGCTTTCTCCCTTCTTCTTCTTCTTCTTCTTCTTCTTCTTCTTCTTCTTCTTCTTCTTCTTCTTCTTCCGCTTCTTCTTCACACCAACCCGTCCTCCATTCTGTGTCACTCTGGCAGCTCTTCCAGTTTTACTCACCTCTGTATTATTTTCTCTTCATTCCCTCCCAACCTCCTCTGTGTCCTCTCTCTCTCTCTCTGTACCTGCACCCCTTAATATCCGGCTATGTTTTCTCTGTGCATGCAAAAATAAGCACAGCTCCACAGAATGTTTTGTACCCTGAATCTGTTAGGACTCATTATCCCTATCTCCCTTTTGTCAACACTTTGAAATCATGGCTCGGAACAAGCAACACCTTTTTTTTTTTTTTTTATGAATATGCATCGTGCAGCTTTTTCCTGATCCCATTTCAGAGATCCCTTTAAGAGAAGGGGGGGTTGCAGGGGTCTCTAGAGTTTATTAGTATCACACAGCCAAAGAAACAGATATTGGATCAAGGCAGCTTTCTCCTCAATAACACACGTCTTAGCATTTAAGCGAGCATAACCGCTCCTTCTTGGTGGCAGCAAAAGTCCGTGAAAACATCAGCTTTAATCCCTCTTAGTGAGCACAAGCTGGACTGAACTCCTTCTGGATTCTATTAAAACAGATTGATTTCCACGGTGTTAGTGGTTAACATTGCAGATTTGTCATGACACTTTAACCACAGCGGTGAAATGGCCATTCCTGTGAGTAGAGTTTACAGTAATGTGTCAAAAATGATTAGTTATGTGAAAACTCCTTTCTGGCCGAATAGTGATTGAAGTGTACCTGCAGCATTGCCTTTTACTGTTATTCAGTCGTCGCCGCTTTGAAATTCAGTCGCCTTATCGATCAATCACACGCTGGTTGGAAGCGGTGTTCTCGCCACCAATCTGCCGCGGCGGCCGTAAAGCTGGAGCACAAGCAGGAGGCAGATTGTCAGTTGAGTTCATCGAGAGACGTGCTGCTGATTTAATGCTCCATACGTGAAGTGCAACTTTGTTTTTCCTGAGCTGTGGGTGGATATTTTTAGCCGTGGCAAGAATTAAATGCCAGTAAACAGTAGCCAGATCCTGAATGAACACAATGTTGAGACTATTTTACAGTTGTGTATCAATTTGTTATGATTTGCTGTTGCTGGTTCTGCTATACAAAGGGCAGCATTCACAGCCCGGGTCCTTGTAGATGTGGTGCACATCCTGTAATTAAACACAGTCAACGCACGTTGGATGTTTACAATTCAGAATGGATTGTGTGCGTCTCTTCATGAGTAGTGAGAGCAGATTTTCATAAAAGGACAATTCATTCAGATGTAAAACGTCTGCGGTCCACTGCGTCCGCAAATAGGCTTTCGGTAAACATCAAGATTGCGTATAAACAATGTTTTTATAGTCTGGACCTAAATGTGTTGCTTGGTTTTTATATATAGTGTCTATTTTAGGTTGTTGACCATAGCCAGGCTTCCCTTCCCTCTCTTTAGCTGCTGCTGTTGTTGGCAGGGCCACCCGGTCGCAGCAGAATAGCTGGTATTCTCTGTGTGCCCGGGGTGTAGTGGAGGGAACGGCCGAGGGACTCGGTGCTGTTGGGGTTTTGGTGGGGCTTCCCCGACCCGCCTCCATAAAGAGAGCCTTGTTTCACAGCTTCCCTTGTGAGTGTGTGTGTGTGTGTGTGTGTGTGTGTATGTGTGTTTTTGTGCCGTACACAAACCCACATCCACATTATTATTAAAGCTGCACTCATCAATATTTTTCTAAGAACAACAACTCAAATGACTGTAATGTGAAAGGGCTCGCTTGTATTGACGAAGCTTCAGAGAATTATCACCCAGCTCTGCAGCTCCCCTCAGCTCTACTCAGCATTGTTTTTGTTTTTTTCACCCTGCAAATTCCACCGTCATCAGTCTTGTTTCCAGCAGCAGCTGCTTTCACACCACTGTATGCTGTCACAATATACCAGTATTGACGCTAACCATGATATTTAAAAATTAAATATTGATATTGTGTTAATAATACACATATGATAATATCCTGTAAATAATCCAGAGCCTCTTAAATAATTTTATTGCACGGCTGTGTTTAATACTCAATTCTGATTGGTCAATCGCAGCGTTCTGCGGCCTGTAAATTCTCTATAACAGACCGTTGCTATGTATAACAGACCGTTGCTATGGGCGCATAAAATTTAGAAGTAGACCCTAACGAGAACCTAGTTCCCTAATTTGTGATTTTGTGGTGACCAAATTTCGTATCTTTCTGTTTCTTTCTCCTCTCTCTCTCTCTCTCTCTCTCTCTCAGGTATAAGTCCAATGAAGAGTATGTTTATGTGAGAGGTCGAGGCCGGGGCAAGTACATATGTGGAGAGTGCGGCATCCGCTGTAAGAAGCCTAGCATGCTGAAAAAGCACATCCGAACGCACACCGATGTCCGTCCGTATATTTGCAAACACTGCAACTTTGCCTTCAAAACCAAAGGTAAGGAGACAATTTACTAATATACCGAAGACATGATTCGTATCGCTATTCTATCTACTTTATTTTGCCTCTGTTGCTGCAATGTCCTCTTTCTCCTCTTGCCCTGCAAGAGTCCTGGGCCATTTTAATGTGCTTTTCTTGTTCCTTCATAGGGAACCTCACTAAACACATGAAGTCAAAGGCTCATGGGAAAAAATGCCAGGCAATGGGAGTATCTGAGTCATCGCTGGACGAGCCGGAGAGCGAGGAAACAGGTACTTAAGAGGGGATGGGGAGGCATCTCGCATATTTCCTCTCCGCCGTGGAGGAATATTGGTACACAGCTGGATGAACTTCTGCCTCTGAAGAGTTGTAGCTGCTCAGCTCTGACAGCTTATGTAACGACATGTTCTATTCTCCTCCCTTTGGCCTTGCATAAGAAATATGAAAAAGTAGAAAATAAATGAAGAATATTCCAGTCTCCTGATGTCTGGCCAGTGTACCTTGTTCTCAAGGATGTGTTGCTGGCATAATATGACAATTCACATTCCAACACTTGCGTCTGCCTCGAAGCCAGCCACCTCACGGTCTCCTCCCTAACCTTCGTCTTCTACCCCTCCCCTGGCTGACAGACTACACTCATCACAGCCAAGGACGCGCCGTTTAAACCGTCTTTCCATTCACAAGGCTGTTGAGATAGTTTGTGAATAGAGGCATGGTTCTATTCAGTTAAATTCCGGTCTTTTCATCCTCGGTCTATTTATAACGCGGGTTTGATGGGCGGTGGGTGAGGTCTGTCAGAAAGATACAGTAGACGCTGTCCTAACTCTTTGTGCTTGTTCCTGAATATTGTTCTGTTATGTGTTTTTCGCGTCTCTCAGTGTGAGGATTTTTGTCACGACTCTGTACATTTTAAAGTGGACAATATAGATGTAAAGGGATATCATTTAAAAGGATGTTTTTTCTGTGTCTGCATAAACAGCAGGAAGTGACGAGCGCGTGTGTGGCTCAGAGGAACAGGAGGAACACCAGTTTTCTGACGTGGAGGGGTCCGAGTCCGAGGACGATGACGACGACGACGACGATGACGACGAGGAAGAGGAGGCCACATCCCGCGACGATCCGACCTCCTGCTCGTCAGACACTCTCCCATCAACAGGAGGGCATTCCAGCTGCGGCAGGCGCTCTCAGCAGGGCACTCCCGACCCCGAGGCCCCGGGCCCCAGTCCGGGTCAGGAGCACTCCCCGAGGGGAGTTTGGCCCAGCAGACGAGCCGCATCTCCGGGCAGCAGGAGGGCGCTGTTCTCCCGGCGGGGCTGGAAGGCGTCGCCGAGAGCCTTCTCCCCCAGCAGCGAGAGCTGTTCCCCGAGCCGCAGCCTCTCCCCCCGTCTGGAGCTGACCTCGCCCATCCACAGCCTCTCCCCCAGGACGGAGCTGTCCTCGCCCAGCCGACACGTCTCACCCTCCCCCGAGAGAGGACCGTCTCCCATCAGACCCCTTTCTCCTCTTCCCCCCATTTCGCCCAGCTGCTACCGGTCATCGCAAGCTTGGACCCCTCCCTCGCCACTCGGGCTACTGCACAGGACCCCTGGATACCTACCATGGGAGAGCCCTGGTACAAAGGGTAGTCATGTCAGACCGGTGAGTCTTTTTTTATTTATATACATGCACAGATCTGTGCATATAAATTTAAAACTGTTTCCTCTGCACTTTCCTCCCAGGAAAGATGTCAGTGTACAGTACCCTCCCTGAGTACTGACGGAGCAAGTCCATGAAATGTAGTGATGAAGTCTCTGCTCCCTCTACAGGTGAGAAGGGGTACAGCAGCAGCAGAGGGGCCAGTATTCCCAGAGGCCGGCTTGTTCCCACCTGCTTTCCGTCTTTCCACCTGCGAGGGTTATCCCGGCCACCAGACAGCAGACAACATCTTCAGCCATCTTCCCATGCACTCCCAACAAGCCAAGGTCCCCTATCTGATGATCCCCATCGGAGGTATCCAAATGGTACAGGCCAGACCTAGGTCCCACCCCACCACCCCGTCGTCCCCAACGTCCCCCCCCATCGAGGGGCCGTCGCTGGCCAGATTTGAATCATACTGGGGCGGGACCCCCAGAACTCAAGGGCTTAGGACTCCTGGAGAGCGCTGGTCAGAGCACCAGACAGCAGGAACCAGCCAGTCAGGGCGGTGCGTTCTCAGCACAGCAGCACCAACACGGTCCAAACAGGAGTCCACGGAGACCACGGACTCAAAGCAATATGGCAGCTCACACAGCTCCGCCCACACCCGCAGGCCTGCTACTGAGACCACCGAACAGTGCGTCAGAGACGGTTCAAGAGCACCCCTCAGTCTAGCGGCCCCCGTAGCCTCGCAGCATGTCATCGGGCAGCAGTCGGAGGGGGAGGAGCCTCCGTCTGGTGGCGATCTGGTGGAGGGAGGAGCTAAAGGAGACAGAACAGACCAGAGCACTTAACGGTGTCTACACCTTGATGCGTCACGCATCCCATTTTGCTTTATTGGTTGCTACACTAGTCTTGTTTTTTTATTGCTTCGTTTTTATACAGTTTTCAATACTATTGTTAACTTAAATGTTTGTTCTTTGGCAATATTCAGGTTTGTTATAAAAATGCACTTTTTTTCTTTGTGAAAATAATGTCTATCTATGTATATATATAAATTATATATATATAAATATATCCCTCCTGTATCTCTGTTGATACTGGTAATCTTAATGTCTGTTTAAATATATGTAAAAAGGAAAATGAATAAATTTGTAAATGACCAAAATCTTGAATCAAAAATAATTCCATTTTTTTTTTTTTTTTTTTTTTTCCAAATTTTGTCCAGTATTACTCAAATTGTAGTTACTTGTGCCTTTTCTGTCCAGGCTTGTGTTTCGAGATGTACAGTACAGATAGACAAAGAGAAGGCTGTGAAATTTTATATCCGCTTTTTTTTTTTCGTGTTGTTCAGGAGGGTTAATATTTGGTGTTTTGTTGCTTTAATTTCTGGGTAACAGAGAGTCGCATCGTGGCGGTGTTGAAGGAGCAGCAGAAGCGTGTCAAAGGAAATGCACTGAAGTACTATTTTTTATTACAAAAGGTTTTAGATTAGAATATATCTCTGTACAGGGAAGAGCGCTCCTTATTTATTGTTATTTGATGACAATGATCATTGTTTCAAGGTTGTTGTGTTTTTTTTTACTTTTTTTTTTTATTGGAAAAAAGGATGTTTTTGTTACATCTGTGTGTCTTTTTCATGATGTTCATGTGACTTGAATTGGTGACAGAGATGAGGGGTTAGCGTTTGGCTGGTACCGGAGGATTAAGTGCCCTGCAGATTTCACACACAGCAAAATTTCTAGTCATTGAAGAAATAAAAAATGCACCAGACTCCCTTGAGGTTGTGCCTTTCTTCCATTCCGCCATGTTTACAGTATCGTGCTTTTGCTCTGATGGAGTTTGTACCATAATTCTTTAATGACTTCCTTTAATGACAGTGTTATCAACCACATTGGATTGGTTTTCCATGAGATCAGTGAAGTTGGAATGTGGACAAAGAAAACATCAAAACTACATCATAAACATCTACGGTGTGGCTGGGCGTGTGGCTGAGGCTGTAGACAGTCAAAGAGTAAACATTCCTTTGTGGTACTTGTACTATGAGGTAGAACTTTTGGTGTTATTTTGTACTACTGTGGTGCAGGTTGTGGTTGTTTGTGGTGCTTTGTCAAGAGTTTTGTGGTATTTCGTGGTCTTGGCTTCTACATTGGTGGCAGTTTGTGATATGTTTGGTTGTACTTTGCAGCCCCCATGTGATGTGAGCTACGACCCCTTTTTTTCAAATGTGTGTTCTCCCTTCAGGAAAGTTGTGTTTTCCTTTTTCCTTCCGCTCAAAAACAAGTGGTGTTAAATCTGTCTTTTGAAATACTGTTTGCCTTTATAAACTCACTCTGTCATAATTTAACTATTAAGCTTTTCTCTCTCTTGTGGGAGCAACAAGGCAGCTGTATGCCCGCAGTAGTACCACTAGATGTCCTTACTAAACTCTCAGGTATCAAGCAAAATATTTTTCTCAGCCATGCGGCTGGTGTGTTGGAAAAAGGAGGCGCTGTTAAACGTGACCATAGTAACACTGGTATTATTTGGCATTCTAGTTGCCTTGGTTTTAGTTTTGATTGGGGTCAAGAAGACACACACACCTTGTCCAAAGTAATTCACCTTATCAAATCTCAACCAACCTTAAACATGTCTATAAAATCCAGGAGCTATGGTTGGATATATGGGTCAAACTTCATTCTCTGTTTCCTGAAGACGCCCATTTTTATTATATATGACAAACACATTTATAACTTCCAAAGGCTGATTTGAATTCTACAAAGATCAAACCCTCCATTCATTCTCTTTTATATCATATAACTCTTTAAAGCATTCCAGCATGGCACATGCAGTTCTAGGAATATAAAACAATATTCACATAAATGCATCACTCCCATCCCTGTAGTGTTGTCTGATCACTCTCACTGGTGCTTTTGCACAACAATGTTTAGCAGCACAGCAAGACGCGGATTACGTAAAGCTGACTCGGGCACAGCCAGCGAGCGTGTTGACAAGAAGCCAGGAGATGATTGCTGCAGTGACCCGACATTCCCTAGAAAAGTGTTACAAAACAGGCAACGGGGAGGCGCTTGTATTTTTAGACACCTATATCTAAAATAGATTGAAGTGAATGATCATTCTTCCTCTTAAAGTCCCTGTACATGCTGACAACACAGAGCCAGAGCGGTTAGAAGGAGATTATATTTTAAGGAGTGAACTGAGGAGGTGAGGTTGTTGATTAAAAATAAACACCTGCTTCTAGGACAGAAACACATTGGGGGTGTGGCTGAATAAAAAGAGACTCTCTCTGACTCTCACTTTGACTCGATATCCATTTTTCAGAGAAAGGATTGCCTAATGTGATGTGATGCCTGTGGAGAGGGGCACATCTGTGCTCCTGAGGGAACTGAACTTATGACCTCTGGCGCAAGAATGCGTTGGACAAAGCTACGCTATGGTGATGCACTGTGGCAATCTCATCGCCATGTCACGCATTCCACAAATATTCACGTGAGAGGAAATATGGCAAGTTTATAAGTTTATGTATTAGAAGCTAGAATATCCTGACCGACTCAATGGCTCTTCTTCTGGGAGGGAAAGATGTAGGAACAGACCGAGAGGATGTATGAACCTAAGGTGTCAAAATTAAACTGTCCTTCCACTTGTCCTCTTTTTCATTTCTAATTCGACCTCTTTTTAATTTTTCCTCTTCTCTGTTTTGCAACACATTTTCATTGACAGATGTTTTTGTGTTTTGTGAAAAGTACAGTCTGCTCTCTTCTGTGTTCTATATGTTCAGGTGTCAGCTTTCATGCATTGAAAGTGGACTATAAGCCCTTTTTAGTAAACACTAACAATAGAAGGGTTTATGACAAATGAATAGGAAAACATATTTTTATCTTCCCTTGCAGTACTGAAAAAACAAAACTCTTAAGTGATTATACATCCATCTGTCTACCTTTATTCTTCCCCAAAACACTGCCTGCTTCACATGCTTGTGTGTCTCCATTGGCGATAAAAACATCTTCAAGCTCACAGTGGTAAAAAATTGACAGATTTACTCCTAATGTTCATATTCTTTAGTCCCGATCAGAAAAGTGACATCTGTCATCTTTATATTATTCACACCACTAATCTGAACATGCTTTTACTGTATTTACCATGTGCCAGTGCCATTTGGCTATCTGCATGACTCTGGCATGACTCACTGGGCACCATGTGGGTCGGACAGGACTAGCAGCTCTACTGCCTGAAGGCAGGTTAGAGCAGCGTGCTTCTCTGTGTGTGGGCCTTCACCAGCCGTCATGGAGGTATCAATTCAGTAATTCTGAAATTTCTTTTGTGACAGTCAAAGAATTACAGTAACTGATTTTTTTTGTCCACTTGGGGGCAGCGGAAACATATTATAACATAACTTTTAAAATATTGCACATTTGTTAGCAAACAGTTGGTTATTGCGCTCCTATTTTCTTCCAACTTTGAATTGCAACCGCGGTACAGCAATTTCCCTCTGGATAAATAAAGTTTTATCTTATCCTATTTACACATCCAGCAGTTACGGAGCAAAAATCGTCATTCATTTGGAGTTCTGGTCATCTGATGAATGTAAATCCAATATTCACTCTCTTTTAGCTCTGTTTTTGGTCTCCACCAACTCCTGAGGAAAATATCTGGCTCTTGAGAGTGAATCAAAACAGTAAGGTTACGGGCCGGACAGCTAAACAATGAGCTGAAACTCACTATAAAGCTTCGTCAAGTCGAGGGGAGCTGCAGATTCAGGTAATAATTACCTGCAGATTAATCACTACGAACAACTTCCACATTAGTCGTATTTCCATTCAATTGTCAAGCAAATTTTATGCTTTTTTAAAATTTTGAAATGTCACAAAAAAAAGAAATGTGAATTAAGGCCCTTTCAGACAAAAGTTCAACCTGGATGAACTTTGGAAACAGCGCGCTGTGATGTGCGCGTTTCCATCAACTGTTTAGGAGCGAATAAACTCGGCTGCAGCGTAGTTTGGTCAGAAGGTGGCGCTGTAGGCAACGCATGGTTGTAATCCTCCAGTAAACAGAGAAGAAGAAGTAGAGGTAGCGAACCAGAAACAAAATAAGTTTGCATGGCCATCTGATCTAACCTTCTACGAGAGAAAAATGGAGAGAAGTGTTCAGGGAATGTGTTTCAATTGTGCAGGTCTTAATTGTTCTCTCATGTCAGCTCGTATTGGCCATGTTTCATGATGTCTGGAAACGAAGACAAGCATTAGTTATGGGAATATCCGGGAAGACGCCGACAGCAGAAACAGCTGATCAGACATGTGAGTTAAATGTTCGCTAAGTCATTTCATAACAATTTTGTTACTATGAAAAATAAATATTGATTATAGTCGCTTTGAGTATAAATCCAAATTGTTCAATGGATTTATGAGTTAGACCTACTGCATGTAACTTATAACCAAATTATGTCAAAATATGATGATTTTTCAAATGTCCAACAATTTTATCATTAAAAGGTGTATTCATCCATTATTGCTCAATACGAGCAATTTTTTTTTTTTTTTAAAGGTTGATACTGTTTCAGAATAGCCTATATTAAAAGGTCACAGTTGTCTATAACATAGTGTCAGTCTTTGTATCAGGAGCTTCACAAGTAATGTTGAAAAATTAAAATTTTCCTTTGATTTTCATAGGCTAATTGAAGAAAAAAATGACTTAGGGAAAATCCAATTTACAATGTCTCCATTGCATACCAGCATATCACTGCATCTCCCACATGTGTTCCCAGTGATACACTGCTGGGATGCAATGCCTCGGCCCTTTTTTAGGGCATATTCATATCAGGGTCCACCAGCCTCCATCTCCTCACTCTTGCATATTAGGTAACTAACCCTTCAGCAGACCTCATGTCTTCCTCCATCTCTCTCCTCCTCCCCCTCAAACCTCATGTATAGCAAGAGCAAAGACACAACTCCTCATTCAGAAGCAACCTGCAGACATAAATGTCACTCAGCAGGTGACAGCGGAGAGGCTACAAAGCATCAGATACTCCTGGAATGTGTCGCAGGTTCAGACGCCCTGGGGTCCTGCACTGTGGCTCCATGGCAAGCAGCCGTGGGTGGAGCTTTTGTCGTGACATCATTTGAGGGAGAGGAGGGTAGAGGTATAAGAGAGAGTGACAGAGCTCGGACACCTGCAGACAAACAGCAGCAGCACATTGGAAACACAGCTGTAACTGTACAGATGATAATAGTCTCTCTGCAGAGCTTCACCCATCTGATATCAACTATGTCTGCTCACACCAGCGTTCTTCTTCTCATCACTCTTTGGGCGTCCATGGAGGATGGTGAGTCTGTTTTTTTTTACAATTTTATATTCTTGTTTAAGTGGGATATGCATGATGATGTATGAGACCTTTCTCAGTTATGATAAAAGCATATACCTTTGTAGCGATGGTCATCACTGTACGTTCGTGCATGTACATGTTTTGGCAAGCACAGGAAACATAGATCCATTTATCAGACAAAACCTGCTCATTTTATCTCAAAGAGATTTTTTACTGTTGCAAAATGATGACATACAGTTTGATTCCTGTAACACCTCAAGTCCAAGCTGTAGGATCGTGGTAGAGTTTTTCCTCATTTCATGCTGGCTTTTTACCTAAAATAATAGATTGTTTGTTTGTGAGCTTTTTAGATTTTGACTGTCTATGATGTTGGCATGAAAAATCATGCGTTCCCATCCTGTTAATATGTCTGTTTGCTCACTGTTAAAGATCAAGATTGATGAGTTTTGCAGAAAGGAAGAATAGTTGATGAGCTTTTTCATGTTCTCACTTGCAAATTCTATAGACTGGTGATGTAACACATCCATCTGTTTTGTGTTTTGAGACACAGTAGAAGTTGAAAACAGGTAGAGGCCACTGTTGATTCGGCTGTGTTTGGACCACTGTTACTGAGTGGCTCCTTATCTCGCACTATAGGTTTGGGTCTACCGTTGATAAAACATCTGGAAGTGGAGGCCGGCGACGGCGTCCCAACGCATAGAGTGAGGACCAAGCGCTGCGCCTGCAGCAGCCAGCTGGACTCGGAGTGCCACTACTTCTGCCACCTGGATATCATCTGGGTCAACACGCCAGGGTGAGCGTGAGAGGACACGGCATACTCACTTTGAGCCCAATACCTGCAAAATAAACATATGCTATCACTGTTGTTGCATAATTAAATGGGCAGTGGTGCATCGCAAGTATCAAAGAGCAAAGTCTGCAGAATGTTTATATCGTCTTTCTCTGTGCAGTAAGACAACAGTTTATGGGCTGGGCAGCGCTCTGTCCCGACGCAGACGGTCCACTGGTCGCTGCACCTGTGCCAACCGTGATGATCAAACCTGCACCAACTTCTGCTATCACAGGTGAGTCGGGCGCCGAGCATTCCACACAGCCGTCAAATATCAGTTGAAGGCCCTCGTGAGTGTTTTAAGATTTGTGGTTGCTTAGTTAGTAAAGGCATGTATTATCGCCCTTTGTGGAGGACAAGGAATGGTGCAGCATCTCATTTCACTGCAATGCTATTATTAGCCTAAATGTGTTGTTACTGTGTTCTATAAGTCCTGCGTGTCGGAGGGTGTGATCATCAAAACAACACAGCCGAGGCCTGAGGGAGTTGAATAATCTCAGGCTGGTGCACAAAGATCACAAAGCTTGTTTCTGATTGGCTCTGAGGGCCCGAACGAGTGTGGGAGTCTGGAAGCAATGAAATTACTATGTCGAGATTTCCCGTTTCCTAGAAATGCCAAACAAACAATGTCACCGCCTAGAAAGAGAGCGAGCGACGGGCCGAGACAGGAGGCATCGCATGAGGCCTCGTGTTTAAACATTGACATTTAGAAAACAAATCAGCTGATGCGGCTCGCTATTTTCTTGTAACATAAAACAGTTAGTGAGCCCGTAAAGATAAGACTTTCTTTTTTAGGTTACTGACGGTGTAAAAAAGAAATAATGTTGGATGCTTTTATTTAAGCGGGGTGTTCTTTAACTACATCAATAAAACATTTAAAGTGACAAACTGCAGTGTCATGATGAGTCTGGATTTCACAGGTAGTGGTCATTTTTTGGTAACTATACTGTTTCCTTCCTTGTGTGCAGTCCTGAAATTACGTCCCAAAAGAGATCCGTAAAGAGACTCAACATACTCAGCATCCTAAGGTGAGCTTTGAATGACAAGATTACCTCAAAAAAAACATACACAACTTCATTTACATTTTGATTTTGATGACATGACTGACTTTTTGTCCCTCAGAGCCGCGGCCAGCAGGTCCAAGAGAGCTCAGGATTCAGACAGAGACGAGTCCTCTCATGAGAGGAAGAACGCTCGCTGAACAATGTGCCAGCTGAGCGAGAGTGAGAGAAAGAGAGCAGCGAGCACCTGAACAAATGTCCCTCCTTTGATAGAGATGGGGGTAAACAAAGGGCTGCTGAAAGATGGACGCAGGAAGGCCCGAAGCGCCACAAAGACGTCTGTTTGTACCCGGGAATAACAAGGTGGAAAACGTGACAGAGTTCTGCCAACACATCATGGAAACAGATGTGGAGGATCAGCTCTGAGAGGATCATGATAAGAGAGCGCTGCTGTGCCCGTGGTCATGTTTGACTCTAACAGTCAGAGCGGTTGTCACACTGTACTGTACAGACAGACCAGGCCAGCACTGACATAGGAGTAACAGAAGAAATGGGACATGCATATATACTGTACTGTACATACATGTTCAGGGAATTTCTCACATACATGGCGTGTTTACTCATTCTTTTGTAAAATGCATTTATTTTCTTTTATGGATCAACAGATTTATCTTATCGTTATGAGGTACTTTGGGGATACATGTTGAAAAACTGAAAGTTATATTTCTGTATAAAGGATTATTGTGTGCAAAAGTGTAAAGCAAATCAAATAGAATTGAATCAAGCCTGTATTTTAATATCTGTCAAAGTTTTTGAATGTGAAGATAAATTGAGACTTAAAAAAACAAAAAGAAAAAAATTGACCCTCATCTTGTTTTGGTCTTATTTTCCATTATATGACCTTCTCTGTTTGCTTCAGGAAGGCACACTTTGCAAAGAAAGTCAAAGAAACTATACGTGAAGGATAATTTGAGGGAAAATAAATCCTCTTAGGCGGCATGTGTGATTCAATTGTGTGACAAGCAAACACATTTCTGAGTTCAAAAGGAGGCCTGAGACGGATGAATGGTCCAGGAATTCAAGGCCCACATTAATAATAAGTTCACCTGCTATTCAAAGGCAGCGCGGCCGGTGTTATCATAAGGATCTGTGGAAAGAATGCAGCGTTTTGTAACTTTGCTTGGGGGGCGAGAGAGAGGAACAAAATGCCCTGTCACCCCGTGTTCCTTTCTGACTGCCTGCGCCGTACATACCGTCCACGCATACCTGGATATGTGCAGACGAGGGCTGAAGAAAACAAGAGATAATTCCTCTGTCAACTAATGAATAAAGCTGCAGCGAACTGACCTGCTTTTGCTGGAGAGACCCCCTGCAGCCATCTTTTGAAAACAGGCCTGAGCACAGCCACAGCCTGGCTTCATATAGGCTGCCTGCATCCACTGTCTGACACAGTTATGCAATTCTCATACTTCAGTCAGAAGAGCACCTTTACACGATTGTTTAAACTGATTTGCACGGAGCAAGGCTAGCTGTTTCCCCCTGTTTCTAGTCTTTATGCTAAGCTAAGCTAACAGCTGCTGGCTGTAGCTACAGTGTGGCATGAGAGAGGTATCAATCTTTCATCAAACTGTCGCACTATACCTTTAAAGCTTCTTCATCATCCAGAGCTTTGACTCAAAAAAGGGTGTTAGACATTTTTGACTCCGCCTGTCCCTTACTTTTATTATCTTTTAGCTATCTTTTTTTAAAGGTGCTCTATACGATACCCAGAGCATTAATATAGCAGCAAACAACTATTTGCTGTGTAAAGATATAGAGGAGTAATGTCTACCTGAGCAGAGAATGAAGTCACTCTCCCTCTGTGTGTGTTGTAATCCAAGTTTCTCTGTGCGGAAGCGTAGCAGCCATCCTCCGGTTCCCCCCCCCAGGGTAAACACAGTTAGCTCTGTCAGCGCTGTTGCTTCCACTGTTAGCGCTGTTAGCCGTAAGCCGCTGGCTCATCCGTCGCCATGTTGAGAGCCGTGTGGAGGCAATAGATATGCTCCCAATTTTGCATTTAGCGCCTTTTAATAATGTACTTTCAAGAGTTTTAGTGGGATTTTGTAAAGCCCTGTCTTGGCATTGATGACATGCTCAACTTACACACTATCTGTTTCATTCTTGTCTCTACTGGCAGGAAGGAGAAGGCCAGTCTCAGGTCAATCACCGGAAATCACATGCGCCTATCGGAGGGCTGATGATATGGTGATTCAGTTTAACTATTTAACAATGCTGTAAAACATAAAGAGATGAAGATTATATGACAAACACACTGATGCTTATGAATGATTAACTGATGTGAGGTAAGAGAAAGCAGACTTATCCTACTTCAGTAGCAGAACTCTGTCCATGGTGCTGGAATAGGAGAGACTCTAGTGAACCACTTCACTGTTGCCACCACGCACATGAAAATCTCTGTTTTCCAGCAAACCAGTGGTAGCTGAGTGCTTTCGGAAATTCTAGTTATTCCAGTGAACAGAGTAAATCACTTGTGTTATAGGCAAATATTCAGCTTGTATTTTTGTTTCTCAAGCACAAATTTTGACTTGTCATAGTAGGCAAAGCACAGGTGTTACTAATAGCATTAACGATGGCTCCTTTCTGTTCAAGTGAACCAGCATGCACTGTATCAGGGACCTGAAGTCAAAGCAGCTAAATGGAATTCAGCCATCATTAATTTCATTATTTACACCTGTGCTGTGTGAAAAAGGCCTACTGCTTTAATCATCACATCACACTACTTCAGTATCATGTGGCTCCTAATATTAACACTTAGAGGTTTCACCTATAGCAGCACTCCAGATATCAGTTATGTAACTGATAGGTTTGTATACATTGTGATTGGGATTTCTCAGTGTACCTAAGAAGCAGACGCTGACCTAGAATAGTCTCAGAAGATGCAGGTGCAGGATCAGCAACATGTGGTGGTTTAGATATTTCATGCCTACATGTGTATTTTTTCATTGAGGGGAAGCCGCCATGGTCTAATTGGCATCTGTTCCCCCAGAATCCCACTGGAGTGTGTCCGAGTAATGCTCTTATGCTTCGGTATGCATAATCTCATATATTCACATTGTGTGCGTGACACAGTTGAATAACACTGAATCCTCATAAATGACTCATATGCCGCACCAGCACTGACCCCTGTGGTATATTTAGCTTCAAATGGTCACATCACATTACATACGACCCATATACTGATTCAACACACTCCGTAAACATTCCTTAAATGCTTTGGTGCGCCGCCGTGTCCTGATTTACTCAAAAGGCAATACTCTGGGTCACAGCCAACTGGCATTGATCATGATTGGTAACACTATGTTCCCGCTCTTAGAATAGCCCTCTGTATCGCACATCTTTCCAGCTGAGTGAACTGAGCGAAAGAGTTCAGCAATAAATCCAAAAAAATTAAGAAATAATTGCTTTGAAATCATAAATAATAAGGCCTCCTCTTCCTCATGAGTCATAGGTTGCCTGCCTCAGCGTTTAAGAGTGTTTGTTATAATAAAGGATAAATAGCTTCCTTAACGCCCATTCATCAGCAACTCAGCAAATGTGAAACAAAGCAGAGATGTTAAACAATCCTGATGCAGCCAGTGGTCAAATATTCCACAGCTGTTCCCCAAGAATGTGCAGTGCGGCATGGCCGAGCGTCTCAGCCACCCCCCCCCCCCCCCCCCCCCCCCCACACACACACACACACACACACACACTGTATGCACACAGCTGTTGCCGGGGGATTTACCATGGGGGCTGTTTTCCAACAAGACTGTACTGTATCATGCAAAGACAAGCGGATCCTAGAGTCAAAAACATCAACTACAGCAGAACAAGTGTGTGTTTTACCCTCCACTGTGCATAGCAATGATTCTTTACCACCAGGGCACAGGATCATGTTTCTTTGTGCGGGCTCGGACAGCTGCCTGTCCTGTTCATGTCAACATCCGGACAACTTAACCCATGCATGAACAATTCATACTGTGCAACACTGTATAACAAAGTGCAAAGGTTCACTTTGCTCTCGTCATCGCCGTGGGGCACTTGCAAGGAAAGTGCTTCATTTATTAATTTATGGTTAGTTTGTCAATGATATCAACTTCACTCAGAGATACCAGCCAACAATATCAGTTGATTGTTCACAGTGCAAAACTTTACCCTCATTCAAACCTAAGAATGTATCATTTCTTAGTCATTCAGTGTCATTTTACTATGGATTAGCTTTAATATTGCAGATATGTATTCTCTCTCTCTCTATATATATATATATATATATATATATGCATTATTAAAGAACAAATAATTTCAGAGCTTATTTATCTGGCAAAACTTGTGTTGTGTTGTGCCGTATTGTATTTGTTTTGTATTGTGTATTTCTTGCTACTATTCCAAGTGATCAGAATCAAATTGAATTAAAAGTTGTCAGTCCATCTTACAGGAACACAATAAGATAGTTATTGATAACAATAATTTAAACCTAGACAGTGACCAGGCCTTTTCAGCCACAGGGATGCCTGTTGCATGTAAACTGTTATGTTATTATATGCATCCCTGTGTTATGTACAGTTGTATATTCGGTTTATTTTATAGCCTACAGAACCACTAATACACCAGACGGTTGTTCATAAGGAATGTGGTTGTGATGGTGGAACTAAAGAATTGAAATTGAGACATCTGTGTGATTCTGAACGATCACCTGCTGCGGCTTATTAATTAAGAGAATCCAGCACAGCAAATAGCAGAGAAGCAACACCTTCTTCACAACAGATAGATAATGTGTTATACTCTACAACATGTATATAAAATATAAATGTTGACTTGCATATATACATTCAGTGTCATGCTGTGCATTGCTCATTCTAAACATTTTTAACTCAACATCTGCTCATCATAGTTATTTGATCACGTTTCTTCAGATATTTGCCGTTTACAGTGTGGTCTCTTTCATCCATTTACCATAGGGTAATGTTCTATTCACATTAAAACGGAAAACAATATCATAAAACAAGCTTTAAAAGTCTAGTGTCAACACCCTATCTGAGATCATTTCTTATCTCAAACATTAAGGAAATTATAGATTCTAGTTATCAGATAAACTATTGAACCAGGAAGACTCCAGATAAGGTGCTTTTGCCGTGTATATAAATGTACCTTCGGCTTCCTCAGTGGAAATGTGTTACATCAAACGCTCACAAGGATAAAATTGATTTTATTGGTTTCGGTTTTTCCCTGGTTGATCAAAATACTTCCCTGTGTCGGTGTTGTCATAGCTACAAACGCTTTATATGATCCAGGTTTCAGTCTAGTAAATCCTTAGCGTATGAGCTATAGTCCTAAAAATAACCTCTGGATCTTTTAATTGCACTGATAGATCCACAGTGTGTTTATGATAAAGTAAAACTCATGTACTGTGTAATCAGTGGAAAAGCATGCTATCACTATAGTTGGCCAGCAGATGGCCTCTGGCTACTATAAACTCAGACTAGAACAGATCTCATTCACATATTTGGCATTTAGTGTTGATGAAAATGTGTCATCTGATCACATCTCCTATTCAACACTTGCTGCTCTGATTTACAGCTTTAGGGAATTTATAGTTTTGTAGATATACTAAATGTTTTGTCCAAAAATCAGTGGAAGTGTTTTCTTTTAGGGTTTTCTCATTAAAATACTGCATATGCATTACCAACAGAATCAATACTTTTATATGACATTTTACCAATAAGACTTAATACTTTGGATATCTGAATGCAGGACTTTTAATGGACTAGTTTAATATTAAGTTGTTGCTATTTTTACTGAAGAAAATTATACTTTTTCAGTACAGTAAGTAAGTGGCCTGCAGGCTTACTTTTCACATGTGTGAGAAACCTTTGTCAGTCAGTCTAGGAAGCTGAGGAAAAAGTTCATATATATTCTTCATGAGAGCATAATTAGAGAATATGTATAAATGTGACTACGCATGATGATATTAATCAGAGGTTTCTCTCGACTGGGTTAGGTCACAACAACATCACTCTTCTTAGGTAGGATGGTGGTGGTCTGGTGTAACAGGCTTGCACAAACCATTTTGGGGGCCCCCAAAAAAAACTAAAATATGATTTAACCTCTGGTGGAAGATTTCAGATCATTTACAAGTAGTAATACCACAGTGTATAAATACTCCATTACAAGTAAAAGTTCAAAATTCTACTCAAGTAAAAGCACAAAAATATTTGCATCAAAATATACTTTAATTACCAACACGTAAAAGTACTCACTATGCAGAATTTATTAAATTATTGGATTATAATTATCAATGCATTGATGTGTACTTAAAGTTGCCGCTATACTGTAAAAGTAGGGATAATTTTAATTACTTTACTCCCCCAATAAAAATAATTATCCTATCTTAACCTATAATAACACATCATCATTCTTCTGTTGATTTTAATTTGTGTTATTAATCAGAATCTGACAATTAACTTGTAATCAAAGTAAACAAATAAACTTAGTGCAGTGAAAAGAGCAGTATTTCCCTCTGAAATGTAGTAGAGTAGAACTATAATATAGCTCAGAAAATGGAAATACACAAGTAATTATAATAATTACAAAATGTTTCCACTACTGGAAAAACATAAATTATGAGTCTCCACTTAACACAATTTATGAAGGGGGCCTCCTGATGGTAGCTGATGGCTGCTGACTGTAGCTGCATAGTTTACTTCTGCCTATATACTCTATATACATATTTGGTCAATAATAAGAATGCACAAACAAAAGAAAAACACTAATCTTTAAGTGTGATATTTATAATGGCTGCCATGGATAGTTGCAGAGTTTTGTTCTAATATTCACCACTGACTCAATGACAAAAAAATCTTCTAGAATATTTTCTGGCATGAAAGTTAAACAAATGGTGGGGTTGTATTAACTGTAAGAGTCATCTTATACATTTATATAAATACAAAATAAAACTAGATTTAAAATGAAACACAAGATAATTAACTTTTCTTTTAAATACTGTCCATTAAACAGCATGTAGGTTGTTTGTCAAAGTGAATCTGCTGTGTTTTGGTATAAAACCTTTCGCACCAATTGCACCAAAATAAAATGAAGCTGGGTTTATATGTTGTATAACTGTGCTGTATTTTGTTAAATTATTATTTGACCCCATTTATACATCATTATAGCATAGGATGTGAAGCTGATAAGGTGTTATAAAGTGGCAAATTATTACAACAGGCTCTATTTCAGTATTTAAAATGTTGGAACTATTTTTATTCTATAATAAAAGGCAGTGAAAAGTGATTTTCACGGTTTGGGAGTTGGATAATATAACGGAATGCTCTCCCCCTTCCCACACCAGATCAGATCAATGCAATGCAATGCCTGGTGGGTACTGAAGTCTTCCCAACACAAAGAGGAGCCGTGTTCGCAACGCCCACAGAGCAGCTGCATCCTCCACCGAGAACTACCGGTACCGAGATGCCCAGTGCTCGGGGATGGTTTCCGGTAAGTGCGTAAAAAAATGTTTGGACCGGGCGCTGGAAGAGGGGGGAAAGTGTGAGGCGAGGAAATGACCGGGCTGCTATTTTTACATCGTCTGTAACTAATTTCAAAGGAGGAGGCGGAGGAGGAGGAGGACGAGCCGGGAGAGAGGTAGGCTGATCTGATCGCTGAGGTCATGGGGGAGCAAAATGAGCACCACACTGACTGAGTTTGGAGGGAAGATTTCTCCGCAGACAATAACCTAAGTTGCGCTCCAACTTGGCCGATGCAAAACAAGCCGGCCTCTCGAGTAAAATTGCACGTTTGCATCGCAGTACGGCCTGTAAATGTGTTGGTTTTCTGCACACCCCTGGGTGCCATAGGATGAATGTTTCGCTGAAATCAGTGCTGCTGTTTCACCTCCTGCTGAAACTCCATTTTCCACTGATCTGTGCACAGGCGTCCATGCACAACAAAGGATGCGTGTGATCATCCGGGATGTAGATGGTGTGTGTGGATGTTTGTAGTCGGATGACTTGTCAGGGGGGGATGCACCTTAAAGGTCTGTATGCAGCTTTCTTTTTCCATTTCGGCGCGTCATGTTGTGGAAAAAGACATTTACAGGCCTCTAGAAACGCTTTTCCCCCTGCATGTTGTCTGCACTGCAGCCATCTGAGAGGAAAGGGGGGATGCTGCTGGAATCGGAAAACCGATCAGTTTCCAAATCAAAGCACTTTGAGTTTCATTTTGGAGGCGCAGGATTACGCACGGCTTTAAAAGATAGAAGCATCAAAGTAGGCTAATAATTAGCTCATTTAAAAGGTTGCCAATGGATACCCACTTTAAGGCTTATCTGTATGTGTGTTAAAAGCAAGTGATTGATATATCAACAACAGTAAATCCACATAGGCTATAACAAATCCCACCTTTTTGATTTATATTTAAAAAAAATTTACAAAACGTCGCAAAATGCGTTCGGTTTTTACTTTTATTTTGAAGAGTATGGCCGGATGTTGCCGTGCACGCTGCCGTTGGTTGACCTCGCGCTCCTCTCAGTCACTCAGCAGCATCTTGAGTCCACTGGCGCGAGATCCGCTCGCGGAGAGGAGGGAGGCAGGTCGATGTAGAAAGCAACCTCTCAGGTAATTTAAAAAAAAATCTTGCCTCAAGGAAAGGAAGCGGTTAAGTGTAATAGTCGGTCTAATCTCGGCGATACAATTAGAAATCAGCGCTCCATTTAAATCTAATTAGGACATGGTTTGTTCGGGCAAAAGATGGAAGACGTGATACACTTGCCTGTTCGTCTTCAAGGAAGATACGTGCGCTTGCATGGCTCTGATATTAAAGTGTATTTCTGCAGATGGTATAGCAAAGCTTCTATTTGTAACGCATTTGTTGTAGCCTATTACTATTATTTTAAGGAGAGTGGATTTCCTCAACGACTTCATAAGATATTGAATGCCATAAGGAGCATACAGTAATTTATTCACAAAGGCTATTCACAGAGTAGGCTGACACACTTTTTGCCAGAAAAACCTACAGATAAACGCTCTTTTAAAGTGTGTGTTCTCAACAGGCATTGATCATAATTATTGTTTTACTGTCTACATCTCTTTTTATTGTATTTATTCCAATGAGTGTCCTCATTAAAGGGGAACGCCACCTAAATTAAGAATGTTCTTTTAGAGTTTTAGCTCTCTAGGTGTTGGATTTGGGAGAGAGTTCATGTTTCCTAATATTTTTTGGACTGTCTTAGACCATTGGAATAACATGTATGGATTTTGAAAATGGGCATAGTTCCCCTTTAATAGCCTATACTATATGCAGGTTTAAGAGGTCTACATGGGCCCAATGTAGCCTATTGGTTTCACATATTATGTGAAACCAGTAGGCTACATTGGGCCCATGTAGACCTCTTAAACCTGCAGTAGGCAGAATATTTTTGGCATCTTTGGGCACAAATTTCATAATAATCTTTCAGCATATTGTAATATAAGTGTTCTGAGAGAAAACTAGACTACTGCACCTCCTCATGGCTCTGTTTTCAGGCTTTAAAATATCTAGCCCGTGACGGGAGACTTTGGCCAATCACAGGTCATTTCAGAGAGAGAGCGTTCCTATTGGCTGTTCATTCAACGGAGGCAGCTGTCTATCACTTGCAAACTCCGATCAAATGGTCAAACCGTAGGCAGCGCTGATCAAATATGAATCAATATTCTGTTACTATAAGGCTTATTTCTCACCTCAAATGTTTTCTGAAACATCTTGTAGTGTACTGTTGAGCTGTAAAATGAGAAAGTTTGCTCCGGCTGGTGGGCGATGCTTGATATTTCCTCAACTGATCTCAACATGGCTGCCGGGTCACAAACTTTCTCATTTTACAGCTAAACAGTACACTACAAGATTTTTCAGAAAACAGTTGAGGTGAGAAATAGACATTACAGTAACAGAATATTGATTCATATTTGATCAGCGCTGCCTAGTTTGACCGTTTGATCGGAGTTCGCGAGTGATTGACAGCTGCTCAGAGACGGCAGACTCCAGCTCGGCTCTGATTGGTTTTTTTCCTCCGGTCTGTGAAATCTTGCAGATGGATGGGAACACCAATGAATTCCAACATGTTTAGAGTTTTTGCACTTTAGTTTTCGGGATTGGGAGAGTTATTTGTTGTTGTTAATAATTTTGGACTGTCTTAGACCATAGGAATAACATGTATGAATTTTGAAAATGGGTGTAGTTCCCCTTTAATAGCCTATATGTGAAACCAGGAGGCTACATTTGTTCCCACTGGCTAATAGTCTTGTCAGGTGCCTCGTCTCCCTATTGAACCTGCGTCTCTTCTCCTATGCAGTAACATGCATTTCCTCTGGTTTCATCTGCCCGTGGCGTAATAGCTCCTGAAGTTAATTTTCTCTTCTGAGAAAAAAAAAATGCTGCCTCATGCGTTGTAGCTCTTTCCACTTCCCAATGGAAGTCCTCCCCCCCACCCCACCACCACCCCTTTCTTTAATGGACCATTAAGAGGCAACCACCGATGGTTAAGCTGTCAGCTGGGCCTGATTGATTCAGTTAGACCACAGATGAGAATGATCCTCGCCTGAGATTCCTCCGGAGCTCTCAGCTAAATGTCTCTTCTCCTCCCCTCCACCCTCCTTCAAGCAGGGAGTATAGCGGTGATTAGCCTGGCTTTAAGGTGCAGATATAAAGTGAGCAACCGTATGCACCATGTTAATGCTAGTTGTGTGTGATCTTCAGTGTAGTGCATTTGTGTTGCAGGGTGGTAAGTCATCCCTGCAGTGCAGTCTTCACACAGGTGGAGGGACTGTGATGAAGAAAAGTTAAGCAAAGGCGAGAAGCATTTTGGGTTCGTTGTAAAAAAAAAAGAAAAAAAAAGTGGGCCACTGGTCCCTGTGGTGAATGATGCTTTTCTGGGGCAGGCTCGGTGATGACGCTCACCCGGCCCGGATTGGGAACAGACACCCTTGTCCATCCATTTCGGAGAGAGGGGTGCAGAAACCGTGCTGCTCGGATACACGCTGCAGAGAAACTGCAGGTGTGACTTTGCTTTCCAAACAGCAGCCACTTTCTTTCTGATCTACACATCTATCATTGATGCCTCTCTGGAGCAGCAGGCCTGTAAGTATGCTTCAGCTCAGTCCACCTGACTCAGGACCAATTGAATCAGCTATGAACCATCTCAGTGTTACTTGTTACTTTTTTATTTTAGTCTAAAGTGGGGAGTTCATCATTTTCCTCCACTGACTTGGCGGCTTTTTGTGCCCAAAACCCGAGCCCTGGAGTGAGAAGAGCGCTGCTATTTAAAGATGGCACGACCCAGCCAGCTGCTGCCGTTTCCGCTCCCATCGTAATTGAATCAGCGCTAGTAGAGTGCGCCAGTGAGGGTGTGTGCGCCCCAAAGAAGATTATACAGTCAGGACATCTAGGCGGTCTGTAGCGGCCACTTTCACATACCTGACTGGTGGCTCCTATTCCCAGTGAATGTGTTTGTGGGACGGAAGCTGGGAAGAGCACAAAATCCCAGTTGGTATCATCCATGAAAAGGATGTGGGTTTGTAATAAGAGTTGCAGATTATAGCACGAGTTGTGATGGATGAGTTAACTTTCTGACTCAGTTATTTACTCCCCTGTAAGAATATTTCAGCACCAGTCGGGTGTTTTATGTCCTTATTGGTTGTGTGCGTCATGTCTTCTTCGATTTGTTTGCCCAACACTGTGAAGTGACTCGCGGCGGCTGTCAGAGGCTTCAGAGGAAAATATCTTTCATGATGGTGCAGACGCTGAGCGACAGAGCGTCCTGCACAGTTTGGACAGACTCATCACTTCCATATTGATCTGTTCTGAGAGCAGGGAGAGGGTTAACAACTCAAAAGGGAAGTAGGCCATCAACATCCCTTTTTTATGGGCACACTCTGAGACTGGCTGCGAGCATGACAGAAACAGCAAGTGGAACAGGGCGATATTTGATCGTGGAATGTATCTACTTAAGCCAGTTCGGTCTTTTTGGATAGCCTGTGTTGTAGTTAACATGCAGCGATGCATGCAAGGAGTGTTACTGTATGCATATGAGGTTGTGGCTGAAATGGTGGAAAACTCTCTGTGTTTGCAGCTCTACCCCCTCACCGCCTCAAATCCGCTCGTACTTTTCAGACACCAAAGATATTTTCTCTTTCCCCGGATGGAGCGAAACGCTCACCACTCAGCTCGATTATTTTGAGTCATCCAGCCAAGGCTGTGGCACTGGGCGGGAGTGTAAAAAAATTCATCTCCGACCACGGATACATCTGCCTCCTTTCAGTGGTGTCAGGTCCTCCTCCTGCAGTCTGTTTGGACGGCTGTACTACGAAAACTACAGTACTTAAAGCCCATTTTCTGCATGTATTAGGCCGGATTATTGGCCTGTTTGATGTCCAGGTGTCGTTACTCAGGCTTCTTCTTTTGACAGGGAAGTTCACCTTTGACCCTGCCAGTAAATTGGTCTGGAAGAGGAACAGAGAAGAATGCCAAATACAGTGTATATTTGTATAGTATTAGATAGGAAACCGTTTGTCTATTTGTGCATCACAACGCCATACAGTCACACAGACGTCACTTTACTTCACGGCAGGACATTGATCATTGATTACATTAATAGTCTTGTCGAAGGGCCTCCCGAGGCCTGGACACCATCACAGAGTCTAAAGGCGCTTTTGCTCTTATCTTGCCATTCGTTGAAAACGACGTTTGCCCGCGAGACAAGGATGCTGCAACTTGGTTAAACCAGTAGTTCACAGAAATGTAAGCTGATATGGAGGCCCATCAGACCACCAGAAGGATTGCTTTGCATTGAAATTCATCGGTACTGTTGAGAGAGGAACTGAAGGAATTTTGTGGGTAGTTTTATAACCAGCATTGTTTTGAAAATCTCACGTCATTTGCCTTTTAGTTTCTCATGCAAAGCAAATGTCTGTGCTTGTTTTTCTCGATTGCCCCAAAAGATGTGGCTTTTTATTGCAAAGAATGGTCAACTTGCAGTCCAGTGTGTTATGATGCCGTGAAGTCTTGGGCTGCAGCTGCCAGCTAATGATTATTTTAATTTCCTTATTTTCTTCTTCAAAATCAAAGTTAAATCAAAGGGCCACTGACGCACATGTGGTGTGGTATACGCAGGCAAAAGAGTTCATTGTATATGCAACGTTTCTGTGTTTATTATGATTTATTTCTCCAAAAACAAGCAAGCAAACAAAAGAACAAAGAAATCACAGCTATCGCTGCCTCTCTTGCTCTGGTAAAAAAAAAAACATAGGCCCACCCAGGTGCATGCTGGTCCTTCTATACCTGCCTACCTACATATATAACCACAGGTGCCCACAGTGTTACCCAATTCACAAACAAAACAAAATACTTATGCAAAAACGAATTATACTAAACACGAAAATAATCAAACTAAACAAATAACTAGCAAAAGAAAACATTATCAAAAATATAATCTAAATAAAGCAAACATCTAGAATAATAAATCCAACAGTACTAGTTATTATTAGTAAAACAACAACTAAATACTAACTACAAATAAATAGCTCCTACAATTTCTATAAAATCCCTGTAAATAATGTAAAATGCATAACAATTCCCAATGTCGATGTCTTTACAATGATGTAAAATACAGAAAGGCAGCAGATGCTCACATTTAAGAAGCTGGAACCAGCAAATGTTTGGCTTTTTTGCTTAAAAAATGACTAAAACAATCATGTGATTATCAAAATAAAATAAAATTCTCTGTCAACGGACTAACCGTTCTAGCTCTAGTTTCAGCACCACGAGAAATGGATCATTCACAACCTCCTATCGCGTTTACTTCCTACAATTCATTCCCCATCCTCTTTTCTCTTTGAACTGACAAGAGCAGATGTTGATATTTCCATTCTCAACAAACGGGCACACGCAACAGGCCCAGTAGGTGCAGGAGAGTAGAGTCTGCTCATTTTCACAGTTTCTTTTATGAGAACCTTTTACGTTCCAGTCTTAAGAGATGAATTAGTAATTCAGTTCACAACAGCCTCTCTCTGCTGATGTCAAACTCAGTCTCCTCTCTGAGTTAAATCACAGTTGACTCTGTTTTCCACCGCTCTGCTGCTCTCTGCCCAGGGGCTCTATCAGGCTGTCTTTTGCCTTTGTATTTTGTTTGTATCTCTAAAATTAATAAACACAATTTGTTAGGTATTTGCCAGCTCAGTCGGTAACTATAATCATCAACAGCAATATATTTTTTGCCATACATAAATTGCCCCCTTCAGGTACTTAAAATGGTTGTGAAGTGGTGCACTTAGCCAACAAAAGTGTTTAATTACCTTATTGAAGTGTTTCGATGAGAGCGTTTTGACTTTTTTTTTTTTACCCGTGAACAGTTTGAACGATGCCCAAAGGCCTGAGTGAACGCCAGGAAACCGCTCTCCCACGAGACTTCAACACTACCGTCGTAGTGACGTAACAGATATCGATTCACACTCCAGTCATCCGGTTCTGAGGATCACTGCAGCATCATTGTCTGTTTTTAGATGACCGGAGTCTGCTGTGCTGTAGTCCACCTACTTCAAGTTTTACCAAACAGTGAGATTATCTCACACGTTGAGGCTTTATATTGTGTCTTTTTGAAGGGCCCACTTGTTCATACACACAAGGGAATATGGATGGTTGTTACATCTCCTAGATGACGCTTGATGTCCTCTCCGCGCTGTCGGCTTTTAGACCTAATTTACGCGCTGTGTTCTGCTCTATCCACATGAGATATCAAAATGCAGATCACACTTTGTGTCAAGTGTAAATGGGATCTTATTCTCAGGCTCATTCAGGTTTAAATATGTTGGTGTTCTTTGTAGTGACGATACATGCTTCTTCATGCTTTCTGTTCATGACTAACTATGATTCTTTGTTTTTCTTTTTCTCAGAGGGGTTAAGATGGGTGGAGCTGCCACCTTAAACATGCTGGAGACCTGAACAAATACTGCTATACTGCTGCCGAGGACCTCAACCACCCCCACCCCCACCCATGACTTTCTATAGTGTATGTATGTCTATAACTTTTTATACTCACACAAATGCACAATTTATGATGCTAAGGTCAGTTATAATGAGTGCAATGCCACACGCATCCTATGTAAGGGATAATGTACAGCTTTGTGTCAGGGTCCTGCATCCCCTGAAGGGGTTTATTTCACAACAATGTCCAGCTAGCTGTACATTATCTAGCTTATTACACGGCTACTTACTTTAGAAATCAATAATTTGACACAAAAATGGTCCGCCAGAGTCCGACATCAGAACTGCGTCCATAGTAACAGTCTGTTATACATAGCAGGTCTGTTATACATAGCAACGGTCTGTTATTCATAGCAACGGTCTGTTAGCAACGGTCTGTTATACATAACAACAGTCTGTTATACATAGCAACGGTCTGTTATAAATCGCAACGGTCTGCTATACATAGCAACGGTCTGCTATACATAGCAACGGTCTGCTTTAAAGACATAACAGACAGTAGAACGCCGTGATTGACCAATCAGAATCAAGTATTCAACAAAGCTGTGTAATAATGAAAGATAAATAACTACAGCAATTGAGTTTTGGATATTTATTGTTTTTACATGTTAATGAAAAATGTCATTTTGCTGCAATATTGTCCATCATAACAACAGCCATGAATACATTGTAGATGGTAAAAATATTTCATTGTATCCAAAATGACAAACTCTGTCTTTCTTTTGTCATTTCTAAAAGCAATGCTGACTTTTAAAAAAAGTATATAATCTAGAAAAAAAACATATCTATACATAATGATTGATATACTGTATTTAATATGTGATTTATTCCATGAAATAGAAGTAACTACTCATGGTTTGATTTTAAATTTGGCATGAAAGTGGTCAGATCCGTTTCAGTTAGATGCTTTAGATACTTTTATACTGGGAATATTAATTATGGCTTTTTAAGGAATTTTAATGAAACCATTTAAGACTCATGAAACCGAGACCACAGTGTTTGGAGCGTCACTTGCAAAAAAGTTTGAGGAAAAACTAAATTCCTACTCCAACGCTGGTTTAACTTGTTTAGTGTCTCAGCTCACATTTCTAGCTGGTGTTTGATGCTCCAACTGTTGTTTTTCAGGAACCGTTGATTGGTGTGCACCAAACTCTGTAATGGAAAATCGTGGTGAGTACCAAGTTGCTCGTTGTGGTTTGTTAAGTGCAGTGTTAATGCTGTGTGGGAGAGCTGTAGATCCACTCATGTCGCTGTACATCCACTGTGTTTATGGGGTCTGTCTAGTCTCTGCACATTTTATGAGCCACTCAGGACTCCAGCTATACGTCTTCTCAACCTCGGGGCCTGATTGAGGATCAGTTTCCCCTCCCAAAACTTGGCTTTTCAGGGTTCTCCCTGGTCGCCATAGGTCTGTGTGTTGCAGAAGAGACCGCCGGGGAATATCTGTTGCGTCATTGTTTAAGTTAGGCTTTTTTTTTCCAAGTTTGAATTTGAGAATATGAGTTGTTTAACTGCTTTGAAACAAGAGGAAGTGTTGACCTTGATGATGTGTACTGGTGGTTTTTGGTCCACCGTCACCTGCAGCTCTTCAGTTAACCAGTTCCCTTTTGTGAAACTAATCTGCCAAAAAAGGCAGTGCCGAAAAGCCCAAATGTGCATACATAAACCATCCCTAGTGACTATCGCGTAACACTTCCTGTGGCTACTTCATAATAAAAGCCTACACAATTCTCATCACTACAAGACTGAAAAACATCTACAGGTGTCTTTTAAGTGTTGAATTTTCATTAAAGCAGCAGTTAGACATTTTGGGAAATACGGTTATTTGCTTTCTTGACTAGAGCTGGATGAGAAAATCGATGCCACACTTTCATGAAGCTTCAGGCAGCAGCCGCTTAGCTTAGTTTAGCTTAGCTTAGCGTTAAGATTGGATACAGGGAGAAACAGCTAGTCTGGCTCTGTTCTAAGGTGACAAAATCTGCCTACCAGCCACAGACTGTATATAAGAAGTGGACGTAGTCACCGTGATGTCACCCATTGGTCTGTGGACTGCCGTTTTGAAGCCTCTAGTTCGGCATTTTGGCCGTCGCCATCTTGGTATTTTGCAACCAGAAGTGTAACGAGAGGGTGGAGCTAAGTACAACCAAATGCTGAATTAGACATTTTTGGCTATAAGAAAGAATGCAAGTTTAAGGCACTTCCACACATTGACTTCACTTTTCAGACCCGGAGGTTTCCCACTGCTGCCAGCACCTCTTAAGCTCACTGACTATAACACTAGATCTTATTTGTTTAGTCCATTTTTTTTATTTTAAATGACAATTTGTTGTTTTACAGTGGGTTATGTGCTGGATTATTACTTGGCTGGGTGCACTTCCTGGTGGATTTTGTTACCTTTGGACAGAACCAGGCTAGCCGTTTCCCCCTGTTTCCAGTCTTTGTGTTAAGCTAAGCTAACCAGCCGCCGGAGGTAGCTTCACATTTACCGTTTAGAGACACAAGAGTGGTATTGATCTTCTCATCTAACTTGGCAAGAAAGCGTATTTTCCGTCGTTGAAGAGCATACTAACGTTTAGAAATAACTGCCCGTTCTCTCTGTACAGGCTGTATCTTTGTCTTTAACTTGCTTATCAAAAACAACGTCCATACAGATAAGCGGTTAAAACCATGTTCTTATAGAAAAATATGAGGCATATGTTAAGACATTTGAAAAAAGACTCGCAACAGTGACACGTAGCTTTGTAGCACGATCCATACGTTCCATACTCCCCCTCATGTTGGTCGGGGCCGTGTATGTGCATGTTATGTGTGTACCTGCCTCAGTCTGCTGAAGTAGCCTGGCCCAGTCTGTTATCCAGGTCAGGCCAACAGGTTCTGGGCTCATGCGGATTGGCTCAGCTCTCTCTGGAAGCCGGCCCGGTGTGGAGGCAGTATTTGGGGCACGGGGAGAGAAAAGGAACGCTCTCGAACACACTAGCTCTCCATCTTTAGAAACAAGCTTGAGACGCAGCCAAACGCTCAGAAAACTCTGATCTATCCAGGCATAATGACACAGCTCAATGCTCCGGATTCCTCCGAGGAGCAGTCAGACAAGGTTTTCTGAAGACACACAAACCTCAAAGGGAATCAAAGTACTAATTCAGGGGTCCAGTCTGCGCTTTCTCTCTTTTCTTCTAGTTTAGAGAAAGCTCTCTCTTTTTTCCTCCCTGCTCAGCCTCTCTCTGTGTATTTTAGCCCCAAACAGGGCAGCTCTCCTTGGCAAACATGTTTCAAAGTCATGCTAATGCCTCCAAGACTGTTCAAATTGTGATAAGAGACTTGGAGATGTGCATAAAATGGTGTCTGGAGGCATTAAGGGAGGTGAGCGGCATGATAAACACCCTCTGTGGAAAAAAAAAAAAAGCAGTCGTGGCTTAATATTAGAATGCGATGCATGCTGGATATAGAAATGGCAGCATATGTCTGATCAACACTTGACATGTGATCCTTCATTCCTACTTTTAACAAGTTCAGTGCCATAGTAGCTGCTGGGATTCTTATCTATTGTTCATGTTGAAATGTTGAGAGGGAGCAGCATCTCAGACACACTTGACCTTTACACAGCTCCCACAAAAAGTCCCCTTCTCTGATTTTGCTAACATTTCTCCTGATTGAGAGCATTGATTGAAATTGCTCCAATTTCCTTCAGCTCCAGACTGAATTAAGGGTTTTGTTTGTCATGTTAAGACCCTATATACTGTATCTCTATCTTGTGTTCTCTTCTTGTCATCTCAGTGCTAGGAAGGCAAGAAAATACTGGCACCAGTGTGTGAGGCATTTGATTGTTTTCAGGGCATACAATGTGGTCTGAGGTTTTTTGAGTCTAGTTTCTGGATCAGAGTGTTAAAAGTCCTTGTTCTCTCGAGAGCCGCTGCACCGCTTACATTGGAAATGCATTATTGGATGCACGCATTGTACCACATACCGCAAGCACACACATTAAATTGAAAACATAACCCGTCTTTCTCCCAGGAATGGCAGGCATCTTTCAGTGAATGCTGACCTGTGCTGCGAGCCAAGGAGGGGAGGGTCAGTGAGCGAGGGGGAGAGGGAGTCCAACTCCTGGAGGGAGGGAAGGTCTTAAGGAGATTGCGGGAGGGAGGGACGGACGGGGGGGAAGGACTGGACTGAAAGGCGTAGAGGACGGGTAGACGAGAGAAACGCAGAGGAGAAGAAAGGACCTGAGGTAGAGGAGACGTTGCTGAAGAGGGAGGAAGGCAGGTGCAGCCGTCCAGTGCAGCGTGCACGTTTCTGGGTGCAGGACAGGTAGAGGCCCCTCAGGGGCTGGATCATGGGACAGAGCCTTCGCGTGGAGACCCCAGCTCAGGACCCACAACAACACAACAATGGCGGTGAGTTTCTGGACTCACTCGTGCACTCTGTGTGTACTTTACACAGTCATGCATTCCTCAACAGCAACGGACACAGCATGAAATTAGTTTTTCCAATGAATTAAAGCAAAGAGGAGAGATAAGTGTTGGAGATTGTATAATCAACTTTGCACAGTCTCCTCTCTCTCTCTCTCTCGGCCCCCTCCTTCACTTTCACCACCACAAGGAATGTTAAATCATCGGGATCACGTGGATGAATCTCAGCTGTGTTTTTATACACTCGTGTGTTGCGCACTTATTTTCTTATGTTACAGTGCACAAGAAAGTTCTTTTCTCTGTAAAATTAGATATTGTAAATACTTTTTTTTAGGGATTATTGGAAATGGAGATTGTGGCCGACTGTGGGAGGTTTTACATAATTGGGGATCAATTCCTACATTTTCCCCCTTTTGATTATTGCAGTTTTTCATTATACGGAGTGTAAAGTTACAGACCAAATTAATCTTTAATTATAGATCTCGACCTTGAGTTTAACAAAGTAGTTTTCTGTTTTCTGTTGGGATATATACGGGACCGTTGATTTGAATGCTTCCTGCTTCCCCATGGCGTGCTGTTTCAAGTCCCGCTAACATGGGAGCTGGACGCTGAACACCCCTCTTCAAAGTAGACTAGTGTCTGTTTTTTTAAATTAAACTTTTCAGGACATAACAACACTCCCTACTTTTTGAGTTGGCAGTAGTGAAGGAATTTAAATAGTTCGGATTTGAACTGTTTTAGAAGTTTTACAGACGGTCAGACTTTTAAACACTATGTAAGCTTTCGATTAAAATTTTACCCCGCCAGCAGCACTGAGGTAGCCGTGTGGAGTAGCGTGTAGAGTGTAGACCTACAGACCAAATGAATCTTTAATTATAGATCTTGACCTTGAGTTTGACAAAGTAGAAAGTAGTGAATTCATAGGACAGATTAAAATTAGGGCTGTCAATCGATTCAAATATTTAATAGCGATTAATCGCACATTTTTTATCTGTTCAAAATGTACCTTTAAATGGAGTTTTGTCAAGTATTTAATACTCTTATCAACATGGGAGTGGACAAATATGCTTTATGCAACTGTAAATATATATATTTATTATTGGAAATCAATTAACAACACAAAACGATGACAAATATTGTCCAGAAACCCTCACAGGTACTGCATTTAGCATAAAAAATATGCTAAAATCATAACATGGCAAACTCCAAAGGCCCAACAGGCAACAACCGCTGTCAGTGTGTCAGTGTGCTGACTTTACTATGACTTTCCCCAAACTGCATGTGATTATCATAAAGTGGGCATGTCTGTAAAGGAGAGACTCGTGGGTACCCAGAGAACCCATTTTCACCCCTTTGAAAATGGCCACGACAGTTTTTCCTCGCCAAAATTTAGCACAAGTTCGGAGCGTTATTTAACCTCCTTCATGACAAGCTAGTATGACATGGTTGGTACCAATGGATTCCTTAGGTTTCCTAGATTCAGTATCTTCACCCTAGCTTTAAAACCGTGCCCACTACAACCTCTGAAAGATCGATCGCATTAATGCGTTAAAGAAATTAGTGGCGTAAAAATTTACTGCACATATGATTCCACAAGAAGCAATCGCAGCGATTATTATGACCTCTTTGTGTGCTGTCGAGTGGATTAAAATTCATAATCTGGCCCTGGCAAGTGTTAGGGTCATAACGAGGGTGGAGGTATTTCCCAACCCGTGGAAGGCGGTGTCTTACGTAAGTGATCAGGACGGCTTGGCCGGTCGGCTCCTTTAAAACAACAATCTCCTTTAAACCACATGCTCACCTGACCAGGCCTGCCATGACTCATTGAATCATGAGGTTTAGAGGGAAATCTGGCCTCTCTGGGAGATGTCTGAGAGAGAGCGGTAGGTGTGGCTTCAGGATGGGGGGTACGTCAGAGGAACACAGACACACACACACACACACACACACACACACACACACACACACACACAGCGTCACACACCCCCATGTTTCCTGACTGACTGGTATGCCTTATCTTGGCAGAGCTCCTGATTACAGAGCATGACTGCTAGAATTCTGGCCTCGTTCTGAATGGAAATAGGTTTTCTATCATCTGGATGTTTTAACAATCAGAATGTTAATTAGTTTCACTGCGTTGTACCTCGCAGCGCCGCGTTCCCATAAGCAGCACAGTGTTATTGAGTTTGAGGGGAAGAGGTTGTCTTTGTTCTTGGTCACAGAATCAGGGTGGAGTGCCGTTTCCTCCCTGTGTTTCCAGGCTGCCCCCCCCCCCCCCTCTTCCTAAATAACTGTACTTTTTCTGTCTTTGTAGCCCTTTACTCCCATTCCCACAGTCACACACACAGCTGTAGTGCCACCACACGCCAGACGCCTTCTCACTAAAAACAATGACATGTCGGAAGAGTCTTTCTTTCGTATCTGTGAGGAATAATTCAGAGTGGATCCACAGCTCTCTTGAATGTGATAATTGAATCGGATGTGCTGTACTTTTTCCTTTTCTTTTTCGTGTGTGTCGGCGGATCGACACATTTTCTAATCAGGCGTCCCCTAGCTAATATACGAGCCTCCTAAGGATATGGTCAGTCATCTCTTTCAAGTAGACGCCCGCTGCATGGGCTGAGTCTCTCTGCGATCGTCATCTCTGCAGTGCTCCGGAGTGTGCAGGCCCGGCTGGCTGGCACAGGCTCGCTCTTATCCTGCTTCACTGCCTTCAGCTGAGCCGCCGTGTCAGAGGCTCCTCTGACGGAGCGGTCTGCTGTGTGAGAACCTCAGTTCTGGATCACAGGCTGCCTTGAGCAACACTTAATCTGGATGTTATGGCAGCTGGTCTGAATCCTCAGATTTCTACCTCGCCAAGATAAGCTGGATTTCCATGGTGCGGACATGTCCCCTGAACCCGGAGCCTCTCTGCTCGTAGTCTCGATCAGCTCTCCGCGACTTGCCCTCCTGGCGTTTTCTGTCGGGATATATACGGGACAGTTGATTTGAATGCTTCCTGCTTCCCCATGGCGTGCTGTTTCAAGTCCCGCCACCATGGGAGCTGGACGCTTAACACCCCTCTTCAAGGTAGACTAGTGTCTGTTTTTTTTTTTTTTAATTAAACTTTTCAGGACATAACAACACTCCCTACATTTTGAATTGGCAGTAGTGCATGAATTAAATTTGTTTTGGAGGCTTTACTGTCAGTCAGGCTTTTAAACACCATGTAAGCATTCGGTTCAAATTTTCCCCCGCCAGCAGCATCGAGGTAGCCGTGTGGCGCAGCGGTTAAAGACTCTGTCCTTCAGCTGCAAAAAAGTGGGTTTGAATCCTGTGTCAGCAACCGTCCACCATGCTAAAATGTCCCTTAGCAAGATACTGAAACCCTGCCAGCTCCAAGGCTGCTGGTCCGTGGCTAGCCCTGACGTCCCTGCTGTATGTGTGTGTCAAACGAAGAGCCCACCCAGGAATGATATTATTGTCATTATTATCTTCTTTATTGGACCGCTAAGTATGCCACATCAGTGTTGTAGGTATTGAGTGCATTGTTGTGGGAATCAGACTGCGAGGCGTTATTGTCGCAGAGACATCCTGTGTGTGTGTGCATGAGATAAATCGGACCCTATTCTCTCTCCACTGGTAAATATTATGTCTGCTGAGTGCTGCGGCCTTGCAAGAGTTAAACTCTCTCAGAGCTCAGCGCCCTGTCAGTTGGCCCGTCAATCACCCAGAATATGTAACCATGACTGCAGAAAGCCATTTAATGGAGCACTTTAAGCCTTATTCCCATCTCATAACGATTATTCTTTAAAACCGCTTCTCGCTCTTCTCGATCGCTGGCTGCGTGTACGTGCTGTATCACGGCCGCTACTGTATGGTCTGCATCCATGTGTGAGCCTCTCCTCTCTGTAGAGGCAAGCCGGGGCCGAAAGGCTGATAAGGCACTAGTCTCCATCCAGCCAAGGAATGTGAGCACTTGACAGCGAGAAATCCTGGCCGCACGCCAGCGTCCAGACCTCTCCTGTTAACTCTGTGGATGTGTGGAGGAGTCCGAGAGCTCTCAGCATCAGCCTGCCAAAGCACACTCCGTCCCCGAGAAGTAACGGCTAAAGATAATAACAGCCGTAATGAGCACGGCCCTCTTTACGAAGGCAGCAGATGAGCTCGGTCAGAATATTAGGACTGTCGATGGATCTGTACTCTTATTTCCCACGCACATCTGGATAAAACGGTTGGATTTACATTAAATTACTGCTTTTTTTTTTTTTTTTTTTATAGATGATGAAGCTGAGCAGCACCACAGCACTATGGTGGGAGAGGGGGGCAACACGGGGGGCAGCACCCCTCCCCCAAAGCGTAAGGGCAAGTTCTCCACCCTCGGCAAGATCTTCAAGCCGTGGAAGTGGCGGAAGAAGAAAAGCAGCGACAAGTTCAAGGAGACTTCAGAAGGTTTGTGGCGTGAACTCGCTGTGTTTGTAGCGTGAGTGAGTGAGTGAGTGCTCCTCCTCCCCCTCCTTTCTCACTGGTCATATCAGTTACATCCAGCTTTCATCAAAATTCCTCAGTGCATGTGTTCCTTCCGAATGTTACAGGCCCCTTTGGCTCTCCAAAGTGCACCTACAACAAGATAATTAGCTGCTAACAAAATATCTGCATCTTTGAATTCTGGAGCATGAAATGTGGCAGATTTTACTACATCTTTTCATTGAAAAAGAAAACTGTGAGTAACGTAAATTCTGTTCATTGGCGGCAGAACTGGAGAGAAAGATGTCGACGCGGCGTACGCGGCAGGAGCTCATAGAACAGGGGGTGCTGAAGGAGGTCCCGGACAACGGTAAGGGTGCTCGTGTAATCCACCTGATCTCTCTGCGCAACGGTGTCTGTGTCTGACAGCAGCGGCCCCGAGGCGGTCGCACCCACACAGGACAGTGCAGTTAAGTCATCAGTGCATAATGGCAGGAACACTGTCCTCCTAACCAGCAGGTGTCTGAGACATATTTATAAAAAGGCAAATTTACTTTCACCTTGCTGTTTTTTTTCCAAAGTAATATCTGTTTAAAATGGCATGCCACTCTCCAGAGCTGAGGAAAAGTGGAACGAATTGTGCCCTGCAGCAAAATAGCTTTGAGAGGGGTGTGTGTGCAAGCGTAATGCCGGCCCCGCTGTTGCAGAAGCCCATTTATTAAACCTACAGCTGCTCCTTTATCACACCCACAAACACACACTCCTTCTACAGGGCTTGGGTTAAGGGCACCTTCCTGTTTTACTGTGGGACGTGGCTGCAACTAAAGATGATTTTCATTATCGATTAATCTGTTCATTATTGATTGTATGTATTTATATAAAATGTGAGAAAAAGGTGCCCATCGCAATACCTCAGGACCCAAGGTGTCAACTTTTAAATTACTAGATCTGTCTGACCAACAGTTCAAAACTAATACTGTAGGTTTTCAATTTAAAGAGGAACTATTATGCTAATTTTCAGGTGCATACTTGTATTTCTGGTTTCTACTAGAACACGTTTACATGCTTTGATGTTCAAAAAACGCTTTACTTTTCTCATACCGGCTCAGCACCTCTTTTTACCCTCTGCCTGAAAGGCTCTGGCAGGTATTATGCAAATATGTTACTTGGTGACATCACCACGTTACGGATTATTAGGCAGGACTTCAGTCAAGGCGTTTCAGGCAGTTCAGGAGCAGTGTTTCTGTGGGGGAGAGTAACTCCCTTTGGGTTGGACTTCGGGCTTTGTAACTTTGCAGACCTTTTACATGCGCAAAAAACTATATAACACACTAAAGGAAAGGGAAAAGGCACAAAAGCATAATAAGTCCTCTTTAAATATACCAGAGAAGAGCAGCAAATCCACTCATCTGAGAAGCCAGAACCAACAGATAATTGTCATTTTTGCTTGAGAAATGACAAGGATAACGTGATTTTTAAAAAAAATGAAATGTTGTAGGTTAATTCTATTAATCAATTAATGGATTAACCGACTAATCGTTTCATCACTTCTGTTATATTACATCAAGAGAAAGGGAACAATAAACTCCCAAAATATTCTACAATATCAAACAAAGACATTGGCAGAATAAGACAATTAATAATTTAGATTGAATAAATATTTAGCGTTTCCAGCCTAGTAGCTCTCTAGACAGAGTATTTGTTTATAGTTGTGTTTTCACAAGACGCATGTTCTTTTGTCCAAATTTTTTCAGATGCAGACACACACAACCTGAAGCAGCTCTACGTGAAGAACGGCCACACTCTGCCTGTGAGCGCCGGGGTCGGAGGAGGTGGAGGAGTCGTCGTCAGTGGTGGCAGGAGTCCGTGCAACCAGGGCAAACTCCCCTTAGAGTCAGACTTTAGGATGAACCCGGCCTGGCTCGCGCAGCCAGACGACCGCAGGGTCCGGTCTCCCTCGGACGGAGACCGCCGGGGAGCTCCGGGTTCCAGGGGCACGGGACTGCATGAGGATGTGCGGAGAGGGGGAGGGGTGGGGTCACGTGCACACGTCGAGGGCGAGTGGAAGCCTAACATGGTCTGGCATGGCCAGATGGAGGAGGGCAGACGTGGCGGGCGACTTCACCCCGAGGACGGGCAGAAGAGGCCCGGGCTGCAGAAGGCCCCGTCGGAGGACGGCAGGAGGAGTCGGCCTGCGGAAGCGGAGTGGAAGCCCACGCTCCCTCGCCATGCGTCTGCTGAGGAGGGAAGGGCCCGCAGAGGTCAGTCGTTTAGATCTTCCAACAAATTTTTTGATAAGCGGTAATCATAAGATCCCCGTTGAGTGTGGTCAGGTCAAAGATAAGGCGTATATTTTACAACTTGACCTCCTTCATACATGTTTGAAGATAGAAGGTGATTCATCAGTCTACTGTCAGTGCTTATGTGCTGTCCTCCCAGATATAGACAAGCTCCTGTCGGCTCCCAGGGGCCCTGTTCCAGCTTCTTATTCAGGAACATGAGGGAATAGCTCGTCCTCTCTTCTCCTCTCCTAATTAACGTGGCACGATCACTATACCCATTATTGCCCTTTAACGCTAACACTGTCAGCACAGTGATAATTGGCGAAGACCCACAGCTAATTGATTTTACTGAAACATTACACTTTGAAAAATAATGGTGTTTTCTGCTGTTTTTAGATCTCCGTTGTTCAGTTATCACTTATCTGACACTTCCATTTTTACCACTTCTGTACCTATAGATAGATGGATGGATGGATGTACTTTATTGATCCCAAATTGGGAAATTATTGTGTTACAGCAGCAGGTTATCCAGGCAATGCGTCGGAGCAGTAAATCAAATTTACATATCAATGCTAGAGAAACATAGAACATACATAATATAAAGAATATTAGAATACACTGTAAATATACCCAACTACTAGGGCTGTGTATTGACAAGAATCAGGCGATACGATGCGTATTATGATACAGGGGTTACGATTCCATATATCGCGATACTGTAAGCAGGGCGATAATCTAATTTTAGGAAAACTGTCATAGTATAAAGAACACACTGCGATATTCATAAAAGCTAAGTATAAAAAAGTTAACTTTTTCATGCAATCAGTACAGTGGGATTTGTATTCATCACAGTCCATGTAACATCAAACATCATAGCACTACCTTGAGGAGGCACTTACACTGAGAGGGCGCGTATTTTTGCAAATGAAATAAAGTATTGACTGAGTTCATCTTTGCATGTAAACTATCAAAAGAAACTATAAAGCTGAGAGAGCTCTGTTAGACCGAGGTGAGGTGTTGCAGAGAGTTATTGCTTCATGTAGGAAAGATGAAAGTAAGATATGAGGAAGATGAGAGGAAACCTAAATGAATGATCCACATGTGGAACTTAGGTTGAAAAGCATATAGATAACATAATGCGTCATATTGAAAACAGCGATGCAGAACCACTGTAAGAAAAGAGAGAATTCTTTGTATCGACACAGATTTGCAGGTGTACAGATATTTTCTCCCTCTCTCCTTCATGTGCCGTTGCTCGTGTCTTTTCTCTGTCTCACCTTGTGCTTTTTCTTTCTTTCCCTCTCTGATGCCGCTTTTCTCTCCCACTCTTTCTATCTTTATCACATCTCCGGCATCCTGTCCTCCTTTTCTCTCTCTCTCTCTCTCTCTCCCTCTCCGTTCTCCTCGCTCACTTCCTCCTTTCCTCTGGATCATTTCTTCTTTGGTGGCGCGACCATCACAGTGATAAGGGCTCGTCTGTAAATAAATAGCTCTGAACTTTCAGAGCTGCAGCTTTGAGGAATGGCGTGGGAGCAGCAGCATCAGCAGCCTGGGGGGGGGGTGGGGGGGTGCTGCGGGATGGGCAGTGGGAGGTGGGTTCTTGGTGGTAATTGCAGCCGCCTACTCTGTTTATCTTCACAGCTGATCCCTAGATAATGCGATTCTCAAACAAGTGAGAGCGCTTCGAGTGGTGAAGCGGCAGAAAATGTCTCGCTGCTCAGTCCCTGAACTGAAAGATTTATAGCCATGTAGAGAGGTATTTCATAATGAGATATCACTAATTCAATAATGGAAAAGTGCACTCTTTAAATGCCTGCTATGTAGAGTAGTGTGGCTGAATACAGATTTTAAAATGTTTTGGCTCAAATTTCTCAATCTCAGTGGTACTGTGGTTTATTTTGGTGGAATACACTTTTTTTTTTAACGTGTCCCTGTGATATTGTGTTTTCAGAGTCAGACAGCCATTTTGTCCCCGACCCAGAAGCACTGCGTGACGCCCTGCGGGACACCTTGCGTGAACCTCTGCCACCTAAACAGTCCGTCATGCCTCCAAAATGGCTGATGACCTCCAACCCTGAACCTGGCGGCAAGGGTCCCCCTCGCACCCCATCCAACCACCCCGCCACCCAGTACGGCTCTCCCTCCGCCCCCTCGGCCGTGGCGCCCAAACCGGTCAGGTCCGTCTCCTCTGCGGGCGCGTCCACTCAGCAGTCGTCCTGCGTAGCCCCGACCGCCACCTCTCACGTCACCAAGCAGCCCCCTCAGCCTCCGCCCAAGCCTGTGAACAGGGGAAACCCCGCCATGCTGGGTAAGTTCTGCTGAACAGTGGGTGAAGGAGGGTATCAACACGACCACATGCAGCCTACATCAACAGGCTCAAGTGTGCCATCATGAACACTCAAATGTCTGCTCACTTAGCGTGTAGCATTCCCACTGGCGAATGCAATATGTACATTAATGAGTCAGTGCACAACTGTTGGCAAAGAGAAGTCTTCAACACAGCTAGCTACAGTACACTCATATCCTGGTAATGATGCTATCTGAACAGCTTGAGCAGCTTTTCCCCAGCTAATTACTTATTACGCCTGGACTATTTTAGCGGCAACTTTTCCCTAGGATTTTAGTCTCTGAAGATAACAGGGACTCTTGTGGCTGTGGGACGCTGCTCGCACAGATGCAGTGTAGTGGTGGTGGTTGTTGTGGTTGTTGTTTACTGTGGGTTTGTCTCATCTGGGATCTTGTCTTAATTCACGCTTGGGCAAGGCCATCTATGTTGATTCATTTTTACTTTATCAGCTGATCTGTTGATTTTTGGTACCTTAAAAATGTCTTCACTTCTTGTCATGCCTTTAGTTGCATCTGTGCGTCCGCTTTTTGTTATGATACGGTGTGAGATGTTGTCTTTTTCTCTCATATTTGTCATGTCATCAGATAGTCATGTGACTAGTCAAATGGGGTAAAATATTACCATATGACCCGTTGTGACTTTGGGATAAATTGGTTATCACTTGGAAACTAACAGCATTTTCAGCTTCACAAGCTTTGGACTACCGAGAATAGGCCAACCACAAATCTAATTTAGAGAACAAAAATCTGTTGATGTAGTTGTTGACAGTTTGCCGAAGCTGTCCATGAAGTCCAAGTTGCTGAACATTAAAACCTTCAAAGAATTGTTCGATATTTTAAGAGGTACACATTTGTTTTCTCGCTCAGAGTTGACATAAAGAGAGAAAATCGATACCACTCTCATATCTCTACCTTAAAGAGCACCTATTATGCTTTTGTGCTTTTTTTTCTTTCCTTTAGTGTGTCATATAGATTTTTGTGCATGTAAAAGGTCTGCAAAGTAACAAAGTTACAAAGACCAGGCCAAAGGGAGTTACTCTAAACACTACTCCTGAACTCCCTGAAACGCCTCGCTTGAAGTCCTGCCTTTTCTTCTGAAACGAGGTGATGTCACCAAGTAACACATTTGCATAATACCTGCCCAGCAGCTAGTTTGGCACGCCCTCAAACAAAGCTAGTTAGAGCGGAGCTGCAGCGGAGTCCAAAGAGTTTGGTTCGGTTGACAAATAACAACAGAGTGGGCCAGCGGACCAATCAGAGCAGACTGGGCTTTTCAGGAGGGGGGGGGGGGGCTGGAGCACCAACAGAGCATTTCAGACAGAGGATGAAGAGAGGTTGTGCAGCAAAGTTAATTTGAGAAAAATAAAGCCTTTATTGAACATTAAATTATGTAAACACGCTCTACTAGAAACCCAAAATACAAGTATGCACCTGAAAATGAGCATTATAGGTCCTCTTAAAAAGCTACCACCTGGAGACAGTTAGCTTAGCTTAGCTAAAACCACGACTTGTTGTTTTTACACTTTTTTACACTAGGTGGATTTTCTTACCAGAGCGAGGCTAACTCCCCCCCCCAGCTTTCAGTCTTTAGATTAAGCTAAGCTAACTTTCTCCTGGTTGTAGTTGCTTCATATTGAACAGACAGACATGAGCGTGGTGTCAATCTTCTCATCTAACTCTTGGCAAGAAAACAAATAAGCGTTTTTCCCACGATGTAGTTGAATTTTTTTTTTCAATAGAATGACGAGCATTTAGAGCAACAACATCCCTCCTTCATAGCGCACGCTATCTATACAACACATACAGTACCACCATGTACCTACATTCAATAAACACTCCAGCTGAAGGCCTCCGTCTCCTCCCTGTTAGTCTCCGCCCTGCAGGGGGGAGAGAACGCTCAGCTTCCGCTCTACTGGTCCTGCTGGAAGCGAGAGTGCGACTACGATGTCTACCTGTCCCTGCCCGTCTACCTGTGCCGGCGGGCCGGAGGCCTGCGCTCAGGTAAAAGGATGCCCTCTGGTATCTCTGTGGCCAGGGTGCCCGTGTCTGGAATGCCCCCCTTCAGAGTCTGCGTTCTTCATCGTGTCGCGTCCTTTCTCGCTGCCAACATATTTCCCCCTCCCCCTCAACGCCTTTAACTTGTTGACCGGCCTTGATTGCTATTCTTTGGATGTGGTATATAAGAGCCGCATGCACATAACGAGCCGATAATGAGTGTGCTGGGTGCTTTGTGTACGTGAGAGGCGACTTCTCTGTGTGAGTGAGCACTGAGCAGTTGAATGTTTTCAATGCTGTACTCTCTCTCTCATTTGGCATGTGAATGAGGGAGAGCCTTTAGCAGGTTCCAGCTGTGGCCTGCAATGCATCAAGTGAATTTTATCGTGCTAATCCACTCAGCTTCTGCTCAACTGGGATGGATGGGTGGATATGAATGAATGGATGGATGAATGGAGGGGACTAAAGGGTTCTAACATAAGGGCTTGACTTTATTTAGAGATGGAGATGTAATCCAGTGCAGTCTAGTCTACTGCATGTTTCAAGTCTGGTAACACTGATCTCTTATTATTAGGCCTCAGTAGCACGGCTGTGGCTTTAAACAGCGACGTGGCTTAAAGTTGTTCTACAGAGTTTTAAGAATTCTGTAGCAAATAAACAAATGTGCATGCAAATAATTTGAGGTTTTGCAAATTTTAGGAGCTTTTTGCACTTTAAAGCTGAAGTCGGTAACTTTTAGCAAATATGATAAAAAAAAGTGATTTTTATAAATGATCACTATGTCCTGACAGTAGTGCACGAGACAGATCATCTGTGAAAAAAATCATGTTCCTCTGTGTCCTTCGGTGTCCTCCGGTGCTCCTAATAGCATTTGCAAGATTTCACGTCCCGAAGGAAAACAACCAATCAGAGCCGAGCAGTCTCTGGGCAGCTGTCAATCACTGCTCGCGAAACTCGCAAACTCCGATCAAACTGTCACACTAGGCAGCGCTGATCAAATATGAATCAATATTCTCTTACTGTAATGCCTATTTCTCGCCTCAAATGTTTTCAGAAACATCTTGTGGTGTACTGTTTAGCTGTAAAATGAGAAAGTTTGTGACCTGGCCGGTGGGCATGATTTTTTTCACAGATTATCTGTCTCATGCACTACTGTCAGTATATAATGACAGTTTTATAAGAATAACTATTTTTTAATCATATTTGCTCAAAGTTACCAACTGCAGCTTTAAAGATGCTTATAAAACCAGGTTTAACGGCAGGTTATCAACCTGGCTGTGTAGAGCATGTAGGCTGTATGTATCTTCTTCGTGTCTGTGACCTGAGGCACATACTGCACACTGGTTTGTGAGGGCAGTGCGTGCATTCATGTTGACGCAGTCATGTGACCTGACACACTATATGCACGCAGCAATGCTCAGTCAGACATGTAATCCCAGTATTTATATTTGTTCATGTGTATTCTGTCATGTTGGGTACATCATACTCATAGAGCTGATGCATGTGCACTCATGTCACAGCGGCAAACTAGACGGAAAAAATAAAGCACTCGCTCGCAACTCACTCACAGGCTTCAACTTCATCTATTTTGCTTTATGATTTGATGTATTAACTGTTTTTTTCCATTCGCAGGTGACTTCACTCAAGCCCCCGGAGGTGCCAGCCTTGTGCCAGCCAAGCCCTCTCCGCCGATGCCTCCCAAGAGGACCACCCCCGTCACCAAACGCAACACGGAGGACTCGAGCCATCCCAACATCCCCTCACCGCTTTCTCTGGAGGACCACGGCAACCTCCCTATGGGCTTTCAGCTGCCTCCCCCTCCTCCCTCCCCTCCCCTGCCAACACACAAACCACCTTCTCCTCCCCGCCAACACATACACAGCCACCACCTCCACCATCAGCACTCCTACCCACACCCACTGCCCCAACCCATACCCATGCTGTTTGACCCTCCAAGCCCGACCAACGAGTCTCCCCAGCGCCCAGCTCCTGTCCCGCTGCACATCATGATCCAGCGAGCGCTGTCCAGTCCCGGCCCGGCTCAGCCGCATCCAGATGGGTCGCAGCGTGCACACACGCTGCTTTTCGAAACCCCTCCGGACTACCAAGGTGGTCGCCCCCTTCCCGTCAGCATCCAACCACTAAAACTGTGAGTTTCTCAGTGCACAATAATGGAAGAACTTTTGTAAAGCGAAGCTAATACGTCAAGACAAAATCACAAGGTTACATGACAAAGAGGGCGCCTGCAAATATATTTCAAGGCTTCTACCAACATGAGATCCAGCTTTGCATGAGCAGCTTGGAGCAAATCCCACCCTGATCATTACAAAGTCAGGTATAGCTAGAAGGGTGAAGGTGGAATATGACTCCTGGTACGGCTAAAGCAATTTCATTTACATTTTAATTTGGTAAAAGCTGTTTAATTTAAAATCTGTCAGTCTTGCAAACGCTGCTTCTGAATTAGTTAAATACACACAAACATGCTTCATCTGTATCCATTATGCTTGTGTATGTATTCATTTTCTCCTTCCATTAGATCTGAAGATGACTACTCAGAGGAGGAAGAGGAAGACGAGGAAGATGACGAGGAAGAGGAGGAGTACGACGGGGAGATACCCCAGCCGGAGCTGGAGCCGCGGAGTCGCAGATGCTTGATCGGAGACGCCGGCGTTTGTGTCAACAGCAGTGAGGAGGAGGAGGAAGAAGAGGAGGAAGGCGAAGAGGAAAGAGAGCAAGACATGCGCGGGGAGGACAGCGACTCAGACGGTCCTGTGCTTTATAAAGATGAAGACTCGGATGAAGATGAGGAGGATGAGCCCCCAATTAGTAAGCATAACCATATTTTATGAAAATACTAGGGCTGTCAATCGATTAGAATTTTTATGTAATCACTTTTTTTATCTGTTCAAAATGTACCTAAAAGTGAGATTTGTCAAATATTTAATACTCCTATCAACATGGGAGTGGGCAAATATGCTGCTTTATGCAAATGTATGTATATATTTATAATGGGAGATAAATTAACAACACAAAAAAAATTACGAATTTTGTCCAGAAACCCTCACAGGTACTGCATTTAGCATAAAAAATATGCTCAAATCATATAACGTGGCAAACTGAAGCAACAGCTGTCAGTGTGTCAGTGTGCTGACTTGCCCCAAACTGCATGTGACTATCATAAAGTGGGCATGTCTATAAAGGGGAGACTCGTGGGTACCCATAGAGCCCATTTTCATTCACTTACCTTGAGGTCAGAGGTCAAGGGACCCCTTTGAAATGGCCATGCCAGTTTTTCCTCGCCAAAATGTAGCGTTATTGCATTAACATTGACAGCCCTAGAAATTACGTGAATTTAGTGTTGTTTTTTTTTAATTTCAAGACTTTTGCATTGTTTTTTGTTGGGCCTCCTTCACATCTGACCACGTCTGTGCTTGGCTTTCATCCAGGTGCGCTGGCCAGCAGGGTCAAGAGGAAGGACACGCTGGCTCTGAAGCTGAGCAGCCGTCCCTGCGCCCCAGAAAGGGACAGGTTTATCCATGAGAGGGGCAGCAGAGACGACAAGCCTCCAGGACAGGCCGGCCTCACCTGGCAGAGCAGGGAGCAGTGGGAGGCCATCCGCACACAGATCGGCACTGCACTCACAAGGTACAGACGCACATCACCACACTTACTCCATTTCTTTTGCACCCTTTAAACTGACAACAGTGAATGTGCATTTCCTGAAGAAATCTGGATCATTTCTTAGATCTTTGTCCTAGTTATTGCCTGAATGACAAAGTGTTGGAACTGTGTAAAAATAGTCCTACTCTTTTCTTTTTTTTTTTTTCTTTTCCAATTCAGGCGACTTAGCCAGAGACCCTCCGCTGAGGAGCTCGAGCAAAGAAACATCCTTCAGCGTTAGTATCAAATCTTTCTTTCCTTTTCACCTTTATTATCCGTTCCTGGACCTTATAATTCCTTCACTAAGTAAATTCAGTTTTGAGTCTGCTGCTCTTTGGCTTTGGACTCATTTTTTGTGGGTTGTAACAAACTTCACATCTCAATTCGGATTTATGATTTGTCCGCGAATTACTCTTGTTTATGTAAATAAAGCCACATGTTAACATTGTTGAACCAGATCTTATATAACATTTTATACATGCAGTAATAGCAAGACTTTACACTTGAAACGACATTTTGAAACATGGATTCCAGTTCAGTGTCTAATTTTGGAAACTGCTTTTACTCTACCTTTGGTGCACATCAAGCCTGGCTTTCATGCAGCATCTAAATAAAGCTTCTGTTGTTGTTGTTTTTTCAGCCAAAAATCAGGCTGACAGACAAGCTGAGGTTAGAGAGATCAAGCGGCGGCTGACCAGGAAGGTGAGGCAACGCATCCGCAACAGACACCCAAGTGTCAATCATGTATTTACTGGATATTAAACTGACATCTGTTTATTGCAGCTGAGTCAAAGACCCACAGTTGCAGAACTACAGGCGAGAAAAATCCTGCGGTTCCACGAGTACGTGGAAGTCACAGATGCCCAAGATTATGATCGGAGAGCAGAGAAGCCGTGGACCAAGCTGACTCCTGCTGACAAGGTGCCGTGTCCAGCAAACCCGACAAATCTCCCAGCAGTGGATTGTTTTTTTTCCTTTTATGTTCACACTGACTATCTCTTTCCTGTTGCTTCGTCTAGGCGGCCATCCGTAAGGAGCTCAACGATTATAAGAGCACTGAAATGGAGGTTCACGAAGAGAGCAGAATCTACACGAGGTATACCTTTTATCAGATGGATCTTGACATTATACTCCTTCAGATTTCAGTCCTGGTTGATTCGGTGACACCCGTGGTTACCGTGGTAACAGCAAGTGCGGGTTTAATACTACAGCAAATACTCTGTGTGCAGCTACTGTGTCAGAAGAACAACAGTTGCACACAACCAAATGAACTCCTGATGTTTTAATAAAGAATTCAGTTAATAATTGGCCTTTTTTTCCATCATGCCATGAGCAACCGATCTGATTTCATGGTGCACACGGGGAAAGTAGTTTTCCACACAACACCAGGGCAAGATGAAAGGAGTTTGTTATCTTGCTAAGAAGTTGGAGGTGTGCAGCCTGTTTCCTACAAATCTTCATCTAACAGCTCACTGTGGCTGTTTCTCCTTGTTCCATTACTCTCTGCCATTGATGAAAAATGCTGAAAATGACTTTTGTCTCGTCTTGTAGAAGAAGGATTGCTCTCAGCACTCTAACCTCTGTGACAAATACATCGTGTTTCCTGTGACTGCTTCACAATAAAAGCCACATTGTGTTTCATCTAAACACTTTTAATGTGAAGCAGCAGCAGAAATATTCGGTAACTTGATACAGCGTTAAGAGAGTGAACAGTAAACAGTGAAGCTGATATTGATGAGATAACATTAAAAACTGTAAACTGTGGGTTACATATATGCATCGTGTTAATCCCTTGCATGTGAAGTAGGGCTGGGCGATATGTTCTATCGTGACATGGGCCATTTCATATCTCGATAACGACATATATGGCGATATAGCATGTTTTCTGGTAATTAAAAAAATAGCCTATATGAATTAACCACATGGTAAAGCCTATTTACCTAGCCTATTGTGAATTAAATACTTGACAAATGAACAGCAGAGTATTTTTCTCATTTAATCATATTTTCTGAGAAATTTGAGTTAGTATGTGCTTGTTATCAATTTAGACGGCATAATTGTGTATCACGATATCTCGATTTGTGATTTCATTACAATATAATTCCATTGAAAGACCATAAATTATCATATTGAATTATCACCCATCCCTAATGTGAATCCCTAAATTGAATCCAGAATGGGAATGGCGGACCCCGCCACTAACATTGAAAATTGCTGTATAGAGACGTAATTACAGAATATAAATACATTGAATTGTTATTGCTGAAAAAGTAAATAGTATCAAATACAGTGTTTGATTTCATGAAAGGATTATGACTTTAAACAGAATATGAATGTCTGTTCATGCCTCATGAGATCCCTTTTGTTTTGTCTAGGTTTCATCGGCCTTAGCCCCCCACCCCCCTCCATCTTCGCGGATAATGAAGCACTTAAGATCTCTGCGTGGCCAGAAGCTGCTCCCTATGCAGACAGATCGCCCTTTTACGTTTCCCGAATGTACTGTACAGATTATCAGAGAAAGCCTGGAACTGACTCGAAACAAGAATGCTTCTCGCTTGCCCTCCATCGCCCTCCCACTACATTGCTTTCACTAGACTGAGGGGGTGATGGTGGTGGTGGCGGTGGGGTGAGGACCAGATGCAGTATTTCTCCCGGACAACAGGGGGAACCACGTGCCAATGAAGCGGGGAGGTGGCAGAGGACCTACAGGGCTGACTCTCACTCTGCTGTGATGTGGTACCCCTCAGGGACTTGGATCTAGTTACAACCTTTAACGCGGCCTCATTCTGTGTTGCCTTTTTTCTTCTTTACTGTACATGGAAAAGCTAATTCATCTTGTTAATGTAATAACATACAATAATAATAGTAATAATAATGATGAAGACTTGTAATACTCCACACAGTAATAATGGATAAGAGACAAACGGCCGCAGCGAGAGCGGGAGGATGAAGACTGGGATATTCTGTTATAGGACTGGACATCTCTGGGATATTGTGTGTGTTTTATATAAATTGTGTACAGACTGCTATTGTTATACCTTAGAATGAAACTTGGAAAGATCTAATTACAAAATATTCTGTAATGCACAAGATATTTTATATTGTAATTTTGATCACATGAGTAGTGACAGCTTTTATTTGAGCCTTTTTTTTTTAATTTGGCTTGCCTGTATTTAATGGTTGTGATGTGAGGTGGCCATTTAAGCATCAATCTAGATATAGAAAAAGGTGCAGGTCAGGAGGCTTGTTGGTGTTTTTATGTGTGCCAACATACCCAATGCCTAAAGGACTATAGGATACTGGTTTTCATATCACTGATTTCTGCAATCCACTGCATGAGCCAACACAGAATCCAATGCCATTGGATCTGGATAATCTCTCTTCATTTATACTTTTTTATGAGTTTTTGTACTTCCCTTTAAAGATCAAACATGCAATGCATTCTGTAGCCATTTTGAATAAGGTCATGCTAGTAGTGTCTATAAGGGTTACTAAGGCTGTGCGTGTAGATCAGGGATTTATCCAAAAAATCAGAAAATGTATAAACGGTCAACAGGGAGTCACTTTGGCTGGAACCTTTTGAAACTGCAGAAGTGTTTTATCTTGTATTGTTGTCTGGCCAGTAGCTTACAGGGTTATCTATGCTGTGTACAGGTTGATATAGGTTTAACTGATGCTTGTGTATATCTTGTCTTCCTTTCATTTGAAAAGAAATTTTAAATATAAAAGTATTATAGGTTGCTATTTTTTTAAGCACAGAATATTAGTTTATGATTAAATGCTACAAGAATGGGAATATGAAAGTGTACCTTTTCTGTAAAACTAAGTTCCTTTTTAATTGAATGTGGAATTGTATGGAATGACAGTTTTCTTTCTAATTGTAAATAGTCACATCTGGATCTAATTAAAAATCTTACAATTCCTTGAACCGTCTGTGCAATGACTCTGCAATAGACCTGTCTTACTTATTGAAGCGTTCAGGTGGAGAATTGTAGGGACAATTTAAATTGGAACCTCTAAAATAAGAATAAAAGGCTGCAGTGACATCTGGTGGCAGGGTCCGTATATGTCTGTCACTGTGAGGAGCTAAACTTGGAGATAACTTCAGATGCATCATGCAAAATGAAAGTGTCTATAGGAAGCTTGGAATACATTTTGTTTTCTAAATGCATACCCCAAAGGTTTAAAGCTGTATATTTTGTAAACAGTGAAAGTAAAATCTCATCAGTGATATCATATGATGAGGTGATGCTGTAAGTGAGGAAGTTGCATTGTTACAGAATAAACGCCAGAAATTGACAAAATAAGACAAAATATATGTACAGATTGCAAAACAACACTAGAATTGAGATTAAATGAATAATGAGGCAACATCAGATTGCTACATTATATACGGGGCACATACTGGGTGATCATGCAAAAGAAGAAATACCCAAGAATTGGAATAAATTCATTAAATATTTATGGTTTGGGACAAATGCACAGATTATACAGACATAACAGGTAAAGAGTCACACCAAATTTAACATAAAAACAGGATTGCTGTGTTGTAGTGATAGACATAAACTAGAATACAATATACAATCTAGTAATACAAAGATTGAACTAAAACTAGACCACACTCTTCAACTCTAATATATATTACAAGTGTAGTACATTCACGTTTATGCTGGCCACAATTCATTATGTCATGTTCTTGTGTATAATTTTTTATCTTAACTTGATTAAACATATCATAAAAACAATGCCTGTAGGTGTGAATGTGAGTGTGAATGGTTGTCTGTCTCTGTCTCAGTCCTGTGATAGTCTGTCAGTCTCATACACATATAGCTTCTTAAATACAATACATTGTTATAGTTTATAATAATATATAATTATAGATAATTGAGATGTGCATTGTGGATTAACATGAATCTATACAGTCTGTGATAAGACGCAACATTAGCATGCCACTTACATGCAGCAGTATCAAATAATAGGCTATAATCTATGATTTAACACTCACAGGAGACATTCTGCTGCATAATCCGTCCTTTTTACTTTTATGATTGTAAATAATACTTACTTCATTTTACCTACTAAATTTTGAATGCAGGAATTTATCACTATATCACTTTCTGCACTACATTCACTTTTTTTAAATAGTCCTGTATCTCAGTTGTTTACCCTGCACTATATTCATCTTTAACAGTTCATCTGCACATTGCATATTTAGTTTTATACTCTGTATTACTTACATGTGTCTTGTTACTACTTGTGTCGTTTTACTAATATGTGTACTACTCATCTGTGACGTTTTCTTACTAACATGTGTACTACTTACCTGTGACGTTTTTACTAATATGTTTGCACTATGGAACTGTGATGCTGGAAACTTGAATTTCCCCCTGGATCAATAAAGTTACTATCTATCTATCTATCTATCTATCTATCTATCTATCTATCTATCTATCTATCTATTTTACTTGAGCACTTCTTCCACCCCTGCAGAGTTTAATGGTGCTGCTGTCTCTTTAAGGAGGCGGGACTTCCGGTACGTCACGTCCTGCGTGCCTCAAGACGACCGGGAACGGGGCTGTGCACATTTTCACTTTGTAGGCAAACTTCAAACTACCACATTTCACAGGTTAGTAAATCATCAGCTCCTAAACTAGTCAGCCGGGAAAGACGAGCAATAATAAACGCAACTAAAGCAAAGTATAACGTTGTGCACTTTATTCAATAAAGGATGTTATTATAGTTCATTCATACCCGAATGTCATGCTAACGCCGCTAGCTGGTTGTGTTAGCACTTAGCTAGTGTCATAGCTGCACTTTAATGGCAACTAACATTTTCTATGTGGTAAAAAAACACGACTTTTGCATCCTACATTCATACTGTATTAGTAGCCGAGTGTGTCACATTTATTTACAAGTCAAGAAGAGGACTGAAGCTCAGCCATGTAGGTTACAACTCGTTGGGTAAGATAGCTATCTAAAGTGTTAGCAAGGACACATGGGGTAAGTTACTGCCAGCGTTAGATCACGCTGCTTATTTTAAGCTGCCCTATGCAGCTTATGCGTAATGTTAAAGCATTGGCAGCACTCTCTAGACACGTCCTTGCGAAAAGTTAGGGACTCCTGTTTCAATTGTAGCAGCTACTTTGATGGACGATGGTTTCACAACAGCATGGGATGCAGAAGCAGAGGAAGCACAACTGTCTGCACACTGTGCCAGCCATTGAAAAGACTCTGACAGCTGCTGAACCCCCAACAGCTCCTGGTTAATGTTACGAGCAAAAATAAGGAATGATTGTGTCTGTCGGTCAACTGCGGTTGCCAGTAGGCTTGTGAGTAGAGGTCGACCGATATGGGTTTTTTATGGCCGATGCCGATGCCGATTTTTTACAGAATCAGGACAGCCGATGGCCGATATATGATGCCGATTTTTTTTTTTTGCCGATATGTTTGGCTGGATTTCTTTTTTTCCTCCATCTGATAAAATATAACAGCTTAATAATAACAAATAATACACAAAATGTCTTAACTTAAGTAAACATTTATTGAACAACACTTATGGTCTGTCTCTCCAATTTGCACTTTGTGTCTGCACTGCAGTGCATATTTTATTTTGTGCATGATGGTTAATAGTAGTAATAGTACAGGGCTCATAACCTTTTAAGCACCTTTCCAAAACTGTCCTAAAGCATGTTTTTTATTTATGTTTGTTGACAGACACTGTTACAAGCTATATGGCCATAATCTAAGTGATCAAAACATAATAATAACTTTGTTCACTCGTATTACACAGCCTGCTGCTCATATCTGCTATTCTGCGGACTACACACAGGCGACTAGCGGTGACGTCATAGACGCTCTGTAGGACCCGTAGACACGTTTAATGAGGAAGTGAACTTTTTGCTAAATGTTTCGACAAATTGCTCGTGTTTCCGTCCTCACACGCAAACTTGCACTTATGACAAGCATTGTCAGCATCAACTCTAGTAAAGTGTAATCACGCTTTATAAGTCTAGTTTTCACCGTCATAGTTACTACTACTCTATAGTGTGTCTGCGCTGCAGCAGCGTGTCTGTGAGAGTTGCTCCGCTCCGCCTTGTGAGTTTATGGAAATGCCAATATTGATGAGCATGGATTGGCTGCATATTAGGGCTGTTGCTGTGAAGGAATTTCCCCTGCAGTGATTAATGGTTGGCTCAACAGTACATATGCAGTATTATTGCCTTTTTTTTCTTCTTTTTTTTTTGCAAATTACTTAATTTAGCCTGATTGTATTGCTATATAAATACGCTTTATTGTTAGGCTATTATTAGGTATATTATTGCTTTTTAGATGACAGTTTTAAAACTATTGAAATTAGGGATGCACCGATACTGGATCAGTTATCAGTGACTTTAACCAATGTTGGTTATAAAAATCTTACATCTGTCTCCTCTTACGTTTTTTCCAGAGTCCTTAAGTGTTGCTGTCATGCCTGCTAAAAAGACTGCCACCAAGAGGAAGTCCGAGCCTATTGTGGAGGATGATAAAGGCCTCAAGAAAGTGAAAGGTAAATCACTGGCCTTTTTCAAAAAAGGTCGATAAAGGCAACCAGACTGGACTAGACAATGAGACTTAATTTAAACATGCACCATAGACTTCTAGCTTGAAGAACTAAATCAAATTACTGTTAAGATGATACACACACACACACACACACACACACACACACACACACACACATACAGTTTATTGGAGGAAATGTCACGCTCACACCACCACAATTTTAACAAATTGTCTCATGTCCTATGCTTATTTGTTTATTCATGCCAACGTCAAGTTTGAACTTGTAAGTCTAAAAAACATCTAAGATCAAATTAAACAACTGGTATGAAATTGGGTGTTTGTTTGTGTGTAACAGTTTCCCACAGGAGTCATGGCAAGGAGGCAGGTCAGGTTCTTGCTCTGGGCCAGGGTGAAGTTGGACAGTTGGGTCTAGGCGAGAACATCATGGAGAGGAAGAAACCGGCTCTTGTGTCTCTGCCAGAGAAAATTGTTCAAGTGATAGCTGGAGGCATGCACACTGTGTGCCTCGGCGACACTGGCCATGTAAGGAATCACCTGTCTTTTTTCTTTTAAAATTATTAATGCTATCGCTCCCTGGTAACATTTTAACTAAGGGTCTTGAGTTTCCCAGATAAACTGATATTTTTTTCTTTTGTAGGTCTACACTTTTGGCTGTAACGACGAAGGTGCCCTTGGTCGGGACACAACAGAGGAGGGTTCTGAGATGGTTCCAGGAAAGGTGTCATTGGAAGAGAAGGTGGTCCAGGTGTCGGCAGGGGACAGCCACACAGCTGCACTCACAGAGGATGGAACAGTCTACTTGTGGGGCGCCTTCAGGGTTAGTGACCTGCTGCTTTCAGCCATCTAGGCCTGTGCTTGGAAGTGTGCATGTTTGTGTGTGTGTGTGTGAGATTTTCCCTACATCTCGTCAACAAGTGATATTTGTAGGGCTGCCCCCTGAAAGTTGATGAGTCGAGTCATCCGTCGTTGACCCCTCAGAGCCGTCGTTTGTTTTTTATTGGAGGCTAGATCTATGAAGAAGTTTGTGCTCTTGTAAACAATCATAAACCCATAGGTTGTATAGATATGAATGGTGATGACAAAAAAAAAGAGACACCCACAAGGCATGGTAAACGAGACGGGGTTCGTGTTTCAAGACGGGTTGGGAGGGTTGCCAGTTGACAGTCACACCAGGAGCAGGGTGCAGCAAGCACCACGGCCCACGGGAAGCGGCGAGGTCCGGGCGAGGGGAGGTTAATGTAAAGCTCACGGCCGAAGCCACGAGCCACCTTCACACTGGGCCTTTCCAAGCTGACCTAGAGCCGGCCGCGCTGCACGGCCACGGAGGAAATGCGCCCGGCGAGGGCCAGCCAGCACCAGGGAGAGGATCCTCACACATCGAGTGGTGGTCTCTGACCCGCTGAGTTGAATCCTCCGGGCGGGCTGCGCGGACCCCACCTGTTGAGAACAGTAAAATATATTTTCAGTTCATTATGAAACTGTGGCGGGCCATATTTTTCTATGTTAATGAGGTTGAAATCATCACTCAAATTAATTTTCAGCATTTCAGCAGTTTGTAGTGTTTTCCGATAAAATGACAAGACGGTTAAAAACCATATAAAACAATCTGCTCTCCATATATAATATCGTCCATATTAATGGTTTTGATTTTCCTTTTTACTCATTTGTTGTATCTCCGTGGTATTGGCAGTCTCGTTTCCTTTCAGCCCCATTTGAGTTGGATGCTACATAAAAAATTAAGTTGAAAGCTGTTCAGAGTTGCTCTTGACTGGTACTCGAGCAAATGACACAGAATTTCCTGCTGACTATTTGATTTAAACACTCAAAAGCTCATTAGCACAGAGCTTGGGTCTGAACATACTGTATTAATACTTTACGGGTTTGTCCATCGGTTTGTGCAATGTCAACAAAATTGCAACCTGGATGTATAATGAAACACATCCACTCTCCTTGGAAAGAGAGATAACTGTTCTGCTCTGTGTATTCAATCGTAAGGCAAAACGTGTCGGGTGCTCTTGGAAAACGGGGAAAAAAATAAGGGTAGACAAGGAAGGCAATCCAGGCACTCCAATATACTAAAACAAGTGGCAACGAGGAAGGAAATATATTAAAAAGCCTTCATTGTAGCGGCTAAATCGTTAAAAAAGCCAACATGTTTCGACCATTGTGGGTCTATGTCGGGGCATTCAACAAGCACTGAGAAAGTGCTGTGTCCCCATTTGTAAAAACTTACGTGTATACATATCAAAAAGATACTATCTTTGAGTATGATTACTGTTTGCAATAACCCAATCAAAGTCTTCTTTCTTTCATTCTTTGATTATATGAAATCTCCATATGCTCTGATGACTCTTTGACAGAGCAGCCAGACCCTGATGGTTAGCCGTTTGTTGTTGTTTTCTGATTTCAAATGCCAACCCTCCAACCTCAACCTACAGAGCAGAAACAAACAGTCTCTTATGTCCTCAATTTCAGCCTCAACTTCAAGCTTTCATCTACGCAGAGAACTTGAATGCCCACATATTCTGTTCTCCATTATTTCACTTCATCAGTACTTTTCGTTTAATGACTAGATAATGTATCCACCCTCCCCTCTTCCACAGAGCTCCATCAACTGCAAACAGATCTGCCACACAACTATAGGAAAAATACACTTGACCATTATGGTGAACCATAAATGACTGATATCACTTCCATTTCATGCCTCTTCTTAATGTGAGGTCAAGTGCAGATTCATTTCCTGTAATAACTGTCTATTCTAGTCATATCACCATTATTCAAGCACACCAGGCTCTCTATATCCATCAGCTCCTCGATTATCAAACCAGTAGCATCTCACTAAAATGTCAACCGACAAATCTTTTACTGTCTCGACCCTTACTTTGGGGAAAAAAATCGTTTTCAAATCTTGTCTATTTTCTTGGTTGCTGTACTGGATTCTAACAATGACTTGGTCAGCTACACTTGTACTGCTGAAGTGTAAGCTCTTGAGCCAGTCCTTTTACCTAACACTGTGTTAGTGTTTAATCATTTTCCTGCACACAGATAATATCAGATTTATAATTGCATTGTGAAATGTCAACCGTTCGTTTGTTACTTGAGCTTTTAGGTCATTAACCGCTTCTCATGTCGGTCCAATTAAACTGAGAGGCTGCTCTGCTGCTGCATCAACAAATTAACTCTGTCAGGTTTAGACTCCTCACCTGCTGTGCTATAAATCATCCAGCATGAAAAGCAACAGGGTTCTTCAGGTCCTTTCTTAACCCTGCAAGCCTATTTATCCCTAACAGTGTGTCTCTGTTTCCTCAGACCTCCCTAATTGCCTCTGCATAAGATATGTTCTTCCCATAGTCTGAGCTTTTGAACTTTTTCCCATCTCCATCTTTCTAATTTCTGGAATCTTTGCTTCTTGTGGCTACGTGACCAAATCTCTGACCGTAGCATGTTGTTCACATTGTAACTCATTAAAGAGAAAAGCCATTCAAACAAAGTTTGATGATCCTTCATCACACTATTCTTCATTGTTTTCATCTCTCAGCATTTATTATCACTCGTCCTCCTACTCATGGGTTTTTCATTATTAATACTCAGTGGCACACTGGCAATTACATCTCTATTACCTCTGCCTACCTTCTGTAGATATGACAGTGCTGAAATGAACTGTGTGAAACACTAACGTCTGTTTTGAGAAACATCCTTATTAACAGTGTTTTTATTGTTATCCCAGATCTGAATTGTATTTTGAATATTTTTTATATGTGCATTATACAGTACATACATCCCATCAACTAATTTCCATTCAGAAGAAATTTTGCAAGTCAAATATCTCCATTTGCATTGCTGAACTCCTTAACATCTCCATACTGCCTGTCTGTTCTCAAAGCAGCTGCTTGTTTATCACCTGGCTGCATCAGCCATATTTCCTCTTGCTGTACCACCATATTATGTTGTAGAAATCCTTCCTAAGTCAACCGCCACAACCGCTATGTTCACATTTTTTCTTTTTAAATTATTTGCAATGGGAGCGTTGCATATATTTCGCATATATCCAGAGCAAGTACTCTACCTTGTGCGGACATTTTTACTTCAGTGGATACTCCGTATCATAGCAACCAAAGTGTCTCAGCTGAAAAAAAGAAGACGCTGCCCCTCATTGCCCCTCTGTGTTCTGCATTTAACAATACACAAGTATTTCATTCGTTTTAAAACGGTCATCTTTGTGATTTAAAAAGCAACAATATACCTAATAATAGCCTAACAATAAAGCGTATTTATATAGCACTAAGATCAGGATAAATTAAGTAATTTGCAAAAAAAAAAAAATGGACACATGGATGGTGCACATCGCACTGTTGAGCCAATCATTATCACCGCAGGGCAAATTCCCTCACCGCGACAGCCCTACTTGCACTTTAATTTCTCCTTCCACTTACCCAACTTTTCTAATCATCCAAGAGAAATGAAGTACATTATAGAGGTCGACCGATTTATCGGTCGGCCGATTAATCGGGCCGATTATTTGACATTTTTTCATAATCGGCATCGGCCGATGCCTGAGCATATTAAGCCGATTATCAAGCAGGCACATCTGCGGGCAGCCCAGTGTTGTTGTTGCTGTGGAACACGTGTGACACCGCCCCTTGTGTCAATCAAATTGCCATTCTGCCGGGAGAAACCGGTAGGCTTAAATTCTTCTCTTTCAAAGCCCTATATATTTAATTGGTTAGATATGAAATGCTCCGACGTTATCAATTCTGTTTTTGGTAACGGAGAATTTCTCTCCGTAGGTAACGCAGCGCTCTGTGCGGGGCGGAGCAGCTCTCACACACACGCTGCTGCAGCGCAGACACACTATAGAGTAGTAGCAACTATGACGGAGAAAACTAAACTTATAAAGCGTGATTACACTTTACTAGAGTTGATGCTGACAATGCTTGTCATAAGTGCAAGTTTGCGTGTGAGGACGGAAACACGAGCAATTTGTCGAAACATTTAGCAAAAAGTTCACTTCCTCATTAAACGTGTCTGGGTCCTACATCGCGTCTATGACGTCACTGGCCTGTTTGTAGTCCGCAGCAGATATGAGCAACAGGCTGTGTAATACGACTGAACAAAGTTATTATTATGTTTTGATCACTTAGATTATGGCCATATAGCTTGTAACAGTGTCTGTCAACAAACATAAATAAAAAACATGCTTTAGGACAGTTTTGGAAAGGTGCTTAAAAGGTTTTGAGCTCTGTACTATTACTACTATTAACCATCATGCACAAAATAAAATATGCACTGCAGTGCAGACACAAAGTGCAAATTGGAGAGACAGACCATAAGTGTTGTTCAATAAATGTTTACTTAAGTTAAGACATTTTGTGTATTATTTGTTATTATTAAGCTGTTATATTTTATCAGATGGAGGAAAAAAAGAAAACCAGCCAAACATATCGGCAAAAAAAAAATCGGCATCATATATCGGCCATCGGCTGTCCTGATTCTGTAAAAAATCGGCATCGGCATCGGCCATAAAAAACCCATATCGGTCGACCTCTAGTACATTATCAAGTAAAAAATAAAGTACAGCAGTCACCAAAAGTCTGTTCAAATACTAGTGGAGTGGACTAATGTATTACTGGGGGTATTTTGGACTATATTCAATGGGCATCAAAATATGCACAAATGTGAAATATTTCATAATAAAGTAGCGATACTTGGCATCTGAGTAGGTAATGGAAGAATGTGCAAATACCGTGCTGCTTGACCCGGCTCTGTTGTTGTTAATGGAAGCCTCTGAGAGGGAATTTGGTTATAACCAACCAAGAAAAGAGGTAACTAAAATCTTTTTTTTTTTCTGGAAAAAGATACAGCCATACTGCAAAAGTCAAACAGTGTTCAATAAAAAAAAAACAATGTTCCCAGTTTTAATCATCAAGTATCATTTATATCATTATAGCAAAGATAGAAGCTTGGTGACCAAAATGCTCCCATGTACAGCCATGCTATACGTCTCATAACCCAAAACATGAGCATCATGTATCTCTGGGTTTAACTACTAATATACTGGACCCTTATTTTCCCAGGATAACAACGGTGTAATAGGTCTTCTGGAGCCCTTGGAAATATGCAAAGCTCCAGTCAAAGTTCCAGTTACAGAACCTGTTGTGAAAATTGCGTCAGGTAAGAAACAGTCCTCTTTAGTGCCTTTAGTGTTTTTGTTTGTTAGAAGTTAATATGCAGCGTACAGTGCTGCTGTTTAATTTTCATGAATCTTTTAACAGGTAGCAACCACCTTGTACTGGTTACACTGGAGGGAAATCTGTACACATCAGGCACTGCAGAGCAGGGGCAGCTGGGAAGAGTGCCTGAGCATTTTTCAGACAGAGGAGGCAGAAAAGGCCTCGGTAAGTAACGCAAGCTTTTCAAAGCCCGAAGCATCAACTCATGATGGAACAAAAGTGTACAAGATTTTACATGTACATTAATCTCTGATTTGTGATTACATTAACAATAGATGTTTTCGTGTCTGGTGTGTCTGTATGAGTATATACTATTTTGCTGTAACGTTCTGGCTGACTGTGTGTCCTGTGATTTCAGGCCGGTTGCTGGTACCACAGATGGTAAAACTCAAAGGGAAAGTTCACTTCGTTGATGCCTTCTGTGGGGCGTACCACACTTTTGCCGTGTCAAAAGAGGGGCCTGTTTATGGGTTTGGTCTCGCCAACTATCACCAGCTGGGTTAGTATTGCACATCAATGTTTAGTCCTTTGATAATGTCAATTGATTAAACTTGTGTTGTAACTTTAACTGCAGTGGTATCTGACACTGCTTTACAGTTAGCTCTGAGTCAATTGCTCACATTCTGCTCTTAGGTAATTGCATCAGACACTGTGAGGTTATTTTATGTGTTCTTACACCTCTTTTTTTATTCAGGCACTAAAAGCACCAAGATGAGTTTTGTCCCAGTAAAACTGGCATGCTTCAAAAACTCTACCACCTCCTGGGTGGACTTCTCTGGGGGACAACATCACTCACTCTGCCTCGATGCTGAAGGTAAGCTACAACTAACTACATTAAAATTAAATAACTATGCTTATCAGACTTCGTGATCCCAGCAAGGCAGATTAATATACAACTGATGTTGCCGGTCGTGTTTCAGCACTCAGCCGAGTCAAGTCTGTTCTAAAGACTATACAGTATATTGACAGTGATTACCTTTTTTCATTTTTTTGTAATTCAACAATATAACCCAAACCCTGGCTGAAAATGGTTGAAAAAAGTCAATAGGTAAAATAAGATATCAAGAATTACAAGGGTGTACAATAAAACAGTGTTTAAAATGTCAAAAGTATATTAAAACACAGAAGACACGAGTAGAAATTCCGCTTTGTGTAATTTTCTCCTAAAAACCTAAAGGACCCAGGTGGTTTAATCTATAGTACGTCGACAAACGAACAATACATGAATCCCTTTTTCATTCATCTTTTAGGACAGGTATACAGCCTGGGCAGAGCGGAGTACGGTCGTCTCGGTCTGGGCGAAGCGGCAGAAGAAAAGAGCGAGCCCACGCCTGTGATGGGGATGGAACCAGCCAGTGGATTGAGCTGTGGGGCGTCCGTCAGCTACGCCGTCACCAGAGAAGGTGAGAAATGCAGCAGAGGATTGAGGGATCAACTTCCGAGTCTGTTTCTTAAGAGTGTTATATATTGTTTGCTTTTGAGGCAATGAACTGCAACGAGTCCTCATACCCAAATGATAAAATGAGTTGTTTGACAGTGCCTTCCAAAACAATCTATAGAACTCAAGTGTTTTCAGATCCACCACTTCTATGGTTAAGGTTAGGAAAAGGTTTCCATTATGGTTAAAAAAAACCTACTACAAGAACACAATCTTCTGTGTCAAAGTCACACTCTTTGTACACACAACCATCCACTTTGACCTCCTCCCTAACAAGTTTATTGACCGTAAAACAGCAGCTTGCTTCTTCTGCCATTATTTACGGAGGACCGTCATTATTCACTCAAATGCAAAAGGCTTTTGTCAGGAAAACACAAACGTACGTCGTTTTAAATACAGTTGGATGTATAATAAATATCCATTATTACTGCAAGTTCTCTGCTAGCTGATATGAATTGAATTTTTTTTTTGTTTTTCCAAACTGTGTGTCAACTTAATTTGTCTCATGTTTGCAATGAGCTTAGAGGGTATAAAAAGGATGATTACTCCACTTACTGTTGGCTGTGTTTTCTCCAGGATCTGTGTATGCCTGGGGCATGGGCACCAACCTGCAGCTTGGCACAGGGGAGGAGGACGATGAGTGGAGCCCCGCAAAGATGAGCGGCAAGCAGCTGGAGAACCGCACAGTACTGATGGTCTCCAGTGGAGGGCAGCACACAGTCCTTTTGGTCAAAGACAAGCAGGAGAGCTGATGTCCATCTCAGACAGCAGGGATCTTTTGATCTGTTTCAAGGTGGGGGCCTTTTTTTCCCACAATGCCTAAAACTGGGGAGGGGGTTGAAGTGTATGTGACTTACTGTGCTGAGCCGAGGGAGTGCGAGAGGTTTGGGCGCTTTTACGAGAACTCTTCTCTTCCTGGCGTAGGGAAAAATGTTCATGGATCTTCGGTAGATCATCACAAATGAGAGACTATTTTTTTTAAAATCTAGTTTTTGATGTTCCCCTTGAATTCTTTTCATTAAAAGTCATTAGTATGACTGTAAGGTGATATATGTGATGTTCGTGAATGGGACTGTTTGCATGTATGTAAAGGAAATGAGAGTGCAAGCCTTTTAATGACTTCCCCAAACAACAGTCTTTTTAATGTTATTTTTTTTCTTTTCATAGCAATACTGTAATTCCACTGACCTTGGTTCAGACAGGACAGTTATACTCAATGAGTTTAATATGTGAGACTACTGTTCATTTTTACCGAGGGCACACAGTTGTTGTGACATTTGGACATTTGGTAGCGCGTCATACTTTATCCTGCATTTTGTTGCTTTTCCTGTCTAAAAATAAACATTTTAAGTTTTTAAGCCTTTTCTTATCAATGCATCAAATATGTTGCAACCATTTTGATAATTGAGTTATTTTCCATGCAAACATACCAAACATTTTCAGTTTTGAGCTTATCAAAGTTTTCTCCGGCTGGTGGGCGGTGTTTGGTATTTCCTCAACTGATCTCAACATGGCTGCCGGGTCACAAACTTTCTCATTTTACAGCTAAACAGTACACTACAAGATGTTTCTGAAAACATTTGAGGTGAGAAATAGGCATTACAGTAACAGAATATTGATTCAGATTTGATCAGCGCTGCCTAGTTTGACCGTTTGATCGGAGTTTGCGATTGATTGACAGCTGCTCAGAGACGGCAGGCTCCAGCTCGACTGATTGGTTGTTTTCATCCGGTCTGTGAAATCTTGCAGATGCCATAAGGAGCACTGGAGGACACAGAGGCACATGATTTTTTTTTTTCAGATTACCTGTCTCATGCACTACTGTCAGGATATAGTGACAGTTTTATAATTTTTTAATCATATTTGCTCCAATCCTACCCACTGCAGCTTTAATAGTCTGGCTCTTTGTCCCAGTGTGTACCATCACTGCAGCGAAGGAAGAAAACATGGCCTTGTTGTAATGCCTTGGCAATAAAACACATTTAATTGAGTTCGGCTTTACTCTTACAGTAGTTCTGGGCATTAGCATTAGTTCTGCATGGCGTATTTTTCACCATTTTGTAAGCAGTGTGGAATGGAGGTTCAGAAGAAGTTGCCTTTCTATCATATTGGCACAGCTGCCCAGCAGTTGCACCCGAGCTGCTTTATGTCTATTATGTATGCAAACAACACATTCCATACACATGAAGTCATGAATGTAAATCAGGAACACCTGAGGATGCAAATGATGGTAGAAGTGCATACATCAAAGCTACATGCTTTTGTGTTTTATCCGGGGGGTGAAATGCACGCAGTCCTTGCTTGTCTCATCTTGCTTTCATCTGACCAAAAGGACGATGATGAAGTCTAAGGGCTGTGAAAAGCCCTCGTGGCATAAAGCTTCTCAAAAAGCTTTGAAATGCTAAAGTATCTTTCATAAGCAGTTAATTGATCAGAGTGAACCTCTTCCCTTGTTTGTTTTGCATCGCTGTTTGTCAGGAATACATTTCAAGGTCCACTGCTCATCAGTAATGGTTGTACAGTGGCTGCGAGAGTCTTTTTAAAAGCAAGAGCGATGATTGTTAACCGTTTCCAATCCTTCTGTTTTGCCACTTGGCTGTTCATTCTTTTTTTTTTTTTGTGGAAAACATCTGAAATGGTTCAGGGTATAAAAAGAAATGCAGCGTTGTTCATCACACCTACTACAAATGCTTTTGAGAGACGTTGTGCAAAGAACATAAGGGGTTACGTTTTTCTTTTCTTTATATATTGCAGTGACAGTTACGTGAAGTGTGAAGGTGTTGTTAGCCTCGGGCAACGACCTGCTACACTGCCGTACACAACATACTATTTTGTAAGAATGATCTTTTTCTACTATGATTAATATAATCTGTTTTGGCGACGACTCAACCAAAAAGATAATTGTCGCCTTTCCTCATTTATGAGTGGTTACAATGTCAAACACCGAGTAGAGTACAATATTCATATAATCATGCATGCTATTTCTTGAGAGTGATGACACTGATTAAGTGACCTTTATACACGCACCTATTTTTTTTTTTTCGTCACCCACTGTGCCTGAATTTTAAGCAGCTTGTTTTTAACAATTTTACGGAACCTCAAGACCACATTACATTTCTTAAACCTGTTAAAATGTAGTTGTTGCATCTCTGGCCCTGTTCAGACCTGGTATTAACATGCGTCCTGAGTGATCAGATCACAAGTGGACAGCTCTAAGTACATGTGTGAACGCATTGAGGACACATTGAGATCTGATCGCTCAGACCACATTCAGAGGTGGTCTGGGCCACATATGGCCACATTCTTTTAGCAGTATAATATTATATTATATATTTTATTGAAATATATCTTATCTATAGGCTACATATCTACAGACTATCAGACTAGGCACGCAAAGTGCATTATTATCATACTGTCGTAGATGTGTCAGTGTTTTTGTTCCGGTGCTTTGCACGGAGCTGACACCCGCTCGCTCTCTCTCTCTCATCCCCGCCTCTGAAGCTCTACGTGGTGTCGGCGGCATGGAGGTTCCCCGGGGACCGCCGGTACGGTACAATAACCTTATATTTTGATGTTAATAAAATGTACCCAAATTCAAGAATATGTAGGATATTACTACTGACATTCCTGTTATATTGCGTCACAACGTCTGCTGTTTTAGCAATGTGTTTACTGCGTGTTTATTGGCATATAGAGCGGGGAAGCGAGATCCGTTCACAAGTAGTCACTCAAAACGCACGTGGAGACGCATTCTAATGCCGGGAGTGAACAGACGTACTTAAAGCTGTCCACTTGCGATCCGATCACTCAGGACGCATGTTAATGCCAGGTCTGAACAGGGAGGGTCTCTGTCCTCTGGTTCTACAACTTCAGGACTTTCAGACCTCCAAAACAATAAAGCTGAATTCTATTAAAGACTTTAAAAAAGTGCAGATGTAGGTAAATGGCACCGATTTAAGCCGCGACCTTGAGAAAGGCTGTTAAAAGCATCCATCTCTGACATATGTTAACAGCTTTCCACATGATGGAGCATTGAAAGTCTGATAATGCCCTAAAACCCAGAAACTCTGTCTTCAGCACAAAGAGAAACATTCATACAGGAATTCATTAATGACATCCTGCGATTAATTCCTTTCACTCCTAGAAAGTTTAACGGGATTTTTCATAATAGATGTGGGCTCTAATCTTCCCCTCGTTAAACTAATCACAGAGGAGACCGAGGAGTCTCAGGCACCTGCACCGCCACACATTCACCCTAATAATGGAGGGAGCCACATTAATCACAGCAACTGGCTGCTCCACTCCGAAGCTCTACATGAGGCTTTTATGAGCTTTTGTGTTGGTAACATTGTCTTTGTCTTTACACTGCGCATCTGCAACAGGCTGCACGATGCATTCATGAACAGCAGCATCATGATATTAAAATTATAATTTTAGAGCACATTTTGCTTGATTGGGATGTGGCAGCCCTCGAGGCCCCCCCCCGCCCCCCGCCCGCTGCTTTCTTAACTAACTCGTCATTTCAAATTGTATTGAGTGCCGTTTCTCAAGTACGTCTTAATCAAGAAATCCAAAGTTTTGTGATTATTTGAAGAGGCTTTGCTCAGGGTTGTTTTCATCAAGTGGTCTATCATAGTGGGAACCTGTTGAATAGGGCGCAGCAGGGACCAAATCACTGCATTCATACTCGGTTTCTCTCTCTCTCGCTCTCTCTCACACAGAGAAAAATACCTTTTAAATGCGTGTGTATATGTGGGAAGCTGTAGAAAGAAAAAGATTGATTGATAGAGAGCAATTGTAGCCTCGACCACGAAACACTTAACGCCCCATAAAGAAAACATCGATCTCGGTTAAGAAATACGAAGAAGGCGGCTTAAAAGCCATTGATTATGAATGTAAGAATGGAACAATAACAATGGAAGTGGCAAAGATCCTTTTTAAAATCATCAGATAGTTTATGGCACATTTTCTCAGATAATTTAGTTAATACTATTGGAGGCTTAGATTTCCTTATAAAATGTGATTATCCAGCCTTCACCGAATGTTGTACAAACATAATTTTACACCTCATTGCATGCCACTGTGGAACAACAGATATATTCCTCACAACCTTGTTCTGTAAAGAATGGATGGACTGAAATATCTGGTCAGTTTTGGATCTGTTGTTGGATCTGTGTTAAATTCGTTTTTTTCCTGTCACCCTAAACCTTTTTCACCCCTGCTAATGCTATAACCAAACCATTCTTACTGTTGGCCAAAGGAGTGATTTTACATACTAATTCAATATTAACATTACCAAATCTGTATATTAGCGAATTCAAATTATTTTTTTGGATAAAAAAAGGAAAAACCACCTCATCAGACAGACGTTGACCAAACCAATTCAACAGAGTATGTGATTTTAAAGACATGGATCCTGCCAAAGTACTATTGTTGAACCGTTGTACTATTAAAAACGTTTTCCATTATCCTATATTACCCAAAGCTAGAGAAATGAATTTCAAATGAATCTAATATTTTTTTCTTCTCGACAATTCCTTATATTAAGATTCAGTTTTGAAAGTAATGTCTGTTTAATGTCTCTTTGTAATACAGATATTGAAACCGCAGAGCTTATTTTCTCTTTCTGTTGTCAACTCTAGTGGAAACAAATGGAAGAATGATTTAGACCAAAGAATTTATCTGTTGAACTCCAATCACATGTCGACGTAATGCTTGGACTGGTTAAGGAAGAGAAAGTACAAAAAAATGTGCTGATTAACACAATTCTCATAATGGCAAAACATCATTCACAAAGCCACCCATTTTTAATGTTCTTTTGTAATGAACTTGGTTATATTGTAAATCCATGAAATATATTAGTTTAAGAACAAAGTAATAGAGCTCGAATGTACTGACGTTTGATTTAAATATAGAAGACCATTTATATTTATGTATTTAAATATGATTTTGAATAGTTTACAATGATAAAACATGCGTGTCTGTGAGCGTGTGCACAGGAAACCAAATTCGGGATTATTAGCAAATGAGTACCTCTCTTGCTGTTAAGCTGCTGGTACTCCGTCGCCTGCGGCCCACATTTGTAATTACTGGAGAATGCGTTGATAGATTGGACTCCTCGTACAGCGGGCTGAGGGCTTCTCGTGAGCCAAACAGCTGTTCAGGAGGCTTGTAAGAAAAGCCAATCTCTTGATCTGATGGATGCTTATATTTCTGTTACATCGACCAGATGACAACAGATATCAAACCGTGACGTGTGACTCATTCCTTTGATGGACTTCTCTTGTATTTTACTTGTCGTCTGTGTCATATTGATTCTGTGCTAATTACTTACAGAGGTCGACCTAAAGTATGATCCTACAAGTCACCTTTATGGCTGACAGCTCAGCTGAAAACAGAATAGTGGTCTTCTGAGAGAGACAAAGGGATGGATCCTGTGAAGGAATTGGATTTGCCAGCCCAAAGGGTCTGTATGAAAAGTATTAGTGGAGAAGAGGGGGTCAGAAAAGGGGGAGGTTATTGTCATTTTTATTTTGAGAGCAGAGGAGGGCTTTTTATTTTTTTTTACTCAGTCTAAAATTATATTCTAATTCAGCTTTACAGTGTAGTAAATAAGTAGTTTTAATACCGCCAGTGCCATGGTTCATAAAGGTGCATCAGGGTTTTATTAGGAGTAATCCACTGATTTAGCATTGCAGCCCTATAACATGGTCACACTCAGGATGACAAATGTGTAATGTAACCTCAAGCAGAGAGACACTTCTTTCTAACTCCACACCCCCAGCTTTCATTTTTCAAACTTGTAGTCTTTAGCCCAATTTATCATATTTCAATCAGCTCCCTTTGGAGCCACAACAGGTCTTTATTAGGGCAGTCAAAGTTACGCAAATTCGTTTTAATGCCACTAATTTCTGTAATGCATCATATGAAACTAGAAAACCTGAGGAATACATTGGTACCAACCATGTCATACTAGCTTGGTGCGAAGGAGGTTAGATAACGCTCCAAAGTTACGCTAAATTTAGGTGAGGAAAAGCTGGCATGGCCATTTTCAATGGGGTCCCTTGACCTCTGACCTTAATATATGTGAATGAAAATGGGTTCTATGGGTACCCACGAGTCTCCCCTTTACAGACATGCCCACTTTATGATAATCACATGCAGTTTGGGGCAAGTCATAGTCAAGTCAGCACACTGACATTGGTGACACACATTAAAAGTTCCATCAGATCAAGATTTAAACTGTGTTACACAATTAAACTAGTCAAGAGGAGGGTTCAAAGAAAGACTAACCCTGGGGAGGGCCTTACTTTTTTATTAAGTGAAATATAAGGTTCAGCGCCCCGATCATTTTCATACGCTCCATACGACTCTCAGCTGGCAGATGGCACCCAGTTTGAATCCCTGTCTCAGTTCCTCAGCAGGGAATGTCAGAGTATTTGCCGCCTTGTGAAACATCCAGTGAAACTGCTACTGCTTCAGAGCTCTTTGCACTTCTGGCATTTCGTAAACACCTCAGGCAACCAGGAGGTCTGATTATCTGTGTTACAGCAGGCGTCTGTCACATAAAGCAGCAGGGCCAAATTGCCAAATCCATTACCAGAATCTCTGCATAATCATCATCTAAATAATCCTCTTTTCCTTCCTTCTTTAGTTTTGGGTTATATAATTTTAACTCAGCACTGACAGGTTGTGCACCGTCAGCTAAGATGCTGTGTTCTGTGAAAAGCCTCACTTACAGTATGTAGGTGTCTGCCGTTGAGACGCAGAAACTTCTGTTATGTTGAAAGATTTTCGTGGCTGCAATGTTGTGGCGTAATGGAGCTCAAGTCGTGCTTTTATCCAAGCTGGCAAACAAGATAATTGTGTTCCACCGGCCAAGCAACAAATCTGAGGAGCAAGACACTCTCTCACTTTACAGTAAATCATCTCACAAAGTCACATAACAAGTATCATCCAGATGAAACGGAAAATAAGCTGCTGGATGCTCTGAGCTTTTGACAAGGGAATAGTAGCATTGCAAAGCTGAGAGCTGTTATGAACGCTTCAGCAAGACTCCCTCTCTGTTCTCGTTTCCATCTGTTAATTTGCTCGAGTGCACGAGCAACCATTAGTTAAGGTCAGTAGATGAGAGCGTTTCATTATCTTGCGTGTCACTCTGAAACGAGTCTACGGCATCTCTGTGTGTGACTGTACATATTTGATAGCGAACGGCCTGTTGCATGTGCATTCAAGCTCTTAGAGGGAACAAATGATTGCGAAATCCAGAAGAAAACTGTTTCTGTAGGGGCAAACATCACCGTTACACTTCAGTTTGTCTGACTGTTCAATAAAGAGCTTTGGTATTCACATTTTAATGAGGCAAACGCGCAGTCTAGCCGAGTCAGGAGCCAGCTCATGGCGTTTGACTAAATTATGCATTTTGTCGCCGTTTCATTTGTCTGCACAGTAAACATATGGGCAGAACCATGTATATTTCATAGGGGACATGCTGTATTTATGCTCTGTAGCTCAGAGTCTTCAATGTCACCGTCTGTTTGGTCCCCTGATGGGAGCTATATGATGTCTTGTATCGCAGCTTCTGAACTATTCAGACTGAACGTCTCTCGTTCCAGTCACTTGAGTGATGTCCTTCGACATCCACAGGAGTCTGAAAGAGAATCGAGGGTGACTGACGCCTTCTAATTAAGGTTTCTATTCTCTGAGACATAATCAGTCTTTCAGCAGAGAATGATTTCAGCCCTTTAATGTGTGCAAGAAATTAAATGAAAGACCAGTTGAACATGTAATCAATGGACCATAATGCAAAAAAAGTACAAGAATGTGTCGTTTTCAAAATCTTCTGCGGGCCTCACGGCCATGTGTCATTTAAATATTAACCGCTTCTGTAATAATGTAATAAGTGGGTATCACCCAATCATGACTCTTTGTACTCGACTTTTACTGCAGTGTGACCAGTGCAGTCGAGAGTACACAATCTATATTCAATGAGAATCTGAATTCTTTTAAAAAGATAGTACACTGGTTTATTTGATTCCTTTTTTTTTCCTCCAAGGTGGGTTTACAAAAACTGAGATGAAAGTGGTAGCCTGAATTTGTGTCAGTCAGGGCTTTGGGCCTGTGTGACACAGGAAGGGTGGTGATATTCTTTGTATTTGTCTTACTGTCAACAAATCATGCGAAAAGACAAAAGCCAACAATTGATCTTGCTAAAAAATATTATGTGTTTAGCTGAAGCCTAATGCATCTTAATCCCCTGTGCCATAGAGCTCCATTGTTGTCCAAAAACTATTTAAAACACATAAATGATCAGCCCGTTCTCATTTCCAGGGTGTCAAATATAAACGCTTTGTCACGGCCGTCTGCGTTTGATACCGCTGCACAACGCACCCTTTAGCGAGACGCAATGTAGACCAATCGGCGTCATGTCCCGTTCACAACATCAGGTCACATTTTCACTGTACAAACGTAGTCATTTTAAGCCCAATCATGTTGTTTTTTTCCTAAACCTAACTATAGTGGTTGTATTGCCTAAACCTAAGCAAGTGTTTTTGTTTAATCTACAACATGAAGCAAGTGTTTACTGCAACCAAAAAGTGATGCCGGTGTCTGACGAAGCGTCAATATGAGACGAGTTGGGATGAGAACGTGTTGCATGATGCACTGGATGACGTGTTCCTTCATTATGATGAACATTGGCACTGTAGTTTATTTTGAGTTGATCCCACATACACTGTCCTGCTGCTGTAAATACTAACTTGAGCACCAAATCTGCTGCTGAAAATAGTCCCCAAAAATAATGCACTACTTACTCCTGTTTGAAAACAGTTTCCTTAAAAACTACAATAACCAGCTGTTTTCAGAAAATATCAATCTTTTTTTTTTCAAAAATTAAAGCATATATTAATGTTTGTTTGTTTTTTCCTTCTTTTTAAAGATTTACATCCTCAGGAGGAATCAATGGTCATGGGGCTGTCTTTTCAAAGGATTTGTTGACAATAAAAAATATATAATATCACTGGCCGTATTTTTTAATTGATACATTGTAAAATTAGCTAATTCTCCAATGCATCTGGTGACCAGAAACCCCAATATTATCCCTGATTTATTTCATAATGTGCTTTCATTTACACACGCACACTTTAGATGTGTCCCATTTGTCCCTGTGACCGGTGGCCTCTGACCATCAGAGGCTTCCAGGCCAACAAATCACATGTCTAACTCCCATGAGGCCTCACTGGCATTTACAAAGAGTATACATGTTAACAACATCTGTAATTACCATGGAAAACAAAATATTAGATTAAAACCGAAAGTTATTTACAGCAATATTTCAAATTAAAAGCACTTACAAGATACAACTTATGCTATTCCATATGACAGTTGTATAAATGTTTTCAAAAGACTAAAGCAGTTATTACACCTATACAAAAAGGTACTTTAAATACTGTATCTGATGAAACACAAGATATGAAAACATTTAAAGATCAAGCACTTTTCTCAACAAAACAATTCACTTTTTGCAAAAAGAACATAATGCTGAATAAGGCATTACGGTACATATATTCAATCAGCTGAACATATTGTCGACCACACTGCAGAAAACATTTACAAATGCTCTTCCTACAGTGACAGTGAAAGGTGACAGTTAACAATAATTATTTTTGAAGATTTCATTTATAGCACTTAGTGTAAATACATGGTTATATTTGATTTTACTAATTGGTTACAGGTGAAGCTTTATGGTACAACAGCTTGACAGCACATTGAAACAAAATAAATCACATTATCACTTAATATGTTGTTACAGAACAATATTATCTTTACACTTGATATATAGATGCCTTTTTAAACAAATCTGCATTGCTGCAGTGGCAATATAAGAGGCATCGTTTTGACTGTTCTCTCAAAATGTGCAAAAAAACATCTCCTTACTGCCCTAATTGCCTCCTGCAAGTTTCCAAAGATCATCAGTGGAAACTTGTCCATTAGCCGTAATATGTGTAGGAAGCTTCCTGTTCCTAATGCGTTTGATCCGATTCAGAATGGCCTCTGTGCCAGTTTGAGGTCATTTAGTCTCGGCTATGAGTTGAAACAGCAGTGTCACGTTCCCCCTCAGTTCCTCAGTTTACTGTCGGCTGAATGTTTTTTGGTTGTGCAAGAAAAAACCAGAGCAGCCTAACTGCTAGAGGAGTAGAAACGATGAGTCAGCTGAAAACTGATGTTCATGGTGAATATACGCTGGAAGCCTCCGTCATCTCTGCCTAATCGTGAAGGCCGTAGTTTCATGTGATCAAAGGTGTCTTTCACAAGGATCTTTCATGACGTATCGGTTGAATAAAAGCGGAAAAAATGACACTGAAACATGGCGCAGTGGTCCCACTGAGTTTCACCTCCTTTAAAATTGTTCTTGATTATGCGGGTGGCCTTCGTCTGTAATTATTTCTCCTCTTACCATCACAAGAAGGAGCATGAAATTGGATACATCCTTTAATTTAAATATTGCAGAGACAAAGAAAATAATAGTCTCAGCTGAACATTCACATTATTGGATTTTCATTACCTCCGCAGTGAGGTTGAGTGCCGATACTATTACCAGTCTACAGTGCATTCAGACAGTATTAGGATGGAGACACATTTTTTCGTTGCATTGGCTCTGCGCTCCTTTGGACGTGAAATGGAACAATTCAAGGTTAAACTCCTGACTTAAAGTAAATTCAGCTTTAAAGACGCTATAAAAAACAATTTTTATATTAACAATGGGTGAAATTACTATGTGTAATGTAAACGAAGTCACTGATAGTGACAAACCCACAGAGAATTATCACTCGATTCAGCAGTTTCCTTTGGCTTTATGAAGCGTAACTTATAGTGTCTTTCAGCTTATTGTTTTGGTTTTCTGGCCCTCAACTTTACTGTTTCGGTTCACTCCCACTGCTGTCATAGTGCCGTTTTCAGCGAAAAGGGTCTAAAAACTGGCTGTATAAAACACCAAACAGTAGACAGACACAGTTAGCGACTAGCTGGTGAACATAGTGGAGCATTTAGCAGCTAAAGAGCCAGATATTTCCCTCGGTGGCTACCAAAACAGCCAAAAAGGTCGCCAAAAAAGTGGTTCAATCAGGGGTGACTTCATTTAGAGTGAAAAATATATTTAATACATGGCGCACGATAAAGTCAGAATTGTGGAGAGTCTTTAGTGATTGGACCCCATCGTGACGTTGTCATATTTTATATTATTTGTCTGTTTAATTTGAAGGTGTCACATCAACGATTTGTAGTCCTTTATAAATGATGCCCCAAGTTTAGGGAATAGAAAGTGATTTTACAAGCTAACTTAAATCTTAAAGTCATCAAATGTAATATTTAGCTGAAGATAAAGTCTGTGACCCACAGACATCAGCAGACAGCAGTATAATCCCTGTTGGCCCTCTGCCAGCGCTGTACTGCAGCCATCGTCACTTCTTGCTGCTACAGGGGATTTTCAGTCTGGTCTTCATCAAGTGGAATACGTGATCTGTTGGATTGAGGTCACCTGACTGGCTCGGCCAATCATACATCGGCCACTGTTTGGCCATAAAAAGACTCCTCTTGGTGGCCTTGTCTGTGTGTTTAGGATCATTGTCCTGCCTGACAATCTGAGCATTGTGGAGCTGTGTATACACAGAGTCCTACATTGTTCACCTAATATGGATGTGAAGACCTATAAACACCCTTAATGCTTAGTCAGCACATTAACCTCCTATTTTTTTTATTGTGCTGAGGCAAAACAATAAAAAGCATACCACTATCCCAATACTTTGACTGCACTGTATGTGTTTGTTCATGTGGTTGCATTATGCATGTGCTTTATGCACACTCCAAGGATGTACAATTATATTCGTTTCTTCATGCCCAGGCACACTCAGGCATGTTTGTGATCATCGTGAACAACAATCCTTCGAGAATTGTGTCTCACAAGTTTCATTGTATGAGACCAAAGACACAATCGATAATTTACATAAATGGCAGGCCAAAAGCCTACATCTGCGGACTCAGACTCCAGTGGTAGAGAACTGTGTGACCTCAGTCTGGAGGTCATCCTGAACTGTTCTTCCCCCCCACTGATCCATGCCTAGTCAGGCCGGCGGTCTCTGTGTCGTCGCAGGAGCACAAACGGAGACAGGCTCCCTTGTGCTATTGCGCGCTCTGGAGAAGCTGTTCTGCTCCAGGCGGGAGCGATAGGGCAGGCAGAAATCCCTAAAGCACCTTTTGAAGTTCTCATCCAAGAAGGCGTACAGCACCGGGTTGAGACTGCTGTTGGTGTAGCCCAGCGCGATGCACAGATGCCAGCAGGCCACCACCAGGAGGTTCTTGCGGTCAATATCCACCATGGTCTTGACAATGATGAAGATGTGGATGGGAGTCCAGCAGACGATGAAGGCCGCCACGACCACCAGGACCATGCGGGTGATCCTTCGCATGTTCCTGTCCTTCTCTTTGGAGCCGGATAGCAGACGGACACTTTTGAGCCGCAGGATCATCAGACCATAGCAGATGGTGATGACCAGGACGGGAACCACGAAGGCAAAGATGAACACGCAGATTTTCATCACTGTGTCCCAGTACCACTCAGGTTTGGGGAATCTGAGTTCGCAGGCAGTGTTTCCTGAGGAGTTAAGACAATTAGAAGTTTAATAGAGGGCCATGTGGAGAGGCCAATTCAAGTTAATAACCCAGCTAAAATGTTCTCTTTTATGGCTTGATTACTCCCCGAAATCAACGCTTATCGCTTAAAAGCTTGTGCTGATAAGTGAAGTTTTTGCACAGTGATGGTAATTTTCAGCATTTTTTCTTCAACAATAGAAATCTCTCACCTTTAACCGTCACCTTGGTAACAGCCATGATCATCACAGGGACTCCGACGGCAGAGGAGAGGATCCATATGCAGACGTTGATGAGCTTGGCTTTGGCAGGCGTGCGGAAGTCCAGGGCTCTCACCGGATGACAAACGGCGATGTAGCGGTCCACGCTCATCATAGTGAGCGTGAAGATGCTGGTGAACATGTTGTAGTAGTCGATAGCGATGACCACTTTACATAAAACCTCCCCAAAGGGCCATGTGCTCATCAGGTACTTGGCGCTCTGGAAGGGGAGGGTGCTGGTGGCGAGAGCGTCTGCAAGAGCCAGGTTGAAGATGTAGATGTTGGTGGCAGTCTTCATCTTGGTGTACCTGGTTGGTTGGAAGAAAAGCATGGGATGCTTTTAACTGATTCTTACTAACACATGCTTTTAACTGATTCTTACTAACACACAGGGGAACTGTTGTTAACGGGAAGAGATTGAATTTTTTTGAAGATCTGCCTTCTGCTGTGTTCCAAAAAAGATGCCGAGTGTGGTCGACTCACGATTTCCATTAAAACGTTTCAACGTTTGAAACCAATTTATTGTTTGATCTAATCTATTTCCCCTCAAACTAATGATCTCGTATTTCCTCTCAAATAATATCGAACTGATCAAAGAGCTATTTAGATGCATAATGTTTTTATGGCACAATACTAAATGCATAAAAGCCAAAGTGGCTGTAAGCTTCCATTAAACTGCACGTTTTTTTTGGACATTTTAATGAAATACTATACTATGACTTTTTTAATGACATTTATTATGACATACTATATTATAGCGTTTGTATTACATTTTTTGACATACCATGCTATGACTTTTTTTCAACATAATATACTATGGAATACCATACTCTGAATTTTTTCAACATTCTATACTATGACTTTTTTTTTACATGGATAGCATTACTTTTTTCAACATACTATACTCTATAATGTCTTTTACATGATTTTTTTTCGACATGCTATACCACGACTTATATTTGACATACTATACTATGGCTTTTTTATGACTTTTTTTTGACATACTGTAATATGATTTTTTTTTAACATTTTTGACATACTAAACTCTAACTTTTTTTTTGTTTGTTTTTTTGACATACATGCTGACATTTTTAAGACTTTTTTTGACATACTACAGTATACTATGATTTTTTTCGACATACTATACTATGCCTTTCGTATGCTATACTATGGCTTTTTTTTTTAACTTTTTCTGACATGTTATACTATGACTTTTTTTGACATGCTATACTATACATTTTTTCGAGATCCTAAACTCTGATTTTTTTATGACATTTTTCTACATACTATATTTCTACTTTTTTATGACTTCTTAGACATACTATACTATGTTTTTTCGACATACTATAGTATGACTTTTTTGTGACTTTTTTCAACATACTATACTATATCTTGTCGACGTACTATACTTTGACTTTTTCTACATAAAATACTGACTTTTTATGTCTTTTTCGACATATTATGCTATGACTTTTTCGACACACTATATTATGACTTTTTATTACCTTTTTCCAACATACTTTATTATGACTTTTTTCGACATACTATTCTATGACTTTTTCATCACTTTTTTCATCATACTATACTGTGACTTTTTTATGAATTTTTCCAAAATACTATACTATGAGTTTTTTATCACTTTTTTCGACATACTATACTATGACATTTTCATCACTTTTATCATCATACTACAACTTTTTCGACATACTATACTATGAGTTTTCCATCACTTTTTTCAATATACTATATTATGACTTTTTTCGACATACTATACTATGACTTTTTTTCGACATACCATACTATGACTTTTTTTTACAAAAATTTTCGACATACTATACTATGACTTTTTTTCGACATACTATACTATGACTTTCTTTCGACATACTATACTATGACTTTTTTTTTACAAAATGTTTCAACATACTATACTTAAACTTTTTTTCGACATACTATACTATGACTTTTCTTACAAAATTTTTCGACATACTATACAATTACTTTTTTTCGACATACTATACTATGACTTTTTTTCATAAAATTTTTTCGCCATACTATACTATGACATTTCATCACTTTTATCATCATACTACAACTTTTTCGACATACTATACTATGAGTTTTCTATCACTTTTTTCGATATACTATATTATGACTTTTTTCGACATACTATACTATGACTTTTTTCGACATACCATACTATGACTTTTTTTTACAAAAATTTTCGACATACTATACTATGACTTTTTTTCAACTTACTAAACTGACTTTTTTTCGACATTCTATACTATGACTTCATTTTGACATACTATACTATGACTTTTTTTTTACAACATTTTTCGACATACTATATGTTTTACTTTTTTATGACTTCTTAGACATACTATACTATATTTTTTCGACATACTATAGTGTGACTTTTTTATGAATTTTTCCAAAATACTATACAATGAGTTTTTTATCACTTTTTTCGACATACTATACTATGACTTTTTTTTTTTTCACTTTTTTCGTCATACTATACTATGACATTTTCATCACTTTTATCATCATACTACAACTTTTACGACATACGATATTATGAGTTTTCTATCACTTTTTTTGATATACTATATTATGACTTTTTCCAACATACTATACTATGACTTCTTTTCGACATACCATACTATGACTTTTTTTCATAAAAATTTTCGACATACTATACTATGACTTTTTTTCGACATACTCCACTATGACTTTTTTTTACAATTTTTTTCGGGATACTATACTATGACTTTTCTTCAACATAATAAACTAACTTTTTTTCGACATACTATACTATGGCTTTTTTTACGACATACTATACAATTACTTTTTTTTACAAATTTTTCCACAAACTATACCAAGACTTTTTCTCGATATACTATGCAATGACTTTTTTTTTACAACATTTTTCGACATAATATATTATGACTTATTTTCGACATACTATACTATGACTTTCTTTATAAAAAAATTTCGACATACTATACTATGACTTTTTTTCGACATACTATACTATGACTTTTTTTTCACAAAATTTTTTGACATACTATACTATGACTTGTTTTTACAGAATTTTTCAAAATTCTATACGATGACTTTTTTACAAAATCTTTCGTCCTACTATACTATGACTTTTTTCGACATACTATACTATGACTTTTTTTTGAAATCCTATACTATGACTTTTTACAAAACATTTCGACATACTATACTATGACTTTTTTAAACATAATTTTCACAAAACTGAGTTTTTTTTCCACCAAATGAATCGACAGACTATACTATGCCTTTTTTCATTAAAATTTTCGACATTCTATACTATGACATTTTTTAACGAATATTTTCGGCATGCTATAGTATGACTTTTTTCATGAAAATTTTCGAAAATATTCGTAAAAAACTGTCATAGTATAGAATGTCGAAAATGTTTATGAAAACAGGCATAGTATAGTCTGTCGATTAATTTGGTGGAAAAAAAATTCAGTTTAAATTTTCGTCAATTTTCATGAAAAGTCATACTATAGTATGACTTTTTTCATGAAAATGTCGAAATTTTAAACTGAGTTTTTTTTCCACCAAATGAATCGACAGACTATACTATGCCTTTTTTCATTAAAATTTTCGACATTCTATACTATGACATTTTTTTACGAATATTTTCGACATGCTATAGTATGACTTTTTTCATGAAAATATTCGTAAAAAAATGTCATAGTACAGAATGTCGAACATTTTCATGAAAACAGGCATAGTATAGTCTGTCGATTAATTTGGTGGAAAAAAAACTCAGTTTAAATTTTCGTCAATTTTCATGAAAAGTCATACTATAGTATGACTTTTTTCATGAAAATGTTGAAATTTTAAACTGAGTTTTTTTTCCACCAAATGAATCGACAGACTATACTATGCCTTTTTTCATTAAAATTTTCGACATTCTATACTATGACATTTTTTTACGAATATTTTCGGCATGCTATAGTATGACTTTTTTCATGAAAATTTTCGAAAATATTCGTAAAAAACTGTCATAGTATAGAATGTCGAACATTTTCATGAAAGCAGGCATAGTATAGTCTGTCGATTAATTTGGTGGAAAAAAAACTCAGTTTAAATATTTGTCAATTTTCATGAAAAGTCATACTATAGTATGACTTTTTTCATGAAAATGTTGAAATTTTAAACTGAGTTTTTTTTCCACCAAATGAATCGACAGACTATACTATGCCTTTTTTCATTAAAATTTTCGACATTCTATACTATGACATTTTTTTACGAATATTTTCGGCATGCTATAGTATGACTTTTTTCATGAAAATTTTCGAAAATATTCGTAAAAAACTGTCATAGTATAGAATGTCGAAAATGTTTATGAAAACAGGCATAGTATAGTCTGTCGATTAATTTGGTGGAAAAAAAATTCAGTTTAAATTTTCGTCAATTTTCATGAAAAGTCATACTATAGTATGACTTTTTTCATGAAAATGTCGAAATTTTAAACTGAGTTTTTTTTCCACCAAATGAATCGACAGACTATACTATGCCTTTTTTCATTCAAATTTTCGACATTCTATACTATGACATTTTTTTACGAATATTTTCGACATGCTATAGTATGACTTTTTTCATGAAAATATTCGTAAAAAAATGTCATAGTACAGAATGTCGAACATTTTCATGAAAACAGGCATAGTATAGTCTGTTGATTAATTTGGTGGAAAAAAAACTCAGTTTAAATTTTCGTCAATTTTCATGAAAAGTCATACTATAGTATGACTTTTTTCATGAAAATGTTGAAATTTTAAACTGAGTTTTTTTTCCACCAAATGAATCGACAGACTATACTATGCCTTTTTTCATTAAAATTTTCGACATTCTATACTATGACATTTTTTTACGAATATTTTCGACATGCTATAGTATGACTTTTTTCATGAAAATATTCGTAAAAAAATGTCATAGTATAGAATGTCGAACATTTTCATGAAAACAGGCATAGTATAGTCTGTCGATTAATTTGGTGGAAAAAAAACTCAGTTTAAATTTTTGTCAATTTTCATGAAAAGTCATACTATAGTATGACTTTTTTCATGAAAATATTCGTAAAAAAATGTCATAGTATAGAATGTCGAACATTTTCATGAAAACAGGCATAGTATAGTCTGTCGATTAATTTGGTGGAAAAAAAACTCAGTTTAAATTTTTGTCAATTTTCATGAAAAGTCATACTATAGCATGACTTTTTTCATGAAAATGTCGAAATTTTAAACTGAGTTTTTTTTCCACCAAATGAATCGACAGACTATTCTATGCCTTTTTTCATTAAAATTTTCGACATTCTATACTATGACATTTTTTTACGAATATTTTCGGCATGCTATAGTATGACTTTTTTCATGAAAATGTCGAAATTTTAAACTGAGTTTTTTTTCCACCAAATGAATCGACAGACTATACTATGCCTTTTTTCATCAAAATTTTCGACATTCTATACTATGACATTTTTTTACGAATATTTTCGACATGCTATAGTATGACTTTTTTCATGAAAATATTCGTAAAAAAATGTCATAGTACAGAATGTCGAACATTTTCATGAAAACAGGCATAGTATAGTCTGTCGATTAATTTGGTGGAAAAAAAACTCAGTTTAAAATTTCGTCAATTTTCATGAAAAGTCATACTATAGTATGACTTTTTTCATGAAAATGTTGAAATTTTAAACTGAGTTTTTTTTCCACCAAATGAATCGACAGACTATACTATGCCTTTTTTCATTAAAATTTTCGACATTCTATACTATGACATTTTTTTACGAATATTTTCGACATGCTATAGTATGACTTTTTTCATGAAAATATTCGTAAAAAAATGTCATAGTATAGAATGTCGAACATTTTCATGAAAACAGGCATAGTATAGTCTGTCGATTAATTTGGTGGAAAAAAAACTCAGTTTAAATTTTTGTCAATTTTCATGAAAAGTCATACTATAGTATGACTTTTTTCATGAAAATGTCGAAATTTTAAACGGAGTTTTTTTTCCACCAAATGAATCGACAGACTATTCTATGCCTTTTTTCATTAAAATTTTCGACATTCTATACTATGACATTTTTTTACGAATATTTTCGGCATGCTATAGTATGACTTTTTTCATGAAAATGTCGAAATTTTAAACTGAGTTTTTTTTCCACCAAATGAATCGACAGACTATACTATGCCTTTTTTCATTAAAATTTTCGACATTCTATACTATGACATTTTTTTACGAATATTTTCGGCATGCTATAGTATGACTTTTTTCATGAAAATTTTCGAAAATATTCGTAAAAAACTGTCATAGTATAGAATGTCGAAAATGTTTATGAAAACAGGCATAGTATAGTCTGTCGATTCATTTGGTGGAAAAAAAATTCAGTTTAAATTTTCGTCAATTTTCATGAAAAGTCATACTATAGTATGACTTTTTTGAAAATGTCGAAATTTTAAACTGAGTTTTTTTTCCACCAAATGAATCGACAGACTATACTATGCCTTTTTTCATTAAAATTTTCGACATTCTATACTATGACATTTTTTTACGAATATTTTCGACATGCTATAGTATGACTTTTTCATGAACTTTTTCATGAAAATATTCGTAAAAAAATGTCATAGTACAGAATGTCGAAAATTTTCATGAAAACAGGCATAGTATAGTCTGTCGATTAATTTGGTGGAAAAAAAACTCAGTTTAAATTTTCGTCAATTTTCATGAAAAGTCATACTATAGTATGACTTTTTTCATGAAAATGTTGAAATTTTAAACTGAGTTTTTTTTCCACCAAATGAATCGACAGACTATACTATGCCTTTTTTCATTAAAATTTTCGACATTCTATACTATGACATTTTTTTACGAATATTTTCGGCATGCTATAGTATGACTTTTTTCATGAAAATATTCGTAAAAAACTGTCATAGTATAGAATGTCGAACATTTTCATGAAAACAGGCATAGTATAGTCTGTCGATTAATTTGGTGGGAAAAAAACTCAGTTTAAATTTTTGTCAATTTTCATGAAAAGTCATACTATAGTATGACTTTTTTCATGAAAATGTTGAAATTTTAAACTGAGTTTTTTTTCCACCAAATGAATCGACAGACTATACTCTGCCTTTTTTCATTAAAATTTTCGACATTCTATACTATGACATTTTTTTACGAATATTTTCGGCATGCTATAGTATGACTTTTTTCATGAAAATTTTCGAAAATATTCGTAAAAAACTGTCATAGTATAGAATGTCGAAAATGTTTATGAAAACAGGCATAGTATAGTCTGTCGATTAATTTGGTGGAAAAAAAATTCAGTTTAAATTTTCGTCAATTTTCATGAAAAGTCATACTATAGTATGACTTTTTTCATGAAAATGTCGAAATTTTAAACTGAGTTTTTTTTCCACCAAATGAATCGACAGACTATACTATGCCTTTTTTCATTAAAATTTTCGACATTCTATACTATGACATTTTTTTACGAATATTTTCGACATGCTATAGTATGACTTTTTTCATGAAAATATTCGTAAAAAAATGTCATAGTACAGAATGTCGAACATTTTCATGAAAACAGGCATAGTATAGTCTGTCGATTAATTTGGTGGAAAAAAAACTCAGTTTAAATTTTCGTCAATTTTCATGAAAAGTCATACTATAGTATGACTTTTTTCATGAAAATGTTGAAATTTTGAACTGAGTTTTTTTTCCACCAAATGAATCGACAGACTATACTATGCCTTTTTTCATTAAAATTTTCGACATTCTATACTATGACATTTTTTTACGAATATTTTCGGCATGCTATAGTATGACTTTTTTCATGAAAATATTCGTAAAAAACTGTCATAGTATAGAATGTCGAACATTTTCATGAAAACAGGCATAGTATAGTCTGTCGATTAATTTGGTGGAAAAAAAACTCAGTTTAAATTTTTGTCAATTTTCATGAAAAGTCATACTATAGTATGACTTTTTTCATGAAAATGTCGAAATTTTAAACTGAGTTTTTTTTCCACCAAATGAATCGACAGACTATACTATGCCTTTTTTCATAAAAATTTTCGACATTCTATACTATGACAATTTTTTACGAATATTTTTGAAAATTTTCATGAAAAAAGTCATACGAAAATATTCGTAAAAAATTGTCATAGTATAGAATGTCGAACATTTTCATGAAAAAAGGCATAGTATAGTCTGTCGATTGATTTGGTGGAAAAAAAACTCAGTTTAAAATTTTGTCAATTTTCAAAAAAGTCATACTATAGCATGACTTTTTTCATGAAAATGTCGAAATTTTAAACTGAGTTTTTTTTCCACCAAATGAATCGACAGACTATACTATGCCTTTTTTCATTAAAATTTTCGACATTCTATACTATGACATTTTTTTACGAATATTTTCGACATGTTATAGTATGACTTTTTTCATGAAAATATTCGTAAAAAAATGTCATAGTACAGAATGTCGAACATTTTCATGAAAACAGGCATAGTATAGTCTGTCGATTAATTTGGTGGAAAAAAAACTCAGTTTAAATTTTCGTCAATTTTCATGAAAAGTCATACTATAGTATGACTTTTTTCATGAAAATGTTGAAATTTTAAACTGAGTTTTTTTTCCACCAAATGAATCGACAGACTATACTATGCCTTTTTTCATTAAAATTTTCGACATTCTATACTATGACATTTTTTTACGAATATTTTCGACATGCTATAGTATGACTTTTTTCATGAAAATATTCGTAAAAAAATGTCATAGTATAGAATGTCGAACATTTTCATGAAAACAGGCATAGTATAGTCTGTCGATTAATTTGGTGGAAAAAAAACTCAGTTTAAATTTTTGTCAATTTTCATGAAAAGTCATACTATACTATGACTTTTTTCATGAAAATGTCGAAATTTTAAACTGAGTTTTTTTTCCACCAAATGAATCGACAGACTATTCTATGCCTTTTTTCATTAAAATTTTCGACATTCTATACTATGACATTTTTTTACGAATATTTTCGGCATGCTATAGTATGACTTTTTTCATGAAAATGTTGAAATTTTAAACTGAGTTTTTTTTCCACCAAATGAATCGACAGACTATACTATGCCTTTTTTCATGAAAATTTTCGACATTCTATACTATGACATTTTTTTACGAATATTTTCGACATGCTATAGTATGACTTTTTTCATGAAAATATTCGTAAAAAAATGTCATAGTATAGAATGTCGAACATTTTCATGAAAACAGGCATAGTATAGTCTGTCGATTAATTTGGTGGAAAAAAAACTCAGTTTAAATTTTTGTCAATTTTCATGAAAAGTCATACTATAGTATGACTTTTTTCATGAAAATGTCGAAATTTTAAACTGAGTTTTTTTTCCACCAAATTAATCGACAGACTATACTATGCCTTTTTTCATTAAAATTTTCGACATTCTATACTATGACATTTTTTTACGAATATTTTCGACATGCTATAGTATGACTTTTTTCATGAAAATGTCGAAATTTTAAACTGAGTTTTTTTTCCACCAAATGAATCGACAGACTATACTATGCCTTTTTTCATTAAAATTTTCGACATTCTATACTATGACATTTTTTTACGAATATTTTCGACATGCTATAGTATGACTTTTTTCATGAAAATATTAGTAAAAAAATGTCATAGTATAGAATGTCGAACATTTTCATGAAAACAGGCATAGTATAGTCTGTCGATTAATTTGGTGGAAAAAAAACTCAGTTTAAATTTTTGTCAATTTTCATGAAAAGTCATACTATAGTATGACTTTTTTCATGAAAATGTCGAAATTTTAAACTGAGTTTTTTTTCCACCAAATGAATCGACAGACTATTCTATGCCTTTTTTCATTAAAATTTTCGACATTCTATACTATGACATTTTTTTACGAATATTTTCGACATGCTATAGTATGACTTTTTTCATGAAAATGTCGAAATTTTAAACTGAGTTTTTTTTCCACCAAATGAATCGACAGACTATACTATGCCTTTTTTCATTAAAATTTTCGACATTCTATACTATGACATTTTTTTACGAATATTTTCGACATGCTATAGTATGACTTTTTTCATGAAAATATTCGTAAAAAAATGTCATAGTATAGAATGTCGAAAATTTTCATGAAAACAGGCATAGTATAGTCTGTCGATTAATTTGGTGGAAAAAAAACTCAGTTTAAATTTTCGTCAATTTTCATGAAAAGTCATACTATAGTATGACTTTTTTCATGAAAATGTCGAAATTTTAAACTGAGTTTTTTTTCCACCAAATGAATCGACAGACTATTCTATGCCTTTTTTCATTAAAATTTTCGACATTCTATACTATGACATTTTTTTACGAATATTTTCGACATGCTATAGTATGACTTTTTTCATGAAAATATTCGTAAAAAATGTCATAGTATAGAATGTCGAACATTTTCATGAAAACAGGCATAGTATAGTCTGTCGATTAATTTGGTGGAAAAAAAACTCAGTTTAAATTTTGTCAATTTTCATGAAAAGTCATACTATAGTATGACTTTTTTCATGAAAATGTCGAAATTTTAAACTGAGTTTTTTTTCCACCAAATGAATCGACAGACTATTCTATGCCTTTTTTCATTAAAATTTTCGACATTCTATACTATGACATTTTTTTACGAATATTTTCGACATGCTATAGTATGACTTTTTTCATGAAAATGTCGAAATTTTAAACTGAGTTTTTTTTCCACCAAATGAATCGACAGACTATACTATGCCTTTTTTCATTAAAATTTTCGACATTCTATACTATGACATTTTTTTACGAATATTTTCGACATGCTATAGTATGACTTTTTTCATGAAAATATTCGTAAAAAAATGTCATAGTATAGAATGTCGAAAATTTTCATGAAAACAGGCATAGTATAGTCTGTCGATTAATTTGGTGGAAAAAAAACTCAGTTTAAATTTTCGTCAATTTTCATGAAAAGTCATACTATAGTATGACTTTTTTCATGAAAATGTCGAAATTTTAAACTGAGTTTTTTTTCCACCAAATGAATCGACAGACTATAATATGCCTTTTTTCATTAAAATTTTCGACATTCTATACTATGACATTTTTTTACGAATATTTTCGACATGCTATAGTATGACTTTTTTAATGAAAATGTCGAAATTTTAAACTGAGTTTTTTTTCCACCAAATGAATCGACAGACTATACTATGCCTTTTTTCATTAAAATTTTCGACATTCTATACTATGACATTTTTTTACGAATATTTTCGACATGCTATAGTATGACTTTTTTCATGAAAATATTCGTAAAAAAATGTCATAGTATAGAATGTCGAAAATTTTCATGAAAACAGGCATAGTATAGTCTGTCGATTAATTTGGTGGAAAAAAAACTCAGTTTAAATTTTTGTCAATTTTCATGAAAAGTCATACTATAGTATGACTTTTTTCATGAAAATGTCGAAATTTTAAACTGAGTTTTTTTTCCACCAAATGAATCGACAGACTATACTATGCCTTTTTTCATTAAAATTTTCGACATTCTATACTATGACATTTTTTTACGAATATTTTCGACATGCTATAGTATGACTTTTTCATGAAATGTCGAAAATATTCGTAAATTAAAATGTCATAGTATAGAATGTCGAACATTTTCATGAAAACAGGCATAGTATAGTCTGTCGAGTCATTTGGTGGAAAAAAAATCAGTTTAAATTTTTGTCAATTTTCATGAAAAGTCATACTATACTATGACTTTTTTCATGAAAATGTCGAAATTTTAAACTGAGTTTTTTTTCCACCAAATGAATCGACAGACTATACTATGCCTTTTTTCATTAAAATTTTCGACATTCTATACTATGACATTTTTTTACGAATATTTTCGACATGCTATAGTATGACTTTTTTCATGAAAATGTCGAAATTTTAAACTGAGTTTTTTTTCCACCAAATGAATCGACAGACTATACTATGCCTTTTTTCATTAAAATTTTCGACATTCTATACTATGACATTTTTTTACGAATATTTTCGACATGCTATAGTATGACTTTTTTCATGAAAATATTCGTAAAAAAATGTCATAGTATAGAATGTCGAACATTTTCATGAAAACAGGCATAGTATAGTCTGTCGATTAATTTGGTGGAAAAAAAACTCAGTTTAAATTTTTGTCAATTTTCATGAAAAGTCATACTATAGTATGACTTTTTTCATGAAAATGTCGAAATTTTAAACTGAGTTTTTTTTCCACCAAATGAATCGACAGACTATTCTATGCCTTTTTTCATTAAAATTTTCGACATTCTATACTATGACATTTTTTTACGAATATTTTCGACATGCTATGGTATGACTTTTTTCATGAAAATGTCGAAATTTTAAACTGAGTTTTTTTTCCACCAAATGAATCGACAGACTATACTATGCCTTTTTTCATTAAAATTTTCGACATTCTATACTATGACATTTTTTTACGAATATTTTCGACATGCTATAGTATGACTTGTTTCATGAAAATATTCGTAAAAAAATGTCATAGTATAGAATGTCGAACATTTTCATGAAAACAGGCATAGTATAGTCTGTCGATTAATTTGGTGGAAAAAAAACTCAGTTTAAATTTTTGTCAATTTTCATGAAAAGTCATACTATAGTATGACTTTTTTCATGAAAATGTCGAAATTTTAAACTGAGTTTTTTTTCCACCAAATGAATCGACAGACTATACTATGCCTTTTTTCATTAAAATTTTCGACATTCTATACTATGACATTTTTTTACGAATATTTTCGACATGCTATAGTATGACTTTTTTCATGAAAATATTCGTAAAAAATGTCATGGTATAGAATGTCGAACATTTTCATGAAAACAGGCATAGTATAGTCTGTCGATTAATTTGGTGGAAAAAAAACTCAGTTTAAATTTTTGTCAATTTTCATGAAAAGTCATACTATAGTATGACTTTTTTCATGAAAATGTCGAAATTTTAAACTGAGTTTTTTTTCCACCAAATGAATCGACAGACTATTCTATGCCTTTTTTCATTAAAATGTTCGACATTCTATACTATGACATTTTTTTACGAATATTTTCAACATGCTATAGTATGACTTTTTTCATGAAAATGTCGAAATTTTAAACTGAGTTTTTTTTCCACCAAATGAATCGACAGACTATACTATGCCTTTTTTCATTAAAATTTTCGACATTCTATACTATGACATTTTTTTACGAATATTTTCGACATGCTATAGTATGACTTGTTTCATGAAAATATTCGTAAAAAAATGTCATAGTATAGAATGTCGAACATTTTCATGAAAACAGGCATAGTATAGTCTGTCGATTAATTTGGTGGAAAAAAAACTCAGGTTAAATTTTCGTCAATTTTCATGAAAAGTCATACTATAGTATGACTTTTTTCATGAAAATGTCGAAATTTTAAACTGAGTTTTTTTTCCACCAAATGAATCGACAGACTATTCTATGCCTTTTTTCAAAAACATTTTCGACATTCTATACTATGACATTTTTTTACGAATATTTTCGACATGCTATAGTATGACTTTTTTCATGAAAATGTCGAAATTTTAAACTGAGTTTTTTTTCCACCAAATGAATCGACAGACTATACTATGCCTTTTTTCATTAAAATTTTCGACATTCTATACTATGACATTTTTTTACGAATATTTTCGACATGCTATAGTATGACTTTTTTCATGAAAATGTCGAAATTTTAAACTGAGTTTTTTTTCCACCAAATGAATCGACAGACTATACCATGCCTTTTTTCATTAAAATTTTCGACATTCTATACTATGACATTTTTTTACGAATATTTTCGACATGCTATAGTATGACTTTTTTCATGAAAATATTCGTAAAAAAATGTCATAGTATAGAATATCGAACATTTTCATGAAAACAGGCATAGTATAGTCTGTCGATGAATTTGTTGGAAAAAAAACTCAGTTTAAATTTTTGTCAATTTTCATGAAAAGTCATACTATAGTATGACTTTTTTCATGAAAATGTCGAAATTTTAAACTGAGTTTTTTTTCCACCAAATGAATCGACAGACTATTCTATGCCTTTTTTCATTAAAATTTTCGACATTCTATACTATGACATTTTTTTACGAATATTTTCGACATGCTATAGTATGACTTTTTTCATGAAAATGTCGAAATTTTAAACTGAGTTTTTTTTCCACCAAATGAATCGACAGACTATACTATGCCTTTTTTCATTAAAATTTTCGACATTCTATACTATGACATTTTTTTACGAATATTTTCGACATGCTATAGTATGACTTTTTTCATGAAAATATTCGTAAAAAAATGTCATAGTATAGAATGTCGAACATTTTCATGAAAACAGGCATAGTATAGTCTGTCGATTAATTTGGTGGAAAAAAAACTCAGTTTAAATTTTCGTCAATTTTCATGAAAAGTCATACTATAGTATGACTTTTTTCATGAAAATGTCGAAATTTTAAACTGAGTTTTTTTTCCACCAAATGAATCGACAGACTATACTATGCCTTTTTTCATTAAAATTTTCGACATTCTATACTATGACATTTTTTTACGAATATTTTCGACATGCTATAGTTTGACTTTTTTCATGAAAATATTCGTAAAAAAATGTCATAGTATAGAATGTCGAACATTTTCATGAAAACAGGCATAGTATAGTCTGTCGATTAATTTGGTGGAAAAAAAACTCAGTTTAAATTTTTGTCAATTTTCATGAAAAGTCATACTATAGTATGACTTTTTTCATGAAAATGTCGAAATTTTAAACTGAGTTTTTTTTCCACCAAATGAATCGACAGACTATTCTATGCCTTTTTTCATTAAAATTTTCGACATTCTATACTATGACATTTTTTTACGAATATTTTCGACATGCTATAGTATGACTTTTTTCATGAAAATGTCGAAATTTTAAACTGAGTTTTTTTTCCACCAAATGAATCAACAGACTATACTATGCCTTTTTTCATTAAAATTTTCGACATTCTATACTATTACATTTTTTTACGAATATTTTCGACATGCTATAGTATGACTTTTTTCATGAAAATATTCGTAAAAAAATGTCATAGTATAGAATGTCGAACATTTTCATGAAAACAGGCATAGTATAGTCTGTCGATTAATTTGGTGGAAAAAAAACTCAGTTTTAATTTTTTGTCAATTTTCATGAAAAGTCATACTATAGTATGACTTTTTTCATGAAAATGTCGAAATTTTAAACTGAGTTTTTTTTCCACCAAATGAATTGACAGACTATTCTATGCCTTTTTTCATTAAAATTTTCGACATTCTATACTATGACATTTTTTTACGAATATTTTCGACATGCTATAGTATGACTTTTTTCATGAAAATGTCGAAATTTTAAACTGAGTTTTTTTTCCACCAAATGAATCGACAGACTATACTATGCCTTTTTTCATAAAAATTTTCGACATTCTATACTATGACATTTTTTTACGAATATTTTCGACATGCTATAGTATGACTTTTTTCATGAAAATATTCGTAAAAAAATGTCATAGTATAGAATGTCGAACATTTTCATGAAAACAGGCATAGTATAGTCTGTCGATTAATTTGGTGGGCAAAAAACTCAGTTTAAATTTTTGTCAATTTTCATGAAAAGTCATACTATAGTATGACTTTTTTCATGAAAATGTCGAAATTTTAAACTGAGTTTTTTTTCCACCAAATGAATCGACAGACTATTCTATGCCTTTTTTCATTAAAATTTTCGACATTCTATACTAGGACATTTTTTTACGAATATTTTCGACATGCTATAGTATGACTTTTTTCATGAAAATGTCGAAATTTTAAACTGAGTTTTTTTTCCACCAAATGAATCGACAGACTATACTATGCCTTTTTTCATAAAAATTTTCGACATTCTATACTATGACATTTTTTTACGAATATTTTCGACATGCTATAGTATGACTTTTTTCATGAAAATATTCGTAAAAAAAGTCATAGTATAGAATGTCGAAAATGTTCATGAAAACAGGCATAGTATAGTCTGTCGATTCATTTGGTGGAAAAAAAACTCAGTTTAAATTTTCGTCAATTTTCATGGAAAAAGTCATACTATAGCATGTCGAAAATTTTCATGAAAATATTTCGAAAATATTCGTGAAATCATGTCGAAAATATTCGTAAAAAAATGTCATAGTATAGAATGTTGAAAATTTTCATGAAAAAAGGCATAGTATAGTCTGTCGATTAATTTGGTGGAAAAAAAACTCAGTTTAAAATTTCGAAAATTTTCATGAAAAAAGTCATACTATAGCATGTCGAAAATTTTCATGAAAAAATGTCGAAAATATTCGTAAAAAAATGTCATAGTATAGAATGTCGAAAATTTTCATAAAAAAAGTCATACTATAGTTTGTCGAAAATTTTCATGAAAAAAGTCATACTATAGCATGTCGAAAAATTATGTCAAAAAAAATCATAGTATAGTATGTCAAAAAACTCATGGTATAGGATGTCGAAAAAAAATAAAAAAAAAAAGTCATAGTATAGTATGTCGCAAAAAAGTAATAGTATAGTATTTCGAAAAATTTTGTAAAAAAAAATCATAGTATAGTTTTTCCGAAAATTTTCATGAGAAAAAGTCATAGTATAGTATGTCGAAAATTTTCATGAAAAAATAAGTCATAGTATTTTTATTGTGAAAATTTCACGAAATAAATATCATCGTATAGTATGTCGAAAAAAAGTCATCGTATAGTATGTGGGAACAAAACCTTTCTTTTTCGACATACTATACGATGACTTTTTTTTACAAAAAATTTCGACGTACTATGACTCTTTTTTAACAAAATCTTTCGACATACTATACTATGACTGTTTTTCGACATACTATACTATGACTGTTTTTCGACATACTATACGATGACTTTTTGTTACAAAATTTTTCGATGTACTATACTGTCATAGTATAGTATGTCGAAAGATTTTGTTAAAAAAAAGTCATAGTATAGTATATCGGGAAAAAAGTCATGGTGTAGTATGTCAAAAAATTCTGTAAAAAAAAAGTCATAGTATAATATCTTGAAAAATGTTGTAAAAAAAAGTCATATAATAGTATGATGAAAAAAAAGTCATCGTATAGTATGTCGAAAAAAATTGTAAAAAAGTCATAGTGTAGTATGTCGAAAATAAGTCATAGTATAGTATGTCGAAAAAAAGTGATAGTATAGTATGTCGAAAAAAAAGTCATAGTATAGTATGTCGAAAAAAGGTCAGAATAGTATGTCGAAAAATTTTGAAAAAAAAAGTCATAGTATAGTATGTCAAAAAATTTCGTAAAAAAAGTCATAGTATAGTATGTCGAAAAATGTTGTAAAAAAAGTCATAGTATATTAGGTCCAAAAAAAGTCGTAGTATAGTTTGTAGAAAATAAGTCATAGTATAGTATGTCGAAAAAAAATTAATAGTATAGGTTGTCGAATAAAGTCATAGTATAGTATGTCGAAAATAAGTCATAGTATAGTATGTCGAAAAATTTTGAAAAAAACAGTCATAGTATAGTATGTCAAAAGATTTTGTAAAAAAAAAAATAGTATAGTATATCGGAAAAAAAGTCATAGTATAGTATGTCGAAAAATTTGGTAAAACAAGTCATAGTATAGTATGTCAAAAAAATTTGAAAAAAAAAGTCATAGGATAGTAGGTCGAAAATAAGTCATACTATAGTATGTCGAAAAAAGTGAGAATAGTGTGTCGAAAAATGTTGTAAAAAAAAGTCATAGTATAGTATGTCGAAAAATTTTGTGAAAAAAACTCATAGTTTAGTATGTCAAATAAAAAGTTATAGTATAGTATGTCGAAAAATGTTGTAAAAAAGTCATAGTATAGCTTTCGAAAAACAGTCATAGTATAGTATGTCGATTCATTTGGTGGAAAAAAAACTCAGTTTAAATTTTCGTCAATTTTCATGAAAAGTCATACTATAGTATGACTTTTTTCATGAAAATGTCGAAATTTAAACTGAGTTTTTCTTCCACCAAATGAATCGACAGACTATACTATGCCTTTTTTCATTAAAAATTTCGACATTCTATACTATGACATTTTTTTACGAATATTTTCGACATGCTATAGTATGACTTGTTTCATGAAAATATTCGTAAAAAAATGTCATAGTATAGAATGTCGAACATTTTCATGAAAACAGGCATAGTATAGTCTGTCGATTAATTTGGTGGAAAAAAAACTCAGTTTAAATTTTTGTCAATTTTCATGAAAAGTCATACTATAGTATGACTTTTTTCATGAAAATGTTGAAATTTTAAACTGAGTTTTTTTTCCACCAAATGAATCGACAGACTATACTATGCCTTTTTTCATTAAAATTTTCGACATTCTATACTATGACATTTTTTTACGAATATTTTCGACATGCTATACTATGACTTTTTTCGTGAAAATTTTCGAAAATATTCGTAAAAAAATGTCATAGTATAGAATGTCGAACATTTTCATGAAAACAGGCATAGTATAGTCTGTCGATTAATTTGGTGGAAAAAAAACTCAGTTTAAATTTTCGTCAATTTTCATGAAAAGTCATACTATAGTATGACTTTTTTCATGAAAATGTCGAAATTTTAAACTGAGTTTTTTTCCATCAAATTAATCGACAGACTATACTATGCCTGTTTTCATGAAAATGTTCAACATTCTATACTATGATATTTTTTTACGAATATTTTCGACATGATTTCACGAATATTTTCGAAATATTTTCATGAAAATTTTCGACATGCTATAGTATGACTTTTTCCATGAAAATTGACGAAAATTTAAACTGAGTTTTTTTTCCACCAAATGAATCGACAGACTATACTATGCCTTTTTTCATTAAAATTTTCGACATTCTATACTATGACATTTTTTTACGAATATTTTCGACATGCTATAGTATGACTTTTTTCATGAAAATATTCGTAAAAAAATGTCATAGTATAGAATGTCGAACATTTTCATGAAAACAGGCATAGTATAGTCTGTCGATTCATTTGGTGGAAAAAAAACTCAGTTTAAATTTTTGTCAATTTTCATGAAAAGTCATACTATAGTATGACTTTTTTCATGAAAATGTCGAAATTTTAAACTGAGTTTTTTTTCCACCAAATGAATCGACAGACTATTCTATGCCTTTTTTCATTAAAATTTTCGACATTCTATACTAGGACATTTTTTTACGAATATTTTCGACATGCTATAGTATGACTTTTTTCATGAAAATGTCGAAATTTTAAACTGAGTTTTTTTTCCACCAAATGAATCGACAGACTATACTATGCCTTTTTTCATAAAAATTTTCGACATTCTATACTATGACATTTTTTTACGAATATTTTCGACATGCTATAGTATGACTTTTTTCATGAAAATATTCGTAAAAAAATGTCATAGTATAGAATTTCGAAAATGTTCATGAAAACAGGCATAGTATAGTCTGTCGATTCATTTGGTGGAAAAAAAACTCAGTTTAAATTTTCGTCAATTTTCATGGAAAAAGTCATGCTATAGCATGTCGAAAATTTTCATGAAAATATTTCGAAAATATTCGTGAAATCATGTCGAAAATATTCGTAAAAAAATATCATAGTATAGAATGTTGAACATTTTCATGAAAAAAGGCATAGTATAGTCTGTCGATTCATTTGGTGGAAAAAAAACTCAGTTTAAAATTTCTAAAATTTTCATGAAAAAAGTCATACTATAGCATGTCGAAAATATTCGTAAAAAAATGTCATAGTATAGAATGTCGAAAATGTTCAAGAAAAAAGGCATAGTATAGTCTGTCGATTAATTTGGTGGAAAAAAAACTGTCTAAAATTTCGAAAATTTTCATGAAAAAGTCATACTATAGCATGTCGAAAATGTTCGTGAAAAAATGTCGAAAATATTCGTAAAAAAATGTCATAGTATAGAATGTTGAAAATTTTCATGAAAAAAGGCATAGTATAGTCTGTCGATGAATTTGGTGGAAAAAAAACTCGGTTTAAAATTTCAGAGATTTTCATGAAAAAAGTCATACTATAGCATGTCGAAAATTTCATGAAAAAAAAGTCATAGTATAGTATGTCGAAAATTTTCATAAAAAAAGTCATACTATAGTTTGTCGAAAATTTTCATGAAAAAAGTCATACTATAGCATGTCGAAAAATTATGTCAAAAAAAATCATAGTATAGTATGTCAAAAAACTCATGGTATAGGATGTCGAAAAAAAATAAAAAAAAAAAGTCATAGTATAGTATGTCGCAAAAAAGTAATAGTATAGTATTTCGAAAAATTTTGTAAAAAAAAATCATAGTATAGTTTGTCGAAAATTTTCATGAGAAAAAGTCATAGTATAGTATGTCGAAAATTTTCATGAAAAAATAAGTCATAGTATTTTTATTGTGAAAATTTCACGAAATAAATATCATCGTATAGTATGTCGAAAAAAAGTCATCGTATAGTATGTGGGAACAAAACCTTTCTTTTTCGACATACTATACGATGACTTTTTTTTACAAAAAATTTCGACGTACTATGACTCTTTTTAACAAAATCTTTCGACATACTATACTATGACTGTTTTTCGACATACTATACTATGACTGTTTTTCGACATACTATACGATGACTTTTTGTTACAAAATTTTTCGATGTACTATACTGTCATAGTATAGTATGTCGAAAGATTTTGTTAAAAAAAAGTCATAGTATAGTATATCGGGAAAAAAGTCATAGTGTAGTATGTCAAAAAATTCTGTAAAAAAAAAGTCATAGTATAATATGTTGAAAAATGTTGTAAAAAAAAGTCATATAATAGTATGATGAAAAAAAAGTCATCGTATAGTATGTCGAAAAAAATTGTAAAAAAGTCATAGTGTAGTATGTCGATAATAAGTCATAGTATAGTATGTCGAAAAAAAGTGATAGTATAGTATGTCGAAAAAAAGTCATAGTATAGTATGTCGAAAAAAGGTCAGAATAGTATGTCGAAAAATTTTGAAAAAAAAAGTCATAGTATAGTATGTCGGAAAAAAAGTCATAGTATAGTATGTCGAAAAATGTTGTAAAAAAAGTCATAGTATATTAGGTCCAAAAAAAGTCGTAGTATAGTTTGTAGAAAATAAGTCATAGTATAGTATGTCGAAAAAAAATTAATAGTATAGGTTGTCGAATAAAGTCATAGTATAGTATGTCGAAAATAAGTCATAGTATAGTATGTCGAAAAATTTTGAAAAAAACAGTCATAGTATAGTATGTCAAAAGATTTTGTAAAAAAAAAATAGTATAGTATATCGGAAAAAAAGTCATAGTATAGTATGTCGAAAAATTTGGTAAAACAAGTCATAGTATAGTATGTCAAAAAAATTTGAAAAAAAAAGTCATAGGATAGTAGGTCGAAAATAAGTCATACTATAGTATGTTGAAAAAAGTGAGAATAGTGTGTCGAAAAATGTTGTAAAAAAAAGTCATAGTATAGTATGTCGAAAAATTTTGTGAAAAAAACTCATAGTTTAGTATGTCAAATAAAAAGTTATAGTATAGTATGTCGAAAAATGTTGTAAAAAAGTCATAGTATAGCTTTCGAAAAACAGTCATAGTATAGTATGTCGAAAAATTTGGTAAAAAAAGTCATAGTATAGTATGTCAAAAAAATTTGAAAAAAAAGTCATAGGATAGTAGGTCGAAAATAAGTCATAGTATAGTATGTCGAAAAAAAGTCTTAGTATAGTATGTCGAAAAAAGTGAGAATAGTGTGTCGAAAAATGTTGTAAAAAAAAGTCATAGTATAGTATGTCGAAAAATTTGGGGAAAAAAACTCATAGTTTAGTATGTCAAATAAAAAGTTATAGTATAGTATGTCGAAAAATGTTGTAAAAAAGTCATAGTATAGCTTTCGAAAAACAGTCATAGTATAGTATGTCGATTCATTTGGTGGAAAAAAAACTCAGTTTAAATTTTCGTCAATTTTCATGAAAAGTCATACTATAGTATGACTTTTTTCATGAAAATGTCGAAACTTTAAACTGAGTTTTTTTTCCACCAAATGAATCGACAGACTATACTATGCCTTTTTTCATTAAAATTTTCGACATTCTATACTATGACATTTTTTAACGAATATTTTCGACATGCTATAGTATGAATTTTTTAATGAAAATATTCGTAAAAAAATGTCATAGTATAGAATGTCGAACATTTTCATGAAAACAGGCATAGTATAGTCTGTCGATTAATTTGGTGGAAAAAAAACTCAGTTTAAATTTTCGTCAATTTTCATGAAAAGTCATACTATAGTATGACTTTTTTCATGAAAATGTCGAAATTTAAACTGAGTTTTTCTTCCACCAAATGAATCGACAGACTATACTATGCCTTTTTTCATTAAAAATGTCGACATTCTATACTATGACATTTTTTTACGAATATTTTCGACATGCTATAGTATGACTTTTTTCATGAAAATATTCGTAAAAAAATGTCATAGTATAGAATGTCGAACATTTTCATGAAAACAGGCATAGTATAGTCTGTCGATTAATTTGGTGGAAAAAAAACTCAGTTTAAATTTTTGTCAATTTTCATGAAAAGTCATACTATAGTATGACTTTTTTCATGAAAATGTCGAAATTTTAAACTGAGTTTTTTTTCCACCAAATGAATCGACAGACTATACTATGCCTTTTTTCATTAAAATTTTCGACATTCTATACTAGGACATTTTTTTACGAATATTTTCGACATGCTATAGTATGACTTTTTTCATGAAAATGTCGAAATTTTAAACTGAGTTTTTTTTCCACCAAATGAATCGACAGACTATACTATGCCTTTTTTCATTAAAATTTTCGACATTCTATACTATGACATTTTTTTACGAATATTTTCGACATGCTGTAGTATGAATTTTTTCATGAAAATATTCGTAAAAAAATGTCATAGTATAGAATGTCGAAAATTTTCATGAAAACAGGCATAGTATAGTCTGTCTATTAATTTGGTGGAAAAAAAACTCAGTTTAAATTTTCGTCAATTTTCATGAAAAGTCATACTATAGTATGACATTTTTCATGAAAATGTCGAAATTTTAAATTGAGTTTTTTTTCACCAAATGATCGACAGACTATACTATGCCTTTTTTCATTAAAATTTTCGACATTCTATACTATGACATTTTTTTACGAATATTTTCGACATGCTATAGTATGAATTTTTTCATGAAAATATTCGTAAAAAAATGTCATAGTATAGAATGTCGAAAATGTTCAAGAAAAAAGGCATAGTATAGTCTGTCGATTAATTTGGTGGAAAAAAAACTGTCTAAAATTTCGAAAATTTTCATGAAAAAGTCATACTATAGCATGTCGAAAATGTTCGTGAAAAAATGTCGAAAATATTCGTAAAAAAATGTCATAGTATAGAATGTTGAAAATTTTCATGAAAAAAGGCATAGTATAGTCTGTCGATTAATTTGGTGGAAAAAAAACTCAGTTTAAAATTTCGAAAATTTTCATGAAAAAAGTCATACTATAGCATGTCGAAAATTTTCATGAAAAAATGTCGAAAATATTCGTAAAAAAATGTCATAGTATAGAATGTCGAAAATTTTAATGAAAAAAGGCATAGTATAGTCTGTCGATGAATTTGGTGGAAAAAAAACTCGGTTTAAAATTTCAGAGATTTTCATGTAAAAAGTCATACTATAGCATGTCGAAAATTTCATGAAAAAAAAGTCATAGTATAGTATGTCGAAAATTTTCATAAAAAAAGTCATACTATAGTTTGTCGAAAATTTTCATGAAAAAAGTCATACTATAGCATGTCGAAAAATTATGTCAAAAAAAATCATAGTATAGTATGTCAAAAAACTCATGGTATAGGATGTCGAAAAAAAATAAAAAAAAAAAGTCATAGTATAGTATGTCGCAAATAAGTAATAGTATAGTATTTCGAAAAATTTTGTAAAAAAAAATCATAGTATAGTTTGTCGAAAATTTTCATGAGAAAAAGTCATAGTATAGTATGTCGAAAATTTTCATGAAAAAATAAGTCATAGTATTTTTATGTCGAAAATTTCACGAAATAAATATCATCGTATAGTATGTCGAAAAAAAGTCATCGTATAGTATGTGGGAACAAAACCTTTCTTTTTCGACATACTATACGATGACTTTTTTTTACAAAAAATTTCGACGTACTATGACTCTTTTTAACAAAATCTTTCGACATACTATACTATGACTGTTTTTCGACATACTATACTATGACTGTTTTTCGACATACTATACGATGACTTTTTGTTACAAAATTTTTCGATGTACTATACTGTCATAGTATAGTATGTCGAAAGATTTTGTTAAAAAAAAGTCATAGTATAGTATATCGGGAAAAAAGTCATAGTGTAGTATGTCAAAAAATTCTGTAAAAAAAAAGTCATAGTATAATATGTTGAAAAATGTTGTAAAAAAAAGTGATATAATAGTATGATGAAAAAAAAGTCATCGTATAGTATGTCGAAAAAAATTGTAAAAAAGTCATAGTGTAGTATGTCGAAAATAAGTCATAGTATAGTATGTCGAAAAAAAGTGATAGTATAGTATGTCGAAAAAAAAGTCATAGTATAGTATGTCGAAAAAAGGTCAGAATAGTATGTCGAAAAATTTTGAAAAAAAAAGTCATAGTATAGTATGTCGGAAAAAAAGTCATAGTATAGTATGTCAAAAAATTTCGTAAAAAAAGTCATAGTATAGTATGTCGAAAAATGTTGTAAAAAAAGTCATAGTATATTAGGTCCAAAAAAAGTCGTAGTATAGTTTGTAGAAAATAAGTCATAGTATAGTATGTCGAAAAAAAATTAATAGTATAGGTTGTCGAATAAAGTCATAGTATAGTATGTCGAAAATAAGTCATAGTATAGTATGTCGAAAAATTTTGAAAAAAACAGTCATAGTATAGTATGTCAAAAGATTTTGTAAAAAAAAAATAGTATAGTATATCGGAAAAAAAGTCATAGTATAGTATGTCGAAAAATTTGGTAAAACAAGTCATAGTATAGTATGTCAAAAAAATTTGAAAAAAAAAGTCATAGGATAGTAGGTCGAAAATAAGTCATACTATAGTATGTCGAAAAAAGTGAGAATAGTGTGTCGAAAAATGTTGTAAAAAAAAGTCATAGTATAGTATGTCGAAAAATTTTGTGAAAAAAACTCATAGTTTAGTATGTCAAATAAAAAGTTATAGTATAGTATGTCGAAAAATGTTGTAAAAAAGTCATAGTATAGCTTTCGAAAAACAGTCATAGTATAGTATGTCGAAAAATTTGGTAAAAAAAGTCTTAGTATAGTATGTCGAAAAAAGTGAGAATAGTGTGTCGAAAAATGTTGTAAAAAAAAGTCATAGTATAGTATGTCGGAAATTTGGGGAAAAAAACTCATAGTTTAGTATGTCAAATAAAAAGTTATAGTATAGTATGTCGAAAAATGTTGTAAAAAAGTCATAGTATAGCTTTCGAAAAACAGTCATAGTATAGTATGTCGATAGATTTGTAAAAAAATGTCATAGTATAGTATATCGAAAAACAGTAATAGTATAGTATGTCGAAAGATTTTGTAAAAAAAAGTCATAGTATAGTATGTTGAAAAATTTTGTCAAATAAAGGCATAGTATAGTACGTCGAAAAATTTTGTGAAAAAAAGTCATAGTATAGTATGTCGAAAAATTTTGTAAAAAAAAGTCATATAATAGTATGATGAAAAAAAAGTCATAGTATAGTATGTCGAAAAATGTTGTAAAAAAAGTCATAGTATAGTATGTCGAAAAATTTTGTAAAAAAAACTCATAGTTTAGTATGTCGAAAAAAAAGTTATAGTATAGTATGTCGAAAAATGTTGTAAAAAAGTCATAGTATAGCGGTCGAAAAACAGTCATACTATAGTATGTCGATAGATTTTGTAAAAAAATGTCATAGTATAGTATATCGAAAAACAGTAATAGTATAGTATGTCGAAAGATTTTGTAAAAAAAGTCATAGTATAGTATGTTGAAAAATTTTGTCATATAAAGTCATAGTATAGTATGTCGAAAAATTTTGTGAAAAAAAGTCATAGTATAGTATGTCGAAAAATTTTGTAAAAAAAAGTCATATAATAGTATGATGAAAAAAAAGCCATAGTATAGTATGTCGAAAAATTTTGTAAAAAAAGTCATAGTATAGTATGTCGAAAAAAAAGCCATAGTCTAGTATGTCGAAAAATTTTATAAAAAAAAGTCTTAGTATAGTATGTCGAAAAAAAGTCATAGTATAGTATGTCAAAATTTTGTAAAAATAGTCATAGTATAGTAGGTCGAAAATAAGTCATAGTATAGTATGTCGAAAAAAAGTCATAGTATAGTATGTCGAAAAAAAGTCTTAGTATAGTATGTTGAAAAAAAGTCAGAATAGTATGTCAAAAAATGTTGAAAAAAAAATCATAGTATAATATGTCGAAAAAAAGTCATAGTATAGTATGTCGAAAAATTTTGTAAAAAGAGTCATAGTATAGTATGTCGAAAAACAGTCACAGTATAGTATGTCAAAAGATTTTGTAAAAAAATCATAGTATAGTATATCGGAAAAAAAGTCATCATATAGTATGTCGAAAAATTTTGTAAAAAAAGTCATAGTATAGTATGTTGAAAAACAGACATAGTATAGTATGTCAAAAGATTTTGTAAAAAAATCATAGTATAGTGTATCAGAAAAAGTCATAGTATAGTATGTTGAAAAATTTTGCAATAAAAAGTCATAGTATGGTATGTTGAAAAATGTTGTAATAAAAAGTCATGGTATAGTATGTTGAAAATTTTGAAAGAAAAAAGTCATAGTATAGTATGTCGAAACATTTTGTAAAAAAAAGTCATAGTATAGTATGTCGAAAAAAAATGAATAGTATAGTATGTTGAAAAATTTTGTAAAACAAAAGTCTTAGTTTAGTATGTCGAAAAATTTTGTGAAAAAAACTCAGTATAGCATGTCGAAAAAAAATCATAGTATAGTATGTCGAAATTTTTTTTTAAAAAGTCATAGTATAGCGGTTGAAAAACAGTCATAGTATAGTATGTCGAAAGATTTTGTAAAAAAATGTCATACTATAGTATATCGAAAAAAAAGTCATAGTATAGTATGTCGTAAAATTTTGTAAAAAAAAGTCATAGCATAGTATGTCGAAAAAAAGTCATAATATAGTATGTCGAAAGATTTAGACATAATATAGTAGTTTGAAATAATTCATAGTATAGTATGTAGAAAAAAGTGCTGAAAAAAGTCATAGTATAGTATGTCGAAGGAATTGATAAAAATGTCATAGTATAGTAAGTTTGACTATGACTTTTTATCACTTTTTTCGAAATACTATACAATTACTTTTTTGTCACTTTTTTCGTCTTACTATACTATGACTTCTTTTTCGACATGGTATACTAAGACTTTTATATCAGTTTTTTTCGACATACTGTACTATGACATTTTTTGATATACTATACTATGACTTTTTTATCACATTTTTCCACATACTATACTATGACATATTTAATGACTTTTTTTCGATATGCTCTACTATGCCTTTTTTTGACGTACTGTACTGTGACTTTTCATAACCTTTTTTCAAAATACTATACTATGACTTTTTTTGACATACTATAATTTGACCTTTCTATGACTTTTTTTTAAACATAACATTCTATGACTTTTTTATGAATATTTTCAACATACTATACTATGACTTTGTTGACAAACTATATTATGACTTTTTAGGACCTTTTTTCTACATGCTATGCAATGATTTTTTCATGACTTTTTTTCATCATACTATACTATGACTTTTTATGATATACTGTACTATGACTTTTTTATGATATACTGTACTATGACTTTTTAACATTTTAATATGTCATTTTATTGACATACACAGTAAACAGTATAAACGGTAATGAGTCGATTCCTGCTGAAAAATCCTCCAAAACTGCTTCTTGATTAAGGAGTTGATTTTTTCTTTTTCCAGTGATCAGTCTTATGTGAATGCCAGCTGAGCATCTGGCTGTTTAAAGATGGATTCTTCCACATGAGTCCACAATATGACAGTAGTTGGTCACATCTAATTAAACCGCAGCAACGAGTTCTACAAGGAGGAGGGACGACAAAGGGATGTCTCACCTTTTATCTTAATCCCCCACGTAAAGAGATTTATTACATTTCACACTGATCTCACTCTGAATGTAATTGCTTTGCCGGGGAGAGAGTGGGCGCATGTCTTTTATATTCTCTTTTGTTCGATTATTCTGAATTGAAAAATGAAACTACAGAAACTCATATTTCATCTTCCATACAGGAAGCAGTTCAGTGAGAGGATTAATTTCACATTGGAGGTCCAACCATCAGGTAATTGCTTTCTCATTTAAGCTGCATTTGTTCAACAACAAATCAACATGACATGAATCCTCAGAATCTTCAATACATGAATTAGTACCACAGTCATCTCTTTTCATGTGCAGGTGAGGGTTCAATATGCTGCTTATTTCCCATGCAAATTAATCATCTGAGTTCACAACATCATTCCTGACAGGAGTAATTGGTGCAATGAAGTTAATTCAATGTTGAGCTGTAGATCACACGGTGCCCCCTCCCCTCATGTGTGTAGGAGGTTTGTGTGTGTGTGTGTGTGTGTGTGTGTGTGTGTGTGTGTGTGTGTGTGTGTGTGTGTGTGTGTGTGTGTGTGTGTGTGTGTTTATGTGTGGGTGTGTCAGAGTGGCTCTCAAACACACTGAAACTGTAAGCAATTACAAAAAACATCATGAATTATAGGCCTTTTTTTAGACATATTCCATTCTTTAAAATCATTAGTAGGATCATTTGAATATCAAACATTCCCAGAAGTAAGTCTATATGGTACTTTAAGGCAATTTGAAATAACCAGATTCACAGAGTTTTTTTTTTCTTTTACCAGTGACCAGTCTTGTCTGAATGCCAGCTGAGCATCTGGCTGTTTAAAGATGGATTCATCCACATGAGTCCACAATATGACAGTAGTTGGTCACATTTAATTAAGCTGCAGCAACGAGCTCTATATGTTGTATATGTACATGTTGTGTTCTATATGCATTTATGTATATATGCATGTATGTATATATATTTTTTGACATATATATATATATATATACACACACACACACACTGTATACAAACATTAATTTTTCTCCCCTTTCAATTTTTTTTCTTTCACTAAATAGTTTATGGGTCTTTGTTTTGTTTATCATACATGTCTTACCTGACCACCCCGTACATTACAAGCACGTTTCCAAGCAGTCCCACCACACATATGAGAGAGTAGAGAGCCGTGATACAAACGGCGATGATGAGACTTGTAGTGTCCCTGGCTGCAGCCTTGACGGTCGCGTTGCTGTTTGGGGGCAAACGCAGCGGATCCTCGGTAAACGAAACATTGAAAGGAGTTGTGGAGACCGAGTCGTTAAAATCACCAAAAGCGTACGGAGGAAGAGCCATTTCTAAAACAATTCAGGTGAGATTGTAGCGCGTGGAGAAGTCACAGATTTCCAAAGCAGGTACACGGGAGCGCACGAGAACTGAACGGCAAATTAGTAATGAGGCGCCAAGAGGAGTCTCTCTCTCTCTGTCTCTCTCTCTCTCTCTCACTTTCTCTCTCTCTCTCACTTTCTCTCACTCTCTCTCTCTCTCTCTCTCTCTCAATTTCTCTCTCTCTCCCTCCCCCCCATCCTTTGGCAAAGCGCACAAGTGCACAAAGCAAGATGTGTATTCTTACCCTGCCCAAAGGGATACCATTTGTCGAAGTGCTTTAATTAGCTCTAGCATATAATAATAATGCTTCATCACATCCATTTTTTTGTATTCCCCTTATTGGCTTTTATCCAAAATAACACCTGCCATCTGATCATCTCTCATTGGTGCAGCTCAATTAGACTTATTGAGCCATCCCTCTTATTGCTGCATGCCTTCAACCCACTTCTTGTCCCACTCCGCATGGCCTGTGGCTTGTGTTAGGGGAGCTCCATTAGAGGACTGACCGTTCTCACCAGGCAGTCACCTCAATGAAATTACCTTACTAAACCACAGGAGTGATGCAATCACCTGTCAGTAGCAAGGCTGATTAAATATTTAAGATGGTTTTGATAGCCTATAGCAGCCAAGTCAAGAGTGTGGATTTTGGAGTGAATCCTACAAATTCTCTCGTTACCCTTTACATTCGCTGCCTGGGTAATTGTGCTTGTATCAATTACATCTGTATGAGCAAACACGTTGATGCAGGCATATACAAACATGCAGACACGTTCATTTGAGAACTCTGTATTTGCTGTAGGTCAATATTGCATTTGCTGACGCCATGTCACGTCAATCCTTAATTACATAAATGTTTGACTTTTAATGCCAAGCAGGTGTGTCTTTTCACATTTTTCATTTAAGCGCTTATTTACCTGTAGCTGCTTTTGTCTGTAGCCCATTACTGAGAACATCAGAAACCATAAGGAACACGCAGCTGCATGTGTGCAGTCTGTTTGAGAGCGTTGCTCAGGGGTAATTGTTTATTTGAACACAGACAGATCAAAATCCTCCCGTGGCTGTGTCTGTAGTGTTCATTACTGTGGCAGTCTTTATGCACACTGCAAAGTGACCTTTACAAAATCTGCCTTTAAGCAACCGCCATCAGAGGGACAGTTAGAAGAATAGGGCCGGCGTGCTGAACAAAAGCTCTGACGCCTCCCTCTTTACTGTTCTGTCTAAAGATAGATTGTGCGTGTCTTCCTAAAATGAAGAGCAGTAATTAAAATCATCTGGCTCATTTTGGGAGTCCAGCGAGCTCATTTGTCTTTCATTAATGAGGGATGTTTGTTTGCAGCTTCTGTTTAGGTTTGTGGCCATCCACAGGTGAGCCTAATTCTCAACAGGATGCGCAAGACTTGAGTTTTTAGCAACATGAGAGAATCCTTATGACTTTTGTATTCCTCTGGCTATTCCTCTAGTGCCACAAGCAGGTCAAAGTGTTCACTTACACAAACAGCAATGCAACATAATTGTGATTGGCCCCAGTGCAAATTTTTTTTTTTTGGGCCCTCGCCCCAAACACAAGCGCAGGCTTGTGCGCACATACGCACATACACACACAACCACTCCAGACAATAGCAAAGAAAGCTTTGCCACCAAAGAGAGGTTCACCATGCAACTCCCATACTGCAAACCAGCCTTAGATCAGCACCACGGAGAGCAGCCGGAGCGCCAAATTTATCAACGCTAATTTAACAGCTTACCATGGACTCAGCAGCCAAATGGTATAACGCACACAGATTTCAATAGGTGCACATTTTCCAACATATGAGATGTAACAATTACAGTGCTATAGATTTAAATGCCTGATCCCACTCCATAATAACATAAAGAACCAGTACTCACCCATTAGAAGTTCATCCTACACGTCTTGTGCTCCGCAAAGTCATCCACACTGCCATGTCCTTTTTTATTGGAATGTCCTGGTCGTGAGCAATGCAGCGAGACGTGGCACGTCAGCTGAGCTGACGTTTTGTCAGACGCCCAGCTGTTTCTATTTATTCCTGTCGCTCGCCTTGAAATCTCCTCAATGGACCTGGAGCATCTGATTGGTGAAGTTGAAATGAGGAGATATCTATACGATACCTTATCATTTCACTACAAATAACGAAATAAGGTGGCAGCTGGCCGGAGGGAGATCACCAGAGAGCTGAAAGTTTCCGACTGCTGTTGGCTATATTTTATGTCATTTCCAGTAAATATCACAATATTAAACGTGTGTTTTCTGTTTAAAAAGAACAAACAAAGGAAGATAAGTGGTTACATCTCCAGTCTGATCTCGAGCGCACAGCCAATAGGTAGCCTACGTGGTTTGTTTAAATGTTGTTGCACCGTCAATATTTACACCACTGCTGAGAAATATCTCAACGTAATATAGGTCTCCCAACACGTTCTCATTCCAGCTCGTCACATACGAAGGCTTTGTCAGACCCCTCGGCAACACTTTTCGCTCGTAATAAACGTGCTTAATGTTGTAAATTAACCAAAAACACTTGCTTAGGATTAGGCAACAAAACAACTTAGTTGGGTTTAGGAAAAAACAACATGGATGGGTTTAAAATTACTACGTTTTTACAGTGCAAATATGACTTCACGTTGTGAACACAGGACGAACGAACAGCTGACAAAGCATCGGTATTGACATCCTGGGAAATGAGAACAGGCTGGATATACAAGATGGATTGGCACAAATTTTGGTACAGACATTCACGGTTCCCAGGCGATGTATTCTAAAGACTTTTGTGCTCCCCCGACTTTTCATCTAGCGACATCAGGTTAAAATTTCAATTTGTCCAATACTTTGGTTTATGACCAGAAACTAATGACATTCCCATCAGCATCAGCTACACTTTTAATGCTAATTAGCATTAGCATGCAACACATGTGGGCGGCTGTGGCTCAGAGGGTAGAGCAGGTTGTCCACCATCGGAAGGTCGGTGGTTCGATCCCCGGCTGCTCCGGGTCACATGTCGATGTGTCCTTGAGCAAGACACTTAACCCCAAATTGCTCCCGAAGGCATAGCCATCGGTGTGTGAATGAGTATTTAGATCACATCCTGATGGGCAAAGTTGGCACCTTAGCAGCCTCTGCCATCAGTGTATGAATGTGTGTGTGAATGGGTGAATGCTGACATGTAGTGTAAAGCGCTTTGAGTGGTCGGTAGACTAGAAAAGCGCTATATAAATGCAAGTCCATTTACCATTTACCATTCACACTAAATTATGATGGTGAACATGCATGGTAAACCCACTTAACATCAGCACGTTTGCATTGTCAATGTGAGTTATACCATAATGTAGCATTTACAGTAGCTCAAAGTGAGTGGGAGTGAAGGACAGTGAATTGTTGAAAGAAAGTCATCTCAGTCTGAGTTCCTTCCGTTTTTTCTCCAGATGAAATCAGACAAAGGAAAATGTAGTTATGATGAAAGAGCTATAAGCTTTTTTGTTACACAAAGTCTAAGAGGTGTTTACAAAAAAGAAGTTAAGATATTTCAGGGTGAGTGCCTTTCAGTGAGTGTGAGGGAGGGAGGCATGGGTGGAGAGGTCGTCTGGGATATCAAACAGACACCTCCCGGCCTTCACATATGTTTCTTTGAATTCAGCCCACGACACCTCCAGAGGGCTCGGCAGTACACTCGGGTCTCGACAGTTATCTTGCCTGTATACCTACAGAACTCTGACACTGAAGCCCTGATCACAACGCTCATTCTCAACAACAATAGTCGAAGTGGGACTACGGCACATCCTGCCGGAGTGAAATGACTTGCACAGCAGTTCAGGAAGTAAATTCAGTTTAATTCCAGTTACAGCTGCGTGGGAGAACGCTACATGACAATTGCTGCAGGAGTTCTGATGACATACAGGGTTAGCTTAGAGGGTTATCTATACTCGTAATGAAGAGGGCTAAAAATACTATAATGTATGAGTGCAGGGAGGGAGCTCTGTGTAATGGCAGCAGACTGAGTGTATATGAAGAGCCATATCTTTCTCTGTAAGCAATTTTGAGATACGGTCGTAATGTGTCGTAAAAGAGAGGAATGTGGGCCTGGACGTACAGTACAGTAGAGTCGACGACACAGACAAAATGCTGCTGTTGCTGTTGTGGTGTTTATGTTCTCCCCTAGAGGACAATCACTCACGATTCGTCTGTACAGGCAGTATGATTACTCGCATCACTCATCAGCCCAATGGAAACCTTGGGAAGCATTACGCCGCCTCCCCGAGCCCATCACATTCACGGCAGGGAAAACAGAGTGCAGACAATTTAAAGTGGGCTTCATGTTGTTTTTCTGCATTAGGACGGAGTGATGATGCATGTTTGATTTATAAATGATCTAACAAGAGAAGAAGGCTCCTCTCAGCTGCTGCTGAGTGATTAAATCTTAATGAATATTTTTGATACACTCGCATATCATCTTGCATCGATCGAGCTGTGATACTTGTTGCACTCGCAGTCATTTTTATATTTTATATGTTGCTGCTGTTATGAGCGGATGTGTTTCATATCCACTATCAGGTTGCAATATCTCATACACGGCAGCGGTTCTGATATGAGCTGGTTTACTTCATAACTTCTGAAAGGTCAGAGAAAAAAGGAATATATACCGTATTATATCTTGACATTTTATTTCTCCATGTTGCCGGTATCTTTTCCGCGCATGCAGTATTAAATGGGAGAGGAACTACAAGAAAACACATGTGCTGAGGCTTTCGTAGGATTTTAAGTTGTTTGTTCTGCAGCTGTCAGAGCTGAAGCACAGCGGAGGACTGGGCTTCTGCCAGCTGTCACATTGCATTGCTATCTAACAATCACACCGAGCCACATACAGTATAGTACATACATAAGTCTGACCTGTTCAGCCTTTAGGTGTGAGCTCGTCTTCTGAATCCTGGATAGGCAAGGACTATTATTAGTTTTTATAAACACATCAATTTCTATGCGATCATGGTATTTTGCCATCACACATTCAAGATGTTATCGTTTCACCACAGCAATGACAAGACATATCTTTGTCTGATCAATATTTCCGGTATGCTTGTGGCTGAATGAGCACGAAATAAAAGCGAAAAGAGTCAGTCACTGACTGGAGCAGAACAAAACACCAGGCTCCCTGTCCTTAACAGCACGGAGAGATTATGCAGCCAGCAACCTGCTTAATTTCAGACTCAGTGATAAAGTCCAAATTTTGTCAAACATAATGGAATGTCTCTTTGTGGCAAATGAAACATGGTTGTGTGCAGGCAGTGTCGACAGAGCTGAGCCATTAACTGCTGTAGACAAGCTTTGAAACATCCATGTTGTTGCACATTCATTTTACATCCGTCAGCGAGAAAAAATACTATTTCCTTTATAAAACGCGATGGGGCAGCGTGTACGTTTATGTGTTATTAATTTGTGGAGAAGTCACAGATGCCCTGCTGTGGTATTTGGTGCACAACAGAAGGAGCCATGCTGTGGTCTGCAAATCTGCCTCACACCCAAAATATTTATACTCTCGTAGTAGTGAAACAAGCATCAAAACAGAATATTTCAAAGCGTCTTCAAGCTCGAGAAATACTGTATGTAGCATGTAGCTTGTTTACATCATGGGTATTAATAATAAATACACTGTTGACTGTATGATGGCTGCGATGAAGACCTGGTTACAGCTAGATTTGTAAAAAATTTAGAATTTAGGGACTGTACGAAAATTATTATCAGGGCTCAGAAAAGGGGGAGGTTTACGTATTTTTTTAAGGGTGATCTATATTTGTCAGGAGATAAGGGGAGGATGTTTACTCTTTTTTTCTTATCCCACTATTCGATTTTTTTTCATTGATTCCGGTTTGCGAAAATACAAAGATAAGATTGGCATAAATGTATTGTTTTGCAATCCTGTCTCCTTGAAATTACTAAACTGCACTAAATTGTTTTCCTAATAATGTTGTGTTGGCAAACGTAATCGTCGCTGCCTGGATTATGTACAGAGGCATTTTTTTGAGGGAAAGAATGAAGCGCTACTTTTATATACCACACCAGGAATTTGACTCCAGTTACTGATCCAGAGTCCCGTCTGTGTTTTAGGCAACACAAGCACTTTGGTTAGGATTAGGGAAAGATCGTGGTTTTGGTTAAATGTTTAAGTTTCAGTGTGTAGGATTTAGTGATATCTAGTGGTGAGGTTGCAGATTGCAACCAACTGAATACCCCTCCGTTCACCCCTCCCTGTCCAAGCGTGTCAGAGAACTACGGTGGCCTTCAGATAACATAAATACGTGAAAGGCTCTCTCTGGAGGCAGTGTTTGGTTTGTCCGTTCTGGGCTACTGTAGAAACATGGCAGACAATGCAAAGAGGACCCGCTCCCTATGTAGATATGAAGGGCTCATTCTAAACTAACGAAAACACAACGATTCTTAGTTTCACGTGATTATACACTAATGAAAACATAGTTATGAATATTATATCCCATTTCTGGCAATAGATCCCCCGAAATGTTACACACTGGACCTTAAATAAATGCGCGTTTCACATCACTGCAGACTTTTTCTGTACTAAACCAGACCACGATTTTTCACTAACCCTAACAAAGTGCTGCCAGTGCCTAAACCATAAAAACATTTAATAATGCTTTCATCACTACGAGCAGATATTGTATTGCAGGATTATTTATTTTTGGTGGAAATCAAATAAAATACGTTGTCAGTGAACATTTTACTGATACGTTCAGTATCAACATTTTTGCAACCTGCCAGATTGGTTAATTAACAACATTTCCTCGTTATGTTGATAGAAAATCGAATCCAGTCGGCATTACGTTTCCTTCAAAACGTATTCTGTTGCAAAGCAGTTGTATATACATGTATTTTCTAGGAGACAGGATTGTGTTTTTTATCAAATAAATGTATGATTGAGCCCTCTCCCCACTGCAATCACTTTCATACTGTCCCTTATTTGAGAATAAAATTCATAAATTTCTGTCTGTCCTTGTCCTTTTCTTACTTTTACCCCTGCAAAAGGTTTTTGTGATTCTAATTGGACAGTGGAAGGGTTGGATAGAAAGTATAAAATTTTAAATTGGCATCTGCGAAAATGAGGTACTTAGGCTTTTATGAGTCTGTAAACTGCTGAGTAGTCTGCACAACTGGGCAATCACTTAGAGGAAATTGGAACATTGTTATTTGTGTAGTGCTGCATCATCCTCAGAGAGAGGTTTGGGCTTCTTAATGCACTTTGTGATCTTTTTCCTTAGAACTTCACACAGACCACAACAACTCATGGAATAAATAAAAAAATTATATCTTATAAATATAGAATTTATTTAGAGTTGGTTGAATGGTGAAAAGGAAATGAATTCTAATCTAAACACTAATCCCTCCAAACAATACTCATAGCATCAGTGCCACCAGTTGCAAAGTTACTGATGCTTGCCAAATCCATTTAGTGTTTCTTTCTTAACATCATTAGCAAGGTTATAATTCATTCCTCATGTTAACTGTGAGGAACTGATTGCAATGCTAATAATTGTAAACATTAGACCTGCCCAGCTATGATAGCGGTGATTGACAGATATTTACACTCATAGCTGCTAAATGAAAATCTCTCAGGATGTTATTTTCAACTGTTTTTTTTTTTTTTTTCTTTCAGAGCGGTATTTGGCAATAACGAGCAGAGGTTCAGCAGTTTCAGCTGACAATTAGTTATGCAACAGCGATTTATCTGGGTCTGGGACTAGATTCATTTTCTAATTTCCGTCTAGCGGAGGCAGCCAGCACAGATATGACAAGACACAGGCAGCATGCACTAATTGAAAATGTTTGTAACTCGACCACACATTGTGTCAGTCAAGGAATAAACAGAGTGCCGTTAGATGTGAGGCTAAAGGGCTAATGTGTCTGATTCATTGTTTCCATCAAGTGGCGATGATGTCATGTAATGATGACTGAATGAAGGCATCAAAACAAAGCATAGAAGAGGCAGAGGCAGTTTACAGCCTTCAGTATGGAAAGACTGACATCTACTTTTTAAAAAGATTTTTAAAGATTTTTTTTTTGTAAGGGTTCTTGTTCACGTCAAAGTCTTAGTCAGCTCATCTTTTGAAAGCGCAGAGTTAGTCATCGCCATCATCCACTGGGGGTTATGTGCGATGGCAGAGCTTCTGTCCTTGACCCATACAAAGCCAATACATGTCTTGTCATACTGTATGCTTTCTGGTACTGCCAAGGATGCCAGTTATAAATTATAACAATGTTGTGAGAAGAACTGCTGTGCAGCGCAGAGCCAAGTGGTGATGCAGCAAGCCAATATTCATATTCAGTCTGCTTGTTGTGTTGATTTAAATTATGTTTGAGGGGGAACAAAATGGAAAAGAGAGTGTGTTTTTTGCACAAGAGGAGGTTGAAACTCAAACTGACTGAAGCACCACCCAATTCAACTGTTATCAGGCCATTAAATTGGCATTATCAGTCGCTTTAAGCACCATAAATGTGGTTCAGTAGGGGCCTACTATGCCTACTACGTTGTAAAAGTAAAAGCGAAACTTAAGGGCAACACGTTCTAACATGTTGTAAACCTGAATGTAACGTTACGTTTTAAACACAAACAAAAAGGCTTCTTTAGGTTTAGGCAACAAAACCCCGAATTTAGATTTAGGCAACAAAACTACAACTTTTTTAGGTTTAGGCAACAAAAACTCTTAATAAGGTTTAGGCAACAAAACCACAACTTCTTTAGGTTTAGGCAACAAAACTACAACTTCTTTAGGTTTAGGCAACAAAACTACAACTCATTTAGGTTACTGCAACAAAGCTACAACTTCTTTAGGTTTCGGCAACAAAACTATAACTTTTTTAGGTTTAGGTTACAAAAACACTTGATTAGGTTTAGGGAACAAAACTACAACTTTTTTAGGTTTAGGCAACAAAAACTCGTAGTTAGGTTTAGGCAACAAAATTACAAAATTTTTAGGTTTTGCCAGTAAAAACTACAACTTTTTTTGGTTTCGGCAACAAAACTCTTTAGTTAAGTTTAGAGAAAAACATAATGTTTTGGCTTAAAATTACTACGTTTCAAAAGTGAAAGTGAAACGTAACACACAAATACAACAACACGTTGTTAGTCTCACACAAGATGTGAACCCCAGCTTCTGGGTGACAAACTTTAGGGTATTAAATCAATACCCTGTATACTGTATATGACTAATGTTGGCAGAACTGGCTTCAGATTATGCACATTTAAAGTAAATGCAGCGAAGCAGTTTGCAACACAAAGTACATTCAGGCCTGTTGTGCAGGTAGAGAAACACAGAGACAGAGAAAATAAGAAAATACAATATAATTCTCCTCCTCTGCATTTTGTACCTGAATCAAAGGTTTTTACAGAATGGTTGTCCACGACATGCTAGCCTCACACACACACACACACACACACACATACACACACACACACACACACATCTCACTGACAAAGCAACTGTCCTTATTATTTTACTGTCACTGCACAATATTCTTCAGGGTCACCGGATACCGACACTAATTCACACTGACGGGTGTAATATGGGGGAGGGTGTCAGACAGGTGTGAAATGAGCTGGAAGAGAGTACAACGTACCAGAGAGGAGCAGCGTTGGCTACTGATTCTCAAACAGAGAGACACACTCGTAAAAATGTTCAAACACGGCTATAACCTAAACTGATTAAACAGTTTAAAAAAAATGCTACTCGCATGAAACAACAGGGGGCGGGGGCTTATGTAACACTGCAAAGAGGCACAGATCACATCTAATTATACACATGACTGTTGGAGTGGCAGGTGATCATCACCGTTCCCCGTGAAACCTGCTAAAAGATGCTGCCAGTGCACCAAATCCTTTTTATTTTCAAAGTGTTCAGGAATCTGTTAGGATACAAGCTGAGGTCAAGGTCTACAGGTCTGCTCAGGATACTGTACATGTAGGTTATTGAGTGTCAGATCAATGTGACGACATCCCATCCAAGAGCTACTGATTTGAGAGGAGCGTGAAATATGGAGTTGAAGGCAGCAAAGGAAAATATATCGACTGGGCCAGCTGACTAACAGAAAGATGGACTGAATGAGTTACAGGACGGCAAAAACCTGAGCAACAACAAAAATGGATGGAGAGATGAAAAACAGCAATGAGAGATGAGTTTGAGGGCAGATGTTTAAAGAAGATTGAGAGGAAAATGCATTTACACAAAGAAAGAATAGGAGGTGTGAGTAAGTGGACCTCAGTGATCAGTGTGACAAAAAAAAAAATCTAAGTTGGTTAAATTCGGTTGTCAAGGAAACAGTCGCCTAATCTCCATATGAATTCTCCCGGAGCAGAGCACAGGAGACCACTACTGTAATTCTGCCTTTTGCCATCCTGTGGGAGGTCTGCTGCCCTCGCCGTGACATACAGTAAACTGTACTGACATGTTTACATTACCGCAAGGACGCCGCATGACGAAGATGAGGGAAACTGCAGTTTAGCTGGAACCCACCTGAGAGCTTTCTCAACCAAATGATGAAATGATATACAAAGTTTGTGGCCCACGAGGACATATTGCTTTAAAACACTGTAATAAAGTGAGAACATTGAGCAACGCTGCTTTCGGGTATTGACATCAGTCTGGAGAATTAATGTGCGAGTGGGTAGAGGCTGATTTGTGTTACAGTTACGACTACTGGGCTGCCCTCCAGGCAGACTGTTAACCCTTCATTTAAGTTGAATTAAATTCTATTTAATCCCTTCAGTGGTGAAAGATGAGGTGCAGAGTATCATGTGAAATATCATTAATGAATATATTATTTACCTGTGTCTGCAGCTCTTTATCTGACTTTCTGTTCTCTGAGCAAAATGAGATTACAAAATAAAACATTAGGAGTATTTTCCACACAAAATTAGCTGGTCTCTGTGAAATTTGTGAAATTTGGAAAATTGCATTAGCTATATTTTTAGCAAATGAACCCACTTCCTGGTGCTTTGTTCCCACCCGCAAATCAACAGGACATTTTGGGTGTTGTTTCACAGAGGTAGCTTTGTAACTGTAGCCTATTAGAGGGTATGAATGAAGTTATTTGAGTTAGGCATGCCCTTTATAAAAGGGATTATAAATTGTAACTAATGTTGTAGTCTTTATGTATGGTTAATAAATCATGGTCACACTTCATTTTACAGTTCCGCAAATTTCATGGTAATTAGTTGTAGAATTACTGCCAAATTACCCCAATATTTACCTCAAAATTTGTGCCGCAAGTGTCTTCTATTAGTTTTGGTTTTCCACCTCCCATGAAGAGCAACTGCTTCTCAAGCCTAAGGGCCCTATTTTAACGATTATATGCTATTTTAGCATATAGTTATTAAATAATGTTTTTAATGAAGTAATTTTCGATACATTTTGAGGTAAATATTGGGGTAATTTGGCAGCAATTCCAAATAAATTTCAAACAGGTTACTTGCTAATTATCACCTAATTACCACGAAATTTGCCCTTGTCCTATAAGACAAACTGGTCTCAAATATACTGTAGGCTATACAATGTAATTTTTCTTTGAGAGCTTACAGGTAATTTCCACAACAGTGTCTCGAGGAGAAATGGTGTGACTTACTAATGAATTAACTTTTCTAAAATCACTAGTTTCAGATGATTCAATGATAAAAAAGTAAGAAGAAAAAAAGATGGTGGAGAGCCACTACTCTAGCATTTATAATGACAGGAGGATGCCCTGATAGGAGTGTTACAGCAGCTCCTCTATGTACGTATGCGTTAACACTATTCCCAGGTGTAAAAACAGATCTGAAACGGAGCTCCGTGAGAAATCGTGCTAATGAGCTGAAGTGGAGTCAGTGACCTTAAACAGCGCTTGAAGTTGAGGTTGAGAGAGCCGGAGAGTAGAAAAAAAGATCAAGGAGAAGGAGACAGGGCGGTGTAGAGTTTGAAGCCTACGTATTGCATATAAACTCTATTTTCAGATTCCTCATTGAGAGTAAATGCCATTCAGACTTCCACCGTTATTGCAGAAAGCTTCAGTTGCTCTGCGTTTATGATTATGTCACTGCGTGATAGCATTCAAGCTTCTGGTTGCCGCTGACATTTGCGGCTGTCTAAAGGCCACGGCGTCATTCAGCCTTGACAATGTCTCCCTAATGTCCCTATTAAGAATGACCATGCAATAACTTGAAGGTATATCACTTGGCTCAGGTATTTTACCGACAGGTACTGTTGCACAGCTTCGGCCGCAGTAGCCCAGTCTGTCTCCATCTTAAGTGCTCGGCACCAAAACAGCATTAACCCACTTCAATAATTCAACCACTTTTTAAGATCACTTTGTGAAGAATAGTTCTGGTTCTGGACTCGTCTGTCTCACAATCAGAGAGCCGGGTGGATTACGGCCGAGGGGCGTGCAGGCTCGTCAAAACAGGAGGGAGTACTCGATTTTTGAATGTTTTATTTATAGTGGTTTTGCATGCATAATAACACAAGGCAGACAAGACATAGTTAAACCAGGGTGACAAAAAAATAGTAATATAAATAAGTAAAACATTATTATTATTAGTGTGAATAATAATAATAATAATAATAATAATAATAATAATAATAATAATAATAATAATAATAAAAATAATAATAATAATAATAACAAATAAGTGAATAAATAAAAAATATATATATAAGAAAATAATAAATTAATAATAATATAAAGAAAAAAGAAAAAAATAAAATAAAAGAGCAAAGCTGAGATTGTGAGTGATGCAATGCCATATCTTTAAACATTGTTTATGGGCTGCCATGGGCTGCCCAAAGTGGGGCCCGCGGGCCAAAGTTGGCCCGCCATAAGTTTCGATTTGGCCCTACGGATGTTTTCTAGCGATAATTAATTAAAAAGAAATTGTAATACAAATCGCTATTTACGCCATTTTCATTTTTGTGAGGTAAAAACGCTCTTTAAATATGTATAAATGAAATAAATCAAATTAAAAAAATAATTAACAAATTATATATATATGTATTGATAGTAACAATAAGACAAAAAAAAAACGTTAGGGCAACACTCATTCATTTTTACTATTTTCACTGCTCATCCAGAAAAGCGTACAAGGGCGAGTTACACAAAGAAGAGAGATCCGGGGTGTTAGGTTTTAATGAAGGTCTGATGCGGGAAGCGATTCCCAGGATGGAGTGACATATAGCTGGGTTAAACTCTGGAGAGAAGAGAGCGGATTAAAATAATCGGGTTTCTGCAAATCTAGGAGTGACAGAATATCCCCGGGCGCTAAACACACGACGAGAAGATGAAACTTTGATGATGAGCGTGGAGAAACTGGGTTGTTGCAGTGACATGATGGAGAGAGGAGACACTGGAAATGTAAATTTAATTTCAACCGTGTCAACAGCACAGTGTGTGCATGAATAATTTCTGCACTGTAGAACAATAGATGTAACTGTCAGTAAATTGTTATCAGCAAATACATGTGCATTATATTAAGTCCAGAGAAGGCCACAATTGTTGAATGAGGGACTCTGAAGTAAGACTTAGAATAGAGCGGCTAATTGCGATCTAAGCTTCCTGTTTTCCTTCAAACACTAATGTTTGGAGGCAAAGCGTCGAATGGGAGAAGGCCGGCTGCAAAGCAAAGCCCTCATTAGATCCTCTTTGAGAGACAGAGTGTTGTTAGCCAGAAATCTCACTGCATTAGTCAGCCAAGAAAACAGATGTGAGGATGAACAGTGCAGCTGCATCATCTCACCCTGACTGTGGTGTCCCTGCTGGTCTCTACAATAACGGAGGACAGTAGAGGACCAGTGACTTCCCAGGCGCCACTTAGAATCGACCTCCAAATGGATCGCAGCTTTGTTGGCTCAATACAGGCGAGACGCGTCATCTGATCGTAGGGATGGGGCTGTAAACAAGGTTGTATTGCTACTGTTTCACCAAGAGGAAATGAAACAGTGGTGGCATCAACTACACGCGTGTGATAATATCTTGTTTCCTCTTGTCCTCAGTGGGCGGTGAAAAGCAGGAGAGACAAGGACTTCCCGAGGTTTCTGATGTGACTTGTGAGGACGGATAAAGCCCAGAGCTTCTGAAGAAATCGGATTTATGCCAGCCACATATACCTACAGGCTTATTTTATTGTGGACATCTTATTTGTACTGCTGACAGCATCTCCAGTGGCGTTACAAATTCAAAGACTGTTACAGTTAATTTCTCCAAGAGCAGGATAAAAGGAGAGAAACACAAAGGAAAAGATCATTGTAACCCGTGAATAACCTGTCCTTCCCTGAGGTACTAGCAAGTCGTGTGAAGACGCTCCTGAGACAAAAGTACACCGCTACACTTCTACTACGACACTACTTTCACAAACTTTTAAATCATAGAAATATCAGCTTTTTCAGTGACATTGCATCCTTCCTCCTGCTCCAGTAGCTTTGAACGCTGCCGTCTCAGTTTTTCACACTCTCAAGGCTCTAGGAGGCTCACTGAATAATTTCCGGCAGATGATGAGAGGGGAGCACAATCTCCATGAGAATGGCTTCAGCCTCATTACACATGATAATGGTGTTGATAAGGACTATGAAATGGACATGACATTTTGGGCATCATTTCAGGAGCATTTGCATATTGCATATAAAAGGTAGTTTTTATTTGTTGGTCTGATTTAAGTTTTGAATCAAAAATGTATTTTTTGTTTAATAGTTTTAAATTAGATTTTTAGGTACTTCACAGAGCCGCTAGCTTGGCTGTCGACTCCTGTTGTTCATGTCCAGCTATACATCACTTCTTAATTAAACCACATGTCTTCAAACAGACAGCACAAAGCATCCTGTAACCCTAGTCGGAGTTTATTGATTTCTTGGTAAGTTAAATGTTTTAAAGCAGTTTGGAGAAAGCTTTACTTCTTTATGTGTTCCTTTCAGACAGTGGCTGATTGTCTCTCTGTTTCAAGTCTTCAGATCTCTCCGTATTAACAACTTTAAGCTCTGCAGTTTGCAAATTTCCATGCGGCGCGGCTTCAGGCTTTTTGATGAGGTGGATATGAGTTTTTTAGTCATAGAGAAAGCAGACAGATAACTAATGTGTTTTGTAAGCTGCAGAGACATCTCATTTCTGTGGGTTCAGTGTTCAAAACTACCAATATAACGCAGAATGTCTGCTGCCTCACATGATGGCGTTATCAATTGTTTGGCAGCACTTAGAAGTGAGTCTTTATAGGGCCCTATCATAAAAGGCAGCACTGAAAGCCAAGTCCACAAACAGCCTTGCTGAGTCCAAATGGAGTCCCACAGCTTGTCCTCAAATGCTCTCCAGCAGACCACTGTGCCCATGTCTGGTCCAGGTCATTTCACCCGGCATTACGCAACCATTTTATGCGGCACTATTTGAACGCCACTCCCCTGGTTGGCTCGCTTTCCTGACAAACATGACTGCCTCCAAAACATCTGACAAGTTGCAGGTCCTCAAAGCTCGCCTGCTGTTCAGACATCTTCAGTCCACCAACTGTTTATTTCTGGTCCAAAAATGAGTGTATATATATAAGAAAAAAAAAAGGGGGACATGTCAAACGTCAGACAACAACTAAGCAGATATAGGAGCAGCCACAGCTCCTATTTACCCCCTATGCAGCAGCTCAAAAGGAAATAGCTTGGCTTGGAGAATTTGCATTCCCTAAATGAATAAATTCTAAAGCAAAGAGACAGTTGTGTATCCAGGACGGGAATATTCCTTCACAGTCTGACAGCTCTCGACATCAAATGCATTTCATCCCACCACACATGAGCCAAAGCGGTGAAATGGCATTAGCTGCTTTGAGAGCAAAAAGGCAGGAGACTGAGAGAGCGGCTGTCGGCGCCACAGGAGTCCCGACTTATTGATGATCCACTCCCGCTCGTCCACAGCGCATTTTCCTCGCAATTTAAAAAGTCTCAACCGTGACGCTTTCATTAGACACCGCAGCAGTAAAAAAGGTGAACATTTAACATTTCACGCCCACTCACAGGGTTATTGAAGAGGTCTCAAAATGTTAAGCACTTACATGATTGAAATGCTCAAACTTCTGCTGCTACAGAAAAATACTTATTGAGAGACTGACGGAATATATTCCCCTTTAGGTTGAACAAAGACGAGAGCAGATTTTGTTTTAGTTTTTAAAAGAGCAAAGCTGAGATTGTGAGTGATGCAATGCCAATTTTTTTTTTACATTTAAGAGTATTGACCTGCTGTTTGAATGGACCAGGGCTAATTCTCTTTAAATATGTAGGATCCCTAATTATTAATAATTTTTCATAATCTGAGAACAGCGGGCAGAGGGACACTTTGCGCAGGAAGATGTAAGAAAAAACTGGAGAGGCAGAGACAGTGGCCCACAGACAAAGATATTTAAAAAAAAGCTGACAAGGAGATTTCTTTTTTTACAGATGTGAATTCAAAGGCAGTCTGTCTGTCTTATTTGCAAGCAATCTGTTGCCGTACTGAAGGAGTACAATATCCGTTGTCACTAGGACACTAAACATGCAGCAGCTTTTTCAAAGTACCACGGTGACGCACGAAAGCTAAATACCAGAGAGCTGCTAGCTACACAGAAAGGCACTCTCCTCCGGCCCTCGGCAGCTCAGGAGAGCCTTACACGGGCCGGCTATGAAATTGCAGCGCTAATCGCTAAAAGTGGATGACCATTTGCTACTGGGTAGTTTGTCAAACAGTACCTCTCTTCAGCTACTGAATTGATGTGTGTGTCTCAGGCAAGGGTGTCCTCCCAAATCAGCTTGTCACGGACAACTCGTCAAATATCGCAGCTTGGTCAGTGGCCCACCGCGTCTAATACCGACACACCCGGGCACCCTTTAACGTCCGTATGAGACGCACCGGGCTTTCAACTAACGCATCCGCATCAATATTAGAATATTAATATAAAGGGCCGAGAAAGTCAGCGCAGGGTGGGCGATTCAACCAGAGACCGCTGTTAGTGCCCCAACGTTGTCAACGTTGACTTATTTTACCGTAGTTTTGTTACGTAACTTACGTAACCTACTTAACTTTAGTTACATAACAAGCATATCTGTTTTACGTAACAAACATACTTGTTTTAACCCAAACCATGATCTTTTCCTAAACCTAACCAAGTAGTTTTGTTGCGCAAGTAAACCTAAAAACTAAGTAAAACTATGTTGAAAGTTTATTTTGAAAAGAGGCTGTATGTATGTAACGAACGGAAACTGTACGTTTCCTGTGAACACACAAGTTTATTTTGAAAAGACACTAAGACACGCCCTCCTGACGCTAGAGGGGCACCTAGAGCGTCATAGATTGAAGCGTAGGGCCACTGACCAAGTGCGGTATTTGACGAGTTGGGAGTGAGAACGTGTTGTCACAGAATACAGTAAGACGCCGCACTGAAGATATATGTCTCAGGACATCAGCGAGCAAAAAATAAGTTTCCGTTTTGTCCTTCAAAAGGGAAAAAGTTTGGCCACCTGTGGAATAGACCGTTATATCAGAAAGATTACCTGATGCAGTGATGGAGTTCTTGAAAGTTACATTATAGAGCGTCACAAGCTTTTCAGAGGACGACACAGTCGCATAGGTTGAAAGACAGCAGGCTGCTGGAGCGCAGGGACGGCACGATTTCAAAGGGTGAATACGTTTTGGATGCTTTAGAGGCTACAGATATTCTTAAGTGAAAAGTTTCATGGGGAGATAATGTTTCCTTGCAGCAGGTCGGTATGACACGACTGCTTTTAAGATACATTACAGAGGCAGAAAAATAAATTACATAACTAAGATTACAGGACTCAAACTCGTGGACTTTTCCTTTCATGAGCACTTGCTAGAGACCTTTTCAAACTTGAGTAAACATTTTAAATGGGCCCCGTTGAATCTCCTGTTATAATGTTTGTTAGCTGACAGGAAGTAAACTTGGACCAAAGCTGTTGCCCTAGCAACAGAATGACAATGAAAAGGTCTATATAGAGTGCTCCAGCGATGACATACTTTTTTGTAGGCCAACCAGGAAGTTAGCATCACCATGGGTTCCCTCGACAAAGAGCCAATGGGATTTTTCCATTGGGTTTTGGATTATTGCAGAAAATAAACTCTGTGGCAAACAAACGTTTATGATATGCCCATGAATGCCCATAATGTTTAGTCTTCGCGCTACTTTAGTGTCTGATGCGAAGCAATTGCTGCATAGCGCCATCTCATGGAATGTCAAGTTTGTTCTATTTCTGTGAGTCAATGTCACAAGAGTTGACGGAAATTCATGCCGACTCCTTTTTTCGGGGGTGATATATTATAGCTAAAAAATTAAAATTAATTTACGTTCAATTTTTATTTTATTTTTATTAATTTTTAACCAGGAAATATAGTTTTTCTTAAAGGATGTACTTTTTTATTTAGTTTCAGTTTACTCAAAATATTTTTCACTGCTTATTTTCGTTTTAGTTTGTTATAATAACCCTGGGTTGCACACACAGGCACAAACCATAACCAAACATTGTTTACAGATGACACAGGGAGCGCCTGCAAAATACTTCAACATGAAACATTTGTCTGGGCTTATTTAGGGGCATTTGACATTTACAGAGTAAAAACGCCCCTATTGGTTCATTCGACAGTCAAAGTCTCTGGAACACGCTGAGCTGTCAGCTGTCAGGAGATGTTATGATGGCGTTCAGTAATGTTTGCACAACAACTTTTGGCCTTTTGGGGTTTTTTTAGCCACACTATGAGCATGACTGGAAGTCGACGGTGGTCGAGATCCCCATTCTGGTACGTTCCAAAACGCATACTTTTTCTTTTCACTTACTGCAGCTGCCTTTACAAAGTACGTACTGTTGCATGCAGTACGCATACAATTGGGACATGCAACTTCGTCATAACATTGCGCCTTGAACTTTGACCCTCTTGCTCATATATCCGCTGCACAGAGGATTGTGGGTCAGAATAGCCAGAAAAGCATGCTGGCTTGTAACCCACAAAATTTGAGCTGATGTAGTAGGACATCCTGGTATTTTTGGCATACTGCATTTGACATACTATGTATTGGGACATACTAAATATTGTTCTGGCATACTAAATAGCATGGTAATATGGGTATAGGAACGCACATTTTGTGTTTAATCATAATTAACGACAGCATGCTTACTGGCTAAACTAAAATGGTAAATATATCTGCTTTACATGGGCGGGTTACGAGTTGTCATTGCGATCACGTTAGCATGTTGATGTTAGCATTTAGCTCAAAGCACCAGAGACCCAAAGTGCAGCCTCACAGAGCTACTAGCATCTTGTCAAATTGTAAAACATGGGTTTGATTGATTTGATTTTATCTTAGTAAATATCAGAGAAATTATATTCTTTAGACACCATCATTGTTAAAAGTGTCAGAAAATATATCCAGCCCTACCTTTATACTGTTCAAAGCACATTTATAGTTGAGTGTGTTTTTTGTACTTTTAATCGCCTCACTGATTATGTTTAGTCAGGGACTCTGCATGCCTACCAAGTTTCATTTATTTCCATTTATAGAGAGGCTGCATGCAGCAACAACAGGAGGCTGAGAGGTTACAGACTCAGCTCAACACTGCAGAGAAACATTTCAGACAAAGAAGACTTCTATCAAGAATATCAATAGTATAAGCTGTGTAAGCCACATGATTACAAGAGGTATGAATATATTCAAAGAATCAGTGTGACACTTTCAATTTCAAGCTTTTCAGGACAAAGTAGTCCATATTTTACCTGCCACGAACACACAACTGAGTGCAGTGTTAATACTGAAAAATTCAAGCAATGTCTGTGTTCATCTGACAGAGATGTAATTATGTCCAAATGTTCTGCCGTGTAGTGAAATAAATTCATCCTGACTTGACAGTCAATTTAACTCGTGAGGTCCGGTTGTTTTGAAGCTGCTGGAGACATGTGATTGGACGATGCCTTTATGTGGCTGCCAGTGATGGATTGGCACACGTGTTCTCAAGAGAGAGACTGTAACATCTATACTGACTTTACATCACAGTGTGACTTTGATTTACTTGACAGGGCATGTCACGCAGCACATTTACCGTATAGATTTATAGGTCTTGTCAGGAAAAAAGACACCAAACCGTCAGTCTGAATGCAGTGCACGTAAATGTTTGTCGTCCTCTGCGAATCCAACACATCACCTCAAAGTACGGTGTCAAAAATAAACTACAGTGGAGCTAAATTCTTCTGGAGCTTCTGAACATTTTATTGGAAAATCTCATTTAGTGTTAAGATTTAGTATACATTATAATAACATATTAATTGTCACAATAATTATTTAATTTATAATGGGGTCAAACTTGTGCAGTTTTTTTTAAATTGTTTTGTGAAGAGTGGAATTTGGCAAATAAACAATATTAACAGATCTTCTGAATACATTAATTTTTTATCAATCTGGAGCCAATTTTAATGCAGGTTTCACAATTATGCAGACTTTTTTCTTTTTCTATTACTGGTTGTAAAGGATTAGGTCTTCTAAATGTCATCTCCCATTGCCATCAGATTGATTGCCCCCAAGCTACAAAATCGAACATTGGCACAAAAGTAGACACTTGGCAGCTATATAATAATAATAAGGCTAGCAAGGCTAATAATAAAAATATGGCTGTCAATCGATTCAAATTTTTAATCGCAATTAACTGCATGATTGTCCATGATTAATCACAAATTAATCGCACATATTTTATCTGTTCAAAATGTGCCTTAAAGGGAGATTTGTCAAGTATTTAATACTCTTATCAACATGGGAGTGGGCAAATATGCTTTATGCAAATGTAGGTATATATTCATTATTGGAAATCAATTAACAACACAAAACAATGACAAATATTGTCCAGAAACCCTCACAGGTACTGCATTTAGCATAAAAAAATATGCTCAAATCATAACATGGCAAACTCAAGCCCAACAGGCAACAACAACTGTCAGTGTGTCAGTGTGCTGACTTGACTATGACTTGCCCCAAACTGCATGTGATTATCATAAAGTGGGCATGTCTGTAAAGGGGAGACTCGTGGGTACCCATAGAACCCATTTTCATTCACATATCTTGAGGTGTGAAAATGGCCATGCCAGTTTTTCCTCGCCAAAATTTAGCACAAGTTTAGAGCGTTATTTAGCCTCCTTCGCGACAAGCTAGTATGACGTGGTTGGTACCAATGAATTCTTTAGGTTTTCTTCTAGTTTCATATGATACCAATATCTTCACTCTAGCTTTAAAACTGAGCCCGCTACAACCTCTGAAAGATCGACAGCGTTAATGAATTAAAGAAATTAGTGGCATTAAAACAAATTTGTGTTAACGCGTTATTATCCCGTTAACTTTGACAGCCCTAAATAAAACATAAAAAATTGGCAAAACTATATATACAAATCTATTTGGTTTTATTGAAAGACAATTTGCAAAATTGCATGAAAACATGTTGCCATTATTTGAGCGCATTATTCATTCGGGGTTTAGTATGGAGAGTGTTCATGTTTCAACAGCTTTTATTTTCTTCTCCCCAACTGTTGGGGACACAGAGGTCACAGAGCAGAGCAGCTGCCACTAAGCGAACAACATGGGGAATTATCTTGCAGAATCCATTAACAAAATTAGAAACGTATTATTTTTAACTTGCTTGTGTGAGAATTTTAAAGTCACCGTTAATCGAGTGAATTTAGCTTTACGGTTTTATTTGTTCATACTCCTTTTTATGTGCAGCTGTTAAGTTGAATTTCAGGAGACATTTTTCTTACTTTTACATTCTAGGATGAAAGAGGGACGTTGATTATAACACACCAGTGTCGAATAACAGTCAGTGTTGATGCTTTCTGAGCTCTGTGTGAACATCAACAGAAGACTTATAATGGCGGAAGTGATGCAGAAAAAGCAAATGACTATGGTTTCAACTCACAGGAAACCAGATGGTGGATCCTCAGCCAGAGGGCGGCCGAGAAGCTTTTCCTTCCCATCATTCCTACAGACCACGTTTCTCACACTATATTCATATACTGAATGTACTGCACGCAGTCCAATCTCTTCAGAAACACAGAAACGGTGGAGTATCATTTGCACATTGCTCAAGGCACAAACATATTTCTCATAAGTATATCAAATTCAGTAATGTTCAGGGAAAAGGTTTGTTTTGTTCAATGTTTTTAATATTGTCACATTAGTCTTCGGCAGCACTTCCCTCTGGCTTTACCAGCCAGCTGGATCGCCACTAACAAGCAAGCGTCTGATTTATTTGTGGTCTGTAACCTGAAGAGGGAAAAACTCAGTTGTGGGAGCCGAAGCTGCCTGTGTTTGGAGTTATGATGAATTGTTGCCATCTACTGTGTGTTTTCAGTAATGCAACGAAAAAACTTCCAAATACCGTTTGCACCATTTTTATTAAAAATATCTTTCTTTGAATGAATATTTATCTGTGCAATGAATTACCTTTTTTCATATTAGCATGTTAATTGTATGTTTAAATTGGATAATTAGTAGATTGTAGATGCAACGCTCAGTTTTTATTTATTTCTTCAGTACAGTCGGTCCCTATGAGTTTATTGAAATCATTTTAAAAAACTAGATAGTGATATGAAATAAAAGGACTGTAGTAAACCTTATTATGCCCAAATAAAGTAAAATAATAAAAATATGCATCTAAACCATGCTCAATGATGCTGATGATGCGTGAAGTGACTGAGTAAGATTGATTGTCAAATTTTTTTATTAAAACGCGAGTTTAAAAAGCCATCACACTGATGATTTATGCATTTTAACAGGTGTAATATGACATAGCATATCAACTGGATAACCATGATCATTATTGATGTGTTAACAGTCATCAAACTGACGTTCAAGCTCAGTCTTTCACATAAAGCACACCCTTATTATTAGCACATGCTTACAAATCTCAAAATGTCAAGTAAAAGTATTAAGAACACTATTATCTATCAAAATCACCAGCTGCAATAATTTATAAAATCCCTCCCCTCCCATTATAGAAAATAATGAAGTTCAATATGCTTAGAAAATAAAAGGTTGTTTCACCTGGAAGGCTTCAGCAGAACTGAAATTTAGAAAAATAACAAAAGTATTTTTAATATTATACGTACAAAAGAAATGAGTAATTGAAACAAAGGCCGGGAAAAAACGTACCTTCCAGCGGTAACCGCACTCATTACACAGAACAAATGTGGTCATTGGCTCATCAGCACTGCGGGTCTGCACCTAAAACACACACACACACATGCAGGAGGTTTAGTAAGCTGTAAACAATACATACATAACAGTGCAATTATAATATTTATTCCACTCTTAATGGAATAAGATCTTAACATAACAGACGGGTTACCAGTCGTCCATTCTTTTGACAGATGATACCACGAAATGTATAAAAACATCTTTAGTATCATCGAAGCAGATTTACATACCACAGCTAGTACAACCCTAAAATGTACATGTACTCAGACACACTAACAGATAATTACAGTATCCCTTCTCATAAATGTACATACATACAAAATATCACTGGGGAAAAAAACTCTTCTACTGTATTATAGCAAGCTCTCCTTGTGAAATATTTATTTCATTCACCCAAAAATGGTTACGTCCGAAATTCCATACTAGCATGCTATTTAGTACGCAAAAAGAGTATGTGAGATTTTTTAGTATGTATGAAACCAATAGTACGTAAATTGCATACTATTTTCAGTGAAATATTACACTATGTAACGCTGGACACTATGGCGACATAAATATCCCACAATGCAATGCAGTAGTGAGGACAACGTTCATAACAGACGGTGACAAACAGCTCTGTCAATAACGCTTCAGCTTAACTGTAAGAAAAAGATTTCACTTTGCTGTAGGCGTTATACTGTATAAATATTTTAAATTAGTTCAGACTTTGATTCTCACAAACCATCGTTTTGGACACATAAGGTTGGCACGGCATCTCCAACCGGCAAGGAGGCTCTCAGGAAGTGACGATGTAAATTACTGCTCAGCGCTTCCAAAAAGATACATTCTGCTGTTTATTCACACAAAAGTATGTTGAATAGTACACATATTGGGATAGTAGTGCATAGTATGCATAGTATAGTGTAGTATGCCCATGTAACCTCCCCCTGGTTTTCTTCCACCTTCTTGCATTCTGTCATTGACTCCTGCACAGAGCCTTTCTTACTACTTCAGTATATAAAATATGTTTCAACATACTTTTTCCTTCTCTAATGATTCATTTGGCTTTGTTGAAACTCCACATCAACCCTTAGTTGCAAAGGGAACAATTGAAAGAAGAACACTAACACATACACCTGTCTCTGAAAGTCCCATCAGAGCTAAAATATCTTAAAGTGAGGCGGTTTACTGTACAACATAGCATGAGGTGCATGTGTAGGTGTGTGGTTGTTCATGTACAGTGTGTGTTTACCTGGTTGTAGGTGCAGTTCCTCTTCCTGCACTTGTCGCACTGCAGCAGGTCGGTGGAGGTGCCACCAGTTTTGGCCATTTGGTGCTCCCTGATGGCCTCCTGGGTGAGAACATTCCTCAGCTGTTTCAGCTCGTCGCTGGCCATCTCCTGCACAGAGACGAAAGATGTGACAAAATGGAGCATAGGGACATAAAAAACAAATCTGAGCATCACGAAAGGAGTCCATCGACGGTTTAAGCGTGCAGCGGCAGTGTTCTGTACCTCAGCAGACATGCTGGCGATGCGGCTCAAGTCGATGCTTCCTGCGAGGACGTTTCTGCGAAGCCCGGGGTTCTTCGGGTCCTTCAGGTTGCTGATGCGGCTGCGGACTCTGTTTTTGTATTTCATGTCAGTGGCCTTCGTCTCCTGGTAGATATGTGCGACCGTGCAGTCAAGGTAGATCTGATCACAGTCATAACGGCATACTTTCCATTGGGATCATCACTGAATCAACTACTTATTAGTCAAACCAACCATAACGGCAAATAATTAGCTAAAGTGAAGGATATGATCTTCGATCTCTGCAGCCATGCTTTCACAGCTGGTTTCAAAATCCTTGTAGTCGTCTGTGAAAAACAGGGAAAAAGTCAATCTGCACACTACAGTGACATTTGTGTGTGTTCCTTTATGTAGTAAGTTCCACTATGCAGTCTGTTTTTGTATGTGTGACAGTCAGTATATTTAGAGCTGCAGCAGTGTGTACTCTCTCAGTGATAGAGTGTAAACTTGGCCTCACCGCCTGTGCGCAGGGCGGCTGCCAGCAGGTCGATGCACTTGTCTCTGACGGAGTCTCCGGTGGCGACGTGAGGGGACAGCGGACCCCCGCCAGAACTGAAGCTGGGCGACATGGGGCTGGTCGGGGTGGTGGGAGTTTTAGGGGTGTCGGTTTTGCCCTTCCTGCAGAAAAAGGACACATCGCAGCATCAACAAAGCAGAGTGTGTGAAGCAGCACATCTGCTGTTATTTGGCCTGATATGAAGGAGAGGCTTTACTTTTTCCAAACTGAGCCTGGGGTTTGAACTAGTGACCTTTTTTTCTGGAGCAGCATTGAACTTTTTTAAGACCTTATTAAGACCATTTGTGACATTAAATCTTACTTACATAGATGGATAAGACAAAACTGAAGCCCTTTCCATGTGTCAACCGAACCCTATTCATCACTGTTCAAGGAGCCGTAATTGATTTTTGTCCATTTGGGGAAACAGAACACACTGACTTATGAACTTATAAAACGTATAATGTTCACATGGCTAACATGTTAGCAAACAATTGCCTATATACACATCCAGCAGGCATAACAAAAGCATTGACTTGGATTTGTGCTTTTGGCCACCTGCAGAACATAAGACCAATATTCCCTCTGTTTTAGCTCTGTTTTTGGTCTCCACCAACTCCTAAAAAATAATATGAGGTTTTTTTGGTGAGTTTTTCATCAAAACATCTGGCTGCCGCTGGAAAACAAAGCTGATGAGAGCCGTGAGACTGAACCAAACAGTAAAGCTACGGGCTGTAAAACCTAAAAAATTAACTGAAAGATGCTAAAACGCTAACGCTAATTCTATGTGCCAAACAGCAACACCCAGTTCATTAGCATCGGTCTTGTATCACTTACTTACTTAAAAGGAGAGTACTTCATGAGTATCATCAGCATACATTGTAAACCTGAACCTACAGTGACTTGAATATTGTAAAAAGAAATCATATTGAAATACCTTTCAATGCTGTCAGTAGAGGGCTTCCTCTGTGGAGGTCCAGGCTGAGGAGTCTTGGATCCGTGAGACTCTCTTCTATAATACAAAGTCAATGGCATCATCTTCATGCTTCCCATTGAAACAAACCTGTGAAACCTTAGTGATAAAAAATGTTTTTACCTTTCAACTGTTAGCTTCTTTGCTGGTGGTGAGCTGCTTTTCTTTGAATCGGTGGATTCCCGCCTACATGTAATGATGAGACACTTTCAGTGAGTCTGGTTTTATTGACAGTGTTTATTTCTATTTCATCTATCTCATTCATCAAGTATGAGTGAGATTTAAAGTGCATACCAGTCCTACCTGTCAGGTTTGGAGTCAGTTGATTGACGTTTCACAGGCTGGGCAGGCTTCGAGTCACAGGAGTCCTTCCTAAAAACAAAGGAGAAAGAGTTGAGAAACTGACACCAATGAAATACACGTAAAAGTAGCGTAGATTCAAGTGCATTGTACAGTGGAATTTATTTTCCTGCTCCTGCACACCTGTGTTTTTCTTTTTTGACATCCAAACTGGGCTTTTTGGGAAGTGGCGGTTTAGAGTCAGATGAATCTTTCCTGACAAAAGGAAACATTTGTTTGATTCTCAAACAATCCACTCATAGTACAAGTATGAAAAGGCAAACTCCTCGTGCACTGAAAACCGACAAAGAGCTGTTTGAATAAGCTCACGTCGAACAACACAACCACCATGTTTCACAGCTTAACAAGCATTTTCACACTCATGAATGGCCAACCTTTCTCTCTTGGTTTCATCCGAGTGTTTTTTAGGCACTTTGCTATCTGCCGAGTCTTTCCTGCAAAAAGAAAACAATCTTTGTACCAACAAAATATCTCCTTCTAGACTCTTTGCTCTTTTTACAGTGAGTTACTGCACACCAGCTTGAAGTAAAGATGTGAATGATTTCCTAATATATCAGGATATTTAAGCAATGGGAGAATAACAGTATAATAGTGGAAAATTATAAAACCTTTATCTGACAAAGTTTATCCTTTGAAATCAATCTACCTGTTATAAAGGACAAAAGTGTTCAATAAACTTCAAATTCAAGAATTATCTGAATCTAAAACAGTCTCAAATATTATTATTCAGTATTTCCTTTGTAGCCACATAAAAAGAAAAAACCTTCATCACTGATACAACGAATGCTCACAGTGACCCTGATGAAGACCTATATGTTGGTCGCAACGCGTTGGTCATTTTAAACAATTATTGCCATGTAAAATAAAGGCATTTTAATTTTTGATCATACACTACAGTGTGCCGTGGATCATTTTGGAGGGAAACCTGCATTTTGCACTTTTTTGAGACCATATTCCACCCATGCAGTGAACCCTTCACAAGACTGAATGAGCCAAATACACCTGAAGGATCCAACGAGCACCTGTATGTGATTACCACAGAGACCCAGCAGCGCTTCTACTCCATTGTCTTCATTATTATTCAGTATTTCCTTTGTAGCCACATAAAAAGAAAAAACCTTCATCACTGATACAACTCTCATAACAACACTACACGCTTAGTGCATTACATTACTGGAATGCACTATGCTGTGTCAATATTACGTCTAAAGCGAACGAAAGACAGAGTTTACACTCTGAGGTTACAGATCCTCCAGATGCAACAGCAAAGTAATATTTCAAGGATGACTGAGAAACAGCCCGCGACCCTGAGTAGGATAAACGTTTACAGATAATGGATGGATGGATGAATGAGAAACAGAATAATTGCCAGGTCCCGGACCTGTCTTTCTTCACGGGGTCTGGCGTCTTCTTCTGTGGAGGAGGTTTAGAGTCTGACGACTCCTTCCTGTTGTGGCAAACAACACAAGGATTCAATGCAGAGAGGAAACCTCCAAATTAAATCGCAGGTTATTTTTTCCAAAACAATCCTCCGAGACACTTCAAGGCGGTGACTACATGCGGTCTGTAATGAGAACTCATCTGATCCAGACCTCTCCTTTTTCACGTCCAGTGAGGGACGCTTCGGGGGAGGAGGCGGGGGGTGAAGGTGGAGAGGAAGTGGAGGAAGAGGAGCGTTGGGGTCAGGAGGCTCTTTTCTGAATGAAAAAAACACCTTTGAGCCGAGCTGAGTCACTTCATGCATATGTGAGGCAATGCAGTGGGCATGCAGACCCTGACCTGGGTGGAGGAGGATGAAGGTGAAACGGAAGAGGAGCAATTGGAGCTTTTGGATCCGGTGGAACCTTCCTGGTGTGAAAATCAACATTTGTTTGAGTTTCCATAAAAATCACTCTGCACTAAAAATCACTCGGACATGCACCGAAGCACGCCTGACCTCTCTTTCTTTACTTCCAGTGAAGGTCGCTTAGGCGGCGGAGAGGCGGGTTGAGGAGCATGAGGACGAGGATGTCGGGAGGAAGAGTCTTTACCGTCCTTCCTGAGCAAATGTCACAACAGTACAGATCAGAGCGCTGCGACTCAAGAGTCCCCGATGCTGTTCAAGCTAAGTAAATACAGACACACCTGACCCATCACAGCATGCACCATGCACAGCAGGTAACCTGTGAGTCTGGTTATTAAACTGTGCGAACAAATGTCAGCGCATGTGAGTGACTCAGAAACGGTTAAGTCATGCAGTGGCATCTCAGTCCATCATGCTCTTCAGCTCAGGCGATGCAGGTGTCCTGACCTGTCTTTTTTCAGGTCCACAGAGGGGCGTCTGATCGGGAGAGGAGGCAGAGGAGGCCGAGCGGGTCGAGGGGGAGAGGGGAACCGGCTGGGATACAGAATACTGCCGTCCATCACTCCTCTCCTGAAATACATAATTCAATCTTGAAGCTCTGCTGCATGTTTGTTGATGTGTAATAATCAGTTTTTGAGCCAACTCCCCTCTCACCTTTCAAATATAGGTCTGTGAACAGCAGGTTTCTCTCTCTGGGGTTCACTCGGAGGCCTCTCTCGTTGCGGCGAGCTTATCGGCCTCTCGTGTCTTCTTTCCCCTCTGTGTTTGTCCTTCTTCATGTCATCTGCGTAGCTCTGCTTCTTGGGCTCCTCTGGGTGTTTTTCCTTTTTGACTTCTCCCACATGTCTCCTCTTCTTCGGTTCTGCGAACGGCCTTTCTTTCCTTGGTTCTGGCTTGTGTCTCTCAATCTGCAGGTTTTGCTTCTGTTTCCTGTTATCTATCTCCAGTTGGGCATCCTCTGCATGTCTTTGTTTTTTCGGTTCTTCTACATGCTTCTCTTTTCTAATTTCTTGGGGATGTTTCTCATTTTGCGGCTCCTCCACCAGGTGCTTTTCATCGCCGGGGTCGTCTGCGTGTCTCTCTTTGTGTTCGTCGTTATGCGTTTCTTTTCTGAGTTTATCGGGGTGTTTTTTGTCGGGATCTGAGTCGTGCTCCGGTTTGACGTCAATTCTCCTGTGACTAACATAAACAAAAGGAAGTATCATCTTTACCTCTGATCAAGAGCCAGCAAACATTTATTAGTTTCGCTTACGTTAGGTTTGTTGTTGTAATGCAACTTAGGCCCCATTCGGACAAGATTAAAAATAAATCCAACCGGCCATTTGATGATCTGGTCTCGAAAAGTTTATCTTTACTTTTTCCTGTGTGTAAAAACTCATAAATACATTTTTAAAATGCCTCCACAGAAAGGACTTAAATTACAGGACCAGCGAACAGCAGGTAATTGGGGCTGTAAAACTGGGATACTGACCAGCACAGGTAATATTGAAATCCTCCTCTAGAGGAATAAATCAAGTCCGAATGGGGCATTAGAAGAAAAATTCAGTGTTTCAGGTGAAAACTTCATGCAAAAACAAACAGAAGGACATCACGCCGTTCAGAGCCTCATTAGAAATGTCCTATATTTGCACTTGCAAACATGACTACCTGGAAAAATAACAAAATCACAGCCTCAGTAACAGAAGCGTCCATCATCACGTGTGCCCACACTTTTAAAGGCACCTTTCTGATGTCCTAATCTGATCGCAGCAACACAAAGCAAGCACATACACACTGCAGAACCATAAGATATAATTCACTTAGCCATTGGAGCAGATGAATGCATTTGATGGTGTGTTTACTAGAAAACCTGACATGAATGGAGGCTTCTTCTTTTATCGTTTTATTGTGATTCTTTTGAATTCCAATCATAAAGCTCTGTCCTTGGTGCTGAATGTTGTCTTTGTTTGGACACATTGATGACGTAAATGCACTTACAGTACAGCTGTCAGTGGGTAGAAAACTGTGCTGGGAAAATGGATTGATTTAAAAGCTTCCATGGCAAAGAAACTAACAAATGTCTTTATATACTGATTTACTGGACATGCTGCTGCAGTGTTTAACTCCTGACACTTTCTTTCAGCTTTTAATTTCTTGAATGCTTTTCGACAGAGCTGCTGAGGTTGAGCTACTTTGTAGACAGGTATTAGTATACACATGTATACTATTAATGTCATAATACATAAACATGTACAAATAGGTCTAGTGTAGTGCATTGTGGCGTGTATGACACACATCTCACCATTTCACTGAACGTCTGCACTTCCATCATAATTCCACGGTTTTAGATTAAATTAAAGCAGTGCGGTCCCACCACTCTGTTTATTTCATATTGTCTCTGCCTCTGTGTTAAATAGTTTCTGTGCAGCAGCTGTGAAAGTACTGACCTGCTCTGTGTCTCAGAGGGGGAGCTGTTTGGAGACACTGCTGTTTTGCCGGAGTCCAAACCGTTCTTCGTTTCAGATGGTTTCTCAGAGTCTGTGGGAGTGTTGTATCACGTCAGTAAATCATTCAGTTCATTGACGTATTTATTGCACAAACAACTATTTAACTGCTCAGTGAATCATCTATCAAAGAGTCAAGTACCCAGAAGTCTTTTCCAGTCTTTAATGAGGACCTTTGCCAAGGCAATGACTTCCTCGTCTGTGCAGTGCTTCCTGATACCGTTCACAGACATGCCAATCCTCGTTTCCTAAAACAAACGCACATAAATGCACATTGGGAGCTTTTTAGTAATAATGCATTTATCTCATTATCATGTCGGTGTGAGACTAAGAAAAAGTTAAAGCTGCAGTGGGTAGAGTTGGAGCAAATATAACGAGCTAGATTTTTTTAAACCCTGAAAACAGAGTCATGAGGAGGTGTAGAAATCTAGTTTTCTCTCAGAGCACTTGAATTGCAATATGCTGAAATGTTAGTATGGAATTTTTGCCCAACGATGCCAAAAACATTCTGCCTACTGCAGGTTTAAGTGCTTGAAAAGCGATGATAAAACTGTACTCTAATGTAAACCACACACTGAACAATATACTGTAGCCTACCTGGAGAAGTTTGAGTGTCATATTGAAACCTTTCAGTTCCCTCAGCACGTCCATGGCGCAATCCTGCATATACAACAAAACAGTCAACAACCAACATCATTTACAGCTTTAACCTATAAACATTGAATGTGTTTGTTTAGAAATATAATAACAATGCAAAATGCAGATTTGATCGCATGTAAACGTGAACATTACATGAGCATTTCAAAAAAGAAACCACAAACTGATAAGTAAGCAGTGACAGTTTCACTTTTGTATTTGTGAGTTTTCATAAGCATTTCACACAAATACACATTGATTCCATAAATTCAAATAGTCTGCTATACAAGAACCGGCATTAAAAAAAAGCATTTCTGTGCCTGTTTGCTTCATTCTAGACATCAGTTTTCACAGTGACTCCAACTGTGCAAAAGAGCGCCATGAAACTGTTGCTCTGCTGTTTACAGTTAGTCACGACACACACACACACACACACACACACACATACACACACAGATAGACATATACACGCACACGACCTTGCTCACAGGCTGCGTTGTTTACATTCTGTTGCATGAGTCACTGTTTGATACGACAACCAGCAAAAAAGTTTGCAAAAAGTTGTCGACGAGTTGACAAAACTTGACCCATATAGCGCTGCTGCACACTCTGGAACCCGAAGCGTCCTGCAAGCGACATGTATGCAAACCCGAGCCAAACACCTGTCGACCATTTGTTGCAGTACAGTCAGGCTCCTATTACAAATGTGCACACTTTCCAAAACACACCGATTCAAACGAAATCAAACTTATCGTCAACGTAAACACGGCTGAAAGCGTTTTCAGACATTCACGGGCCTTCTGCACGGCACGAGGTGGCGCGCCACCTGCGGGTGCCAAAATCAGGTCTCACCGTGTTATTCTGAGACACCATCTTGTCCAGTCTTTTTGCAATCCGGATGAGGTCCTCCTCTCGCGTCATCGCTGCATTTACTCGACTAAAATCGAAGCGGTGATGCTGATTTAGATGCTTATTAAAAGCCGTGAAATTAGGTTAAAAAAAAAAGTTTGGATCCGCTTTGGGTCGGACTTTACGCACGGCGCACGCTCCATTCAGCCCAGAGGCGTGTCCTGCTGCAGGATCCCAGCTGACCTGCAGGACACATGACAACAGCTAAATATAGGCGGTGAAGTGGACACATGGCACAACACACATATCTAATTCTCATGGTGATGATCGTTTAAAGTTCTTTTAAAGAGTCAGACTCTTTAAATACTTCCCTCATTTGTACTGTTAAAGCCGCCGATCACTGATCTCAGTGGCTCCATATTCTGTCTTATGTATTTTGGCTGCATTATATCACCAGTTGTTTGAACGCCAGAGCCAGTTGCTGACGTGCCAAAGTTCAGCCCGACACTGGATCACAGTTTACATGTTTATTACCTCACCCACTACTTCAGTATGGAGGACCACAAGAGTCACGTAAATAGTAATAAAGCATTTAATTGATTAATAACTAATTGTACAATAGAAAATAGCCAATTAATAAATGTGTTTACAAATTTTAAATTCCATTATTTATTTATGAATGAATTTATGCATTTTTAAATCATGTTATTATTGACTGTTTTATGGAGTTTTTGTAAATCCCTTTTTAATTTGAACTACTTAATTGATGGGTTAATATTTCATTTGTAAATTCTTTTTTTTTATTGCCCATTAAAATGTCAAATAATGTATTACTTTTAGTCCATTTATTCATAGAATAATAAATCAATTTGTAAACAAATATATTAATGGCTGATTTTAATGTACAATTAGTTATTAATCAATTAAATGCTTTATTACCATTTACTTGACTCTTGCGGTCCTCCGTACTTCAGCACTAGGTAACAAAGATTTAGCAAATATGTTTAAGCCATTGAAATTTGTGGTTTATGTGCACATGTGTGTTAACATCAGGAAATAAATTCACTTTCGTTAATGTTTAAAAAAAAAAAAAAAAACCTGCCTGTTGGAACAGTTAAATTTGTTTATACGTGTTTGCCAGCAGAGGGAGCTGTGATGTAAGTCTATAATCTGACTGAACTTCACAGCCCCACTGATCACATCTTTTCATGAGAATTAACTTTTAAGATTGTCCGGTTAAACTAAATACGCTGACCTTGCACCAACCATCACGTTTACTTCTATTTGCTACCATTAACTTCTTATAAATGTGAACCATTTCACAGTGCAGGCTGTGAGCTCACACTGAGATTGTATAAAGATTTGAGCTTTTTCAATAGTATTTTTCTTCTTCTTTTTAAAGGAACCTGTTTGGAGAAACATTTATAGTTAAAGTATGACTGTTGAGGGGCTGTTGACACCCAGCATTTGAAGTGATACTAAAATGGAATAATATTATTTAAAATGACTTGAGCCTGTAATTGTCTGTGTTGCTCACAGTCTTCCTTTGAGTCTTTTGGTGCACACAGTGAGTTATCTGAAGTCAGTTAAACTAACATTCAGAGAATGAAATTACTTGATATTACTCAAGCAAGTGATTTCTACAAGGTCCTTTTGCATCCGTTTAAAAACAAAATGTGTTTATACATCATCTCTGACAACCTCTTGGAAGCAATCACTTACAGACTGTTTTCATAGCAAATCTCTTCCAGGGGAAACACGCTCCCAGTACTGGAAGGCATGATGGCTCACTCCCACAGTCTACTGGGAATGAAGCCCCGCTACAGTTCAGATCTTAGAGACGTCCCTGCTGCTGGATGTGGGAAGTGAGGACATGGGAGATGCAAGTCGCAACAGTCTGTTTTTGAAGTTAGATCAAACATCAGTGGGATGAAGGTTTTGAGGTTTTAATTGGTTTGGATTTCTCTGTCTAGAAACATACTCATACCCGACATGGACAGTTTATGTAGACAGCAGTGCTCTCTAGCATAATTGTATATCATTACAGAACTGTATTGGCTGGAAGACTAAGTTGTCTGCCCTAAAGGTAAAGTCTAAGTGTGTGGATTTTTTTTACACAACAGTGCGCTCAAACTCTAAAATATGAAGCATGTCCCATTAATCTCAGAGTAAACTGTGACGCTCTTGTGTGGGGATTTGAAGATAACCGTGTTAATGACGGCAGGTGAAAGTACAGTCTGAAAGCTTGTCGTGAGCAAAGAGTATTATCTCTTTACAACGCTCTTACACAACAGGCTGAGTGTATAACCCCGTCCCCCTGTGTCCGGCAGGCAGAGAGATGGTGCCGGCCAACTAGAGAAGTTGGACAGCTGCCCGTGAGGCAAGAGAGGAAGCAGGCCGAGAGGAAGAACTAGTGATCAAGATCAAACCCGCAAACAGCCTTTAAACTCTGTGTACTAAACCCTTCGGCTCGGGGCTGTGGAAAAAAGAAGCAGAGGATGAAGAAAAAGAGCTGCTCCCCCCTTCTGCAACCTCTGACCTCTTTCCCAGACGCTCGGACTAAATAAACTGTCTTCATTCTTCAGAAAAGTAATCTGTGTGGCCTACTTTGAACCACCAGCCTAGGTCTCAATCATCAAATTAGGCTAATGCAGAAAATATTCTAATTGCTGCAAGCTGCAGAAACAGCAGCAGAAACGAGCTGCAATCACAACATTGACATATACAGTACACTTTATTATTTATTGACTTGACACTTTATAGAGTGGATATAGCGAACTTAGCAAACAGTTGCTTATTTACACACTCAGCAGCTTTCATTTGGAGTCATGTTTGTTTCCACCTGATGAATGTGAATCCAATATTCACTCTCTTTTAGCTCTGTTTTTGGGCTCTACTGAGAAAAAATATCTGGCTCTTTAGCTGCTACATGCTCCTCTGTGTTCACCAGCTCGTCCCTAATCTCTAAAACAGATTGTGCATTCATATGAGTCTGTAGGCAACTTGATCGGAAGCGTTCTGGTTTAAGTTTGTAGTCCGAGTAGTATTGAGCAATCACGTTTGAGCGGGCTTTGGTTGCATGCAGGTAAACCAACACGTTCTCATCCCAACTCATCACATACTGCTGCTTTGTCACGCCCCTTGGCGTCACTTTATTTTTGGAATCAAAACCACTATAGTTACCCTGAGCGTCACTTTAGGTTTAGGCAACAAAACCACTATAGTTAGGTTTAGGAACAAAACAACATGGTTGGGCTTAAAAGTACTACATTTGTAAACTGAAAATGAAACTGAACTTTGTGAACATGGGACATGAACGAACAGGTGATTGTAACGTGAAAGTGAAACATTGAACATTTGATCAATTGTTGATATTAAAATATTGATTAGTGCAGCTTTAATTACATTTTCTACTAACAAGAATGTACTTTTACATTTAGAAATTGTGAATGCAGGACTTTTACTTGTAACAGAGTATTTTTGCATTGTGGCATTGCTACTTTTCCTGACGTAAAAGGATCTGAATACTTCTTCCACATGTACTGTACATATAGAAAACCATACACATAAAAAGAAAGATTGTTATTCCTCGAGACTGCTGTAAGGAATAGGTCTCTGATGTTCTGTGCAGTCGGTGAATCTCCCCTCTCTCTGGATTCCTGGTGGCTCTCAGGCTCTACGTGGTTACATAACTGCATCTGTGTGCATTCCCATACACTGAACTGAAGTACCCTGAGCCTCTGCCGCTGGGTTTGAGAGTCTATCATTAGCCTCCGTGGTCTGACCACATCAAGTCATATCTTGTCTTTGCTTGAGAGCGCACTAAGAAAGTTAAAGGTCTACTGTGTTGGTCGAGCTTTCCAGGCAGACAGAAGAAAGTGGTCCCGCGCCCCTTACTGCACTGTGCCGTACATCCCACATGCTTTAACAGACAAAGAGTTAACACAGGGAGCATCCACCAGTCTACTTTCCTCTCCGTGCACCTCGCCCAGCGCTGGTGTCTCTGCCAGTCACAGACCAGAGACGCCAGGCCTGGGCAATTATGGCAATTTTTGGATGACATCAGACCAGAAAATGAATGATTTCATTTAGCTGTCAAATTTTTTTTTTTTTCTGGATCTGGTGCAGGATGCAGAACCTGTAATAGAGCATGTCAAAACAGAGTGGGAGAACTGTTTAGACGGTTCACATCTGCAGTTGGCTGGAAGGTAATCCCAGCCTGGTGGGGTTGGTTTGTCTGCTAATAATGACCACTGTTTGGCGCTGGCACTCGCAAAAAGTAGGCTGCATCTCCCGGAGAGGTTGGACCACCCAAAGACTTTAAGAACATCCTTGTGTCTCCAGCTGTCTCTTAAGTCTCTATTTACTGCCACACACACACCAAATCTGCCATATCCAAAACTGTTTTGGTGGTGCCACTATTTTAGGCTACCTTTGACCAAAATAACTGGTGGTGCCACCGTTAGACACAATCCAACCAAAATAACTAAATGACTAACCAAACTAAATCTGAATTATGCCCTTTAGCAAGAGATGTTTAAGCCCACATTTCTGACTACAAAAACTACCTTTACTTTAAGTCGCCCGAACTGTAGATTATGAAGAAAATAATTCACCCTATAGCTGCACAGTGAATAGCACAAAGATGCATTTAAAGGCAGAAAAAAAGCTGGAAAGGGATATGTAAAATATGTACTATAACTTATCCACAACCGTCAATTTCACATTGGCACACTGGACAGACACTGAGTCACTTGTATAGTGTGTCTGCAAAAAGATCCTGTGGTTCTTTCCAAGGCTGCGATTTGATCTCTGAGCTCTCTTCGTTTGTGCTTGAGCTACGGCTTTATGCTGACAAACAAGTGCATAACCCCTTTGGCTTTAGACTGAAAGGCGGAAAAAAAAAATCCTTCAAAATAAAGAACCAAATGAGTCTGTCGTGAATGGAAGAGCAGATCGAAAGAGTGCCGCGGTTTTGTGCTTCGATACCATCAAGCAACTGATCAAAAACTTTAAATAGGATTCGATAATTGCACTCATTGCTATATAATCTAGCTGTTTACAAACATCACGTCGCACTAAGCCTTTCGATCAAGCTGTGCTAATTGATAAAGCGGAGTTCATATGCCAAGAGCCCAAATTGTGTTAGTGTGTAAATCCCTTCTTACTCTCATTTCCTTTTCAACTGCCCACTAATCCAATTAGAGCACCGTAGTTCAAAACCTTCGACTCCTACCTTTCCTCTCCGTATTACTACTTTCTGTTGGAAATGGATTCTACACAGGTTAGATGTTTATATACAGGGATTTAAGAAGAGCAGGAATTGGACTCAATGCTAAATGACGCAGTTAGACGTGTAAAAACATCTAAATCCACAGATTTAGTCACATAGTTTAGGTTAAATTAAGACTGTCTTTGGGATCTGTTGGAAATGCTCTGAATCATCAGTCAATAGTATGGTTCTTGCAATCTAAAGACAACAACACAGTCAAAAACTGTTGTAAAAACAAAAACCAAATGGAAAATTTGACCTCAGGGCAACAAGAGTGAAAATATTTACAGTACCTCTTCCTGGCACGCACAGAGGTACTGACTGTTACAGGCTTCGAACATCCATAAAGCAACGTATTCACATGTCTTGTGAAAGGAGAATACAGCTTTACCAACTGATCCTAGTGACTAGACAAAAAGCTTAAGTTCCTCAGCAACAACCCGGGTGAATTCACTGCTGTCAGGGCCGTAACACTTCCTCTGAACTCTAATGTTACGACAGAAGATCTAAAGTGAGATTCGGTTAACTGACCTGTGAAGAAGACAATATGAAGGCTCATCTCTTGGTCATCAGCTCTCTTAAAAGTTTGTTGTACATTATAACAATCCACACGGCTTTATGACTATTCAGGTACTCTCAATCAATACTTATGTGCCTTTTTAAAGGGAACTCCGCCACTTTTATTCTATAAGATCAGTTTACTGATCATGAGGACTAATACTCCAAACAGCTGTATGATAATGTCCTCTGTTGCTCTGGGAGAGCTTTGTCAAGTCTGAGTAAATAACCCTAGAGTAGTCCTCAGGGTCAGCTATCATGGGTCTTTACCAGGCAAGGAGTATTGCTGCGTTCAATTTCCAGTTGGAATTTCCGAGTTCCAAGTCGGAAATTTCAACTGGAACGCCCCCTGAAGTCAGATTTCCAACTCAGAAAGTCGTACTAATCGCACAAACCCCGACCTCAAAATCCAACATGGCTGCTCCGTGCATCAACAGTAAAAAATATGTAGTAATATACTGTTTATTAGCACTTCTGTCTTATTTGTGTCTCATTAAATCAGTCGTACACACGGTACTGTCCAGCTTCTATCTGTGGACATGTTGCTACTGGTTTGTATGCGCAAAATACCGGCATAATGCATTGTTATCAACTGGAGCAAACCCCTTTAAATTTTCCAACTTGTTGTACTGGAATGTGGTCAACTCAGGTGTGACGTCATTCCCAGCTACGAATTCCAATTTCCGAGGTAAATGGAATGCAGCATATTGTCAAAAAGCACTAGTTAATTTGTATTATGGGAATTGTAGGATCCAGGAATAAAAATGTGTGTATTTCGGCCTCTGCTGCATCAATTTGGGCCTCTTCAGCTGTAAGTAACCAATGCTGCCTTCTAAGAATAACTAAAATATCGGTTTTCTATGGCAAAATGTGAAGAAAGTCAAAACAATGTTTATGTATCTTTATTATCAACTTTTCAAGAGAAGAGAAATATGCACTTAGGAGAATACTTCTTCCTTTATAAGAAGCTCTGTGAATCTGCCCTCAGTTGTAGCTTTGAGTTATAGCTGTGCTATGTGTAATATGCCTAAGACTAGACAACTTATGTGTAACTCCAGGCATTGCATTGTTTTCTCTCTTCAGGGTTTGTCTGACATTTGTTGTGACCTGACTGATGATCAAATTTTTTACTGAAAACATAGTTTCTTTGAGCTGCAGCCAATGGTTTTTACTGTATGTCTGGTCACCTTTTAATAAAAATAATTTTGAGATATGCATAAGTTGTTGCTTTTTGGGGCCTGATGAAGGTTTATTAAATTGAAATGTTGCACAGCAAAAAATGTTGTGGGGGCAAATGTACTGTACATTTCTTCCCCTGACTGGAAGCTTGTGGGAGGAACTGAAAACAGTGAAATCGGGCACGGTCGTGGAAAAATAGTCATACGCACGAAGAAATGTATGATTTGTTCATTGTCATGGTTTAGTATTTTGAGAGGGCTCAGAGTCCTTCACACTTGGCATGCATTATGTGAGGAGGCTCTGGTAGAGATAAGAAGAGGACCTTGATGATGTTCCCAAGTCCCATGGTAAACAGTCTGGACCAAAGGTTACACAGCATTGTTTTGCTTCCTCCCTGGTGTTGTGATTATACGTGATTCTGTATGATGTGGGACATATGCATAAAGCTGAGTGAATGTAATGTTACTTTAAGTTTTCTGTATATCTGTGTCCATGCATACGAGCTTGGCGTCAGATTTGTGTTGTAATAAACTTATATATACACAAGTAAGGACAACTGGACAACATCTAAGTGAAGATTGACCTGAAGTACATGTTTTCCACATTAGGCACGAAACAAAAATAAACATCCAAAAGAAAGAAAATCAGCTTATGGAATTAAAAAAGAAAAAAGAAGCATGAGGGGCTATCCAAACATCTTTCTGCAGTGTTCGTTTCAAATTTGCGGAGGATTTATTGCTACCACATGAGACTGCAACAGCCCAAAGGAAACGGGGAATTCTGTCCAAGAGCTGCAGTGAAAAAAAGCCTCCCGATGGCCTTGGAGGTCACCCCAAGGTCGACACAAGCAGACTTGTTAATGCGTGGGTGATGTCATGTCCAAGAGGAATCAAATGATGATGTCAGGATATATACTAATGCCTGTGCATGTGTGTGTTTTAGGCAGAGTAAATGCATGCTGTGGGTTTGTTTGGTGTGTCTTGTGGGGGAGGTGGGAATAGGATGATGTGTGTATTTGTTTCTGGTTCAGTTCACTGACAGCACACAGATACTCTCTTTGTCTATGTGGGGCCCAGGAAGTTAAAAAGTCTCAGAGCAGAGGAGGTGTCTCAGCTGAGGACAGGATGACTTAATTCATCTGCTCCGACTTCCTGCGAGCAGATCACATGATAACGATGTATGCTTTACATTTTCCATTTCTGCTGTTATAACATCAAGGTAAGGTTTTATTTTTGACTGTTGATTTGTAGTTTGCTTTATTCAGCCCTGAAGAGAAGATATTCAACCTGAATTATGAAAAAAAGACATTCGGGATGTGTATCCTAAGCAGGAGATAGACAAGCAGAAGGAAAACAAAACGATTATGAAGATGAGGAAAAGCAATGTTATCCAATCAAATCATTAATGTCTCTGAGCCCACAGAGCTGTGGAAATCCGGTTATTGGGTTACATCACTTGGGTGGATGCCAAAGGTTACAGTTGGCTGCCACAGTACACCTGAGCAGGGCCATATCACTCCTATGTAACTCAGTTAGTCTTTGGTGTAAATGTAGAAGTCCAGTAAAGCTGCTTCCTCTTGAATCTCTTTAGTCATTTTGAGAAGATTATTTCAACCAGTCAAGTCATGCTTATTTATTAAGCAACAGTAAGACAGATTCAAGATATCCAAAAGGTTTCGCTATTGATCTTGTGTGAAAAAAGCTCCTTTTAATGACTGAATTTATTTGTCAAATTTTAAGGCTGAGTCAAAAATGACGCCAGATTTCTGGCATGTGTACGCACATTTAAAGACGAGGCTCACCGGAGAAATTTTCAGGTACCTCTGTTAAAGACAGAGGTACCTGAAAATTTCTCCGGTGAGCTGGAGAAAATGTTTGGACTTCCAGCATTTGACATCCTCAGCACAACTTAACACAGACTTAAAGTCAAAGTTAGCTGTGTGTTGTCAGTTTAGAAACGACAAGGGATGAAAAAAGAGGCCAGTGGAAGCATATTATGCAAATAAATGGGGCCTAAGATGGAACCTTGTTGAACACCAGGAGACTGTAGCAGGTAGACTATAGATACTATTACAGAGATAATTTCTTATTCTGTTTCATTAAAATTAAGTCAAGTATTAGAGAAAATATTGCATGAGAAAAACTAGTGGGCTCAGTGGAAACAGGCAGACTAGGCTGGAGCACACTAAAGCCTCAAGTGCTCTGTTTCCTAACTGTAAGATGTCCAAATTTGATAATTTTATCCTCGGGGAAAGTAGAGGCTTGTATTCGATGTTGAGGTTGACACACGTGGACCAAGATGGTTGTTTCAAATCCGCACATTCTGGTGCTATGCTTCCAACCGGTCATGATAAAACCAGTGACTGGAAAATATAGAGCCCAAAGTATACAACAGACTGGCCAAAGTCAACACACCATGAAATATATAATCGTTTTATTAATAAGAAAATACCGCCTCAGCTGGGTACCTGAAATAACAGTTAATGATAAGTTACTGGGCCTATCGCATGAAGGAAAATAGCTCTTTTTATTATCATGGCTGGGGTCGTCCTGCCTACGCCACGTCTATTAACAATAAACTTTAAACGTTTTGGTAGACAGACATAATGATTTCATGAGAAAAGGAAACTCAGTTTTATATCTAACTATAAATACAGACTGACAGTACAAGAATTAAAATTATCAACAGAGCAAATGGCACACACCATGGTAATAGCGTAATTCTCTCCCTCTGTCTGTTTAACTAGAATGGTTTAATGCTTGGAAATGCATTCGAGTAATTAATAGGAAAATCCATTGTGTTCGTGCTAGGAACCAGGAACATTTTTATCTTGGGAGATATTGGATGCCATCAAATATATATTTCCCAAGATTAAACATTTGGTTCAATTACCTTATTATTTATTTTTAAATTCAATTCAAGTGTATTATGTGATTCTTGAAATGCACCTGGAATCAATTCTTCTTCTTGACGTTCACTACCAATTATGAAATTTATGGCCTGTAGTGAACATGGATACATTTTTATATTCTAATTAAAAATGTGCTGCTAAATTCCCACATGAAAGATAGCCTGTCAGCAGTGTATACAGTAAAGCCTCAAAATCTGTCTGTAACTTTTAATTTCATAACAACGCTCTGATGTTTTGTATACAGCTTGATCTGAAATTAAGGGGAAAAAATACAAGTGAAAAGGCTTGTTGAGGTTGCCATGATCTCTTTTTGACAGTTCCCTGATAGTTGATGTTGGGGACATGGTTTGGAGCAAAAAGCATGTCAGAAGTGAAATGTATACTGGCAAAACGAATCACTGATTTATGTGTTTTGATGAGGCCTCATTTTCCATCTGATCTGAGTTGCAGACAGAAGAAATGCAATTTGACAGAATTTGTTGGTTTTGAGCGGGGAAAATTGCCATCCTCACAAAAGTTCTCCAATGACCTTGGAGCAACATCAAGACATGGAGCGTTTAATGATTAAGCTCAGATTAATATCAACACAAAGCCATGCAGTTATTATAACCAGATTGAGCTGATGTGCTCAGTGAGTTGGTAGCCAATAACCCCAGTCACTCGCAGCAAGAGGCAGATTGTTGGGGGTTGAGCAGCCAGTCGACGGCAGCGGCTGGGGGGGGAGCAGCTCTGGGACATGTGGAAAGCTTGAAATGTGGAACAACGACTTTTACTGGGCCCTGAATAAACAAACCCACATCATATTGGACCCAAGTCCTCGCGCATGAGTCACCGCCATCACCCGTCTCTTGAAAACCCCACATGGAGATCGTCCAACAATCCTCTCTCCACCACCAGTGTTGATGAAGAGCACAACCAAGCCCTTCTCTCAACATTACACTTCCTGTCCTGCTCCAGGAATGCAGGAAGGGGGACATCAGTGCAGAGGGCCTCGGTGATGGGATCCACATGACGTCCAACTGGTGAGAAAGGATCCAGAGGAGGATTTCACATGGCAACCATAACTTCAGACAAGCAGAGGATGTTATGCTGCAATCCATTACATATCAGAAGCCAATAATTCCAAGTCGGCATTACCGACTTACAATCTAAATCACGGATTTATAAACCGGATACAGCGTCGGAGGCGGGCTCCCGTTCATTCCTGTGAAAGTTGCTCGGCGCATGGAGCCAAAATGGCTCGACTTCCGAGTAATAAAGTACCCGGATCATCCGGCGATCTTCCGCATCCATTGGGCCCATAGAGCAGGTGCAGTAGCGTTTCCTTTAACTCCACCTCCCAGCCCTCGCTCCAGCCGAGGTCTGGGTCTCATTCACATGAACGGAAGAAGGGATATAAATCTGGATTATTAGTGCATTTTACAACTTTTAGGACCCAATGATTTAAATAAGGGATGTTTAATTGTTCGTACTGGGAAGTTGATTCACCTCAAAAAAAATGATCTGCTAATTTACGGATGTCTCTTCCCCAATGTATGTCTATGGGGAAACGTCTTTTTGGGCCCAATGGCATCACGTGACAGACACGTAAGTTGTAGTACACATAGTAGACAGACAACCATTCACGCTCACATTCACACCTACGGGCAATTTAGAGTAAGCACGATAAATCGAACCAAACAAACAAACGATTACAGCTTGCGCTAAAGCAGATAAACACTTCTTAACCCATTTTATACACTTCTGCTCTTGTGGTTTTAGAAAGGCTAACATATACACCACCCTCTAAACTTTCAATGCTTAGTATCTATGTCTATTTATGGTCGCTATGCTATGATTGGACAACCACTGTTCGGAGCAAGGTGTAGCGAACTTCCAATACCATGACAACGGGCAACTCAAGTAAAGGCCCAGACACACCAATCCAACATCAAAGAACCAGTGGCGATGAAGGCCGACTGTTGCTTCGCCTCACGTCGCCTTTGTCTTGGCCGACAAGTTGCACCTGAACACACCGCAAAGAGTACAGTTAGCACGAACGTTCTGCACCTGCGTGAGATGAAAAAACTCTCCACACCAGCAGGTAGCGGTAGTTTGTATTCGTCATTCAAAAAGGGGAAACTGGAAGACCGAGGACTGCGGATATACAAGCCGTTGTTATGACACGTACATGAAACAAAGTGGCGTTTGCCGACCATTTTCACACAACTCTCACTCACCAATTAGCTTCATTCCAGATGGCCATGTTGCTACAAAAAATATCCATGTATTGGAATGATCAGATGAGATGAAGTTGTAAAATGAGAAGAGACTTCTGTGTTTGCCCTCTTTACCTTACTCATTGGCTTGCTTTTCTCACTTCTGTTTCTCTTCTCATGCGCTGACGGGCGTTTTGATGTGATTGTTTTTGTCAGGTCAAAAATGAACTTTCAATATCCACTACGCTACTTTTGTTCTTACATGAGACAACAATATGAATCACGTGGCATGGCTGTAATGCAGAGTTTATACATGTGTGAGTGTCTGTGTGGGCGTTTGATGATAAAATAACAGGCATTAGTTTGATCTTTGCCACAGACCCGAGGGTGTTGAACTGGTGTGTTCTCATAAAATCTCTTTTATAGTCGAACAAGGCGGATGTTATTTTTTTGCTTTTTGCGAATCGTTGACAGAACTTTACTTCATTTATGGGAGCAGACGTGTGTGCTTATGTATCTGGCAGAATTTATGAACATGTCTTGGTGTATAAATGTTAGGACCGTGAGAAGGCCATCTGGTACTTGAATAATGAGAACAACAATCAAATAAAAAACACAAGAAAGATTACATAGCCTCCTTGCAAACACTTAAGATCAGGCTGTGAGATTTCAGACACTGAGTTTGACAGTCGCACCTTAGACATTAAAGTGTTTGGATGGGGACAGAGTGGAGGATCGGGCTGGGCACTGCCCCCCCTCAGTGGGTAAACTCTACACACTGCAGCCATTCAGTTGGCGAGGCTCACTGGATAAAGTTAGGATTGTTTGTCAGCGGGCTGTAATGCCAGGAATGCTCAGTGCTGGCTCCCCCTGTGTGTGTGTGTTAGTGTCTCTCACACTTTATTTTGCCTCTCCAGCAGCAGTTTGGACCTGCGGTAACACCCCCCACGCTCCCTGAACTCTGAAGTAAAATAACAGATTCTATTTCTCTCCTGCCAGCTATTTTGGTACCCCGACACACACATACACACACACACATCCACCACCTCAAATTACCCCACCCTCTGCCTCCCACCGCCCCAGTAGAGACCGTCCTGTCTCTACTCTGCACTGGCATTTTCTAGCATGTTCCATCCGGCCATCATGACATCAGTTTCTAAATGTGCAGACACATGGACGTGAGCAAACACACACGTTCGTCTGGTGATTCACAGCTTGAGTCAAACCAGTGTCCAGCTGCATCTGAGTCCTGCTCAACTCTCAGATCCAAGTCTGTTGTTTGGGGTTTTAATTGAGATGAATGAGGTTTCATCTCATCTTAATAGAGTAAAAAAATACGATCTTTCTTATTTCATCTATTTATTCCTCATGTACATTTCATTTACTCGGGATTAAAGTTTACAACTTGTTATTAATGGCTTTATTAGTGGTTAATATATTCTTTATTAAAGCTTCACCGATAATAGGCCTTTTTCACAGCAGATATTTTGACTTGTCACAGTGGGAAATGCACAGGTGTAACTAATAACACTAACGATGGCTCTGCTCGTGTCCCAGTGAGAGTGACACTAAATCAGCATGCACAATACCAGGATCCTGAAAGCAAAGGATCCAGTGATCAATGGAATTCAGCCATCATTATTTTCATTATTTATACCTGCCGTAACATGTCAGAAATGTCTTCCGTGAAAAAGGCCTATCAGTAATTATTCTAAAGCATAAATGAAACAGACTTTTGTGGGTTGCCAGGTGAACAAAAATTTAAAGGAATAGTTCAACATTTTGGGAAATTTCCTTATCCTTTTTTTGTTTGTTTGTTTGTTTTTTTGCAGAGAGTTAGATGAGACGATTGATACCAATCACATGTCTGTGAGCTAAAGTGAATGAAGCTAGAGCCAGTAGTTGATTAGCTTAGCAAGTCAGTGTCTAATGCCCATGGGGAAAATTAGTCAAAAGTCAAATGTCTTAGAGTTCAGATCAGATGGAGATCTGATTTGTCAGAGTCTGATGAGTCAGTGTGCACTCTCTCAGTATGTTGTCTGATCCTACCACAAAGAAGATGGTTCATCCGGCTGTTTCAGTGGTAACGTAGATCAGGGTTCCTGGAAATCAAGCTGGGAGGCTCGCCATTTACTGGAGTCGTTGGATCTTCTTCACTGGATCTCCTCACTCACCTGCAGGACCTGCAGGCATTTACAAACAGGCTTTGTAAGATATGATGTATGATAGTCTCTAGTTCAAATTCAATATTCTCAAATGATATTATTATTCCTTAGCATACATTGACACAATACAAATATCAGAAATGAAAATAGAATTGTTTCAGCTTAGCCAATATTTGAGGAAGCAATAAAAACACATATCTTACACATTAAACAATAAACCTACAAATCGTACTTTTTCAGTGAAGCAAAGCTGTATTTTTTCTATAGAGACACAGTACGTTTCACCAATTGAGTAATCACAATAATTTTAACAAATACTCTTAGCAGTAACAGCAAAACTAAATTTCATAGTTCACTATTTATCAAAAATACTGCTGGACAAATATCTCTAGCAACATGAAGAGTAAGTGATTAAGAACACCACATAAGTCTTTTAGTAACATGATGAATATTACTAGAAACAGACACTTGATATTCACCAACCACAGTAAAATGCTAGAATGGCTTTACATTGAAATAACTTTGTTGCTAACACACAACAAAACTAGCAAAATAGAAGCTAACGTTAGCTTACCATAGCATGTGAAGTGCAACTAATAAAAATGAAACCGGCACTTCCGGCGGTCTTCAATAACCGTTTTGACTTAGTTCCTAAAGTTTCTCAACGTTTGTGATGCTCAACAAAGCTACAGAAGCAGCTAGCCGACTTCTAGCTCAGCCTGGCTTCGCATACTATGTACTACATACCCAATATGTGTACTATCGTTCAACATACTTTCTAAACTATAGTATCTTTTCGGACGCACTGAGCAGTAATTTACGACGTCACTTCCGGAGAGCCTCCTTGCAGTTTGTTTGCAGCTCGGAGACGTGTAACCATGGTAACCCGTGCCAACCTCATGTGACCAAAACAAGAGTTTGTGAGAATCAAAGTCTGAATTAATTTAAGATATATAAACAGTATAATACGCCTTGCAAAATGATTCTTATAGTTACAGTTAAATTGAAGCGAAACAAAAGATTTGACTAAGTTATCACATCTGTAGCGTCTTATAACAATAAAAAGCTTTAACTTAAATCGTAAGTCAATAGTTCAATTGTTTACAACCCGTTTTGTTCAGCTGGTTTACATTAGACTATATACTGCATGTATATAGGCCATATGGTTTTTTTAATCAGAGTTGGACTGTATGCCCTCTCACTCAATGTAAGAAAGCTTTAGTGGATCCAGGCCAAAAAGCATTTATTACATTGTTGCTGTCCAGATTTTCATTACTATCCAGAGAAAACCTTGCTTCTCCAAGTTTTCATGTCTTCGGAGATGTTTCCATGTTTTCAGACACATATGTTAAGAGTTAAAGGCTTTTCTGTGAGATAAGAAATCAATCTGCTCACAACCCTTTCAAACCCCCATCGGTTTATGTCAAAAATGCTAAAAGTTTACATTTTGTAGAAGAATGTTTTCATGTGACAACAGCATCTTATGATTTATTGCACTATTATTCCTGACCGCAGGCTTTGTGGCTTATTGTAAAGCATGGGTTTCCTCTTTATAACACAGCAGGAGATAGCTACGCCACAGTTGTTTGGACTCGTTCCCCTCATGAAGAACTTGTGGACATTTCTCGATGCAGTACCCCGGCAACACAGCAACACACAGACGACAACGACACACACACACACACACACACACACACACACACACACACACACACATCTCCTCCAGCTGAAGCTGCGATGTCAGCTTGCTCCAATCATTTAGTTCAGCTAAGACATGTGTTTCCCCTTTACACCCTCAGAGGATGATGTCACATCCACAGAGTCATGTGCTCCCCAAGTACAGCTTAATTTAAAACATCTCCATTTCCTGACTCAGTGTGATCTGGATTGAGTCTTAAAAGTTTGTCTCGCATCAGGGGAGACAACATAGAGAGAAAGAAGTATGCACCAAACAGAAGTGAGAAGTATGGATAGAGTGGGTAAGTGGGACATTATAATCGCTCCCTTGGGTGGATAAACCCTTTTTCAAGAGAGGTAATAGCACAGATACCGAGCCAGTTTGATTTGTGTTGTGGCAAGAAATTGTGGAGTCTCTGTCATTACTGCGTCTCTGTCCTGTCATCACCCTCCTTTCACACAGACGTGTACACAGAACCTCAGCCCACACACATACTCCCCAAATTAAAGCCCAAATTAAATGTCTGAGAAATCTTACACCTTATCATCCCCGGGATCATATTCCCACCTGTCTTCTAGACGTGGTAGTTGATGATCTGTTAAATCCATCAGCAATGAAGTGCAACATTTCTTTATTCACACTTGATGTTTTTTTAATATGATACTCAGGGTGGCAGCTAGCAGTGAAGCTGTCTTGCAGGTCTGCAGTCCTAACAATTAATATTGACTATAAAAAGTATTATGTTTCAACTTAGGTGCAAACATTACAAGAAAGCTACGAGAACACACCCTGATAATGCCAAACACTCACGGCTGCTTGAAAACACACACACACAAACACAACACAAAAGGAATAACTTACAGACGGCACACAACACTTTGTGCCAAACGAGCAGAGCCAGTGATCATGACAGATTACCAGGATGTTAGATTCAAAACTTTGGCGTCAAACCAGCAAGAAATCATTTCCAGTATGTTTACTGCTGATTTGTGCCCTTCAGGCACAGATTTCTGTGTTCTCCAAGTATTTTATCCTTTGCTGAAGCAACATGCTGTTATTCTAGTGGAAGAAAGGATAATCATGTTCAGGGATAACCGCATGAATAGATAACATACGTCTTTGTGGAGGCAAGTAAATTTGAAAAGCCCGTTGGGAAACATACCGTCGTTCAGTAGAGGTCATGACTCTGAACACGCATGTGGCATCGTGCATCTCACATCATGCATATATCTCAATAAAGCTGTAAGCTTTAATGACATTACCACAAACTAATACAAAATAAGCACACTTGCCAACCTTGAGACCTCAAAAATAGGGAGGATTTCAAAACCAAAGCAGGGGGGTCTGGGGATCCTCCCCCAGAATAATTAGAGTTTCAGAGACTTTGTTTCCTGCATTCTGGTGAATTTTTAAAGAATGAAAATTGCAAAATAACGATAATTATAAAGTACACTGCAACAGCAGTTTTATGTTAAATACTTTCAGTCTGACTTTTAATTCTCAGGAGCAAACACAGGGTAATCGGCCCCTCTGGTGTGAACTTGAATCTCTGGCATCATCAGTTTTCATTCATTCGATCATTCATTCATTTTCTGCCCCTGCTTATGTAGGTCTATTTCTTTCTCCTACTCTCCATTTCTCTCACTCACTGAAGGTCCAACGGTACCACTGCACTCTGAAACCCATTATTTCAATGGCTTGTGCCGCGCCACGACGAGTTTTTGTTGCATCGAGCAAAGCCCACCTTTGGGTGCAGCGCGCACTGACATGGTGCGCTTAACCCAGCGACGAGCACAGCTCAAACCACAAGCAGCTCTCTTCACCCCAGAAATCGTCATTTGGTGTAGCTGTATTGTTGTCCGGGAGGAAACAGTAGGGCTTTTACGCGCTGTACAGTGCCAGAAACAGGTCGAGATAACAAAAAGGAAAAAAAAGTGTGAACATTTGTCATAAATCGAGAGAAATACGGGAGAATTGTGATTCCGGGAGGAAAGCGGGAGAGGGCAATGAAAAACGGGAGTCTCCCGGGAAAAATCGTGAGGGTTGGCGAGTATGAAAATGATTCCAGCCCTGGTTGCACCAGACTTAATGGTAACCTGGAGGCTATAGAGTACATGCATCCTGCATAGATGGGGAGTCAGGAGGGGGCCAACAGCCAATCTTTGCCCGAGGTTCCCCCTAACAAGTTAATCTGGCCATGTGTGCAACATAATACAACACAAAGTGAAAGAATCTCATATTGGAAACATCGACAGTCCTACATTACTTTATATTGGCTACACTACTGACTGTTCCCAGTAACCCTGTATTTAACTGATTTATACAAAAGATAAGGCGGTGTATATATAGGCTTCAATAACACCACATTTCTAATGCCGTCTTTCAACACCAGACTTAAAATTACAGTTAGAGCTCAATGTGGAGAAGGAATGAATGGGTGTGACTCACATGTCAAAATAAACATTTTTTGTTCTCACTATGCGGGACGGATGAAGATCAGGGGTCTGCAAATAATCTGTATGAGCGGTGTGGTACCATTCTAGCTAAAGATTTTTGATTTTGACTCAGACAAAATGACATGGATATGGAATCGGTCAAGCAAACGGGGCTGAGTTTCCAGTGGTGGGAGAACAGGCCAGTCTTTGTTAAAAAAAGCTTTAGTATCACGGAGGAGAGAGAAGCCATTGTGCTTTAGAAAAGCCTCCTTATGGTTCATGTCCTCAGATTGTAATGGATCCTCAGCCCAAGTTTAACAAATGCAACTCACTCCAGCCGACAGTATATGCATTTCAATGGGCCTGGATGCTGGAAGTGAGCCGCCTTGTTGTCATCAGCTTATCAAGTATAGGACAAACTACCTCCAATCCATCCCATGCATCCAGAGCAAGATAGGACGGTCAAAGCTACTCCCAGTTTCAATGAAAACCTGCTGTTTATGATGGCCATGCGAGAATACACAAGTCGACTGTGTGAATGGTGAAGCAGTTCAGATAATGACCAGTTTAAACTAACTGCAGCCCTCAGAACCGAAGATTAAAATGTCAACAATCATTATAGGCCACGGTTAAAATAAAATAACCACGATACAAAAAGAAACTGGAGTTTTTTCCTTTTTTTTTTAATTTCACAAAAATGAATGCTTCTGTTCCTGAAAAGAGAGACAGAGTAATCTAGAAAACACTGAATGCACAGTTCTCACTTTACAGATGTTTTTTTTAGAACATTTCATGGTTCATTTTAGGCACTTGGAATCATAACAACATTCCCTTTCTGAACAACAAATACATCTTTGGTCCAGTATGTAATTAAAAAAAAAAAAAAGCCAGAGTATGAAAATAACACCGGCTTCAATGTTTGTTTCCTCAAAAATGTATTTTTTTGACATATATATAAAGCTTCATAAAGTCTTTAATACTTAAACAAGATATTGTCGCTACATCTCAGAAATGACCAGCAATCTCACAGATGTTTTGCAAGAGAATACAAGTGAGAAATATCAATGTGTCGGCTCAATCGGATGTACAGCAGTACAGGATTGTTTTAGTCACATTTGGCAAAAATGGGTTTCTTTTTTCTTTTTTTTTTTGTGTATTTTCAGTCCACTTCCTTTGAAAGAGCGATGGAGACAAGTCCACATCTGCTCTCCTCCCAGCCAGTTCAGCTACAGGGCAGCCACGTCTGATATGAATTACTGCACGGCGAGATCTGTGGCGGCTGCACGTGTGCGATATAGTAATTACTGAAGTTGATGTCCTGCACGTACGGAGCTGGCTGGTAGTAGCACGTGACATTCGTTACCGTGGGGATGGCGTTCTGCTCGGCCAGCACCCTCAGCGCCAGCATGGAGATGAGGCTGAGCGTCTGGCGCCGCTCGTGGCCCATCAGGCACACGGTGCTCTCGTTCACGACTTGGTGGAGAGTCATCAGGCACTCGTACCGCTTGTGCTCCATGCCGGCGAAGTGGTTTTGCAGGTAGGCCTCCAGTTTCCTCTGCTGCTCTCCGATGTCAGAGAAGTCAATGAAGAAGCGCGAGCACATGTAGCGCTGCATGTGCTTCATGTCCGACTCCGAAGAGGGCGTGAACCCTCGCACCAGCAGGTGGCAGTACTTCAACAAGCCGCCCCCTCTGATTTCTTCCGGGCTGCGTGTGGCTATGGTCCTCCGACACAGGTGCTCCATGGCCTCCTTGAAGTCCCCGTACACGCTCTCCCCGATCACGGTGGGGTGAAAGCTCTCGGACATGGGCGTCTCCGAGCAGCGGTCGAATAAGAGCAGCGAGTCGAGGCAGATCTGGAAGGAGTCCACGCTGAATTCAAACTGCCGCCGTAAAGAGTCCACAAATTTTAGCTCCACATTCTTGCCCGTGTTGTTGGACAGCGAGATGAGGCTCCAGCGGTCCGTGTCATTACAGACTTTCACCAGTTTCTGCACATAGGCCTCTTTGAGGGTCAGTGCCGTGATGCGCTCCCTAGAGACCCCGGCTGGCAGGAAGTCAAACAGGCAGTCCAGCACGACGTCCTTCACCAGACGGAAGGCCTGATCGTCTTTCAGCGACACGCCGAAGATCAGGTCCAGGTCCTTGTAGCCCAGTCCGGTGTCCTGATGGAGCACATAGCTGGCGGCCGAGCCGTTCAGCCTCACGTCCTTAACGCACACGCCCCTCTCCTCCAGCCTCGCCCGCACCACCTGGACAGGGACGAGACAGAGACACAGCATGTTATTAATGATGTATAGGTTCTCTTTTGGGAAAATGAGAGTCAAAAAAGAAAAAAAAGAAAAAGAAAAAATGCCCTTGTAGTTGCAGAAATGATGAAAGAAATACAAACGACTGTTGAATCATGTCCAAATAAGCTCCACATGGGCCTGCTGGAAATCAATAGCTTGTGAAGGCAAGATCAATGCCGCTGCTCATAAAAGTCCATTTCATCACCATCAGCCTCAGTCTGAATGAAACCTGAAGAGCAGCAGAGCTGTTGAGTCTGTGCTCCAGGTCCATCCCCCCACTGGGTCAGATTGTCTTATCTTAACACAAACACAGTGATGACATCTATAATCCTGGACTGCAACCAAGAGAGAGTGAACACCAGCGTTCAGGACCGGTTTTTCTTTAGGCTAAACGTCACAACCTCAGGTCGTTAAGGGGTCAGCGGCTTTTTTCCTTCCTCTGTCCCAGCGACCTGTGACATGTTTAAACTGTCTCGCCTCAGTGCGGCCACATTGGAAGAGGGTGATCTACAGCTGGACGTGGTGTGCCAACATCACCGCTAGCGAGCACAGAGGGGGAAATATGTCTGAAATAAGACATTAAACGTATTCCCGAAGGGAAATGACAATCCACTCGTGCCATAAAAACGTATTGTTCTCAAAACAATTGGAAGCGATCAACGTGTTCGGAGGAAACTTAGGTCTGAGTGATATGACTCAACAACGGATACCTGCAGCTATAAGGCAAGCTTTTTGAGAAGGCTGTCATATTTATTTAGTGTAATACGACAAACAAATGACTGCACATTTAAGATACACTTCTCCACAAGCGTTTCCACTTAGCAAATAGCAATCTGCATAAAACTCAAACAGTAAAACCTGCGGCACAAATGAGTTGTTCGACACTCGCGGCACACAGTCCTAAATCTGCCTACTGGCACTGACCTGTCAGATTAGTGTCTGTTAACTCTCTCTCCCATGGTGATCAGATAACAAGCTGGCTCTATTTATACATACTGGGTCAGGCTACGGACAAACAAACATTTGAAGGCAAGTCAACGCTCCACACAGGAGTGTGTGAAAGAAAACAAAATCGTAATTGCATAACTTGGCAGTAATAGCAGTTGTAATCATTCGGCCATAAAGAGGTTCAAGTTCCATCAGAAGCGATGATATTGTTGCTGTTTGTGTGCTTCTGTGGTCGGCCTGATATGTCAGAGCAGTCAGAGCCAAATCCAGGGTCCGGCCTACACTTGACACCTTTCCTCCCTCTGTCTTCTGACTACAGGTAGTCAGACTTGACTACAAGTGAGTGGTTAAGCCCCCCCCCACCAGGCTGAGGAAGCACAGGTATGCCCCTTCTAGCTTTACAAATCTTGTCTCACTTCTTGAGAAATTATAAAAAGATAAGTGGGAAAAAAGTGCAAGGAGCTGTGAAGTATATAGTGTCTCACTCGTAAGCTGTGAAGCAGTTAAGAACAGAGAGTGTTGTTATCTTAGATCTACAGTTACAGCCCTGTAACTTCTTGGACTCTCGAGCGTCACGATGCTGCGGTGGATGTTATAGCGGCCTGTTAATCCCTCTAACCCTGCAGCAGGACAAAGGTCCACACTCTCAGTCGCACCTCCCGCGACGCATAACAGAAGTTTTGCAATTACATCATCGGAACCCATTAAATATACATTTAGGCTAAATGGCTTCGCTCGTGACAGGAGATTCACTGTTGATCGATGTTCAGCCAACCACTAAATAAATCTCTGTGGCAGATGGCAGATTTGAGCTACATAAAATTATATGGGGTTTCCACAAATCCAGGGGAAACAAGAGTCCCCCCCCCGCCACATTTTGGTCTCAAAACCTGCATTTAAGCCTCCTGCACGCTCAATGGAGCATTCATCTTTCCACGACCACAAGCATGGAGCTTCGCAGGCTTGTTGGGCTCATCTTGAATATGTCAATGTGTAAGTAAAATGGGAAAAAAAAGGGATCCTACAACACATTACATGACTTAGGGATCCACTATTCTGAAATTCTATAATGGCATTTATCTTGCACTTTAATGCACAGCCAACTATATGGAGACACCGCAGGAGAAGTGAAATGTGATCCCTCCACATTTCCAGCCACAGAGTAGAAGTGGCTGGAAATGTGGAGGGACTTTGGCTCATGTCTGTTTCATGCATTTTAAGTCAAACCAGGGCTCCTCAGTGTGTTTACCGCAGCCATGACAAACCCGAATGAAGAACACCTTTTCATTTTTTTCACCTGAAATAAAACATATAAATACTTTAATTTAGTGTCATCGAGATACACAGAAGAGTCATAGTTTGCCTGCAGATATTTAGCACTGAAGGAATAATACAGAGCAGTGCTGGGAAGATATTAGAAGGAGAAACAGACCAAACTAAAAGATAATGTAATTAGGGCGGTTAAAGTTAATGCGATAATAACGCGGATAACACGGAATCCATTGCTACCAACCACCCAGCTTGTCGAGAAGGAGGTTAAATAACGCTCCGAACTTGCGCTAAACTTTGGCGAGGAAAAACTGGCTTGGCCATTTTCAAAGGGGTCCCTTGACCTCTGACCTCAAGATACGTGAATGAAAATGGGTTCTACGGGTACCCAAGAGTCTCCCCTTTAAAGACACTTTGCCCACTTTATGATAATCTCATGCAGTTTGGGACAAATCATAGTCAAGTCAGCACACTGACAGCTGTTGTTGCCTGTTGGGAGTTTGCCATGTTATGATTTGAGCATATTTTTTTATGCTAAATGAAACCTGTGAGGGTTTCTGGGCAATATTTGTCTTTGTTTTGTGTTGTTAATTGAGTTCAAATAATAAAACATATACATACATTTGCATTGAGCAAGCATATTTGCCCACTCACATGTTGATAAGAGTAGTAAATACATGACAAATCTCCCTTTAAGGTACATTTTGAACAGATAAAAAATGTGCAATTAATCATGGACAGTCATGCGATTAAATATTTTAATCGATTGACAGCCCTAAATGTAATACAATTGCGCAAGGAAGGATCCAAAGAACCTTAAAGGTTTTATCCTTGGTTTTTCAGTGGCTCTAAAATTGGGGTTTGGAGACCCACAGGGGTCCTAGAGAGGTCTCCAAGGGACCTCCAGACCAATTTAACTATAATATTTAATTCCCCTGGTGTCATCACAGTGAGATAACATGTAAGAGTGAATATTTGATCCACATATTTCACTATACCTACCCACCTGAAGGAGAGTCATCTGTAATATTCAATTTCCTATTCATGCATATAGCCTAAATATGTAATTCTAACTAACCCTAAAAATTAAAAAAAAAAAAAAAAAAAAAAGGGGATGCTCAAACTTAAATTTGCAACTAATAAATAAGCAATCATGTTGGAATACACAATATGAGTGTGTAGATGCGGTGTGGGTTAGTACCTGGACAATCTGGCGTGGCTGCACGGACAGAGTGGGGAAGTTTCCCCGGCCGTGGATGGGGACAGCCTCCCCGAGGATCGAGTCCAAGCGCTGCACCTGATCCCAAGACAACACGCAGAACCGCCGACTCTGATCCGACGCATCACCGCAAGACATGGTGATGTGAACTTGCCCAAAAAGGAAAAAAAGAAATCAGCAGAATGTGAATCTTTCCTCTCAGCTGAGCTCTTGTCTCTTCAACAAGAGTGAGACGTCCCCGTGGAGGAGGAGGTCCGGTTAGCAGTGTTGAGGTGAAGAGTAGAAAAAGTTTTGTCAGAGGATGTGAGAGTGTCGCCGTTTCCACCCGGTGTGCGCCGCTAAAATCCGGTCAGTCTGCAAAAGAAGCGATTCATCAAGAGGGTTTAAAGCCTCCTCATTAGCATGAGCCCTGTGATTGGCTGCTGTGTTTGATCATTGATTATGGACGCCCTCCCTGTCTGCAGGAAACACCCTTCATGTGACGCACTAGGCAGCCTCCTCCCCTCTGCTCTGCTTTCATGGTGCACCCTGCATGCTCGCAGGGCTTTCCCCTCAAACAACCCGTATGATGTTTTTCACCTAAAGCTGCAGCAATATTACAAATGAGCGTTTATTAATCTACTCATATATGTCAGATAAGTAAAAAAAATAAATAAATAACAGATCAGATTACACCTGTGCAAACACAGCCTATACTTTCCCTCCTGTGATGTATTTGACCAGGGAATGTTTGCAGAGCATTCTGGATGTTTTTCCCAGCAACGCCCTGCTGCACGATCACACACACACACACACACACCATGATCATACAGACATATAGAAACACAGAAATGCACGTAAGCACTCCAGGCAAGGAAAGACGTTTAAGGCCTTGCTGGAGGGCAAGTTTGTCCAAGCGAAGATTATCCAGAAAACTCACGAGCCAAGTTTGCTAACCTCTAGGGCCAGTGTGTCATAATCATCTTGGCTTATGATGACACCTTAAAACAAACAATTGTGTTCATGCCACCAGTTGTACGTCTACAAGTTGCGACCACTTTTTCCCCGTTTCATTTGAATCATTTATAGAGATCTGGACAGGTCAAATTAACCAGTAATTCACAAGTCAAAACATAATTTTGTTTTTTTTCTGCGCGTCCTGTCTTATTTCCTGTCCTATTTGTTGCGTCAACTTCCTTTTCTTCACATTTTTATTTTCTACTTCCGCTTTAATACAATATATACTAGGGCTGTCCCGAATACCAGTTTTTGGGCTTCGAAGCGTCAGTGAGAAATATCCGAAGGCATTTGAAGCTTCGCAGCGTGGCAGGCTGACATGCTCTTCTGTCAGTCTGTCTCCATCTCCCCCCGTTTCAGTGCCCGGTACACACACACGCACCTCTACACATAACAAACAGCGATATCCGTCTGGGAATAACTAATAATAAATAATGTTGACTATGAATAAGGCATAATGTTGTGGGATTATTCCTTATTTCATGGGCTATTTATGAATTTATACATTATTATTACATACATATATAAAAAAATATATAAAAAATGTAAAAAAACGATGCATTCGAATAGTGATTTGAAGGTTGAATACCATGGCAACGGTCGAAGCTTCGAAGCATTAGGGTCAGCCCTAATATAGAGCATAAATGCATGGCCCTTTCCTCAACAGTCCCTATCTATAGTACTGCCTTTGTAAAGGACAAAGTTTGAAGGCTCTTAGCCAAACTGTTTAAAGGGATAGTTCAGATTTTTTGAAGTGGGGTTGTATTATGAGGTACTTATCTATGGTCAGTGTATTACCTCCAGTATAGACGACGGTCGGCACGTCCCCAGTTTGGAGAAGCAGACAGGAGTATCGGCACTGTAATAGTCGAAATTGTGAAATGTACCTTTAAGGCATACTGTGTTGCTTAGATACGGGAGAAGCGACGTCAGGAGACAGTGCGTAGTGTTTACAGTTAGATGAGTGACGCACCTCTTACTGCTACATGTGCTCCGTCTCCTTTTTGCCTCTCAACTCAAGTGTGACGGTTAGGTTTCTTGTGTTCTCTATTTTGTTCATGTATGATAAAATAGTAGCTGTACAACCGGGCTTGGTAATTTTCACCACTTTACCTTGGTGTCAGACAGCCCTTTCCGACGGAGAACTGAAGCAGTTATCTATGCGGTCTTCAAAGCCACCAGACTCCATTGACAAAAACAGTAATTTTACCTCGCAGAACACGGGAGTTGCTGGTCTACCGCTGCCTCGATCAGTTAGTTTGTTTGTGCTATTGTGTGACTTTGGTGAATCCAAACTAACCACTTTAAAACACCAAAGATTTAGCTACTGCCTTCTTCATGGGGTATAAAACACTCAATTATTTAGATGTTGGAGCATCCAAATTGATTTTTCAATTACAGGAAACAGGAAAAAACTCCAGTGACTACACTCTGGCACTCGTTTGGTTTAGGGCAGTAGAATGGACTTCATACACACCATCACAGAATTGATGAAAAAACTGTATTTTGCAGTAAAAAACTCCTGTATTATGCCCAATAATAAATACTGTAAAATATAGCCTACAAGATAATACAGATGCATGGGATTTTTCTAGCTTCACTGTTATGTTCATAATTCAAAAGACCTCATGTGCAGCCTCTCACAGTATCTGATACATAAAACAGACTCCATAAAACTCTCTGGAAATCCATCATCTACGTATTTCACTGAAATCCAGAAGCCGTTTGTCAACCGCAGACTATTTAAACTACGATAGCAGGCTATTAAACCTTTAAAATGTTGCTTGCTGATCACACATTTTTATAGTTCCTTATCATTTTTAGTAGATGGCCGTGGTTAAAGTGGAGTGGCCTTACCTTTGAGTTGTCTGTTTATTCAGCCGATGGAAAATTAAAGGCTACAAGCACACGGACAATCGTTCATTCAATTCGCTCATGATTGTGCAAGGGATTTATGAAAAGGCTCCGATAACCCGTGATGCCCTTTAAGCTTTCCATTTACGTTTGCAGATACCTCGCTGCCACTTCTTTCCACTCTGCACTCCTTATCTGGGGTGCAGAGTGTTTTTTTATTTGTTTTGGTGCAGATACAGAGACATTCCTCTGGTCTTGAACAGAACATATGTCAGATTTATTATGCCTAAATCTGAGGCATAAAAAAATATTATTTTATTAGATTGCTCTAGTTAGTAGCTGTCAGATGCATTCAGTGTCCTCCAGTTTATTTAACCCCTCTGAAATCTTCTTAGCATCAATTCTTACAGGAGTGGATTGTGTCTTTCTATCTCGTTCCTATTCTGCATGCAGTCTATTATGTGTTTAAATGCACTAAATATCCCCTAATGAAGTACCTGACACAATGGCAGACATTACTCACAATAGCAGACATGACTCTTTCAGTGGTGAGAAGATTCTGCCAGTGTTGTAATTTGCCATTGAACAATACTCCTCTAATTTCCTCTTTTAAAATGACCCAAGTATGTCATCATTTTTAAACTCCCTAACAACTCATACATGTCCACACAGCATGTTAGTGCACCTGTAAAATGTTTACAAGAGAGTAAAGTTCATTTCATGATTGATCTGTGTGAGGTTTTAGTGATGCGGCAATAAAACACGGACAGGCGGACACACACTCTTACGCACTCAGGCACGCACATCATCTTCCTGCGTGTGTGTATTCAGCTCGCACTGTCGTTCACAACGCACGCAGCTGGAGGCTGACAGTGTCTCACAAGCCTCCGAGAGGTCGGGGTCGTGGGCGTACCGTTGGATTTGGTCTCCACGGAAGATCACTTCAAATCCTGTGATGTCAACATAATCCTGTTTCCCTGGCAACAGCATCCGCTTCGGTCGTCGGGCAGCTGGGCAGAGGCGTCTCCAGCTGAGGGTCCTGCCAGGTGCCGATGCGAGACATCTGCGTCATCCGACTATAAATAACCCTCCGTGTGGCAGCTGTGCATCCTGGGAGCAGAACCAGCGTTTACCTGAATGTGAAACACTTGGGAACGAGAGAACAACGACGGGAGATAAATGTCAGGCCACTTGACATTCTCAGGTTCCCTCACAGCCTCATGTCAGAGGGAGTCAGTCGGATGTGAAGTCAATTCATTCAGGCAGTGGAACAAAAAACAATTAACACAGCTTAGACAAAAAAAAAAAAAAACTCCTGAAATGTGTTCACTGCTTTATGTTTAATGCACCTTTTGTTAATTCGTGTTAATGCCACTGGATCCTCTGTTTATCCCTGAGTTGACATCCTGCTGGAGCAATGACAACTGGGACTGTGAGTCTAGTAGGCGCGGTGAGATAGCCGGTATTTAAACACACCTTTAACAAATGATGCATTAGACAGGCGTATTTTCCGGTCCTAACCGTGATCAAACATTACGAAACAATCTGGTTGTCACGAGCACATGAAACGAAAGCTGAAGACTTTTCCTTCTCTGTCTTTGTGCTCAAAGGCAGATAAAAGAAATCATTTTTTGTTGTTGTCAAATCTGTCTTTGCCTCACGGGCAGCGACAGGAAGAGGAACAACGCAGGGGAACGGGCTTTTCCCTCAAGTGCGCCGGGGACATGATTGGACGTCACAGTACAGCGTGTCGTAAAAGCTTGGCTGAAAATCGATGTTGCCAAACAACAAGCAGCGAGGTGTCACAATGATCAATTGTGCGAAGACAGATAGCGCTCCGTCTGTCGCACAGGATGAGTTGTGAAGCTCTTTTCTTACCAGTCTGTCAGGGCCCACTACAATCTAAGTGAATTATTTCCCCGAGAAGACTTCCCTCGTCTGTCACTGAGGAAACTGTGTTACACTAGAGGACCGAGGCTTTGCTATTCTTAGCGTGTGCATCATGTTTAACTGTGAACAGTGTTGCCATAGCTAAAATAGTGATGCAGCTGCTGCTGCATGGCTGACATTACACTGCATGTTTTAATTTGGAAAATCTACTTTGATTTTGTGAATGAACAGAGAGTTGCTTTTTGCAGCTCAGTGTGCCATGACAGAAGATCAACCAGGTTGAGGTGACCAGTCAGGCTGGACCCCGGCGGCCTATACCTGCGATAGAGAGAGCGTGTGATAAGAGAGGTCGAGTTTACTTTTCCGGATTGCTCCAGATGACAAATCTATGGGACAGTGGAGGCAAGGTTACGCAAGCAGCCGCGCTTCTGACGTCAGGCTCCCTCCGCTGCCTGCTTGATTGATTACACTAGAGTAGTGCTTGGCAGAGCAGACCAGTGTGCTGCTGGAAGAAAAAACACAACACACCAAAATACACTAAAGATTCAAGTGGCATTATACATCAGCTCTCCGCTCTGTCCACCACACCTGCACGCTGAAATGGAAAAATACTCTGTAACTGATGTTGATCGGTTCTAACCTTTGCTACTAATGTTGGACTGAAATTAAACCATGACTTGTGTTGCTTTTAGGGCTGGGACGATACACCCATCTACAGATTCGATAGTATCACGATACTTGGGTGCCGATTCGATGTGTATTGTGATTTTTAAGAATTGCGATTCGATATTATGATTTATTGCGATTTTTGTTAACTTTTTTAACACTAGACCATGGGAAACAGTTGAATCATACGCTTCTAGGGACTTTTACTTTGGAAAATGTCTAAATTAAAGGGACTATTTGTAACTTATCACGCGCATAAATCATAACGGGTCGGAATCCCATGCGCGCTCGCGTGTGGGTACGCGCTGCTCCTGCTGCCTGCTGCCTGCTTGCACACCGCGCTCGTTCTCACCCGCTCGGCTCGCTCCAACTCCACGTGCACGCGCGCACACTGCAGAAGAGTTAGTTTAGCTCTGAGAGTATCTAGTGAATGTGCAGTGGACGTTTTTGCAGAAATAAATGCTGCCGCTCCTCCAGACCAACAGAGGTTTCCCGTGTCTTGTGAAGTGATGGGGCTCCGCAGCGAGTTACGTTATCCCGACCGGGTGTCGGTGTCTCCCCCTCCCCCCCGTTCCCTCCGCGGTCGGCAGGTTGAAGCAGGAAAAGACAACACTAGGATCGGCATTGATCCATGGAGAGACCCTCCTCTGGTCAGCTAACATTACTGCCAAGCAGGTGAAATATAGAGTGATATTGTGTGTTAGCTGACGTGTGTCGCCTCACTGTTTAGACCGGTGCTCGTTCATGTCAATGTAGCGCGAGCACAAGCGCGAGCGCGAGCAACAGGATGCTGACTTTCGTTGACATTGCGGCCACAGGTGTCGCTGTGAACAAGCAATTTCTGATTCTTACATATAGCCCCTTTAATACAATAAAAATGTTTGATTTCCAGCATGTATGTAGTCAGAGATGTCCTGATGTCAAATATATCAGTCATTGTTAGGAATTATTTATAACAATTTTTTTTCCAGAAACCCAAAAATCACAGCATAAAGAATATAATGAGTAGTGAATATAATCCAATCAATGTTATTTCCATATACAGTACCGTTTGTTAACACCTTATTTTGAAAACCTGACGTAGTCACACGTGTATACTTCCGCTAACTTCGCCAAGTCCGTCGCTAGCTCTTACCGTATTCACAGTCAGCTCCATCGGGGTCGTTTGAATGCATTTAACATAAATGTCAGTATATGGGTGCTCTACAGTTGTAGCATCAGCCGATTTGACCACGGCTTGAGTTAGCATGCAGCTTTAGCCATGATGTTTGGCTCTGCTTTTCCTGTCAATGTGTGAAACCCAAAGTGTTTCCATACTTCACTGTATGTGTAGTGTTTACCACTTTGGATTTAACATGTGAGGGTGCAGGTCATATCCATATACAGTATCTCCCAAAGATTGCAGGTTTGTTAACACTTGTTTAGATAATAAACTTGATCCAATGAGTTGTTTTGGAAATAGTTTGTTGATTATAGGATGTTTTATCTTTTTATTGATTTACTGACACTGAGAGCTTTGGCACTATTTTCTACAGGCTCTGCAGGTCCATAGTTATGCCATAGCTGCGGCATAATCTTTGGATAAGAGAGGTTATTGTTGCTGAAGCGCTCTGGAGCTCAACGGTCAAATATAGTGTTAGGCTATGTATTACGTAAAGGCTCGGCTCACTTTACTCTCTGAAGGGGTGGAAAGGGGGGAAAAAAAATTGAGGCTGAAGTTGGTGGAAGGTCAAATACAATACTGAAAGCGAAAGAATCTAAGTCAAATAGTGTTTAGAAATATACAAAATAACACAACAAGGACAAATAAGAGATTTCTTCATCGGGTGCAATTAAATCTTTATTTCCCTAATAAATTCTCCGCTTATGTGATAAATGAGAACCGGGGGAGTCAGGCACACATGTTCTCCTGCATCTACACTGAATATTTTTGTCTTTCTTTTCCCTCAATCTCTCAGCTAAGCACATGGATACCTCGCATGTGACCTATTCCTGCTTATGGAGGAGCACATGTAGAAGAGAGGAAGGTATGGCCCTGGTAATAAAACACCCTCCCCTCCTTCTGTATGTCTGGGACGCCCTAACTTGGATATAAGCTACTAGAGCTTAAATCACGTTGTGCAACGGACCCACACCCACTCCAATAGGACACTTGTTGCATATTACAATGTCAAATACTGCATAAAAAGAAAACAAACCCCCAGTTTGCTTCACTTCTCAGCTTTGGTGTTGGTAGACGAATGGTTCCCTGTGGGTTCTCACTCCCCTGATCAAATACTAACAACTACACTACAGGGACGCAGGAACGAGTTGACAGCTGTCTACAATGTGCAGATACCGCTGAGTCAACAAAATGTGACCATAAAAAGCTTATAAAATAAACCTGTTCTGTAATTTTCTCAACACATGTGCGTGGTGTGGATGTTGCGTATTAAAAAGCTAGCAGTGAAGAAGAACTGGCTCTGGAGCGTTTACCAGAAGTGAGAGGGAACCCCTATTTAGCAGCGAGCTCTGATTTCATTCCCAGAAATCCTGCTCCTCACCCCCCCCCTCCCCCCATCCAGTAGCTGAGAGAATAATTCAGCCCGAGGGGCGATAAAGAGTGTGACACATCGGGGAGAGATTGTGTCGATTCACTGGACACCTTTGGGGTTAAGCACAGCGGAGATATGGAGCAGCTCCCTCAGGGACGATGTCTGCTAAGGTCATGATCATACCAGCGCAGCTTGACTCATGTAACTGATACTGCTCTGAAAACAGTCAGCCAGGTTAAAACCTCTATCCAAATGAGCCACTAATAAAAAATACGTTAGCGGCACGTTTCTCAGATCATCAGCCAGATTTCTTAAATCCTCCTCCTGGAAGCATTATGGGATCGGTCAAAAGTGTATCCAGTCATGCAGCGGGCTCAGAGAGAGCCAGCTGGATGTTCCAAGAGCTACAAAAAAAAACAACTTTATATCAAAAAGAACAAACCACACTTATTGGATTAATATATTTATGATCAGATTTGCGGGCATTTCCAAATCCATGACGGGTGTTTGTGAATGTTGATAGCAAAACAAGCTGTTGAGCGAAAACAAACCTGGCTTAGTTTTCCATAGCTTTGAAAGATTCATGCGAGGTTTTCTGGAGAAGGGTTGAAATTTATGTAGTGTTGTAACTGAAAGCAGGCATGATGCAGGCATGTTGCACACATGGCCAAAAGCTGCTCTGAGTTACATACTGTAGAGCAGAAAACAGGGGCTCAACGGGCCTCTCGAAAAACACCCCACAGTCTCACACATTTTACTGTACAATTAAAAACCTAGTGTTTTAGTATAGATTTGCTACCTTTCTCCCCTTTACATAACTTCCTTTTAAGCAACATACAGTAGGTCAACAAGATAAGCAATATGGAGCTTTTAACCCGTTCCTTCCTCGTAAAGCTGCCCTGTGGCCTTTGCTACAAGTCAAACATGCTGAGAATATGTCTGGTCATGTCCTTTCACCGTGACTCAGCATCCACGATATATCTGTCCGTTACCTTGCACCACCTCTTCCTCCCTCTCACTTTATTGGCGTTGCTTCATAAACCTGGGCCGTGACCAAGTACGGTTCAGTTCAGTGGCCTTTATACTGTAGGTAATTGCACAACCATCATCTGTACATAACCACATTCCTTCAATGCATGTATTTTTACAGTGTGGCTGCCTAAAGATCCATATACTACTATGATGCAAACATTGCAACAGGAGATACAAAGGGGCCCATGTAGAATTATGTTGTCAGGTTTTGGTGCCTTCAAATGAAACTGGTGAGCTCGTGTTTACAACATGGGAAGTCGTGTTCACAATATGCTTGGCGTTCAAGTTGCTACGTTGTGAGAACACCGCTGCTAAGCAACGGCAATATTAACGTTACTGTCGGCGTCTAGAAGCCACAGAGGCTAACGATTTAGCAAGCTAGCAGGTGGGTAACATAATGCAGTAAATGCAAGGGCGTAGTGACAGAGGAAAAAGACGAGGCCGTTGGGAATATCAACATTTTCCTCAGACATATTGTGAAATAATGAAGAAAAACAATACAATTAAAATTATAATATATTAACTTATTATGCACCGAAAAATTAACTTCCATGCCCTCCGCCATTTCTGACAACGTCAACAAACACGTCACAAGTCGTGAACTCGGAGCTTTAGAACCCTTTAGGACTTTGTCATTGCCATTCTGTTGCTAGGGCAACAGCTTTGGTCCAAGATTACTTCCTGCCAGCTACTGCATTAACAAACATTGCAACAGGAGATACAAAGGGACCCATGTAGGTTTGAAAAGGTCTTTATCAATTACTCACTGCGTGTTGCCTTGAATTCTTGAAGAAAACGTATCTGTTTGGTCTAAAACGGAGTAACGTTAGCTAAATGCTTGATGAATTGATATAAATGAAGGTCAGGTTTAACAACAGCAAAACTATATCAATGTCCGTTTGCAAACTCTCGCACAAATCGCGCAGTATAATCCAAGTCTCGTTTAGTCAAGTCAAGCACATGCATTTTCGCCAGAACCTAACTATTTAAAAACAGTTTAAAACACTTCACTTCCGCCACTTCTGTCTCATTCTTGCGCATGCGCATGCGCGCTGCGCATCTGTGCAGAAACCGTTTTCTTCAAGAAGGTAACACCCATGGGTGTATAAAGAGAACAGGTAACACCCATCGGTAACACGCAGTGAGTAAGATGAATGGTGAAATAAATATGTTTAATGTAATGCTGTATTTTAGTCAAGATAAGATTGAAAACAACATGCTGTATATCATGCAATTATTTATTGTTTTTTTATTAATGAATTCAAACAAAGCACCATCTTACACAATGTTATAAACAAAAAAGCCATTTAGACCTTTAAGTTATTAAATGAATATGATGTATATAACATAAAATCTGGCATTATTTAACGTATATGTAATTATTTTAGTTTTGTCTTCTTTTTTGTTTTGTTTTATGTTTTTCAATTGTCTATGTATCTGTTTGTACCTCTGTTAATGAGCATGTGTTCAATAAAGAAAGTATTATTAAGAAAAAAAAAAACAGGTGGTGAGTAATTGATATATAAATGGCCATTTTAAGGGTGAAGTTATTCCTTTAAGAGTAGCCATACTACACTAAAAATACTCCATTACAAGTAAAAGTCCTGCATTTAAAATTTTACTTCAGCAAAAGTACAGAAGTATTAACAGCAAAATGTAGACGTAGCCTACTAGCTGCAGTAGAGCTAATTTTAAAATTGTACATACTTTTGGGTGGTTTAATTTACCATATAACAATACATTGGATGTGCTAATTGTAGGTTTTTAAAATCACCATCTGCAAATTAACTACTATATAAACTACTATAATTTGATACATTTTAACAAAAATGTATTTAAAGTTGTATTACACAACAATTCTTCTATAGAGCATGCATTTCAGTATTAACAATGATTAAAAAAAAAATTTGCTTAACATGGTTCCTCAGAAACTGTCCTGATGTGAGTGAGAAGCTCACTGGTTAATGCTGACATGGTTTATGTTGCAGAGAAACGTGCATGCACATGGATGTTTTTCTGTCTGTCGCAGAAGTCATAACACATTTTTCTTTCATGTACTACAAAGCATTTTTCAGCAGATTGATTGAGGCCTTATCAAACAGTGTGCATGATAATAATGGCTCCTGTGATAAGGTCTGACCCTGTGGTACCCTGGTACACTAATCCAGCTCCATGGCACATACTCAGGTTTCCATGGGGAGCTCTTTCCACTTCACCACGCACAGCTGACGTTTTTCCACTGCAAGAACGGGGGGATATCTCACGTCTTTTTTACTTATTCGCTTATCTAATCTGCACGCTGAAAAAAAAAAATCAAATATAAATGTTGCAGACATGGTATCTTGTAAAAGTGGAAATTGTTTTTGTTATTATCAGGGAGATATGAGGTCAACAGTCATAGTTGCATGAAATTATCTCACTGGCCGTCACAACCTAAGATAACCTGTGCACAGAGAGCTGTACGGTCAGATCTGTAACCCTGCACTGACTCTTCTCTAATCTTTTAGCAAATTGGATCGGTCAACACACCAAATACACAAACCAACCAACGAATAACACTGAACTGATCTATCGTGAGCTGTATGTACTAGAAGGCTTTCGGGGCTTTTTAGGTGTTCACACATACGCTGCCACAAGCCACCCGTGTTACACCCAGAGAAAATCCCTGGAAAAGCGGTACGCAAACATATGGTTAAGTACTGCACACACAGGCGTGCTCACGTTGCCATGGATATTCTATGAAGTCTTTATTGGGTGTATATCAGCTAGGGTGCAGACTGTGGATCTGCGTTGACCTTTGTCAGGAGGTCAAACACATCCTAGTTTTGTTGCATCCACTTCTAGGAAAAGTATGCAAGAATAGCATAGTTGTGTTACGATTCGACATCCAGGATTGAGAGATTTTAACCACCACGTGCAAGTCGCCCGCAGGATTCACTTGTTTCATGTTTCACTGGCAGTGGCAACAAACTATGCCTGCTGGCAGCTGCAGCCTCCTCCTGGCAGCTGGTTAGTTCCGCTCAGTACAGGGTTAATTATATCCAGCTTCACTGCCCAGCACCAGAGACGCACTTTTAGCCCTCTGAAAATCACAGCAGCAGCAAGTGATGTTGACAGCAGCCCTGACTGTGAGTCACCACCTGTTTTGCTCACGGAGGTGCTTCACTTCTTCTGCTCCGGTCAGACCAGCGAGCGATGAGGAAAAGACTCGTGAGAGAGTGTGACACATGGCAGCAGGGCCAAACGTGGCCCGCCGAAGAGGAACGAGCACGATGAATCACAGAGGGGATGACAGACAGCCGGGGGTAAACTGGCATCGGATTATTTCTTGGAAGAGCTGGAATTTATTAGTTTTAAGTGAAAGAGGTGGCTTTCCCGGCTGTTCGGTCACTGTGTGTTGCTCATGCGTGAAGAAAAGAGAAGGAATAAGCCAAGTAAAAGTGTCACATTAGACAATGAAGTCTGGGCTGAGTCTTTCTAATGAGCACTTATCTAATGAAAAAAAGTAGAAGCTTAGCCCTCATTCCATGAAATCCACTGATGTTTGACTGATGTAACCCCTTCTATGAAGTAAAATAAAGTCACCTTTTATTCTGAAATGCAGCAGTAAAGCACCCCCCCGCTGACTGGGTGGCCATCTCTGCCTCAGTGCCACACCAGTTGGGGTCAAAGAGCATGACACACTGCAGCGAGCGAATAATCACCTGCAGCCAGCGAGGATTCAAATAATCCACATGTCAACACTGCTGACAAATAAACCCACTACACACTGACGACCTGGTACCTTTGCTGGCGTTGTTAACTTCAACTTTAGATCGCTCTTCTTCTGCAAACAATTTTTAGTCTTCCAGGCGATGGAGGGCTGTGGTCAAAATGCAACACAGCTGCTGAGGCAGTGATGCTTTGGCTTCTTCCTCCTGCAAGACACCGAGCCAAAAGTCTGACCATCTGTTTCATGTTAGCTTAAGATATACAGGTTGCTATACTGACATGCCTCAGCAAGGAGCCTTTTGAAGTCAAATGATGTAATAAATATATAAAAATCTTAAGAAATCCATTAAGGATATCATGTTTCAGGACACATATGTTGTTCTTTTGTGCAATGATGACATTCTTTGTCTGAACCCAGCCAGAGATTTAGCACTAGTTTATGCCTTCACACATCTTTTTCTTCCTGTATTTTCCTACTTTTCTCCTCTGTCAAACCTTATAAAAACAGTCAAAATTGTATTATTAAGATTATTTTTTTAAATATCACAATTTAAAAAAAAAAAGAAAAGCACTCAAAAGTGTACTGAAATTGCCTCCAAACCAAATACAATTATTTACCTAATTTGAATTTAAGTTACTTCCCTCATATTTAGAAGATAATAACACATATTGTACATTCAGAGCATCCTCTGTGAAAGGTGAATAACGTCAGCATACAGGAGACCCCAGCTGCCACATGCAGCGATTCTCGAGGACCTTAAAGCAACATTCTCACTATTCTGCAAACAGAAGTGACAGCTGAGTGCAGTCAGACTCTGACCTCAGCTGCAACGGTCCATCCGTTGTGATCACTGGCCTTCAGGCTGTTTTTGTATAGTTTTCAATTTCAATAATTACAGGCGAACCGGCTTCTTAAAAAGTATAACCCTGGGCGCAGAATAAACATCATGTCGTCAGCAATGCCAAGGGAACAATTCACCACACTGTGATGATATTCTATTTTGTGTGGCTACTTATACAGAAGAAAAAACCTCAAAGCCACAGTCCAAAAGACTTAATCTTATTAGGTGGGAGATCTTTTTTTGCAGACTTTTGCCTTTTGGTGAATAATAGTATACTGTACAAGACCTGTACAGGATTTGTTACACCTAATTGTAACTCTATCGTGGACAAATTCAGGTATACATTCCTAACTGCTCTTCCAGGTCTGTATCAGATGTTGGCCACACTGCAGACCATTTTCATTGCTGGATCTTTGCCTGAACACATGGTCAACATGCATTTCTTCATCGTTTCCACGAAGGAGCCAAATATCACTGATTGTGCTGCTTTATAGTTTTTTTTAGCAAATCAGTATTTTAATGCTTCGGGTTTTTTTTATATATATATATATATAAGTATGTAATAAAGTATAAATTCCCAAATAGCCCATGAAATAAGGAATAAATCCACAACATTATTCATATTCAACATTGATTATAATTAGTTATTCTCAGACGGATATTGCTGTTAGTTGTGTGTAGAGGTGCGTGTGTGTACAGTAGTGCGGCAGCGGCACTGAAATGGGGGAGATGGAGACAGACAGACAGAAGAACATGTCAGCCTGCTGCTCCACAAAGTTTCGAATACCTTTGAATATTTCTCATTGAAGCTTCGAATCCCCAAAAAATGGTATTGGGGACAGCCCTAACGGTAAGTCTACTCTGTGTATTTCCTTGAGGAAAAAAAGCCAAAACAAAAGAGCCCAAATCAACAAATGTGATCATTTTTATTGACCAAATGTTACAGTTCCACTGTCACATCCTACAAAATACAAACAAACATGTTTGTTCATACAAGCACTGCTTGTAAATGTCTACACAACCTATGGGTCTCGATGCAGACTGATAAATGAATGACCCACTGACCTACTATGGCAACTCACAACCTATATCTACATCTCCAACGCTCAATTACAAAAAAATAAATAAAAAAATCAAAAGGCCTTTCTTCTAATGGTTTTCATGTTACTAAGTTCGACTGGGCTGCAATCCCTACTCACATGCTGCCCCCTAGTGGCACACACTAACTGTTATTGTACTCCAACATCACAGACGGGGTTAAGTTTCATACTGTAAGAAGAGGAAAAGGTCACAGCCATGAAAATAAGCATGTAAAGAGACCTCATCAACATTCCTGAAACATTCCTCTGCTTGAGACAGTCCATACGTCGAGTCTGTGCTGAAACCGCCGACGCGCTCGTGACAGGCAACGTACGGTCGATGTGCCCTGATGCAAAGGAAAAACAGATGCTCGCTTGTAATGAAAGCATCCCAGTAGATCAGATTAACAGGAAACACTATGTCAATGCAATCCGAGCCCTGGTGGGCAGCAGCAAATTTGATTTTGATTTTAAATTAAATACTTTTGTTTGGTTTTGACATCCAACGAATGCATTATACAATATGTGGAGGAACTATTTCATCAATAGTATCCAGTTATACATGAACAATATCAGAACAGTTTTAAGTATCCTCTTTCAATGATAGTGTCCTAAAGTGTTACACCTCACAAACAGAAAAGATATTTACCATTTATCCTAAAAGCATCTGATATACAAGACATGCAGAACCGATTACAAAACACAGCAATGAGCTTGATATGCAAACATTACACATTAAATAAAAAAAACTACACCTCGCGCTCCCTCTTCAAACTCTGATTGCTCGTTCGTCTGAATACTGGATGATGTAGATGACAGGAAGTGACCTAAGGCCAACTTTTGAGTTGATAACCCTGAAATGGCTCACTATTTGGTGCATGCCAGTTCAGTAAATCTTAACTCTTTGTTTCTGTACTTCTAGCATCCACACTCCCAGATGTAAAGACCAGTTTGCATAATAGATTAGCGAGAACTTAAAACGCTGCGGCTGTGACGTACGGCTTTGAGGTTCTGTGGAAGGTGTGGAGGCATGTTCCGGGTGTCTTAATAAAAAGGTGTTTTAAAAAAATATCTCTATATTGTGCTTCCAAGTATTACTAAGATTTACCGTCATCCTGAAGGACACATAAAGTAGAGTAGGACATAGTTGATGAAAACTCACAGAACATAAAACCCCTCCAGGTAATGCCTAATCAACTCATCAGAATGACATCTTCAGATAGCAACACACAGCATGACCAGCACTATGGAGAAAAGTTCCTTTGGAGTCAAAAACATTGCCAGTGATACAGTGGGCGCACTATCGTGGTTAACAGGGTGTGCTCAGGGTAGCGGGATAAAGCCAATGTCGGGTGCGTCGCCCAGAATCAACGTGGTGCGGCTCAGCGACGGGGAGGGAGAAGCCAGGCGGAAGGCCGGGTTGATGGAGTGCAGCGAGTCCCTCCTCCTGCTGCTTCTGCCGAACGGGGGGCAAGGAGCGAACAGGGGCCGGCGGGCGTGCTGGCGCGAACAGCCGGCGGAGGGCGACGGCTCCGTGGAAGTTGCCGCCAAGCTGGAAACCTCCGGGCCAAGAGGGGTGGTCTTTGGGGTTCTAGGGGGGCACAGGCCATGAAAGTCGGAGAAGGAGTGGACCATCCTCTCCAGCACGTCCTTGGTGCTCTGAGTGCACTGGAGAAAAATAGAGTCGAGAACAAGGATAAAAAACAGTCAGTTTGTGTTATGAGAGGGTGAGCTGCGATGACACGACGGCACAAACACGTATAGAAAATTCTGCGATGTGATTAAAATGATTAGTCTAGAACTCGTCAAGCACAGTGACACAGCGATGATGGCGGCATTGTCAAAAGACTCAAATGGAGAAGCATGGGAGAAGTGAGTTAGATGCAGACAATGAAAACACAGGTAAAAGACTGAAATGTGTGAAGAGGAGCTGCTTCTTCATGTGTTTCTTCTGGCTCTGATAATAGTAGAAATACAGTTTATGCAGATCACCATGCATGCACAATAACAACCCAGACACATAAAACCCATCATCCAACTACAGAGAGGACAGGAGTATGATCATCAGCCTTCAAACACGAGCTCCATCCCGTACTGAGCGAATGTTAATGAGAATGAATGGTAGTGAAGCATGCGCATTCATAAAGTGAGACCCATCCACACCAATCACAACATCTGTCCCAGCTGCGTTTATGCAAACAATATCTTAGAAATAACTGGTACCATGACAGCGATTTCAAACCTAAACTCAAATTATGAAGAAAAAAGGAAGTGAATGGCGAGTGAAGAGATGTTGTGATTGGTTTTAACGTTCAACCCTACTCTTACCATCAACCGTCTACATGCAGCAGTGCCCTTCAGGCTGTGCAGGACAAAGCAAAATCCTGACAGTTCTCCTCCTAGCAGGGTGGAATGGATACAGTACAACACTGAGCGTCAGATCTTTCATCTAGCAATGAAGTCACAAATGTTCATAATTAATAAACCCATATGTTCACTCATTCATACCTACTGAAATAGAAAAAAAGAATAACCTCAGAAAAGACAACTTCCATCTTAAAAATCTGCAGTCAGGCACATGAAGACTTGGAGAAAAAAAAATGAGGCAAAGTAAATTAAAAACAGAGACCAAAATCTCAAAATACAAAAATAATGTTTATTTAACACATAAAAGACCACTTTTTAGGTAAATAAAATATGTACGTAAAAATGTAGGAAGTAAAAAGAAAATAAAGCTCATAATATATCTAAGACATGATATGTTGATCGTATTGAATGACAAATGTATTCAAGACGTGTGACAAATGATCTGTGATAAAGTGCTGACAAATCAAATACAAAATGTGATCTAAAACCTTTCACATGTTCGACTAAAAAGCAGTAATTACGTCCTTTGTGTGCGCGCACCTTCCTTCACCACAACATACAAGCAAACCCGGTAGTACAGTAAAAAGGAGGTAGATACAAGAAGATGTTGAATTGAAAGTGTAAGCATACAAGTCAAATATCAAAAGGTGCGACAATGAACGTGTTTACTGCCCCACAGCACAAACGGACCATGATATATCTGCGGCCGTCTGACAGGGTGACTCAGCAAACTCAACAATCACCTGAACAAATGGTTAAATCTCTGGCTGTAAACACTCTTTAAAAAAAACTCTCTGGGTTTTTAACTGCTCAATGATGCCAAACGGTGTTACAGGTGGCTTCGGAGACGTTTTGTTCTGAAGCTCAAACAGGCGACGCAGCTGTGTTGTTTCAGCGTGCTGCATGGTGATAAATTACCTGTTCGATAGTAGTAATTAGCTAGCTTAATCATTTCTACTGTGGATGTTTGGCCTTACATTGTAAGCCATCGTAAGCTTGAGCCCTGGTAATGTTGTTCCAGTCCAGCCAGCGACTACCTGATAGGCCATTCACAATAAAAAAAAACATGCTCTGCTTTCTGTTTTCATACACAAAATGTATAAAATGCACAACTTTCATAACATAAGTGTTCGGCAACTCTACTCGAGGGACTGCAGTTGGAAGTCTGGAGGATGAAGGGCACACACAGTGGAGAAGGCACACGGGGGGGGGTGTGGGCGGCCTATAAACAACAACACAGGAGCTATGGGACAGTCAGGACTTGGGAGGGACCACAAGCTGGTTCATCCTACCATGTGCGCTTCGTTCTTGGCCAAGAAGGGAGGCAGCTCCGTCTCCGAGGCCGAAGCAGCAGTGATGGCCTCGTCAAGAGGCAGGAAGCCTCTTCTGTCGATCAGACTAGAGGACAGAACAGAGGATTGTGTTAGGACGCACTTTAACATGGACTGGGCGTGATGCCATCATCACGGAAATGCTCATGAAGCATTTTCACCGATACTGCGTGGGGAACAAAGTCTCACTTTACGGGATGGGGGACATCTTTACTCACCTTGGGGGCATGGGGCCACATAGCGTCGCACAGCAGTTGGTTATAATACTGTTGTAGCTGTACGGGTTCCCAGACTCCTCTGCGCACCTTTTACTTGACCAGGAGCCCTTTATCTGCACAGTGAATAAATAAAGTAAGCAGTCAGTTAGTGGATAAAAATGTATTTTAAAACTGTAGCAACATGGCGGCCTGATCTATGAAGAGGACCCGCTCCCTATGTAGATATAAACGGCTCATTCTAAGCAAACGAAAACACAACAAGTCTTATTTTCAGGTGATTATATACTAAAGAAAACATACTTACTAATATAATATTCCAATTTCTACCAATAGATCCCCCTAAATTCTACACACTGTTCCTTTAACAATCATGAATTGAACTGTATCATATAGCAGCATGAGTACTTACATCTTCATTTGTTGTGAGGTTGGAGGCCACTAAGTACGTATGGAAGCCTGAGAGGCCCAGAATAGACCAGATGGAGAAGAAACAAATCACCAACTCGACCACAGTGCACGAGGAAGAGTCAAGGCATGATAACATCACCGTTACCAATGATTATTTACGACAGATGGCAATTAATGCTGTTGTTAATGCTGTTGTGGGGTGCTGTCTTTCTGCACAAAGCACAACATCTACGAGATATGAGAGCTACTTCAGCTATCTCGTGTCTCAATGTCACGACTTACTGAAATAAAACTAGCTATGTAATTTATTTAGACATAGCATAGAATCAATTATTTGCAAATATTTATACATCAACAAACTTCACATAACACATGGGTGATATTAATATGAACGCTATGAAAGCTATCGTGCTACAAATAACACACAACCACTCCACATCACAGCAGACCAGTTTCCAATATTAGATGTAAAAGAAAATAGAATTACTCAAGTTAACTTCAGTAAATGTGCGTTACATTCCACCGCTGCAAACTTGTGATCCAGATGTAAACAACAGGGTCTCCTCACCATCATATTGTTGCTGCTTAGAAGCATTTATCTTTCTTTCCTACCTTCCAACCAGTAACTCACTGGTTTACATCTATTTTGAGATATGTAATCCATCACAGTGGACATGTTGTTGCAAATTATGTGTGTCCATTATGGCCTTCAAAGCCTAATAGTCTCAAGACTCAAAGGCAAAAAATTTAATCAGATCATCTGCTCTATGAGATAACTAGTAAAGGAAAACAGTCCATGTATTCTTTCCAAATTATGAAAAACACACAGACTCCAACAAGATGACATAATGTCATGCATATCATGTGCACCATGAGGAAATTAGCCCACACCCCGTCTGTGAATAATCGAACCACTCTATAGTCATGCAGTCTATATTTGTCAACAACTAACGTCATCTCATGTGAACATGAGGCAGCAAACCTTCTGCTGGAAAGCCATCTGCCTAAAAGCGCTGCTTTGTTGGATGCTAACTCTCTGATCCTATTAAGCGTGGGCTTAGGCTGACGAGCAGCGGGAAATGCCTTGTCAACAGTGTGACTTGTGTTATTTCTTGGCACCGAAGAGTAGCGAATTCTAAAAGATGTCATCGATCTCATAAACACGTCGATTATGTGAAAATTTGGTATGCACAAAAGGATATCTGGCAGGGCTCTCTTGAATGGCTTGAATAAGGCTTTTACCTTCTTGAGAACCTGGAGAGAAAAAGGACAAAAAAATCAGAAACAAAGTGGTTATTGATCATCGTCATCATACAACTACTGAGTGCATTCGTGTCTTTATACGTTGTGAGAATACTTACGTATACGCAAGGTAATGTGCGTGACGACACAGCCAAATATGAAAGACGTCAGAAAAGACAGAGAGATGATGAAGCTGTAGAAAAAGCGGTAATTGCGTTTGCCCACGCAGTTCCCCACCCACGGGCAGTGGTGATCAAATCGTTCTGAGGGTGAAAAAAAACAGTAAACAGAGATTAGAGGCTGTAGTTGTTGTAAAGTATAACAGCAGTAAGACTTGGTCCTGAATATGAATATGAATCATGATTTTCTGTTCCAGATAAAGAATAGGTCGCAATTTCTGTCTTAAAACAACACTCAAGTGTCCATCTCATTGCTGAAACAGTTTGTTCTTGCTGTAATCAGTTTGCTCTGTCTTACCAAATGATGACCTAATGCTTTTAAGGCCACCCATTTTATTACAAAATACTTCCCAATGGAAACCTGACAAACTAAGCAGTAGTATTGTATGTTCCTCTTGGCCATGATATTAAGTTGTTAAGTTTAATTAGTGCAGTTGGAATAAGTGGTAACTTCCCCCCCTACATCCTTACCCACACAGTTGTCACACAGGCTGCAGTGGGAGGTCCGAGGAGGGCGGAACATTTTACAAGTGAAGCAGTATTTGAGCTTTACCACCTGCTGGTTGATGAGGATCTCCTTGGTTCGCGGAGGGGGGCGATACGAAGAGGATCCTGAGGTATCTTAAAATAGAGAAGTACAAGGGGAGAGACTCACTAAGACGTTCACCCAATAAACACTCAAGTGATATAAATAAATAAACACAAATAAAACTGTCTGGCTTTTTGTGCTCTTTAACCACGATAGAGAGTAAGCTGATTAGGTCTTGGTAGGCAGTTCAACAACAAACACGTCCCTCAGAGATCCCCCATATGGCAAAGCTCTTTTACCCCATCTGTCCCCACACAGCGTGTATGCCATTCCAATGTGTGTCTTACCTATCTGCTTCTCTATGTCTGCTGCTTCATCTGGGGTGGCCCTAGGTAAGATGCCTGGGTCTGTAAAGCTGGTTCTCAGCAGGGAGATGACCACAAACATAAAAAGCACCCCACCGATCACAGGTATAAAGACGGTCAGATGCTCCACCAGGAATGGGCAACTGTAAAAAAAAAAAAAAAAAAAAAAAAGAGGAGTTTGATTCAGTCTGTCAAAAACCACATTTAACCCCTGTGTATATTGTCAGATCAATAAAAGGAAGGAATTCACAGCTTCCGCATGCATGTACATTAGAAAAAGATCTCTCGTGTTGCATTCAGGGCCCATTGGGAAATAATCATACAAAAGGACATTTGCTAGTTACTCACTCGAATGCAAAGAAAAGGCCACACGTGACAACAATAAGGACCAGTGTCAGAGGAAGGATGCCGCTCTGTCTGGCCAGGATGATCCGTCCGTCGCAGAAGAACCTGTTCTTCCCCGGGAACACTTCCCATTTCCTCCGGGACCGCTGCGCTTTCTTCTCGGTGTGGTTCTGTGCGGACGACGGCAGCACCGACAGCGCCCTCGGGTCGATCTGCTGGTACTCGCAGTTCTTCATCATGTAAACAGTATCGACACGGTTCGGAGGTAGCTAAAAGGCACACACAAAACTCCTCTTTCTCGCCGCGTTTTCGAGAGACTACACTCTCATTGCAAGGTTGAATATTTTGCCTGTTCGGTGAGCGTTCAGCTGCCCATCCTGAAGCTAATTAGCGCCAGCTAGCTATCGAACCAGCAAAGGCATTCTTCTCCGTAGCTGAGTTTTACGAGCTGAATTACTTCCCGAGTTGACCCGAGGTTAACTACCATTTTTTGGTAGTTAAATTAAAGCCATTCAGAAATATATTAACACTCATTTGGTTTCATTAAAATCGCGTTTATGAAACAGAATACACCAACAGACGGTTTCTTCAGCTCAAGCTTTCTTGCGGCAGTTCACATTTCCTTTTTTTTTTTTTTTTCCCGTCAGCCAATGTACGTCACGGGGTGGATGGTGACGTATGCACGCAGGACTCACCGCTGATTTGTAATGACACAAATTACGTAACGTGCGCAGGGCGATGATTTGTAGATCTGTGGCAAACACACCAGCGTCTGCAGAACGATTATCTGTGTGTTGATTGGCAGAGGCAGCTCTCTAGGTGCGGTGTGTTTTTTCCCACACATGGATTAAACCTGCAGTAGGCTGAATGTTTTTGGCATCATTGCGCAAAAAAAACATAACAACATTTCAGCATATTGTAATTCAAGTTCTCTGAGAGATAACTAGACTTCTGTACCTCCTCATGGCTCTGTTTTCAGGCTTTAAAAAATCTAGCCTGTGACAGGAGATTTTGGCCAATCACAGGTCATTTCAGAGAGAGAGAGCGTTCCTATTGGCTGTGCTCCGGCTGGTGGGCGGTGCTCTGTATTTCCTCAACTGATCTCAACATGGCTGCTGCCGGGTGACAAACATTCTCATTTTACAGCTAAACAGTAAACTACAAGATGTTTATGAAAACATTTGAGCCAAGACATAGGCATTACAGTAACAGAATATTGATTTACATTTGATCAACGCTGCCTAGTTTGACGGTTTGATCGGAGTTCACGAGTGACTGACAGCCGCTCAGAGACGGCAGGCTCCAGCTCGCCTCTGATTGGTTGTTTTCCTCCGGTCTGTGAAATCTTGCAGATGCCATTAGGAGCAGTGGAGGACACAGAGGCACAAAAAATGACTTTGTGCAAATGAGGCGTATGTTGAGTGCTTTATGGGCCTGTAATGCTAAACAGGTGATAGTCTCACCGTTTGTTCTGTGTGCATGTCAGCTGTGTCAGTGTGTATCCAACCTTGTTCTGCTGGGAAGACTTGAGTTCATGCCACTTTTGGAACTCACGGGAAAGGGGTCGATGTGTTAATCTGTTTAATTGTGTTTCTCATAGCAAAATAATTTAAGTTTAAGTGATGTGAAATTAGGTGCTTGGTGCTTGCTGGTGTTTCAAGAGTTACAGCAACCTCTAGTGGTATTAAAAAGATGTCTGCAAGCACCGGGGGTAATTTGAGCCTTGTACTGTATGTGCAGTAAAATAAAGTAAACCACGAAGGAAGACAACAAAAGACGGTTTACATACAAACATGTTATTTAGACTTATCACATTTAGTTTAATATTAAATTCAAGGGTAAACTTGCCAGTGCAACTTTGGCAGCCAATGTTCTTAACAACAAAACACATATACATTTAAGCCTCAAGAAAAAGTACCTTTACATGAAAATAAAACTAAATTGAGGATCCTTTTACAGCAACAAAACCTTTATTTTTTTTTCATTCACATCCAAAAATCCCAAACTATAACTTGGAATAATTCTTCCAAACATGCAATGCGATACTAAATTAAAGAGTAAATATAGTTTTATGCTTCAGCAAGACCTCAGCCAGAAATAAAAAATATTTCTTTTCCAAGTACAACCATATTCTTCCCAATATTTACAACTAAACAGTGCTCAGGAATATTGTACATTTGAGTTTGTTCTCAAACTGTTGCGTACACATTTAACTGAGATATTCAAATCAAATTAATTGACTATTGCAGGAATAAATTAGCATCAAAAAGGTAATCATGTTAATAAGTTCTACATAGGACTGGGCGACATCATTTTACATATTTTCTTTGCATTGAACTCATTTACCCAAATGGAAGTTAGTGATTTCATATTTTTTTTCAAATAAATGTGACATTAACTAAATGTTGCATTCATGTATACAATTATGTTCTTTGTAATGCTATTGGAATGAACAATTTAACAATTACTGGCATAACAAAAATGGACTATTGATGATGTACTGTAAAAACACCTGTGTGTGTTCATAGGATTTTAAATATGGTATATAGCCCAGCCCTACATAGAAATATGGCATTTAAAGCTCAGAGTATTGTCTTCAGTCATGTCCATGGCAAGAAGTTACAGTGCAGTGCCAGGCCCAGCACCCAGTAAGAGAGGAAGTATCCCAGGATGCTCTGCGTGGTCGGGGAACAGCTCTTAAAGTGTGGCAGCAGTGCAACGATGGGGTTTTGAGGTGTGTGCTTGCATCCGTTTCTGGAATGAGTCTGCAGCTGTACGTTGGGATTTGATGTTTTCCTTCGATGGAGAAGTGGTTCGTTGAGGAGGAGCAGGTGAGCGCCTATCCAGAAGGGCACGGGAGACGAGGAGGCCATGAATCTGGTTAGAACCTAGAAATGCAGATTCAAAACAGGGATGAGTGGAAATCAACAAAACAGATTAAAACGTTCCACAAGAAGGTTATTGTATCATTCACTTACCTGCACATGCATGCATAATGTCCCAAACACCAGAAGTACAGTTGAATGTACAACATACACAAACACCCTGGGGTTGAACAATCCCGGAGTGGGTTTGTCGAGTCCTTTGTTTGGACCCGTCTCCCAAAGTCCGAGTCTCAGACACAGTTCTGGATTGGCTTGGAAATATGCATAAGCTGCCATGATGCCGAGGGTGGCCATGGGTAGAGCCAGAATGAAGTTTGGTATCTGCTTCAGCTCAAAGTAACGCAGGAAGCCCACATCCCAGTAAACATCCTGGATGTGAGAGTAAAGCAGGGGGAGAGGTCTCATGCACCAGAGAGGCGGTGGACCGTTTTCATCTGGAACCCGGTAGCCCTTTAGTTCAGCCAGTGACAGCAGAGCAGGGGGGATCCGCTCCAAGGAGACAGACGGTGTGCAGAACGTCCTATACCCGTAGTACTGGAAAGCACAGAAGGGAAGGGCAATGATTGCAGTTCCCAAGAGGGAGGTGAGCAGGAGACGGATGATGGCCCAAATATAGCGGAAGACTTTACTGTGGCCTTTCGTCGTCGTTCGATACACGCGAATCTGGGAGATGGCGTGCAGCGATGGAAGATACAGTAGAAATCCTATGTTAACGAGTCCGTTAGATCGTGCTGCGGTGGCGATGCTGAGGGCCAGGCAGGCTCGGAAGGTGAATCCTTTCTCCAGGAGGAACAGGCCGCCGAACGTGAGCGCGGCGAACAGGCTCTCCGAGTATCCGGCGGTCATGAAGACGTTGGCGGGCGTGATGCAGTAGAGCAGGCTGGAGAGCAGAGCGAGACGTCTGTCCTGGAGAACTATCCTGCTGAGCGCGTACAAGGCGACCGCGCTCAGCAGGAAGAGGGCACTGTTCCCGAGAGCCACGGCCACCAGCAGGCGCCCCCGCACGCTCAGCCAGCCGCTCAGGGGCCACAGCAGCGTCTCCGCCAGGCCCCGGAGGATGACGGGGTAGAGGGGGAAGAAAGCGAAGTTGTGCTCGTAAAGGTACCCTCTCTCGGCGATGAAGAGGAAATGCTCCGCGTCCCAGTGGGAGAGGCCGCCGAACAGCCACTCCACCGCAGGGTCCAAGTACAGAGGCTCCTCTGTCCGTGGGGGCCTGAACGCATCGGCATCGTGGTCAGGGATGACAGCATTGAAGGCAGCCTGAGGAGAGATATTTAACAATATTAAAATGGCATCATGAACAGTTTTGCTGTACAGAGAAACAAAGCACACAGTCTGTGACCTACTTACCACATACAGTGTGTATTCCCCCTGAGCACCATTCATTAGCTATATCACACATAACCATGTTGCCAAGGTGACTTGATCATCATGGGAAATGAGGGTTAATAACAAACCTTACAGCTATAAAATGGGGGCTAGGTTAGCATCACAGCATCCAACTTACCTGCAAAAACAGTGACAGACCCCTGGTGACTGTGGCGAACTCCAGAACCGCTCTGACATCCATAGTCATTGATGTGAGGGAGAAAATCTGAAAAAGCCGGTTATGACAGGCCTGAGCATTGTAGTTGCTACGAGACAGTCACTGCTGGATCCGTCATATTTTCTATAAAACATAGCTAGCTAGGAAATACTATAAGCCGAATGAAAGTCCGGAAGTGTCGCGTTTTCATCGATGTGACAGATTCACGGCGTTTAAAAGGGTAAACAGTGATTTATCAGACAGCAACTCGTCGACAAGCAGCGTTTGTTTTCGCTCAGGTGCAATCTTTGTCCTCACATCCTCATTCATCCTGCAGCAGCAGCAAGCTCTGCTTCGTTTCGAATGGTACCTTTCACTTCCGGTGTCACCGAACTCATTTCAACATAAAAGCCCAGATGAGGAGAACCGTCGTGTGGTTTCTGCTACACGCGCATAGAATTGTTTTAATAGCAAATGATTATCAATACCGGTTTAGCTTTTGTTGACTTACGTTTTATAACCTTAGCTCAGCTTTGATTTGACACATTGGTAACGTCGTGTCTCGGATCTTGTGGTCACGTGATGGGTGTGATATGTTTTCCATCCAGCAGGCGGAGCTCCAAACTGTATTATGGACTTTTTTTCAAGTGATGCAATTGATGTTGTTCTTCATTCAAATCATGTGAGGACATTGTGTTTTCCTGTCTTTTTAGTGTGATTGGCTTGGATTTAAGGTGAATATTTTTGCACGTCTATTAATGCTTCAGTAGGCAGAATATTTTTGGCATCATTGGGAAAAAATTCCATAATAACCAGCATATAATAATAATAATTCAGCATATTGTAATTCAAGTGTTCAGAGAGAAAACTTGACTTCTGCACCTCCACATGGCTCTGTTTTCAGACTTTATAAAATCTAGCCCATGATGGGAGTCTTTGGCAAATCACAGGTCATTTCAGAGAGAAAGCGTTCCTATTGGCTGTGCTCCGGCTGGTGGGCGGTGCTTGGTATTTCCTCAACTGATCTCAACATGGCTGCCGGGTCACAAACTTTCTGATTTTACAGCTAAACAGTACACTACAAGATGTTTCTGAAAACATTTGAGGCGAGAGAAATAGGCATTACAGTAACAGAATACTGATTTGTATTTGATCAGCGCTGCATAGTTTGACCGTTTGATCGGAGTTTGTGACTGATTGACAGCTGCCCAGCTCGGCTCTGATTGGTTGTTTTCCTTCGGGTCTGTGAAATCTTGCAGATGACATCAGGAACACCGGAGGACACAGAGGCACATGATTTTTTTTTTTTCAGATTAACTGTCTCATGCACTACTGTCAGGATATAGTGGCCGTTTTATAAAAATAACTTTTTAAAATCATATTTGCTCCAATTCTACCCACCGCAGGTTTAAGGTGAATATTTTTGCACGTCTATTAAGTACTCTCAAATGTGGTCTCAAAAGAGTGATTTTTCTTTCTGATATGTGATGTATATTAAAATGAACACAAAGCGGTTTCTTACCCATGGTTTCTGTTTGGCCACTGATGCAGGTATTAACTGAAATGGAAAGCTTTAATGGAGCATAATAATGTTTGGATAAATATGAAGTTCATACAGAGAGAAAGCCTCCTTCAGGCTTTATGTTATGTAGTCTGTTAACATTAGTGGTGTTTTTTTTTTTTTTTACATGTATGCAGTTATTTTATTGAAATGTAGAGAGACTAATAAAGCTAATGCAGTCATTTTCATATTCAACAGTTTCCTATAAGTTTCCTGATAACTAAGGTGAAGAAGCATGTTTTTCAGAAATTCTTTCGAACCTCATTTTGTGCGAATTCCCACATTAGTTCGTTTGTCCCGAAGAGGTCGCTATTCCAGAAGAACAAAACCATCAAACATCTTACGAAGATTTAATGTACATTTATTCTTACCACGTGGAACATATAGTATAAAGATTTCATACTGAATAAATGATATTCATTGAGCCAAAAAAGGGAAAGGGAGGAATTTACATGTTGTCTTAGCTACATAGTCTGAAATACAAATATGCAGAATCCATGACTGAAGAAAAATTGTCAAATGTGTACTTCATCTAGTTTATTTTTGTTGTACCAGGAGATAACAGGTTCGAGCCGTGTCTGCCGCACTACGGCGCTGTGGAGAGACCGGAGGTGTGGGTCTAATCAGCGGGGACTGGAGGTCACAGACCAAACTCACATGTCAGCCTCAATCCCTCACCGATAACAAGTGTGAGAATAGTGACACAGACAGAGACAGACACAGAGAAAGGAAGTGTAATGTACAACATTATATATACACCACAGCAAAGCTGTATTTGAAGTTGAAAACCAGTCCTAAGAGGTGATTTCTTTTCATAAGGGTATTCATACAATCAAGGGATAAGAGGAGGTAAGGGTGTTGTAGGTTCTTGATACTTTGGGGAAGAAAGCCATTTTCTGTTTAACACCAAACTAAAAATGACCTCAAAACTCTCGAAGAGCTGCATCTTCTGCTTCTGTGTGAAACGTGTGTTACAGAATGCTTACACTCAAGAGCAGTACGGTACAGAAAATGTCCTACAATCTACTGCACACTGCACAGGCCTCCCCGGTGAAGGTGTCTATTGACAGCACTTAGTCTACCGTTGGGCTGACTGGTGAAAATCCAACTAACAGCAACTATAACCAGTAGGCCACTTGTCAGTCTGCTTCACCTCTGAACTTCAACCAGTTACAGACTCATTGTGCCCTCGAGGGGAGAGCTAGGGCACACTGGGTCTCCCAAACTCACTGTAAACGAGACAGCAACTTTGGTTACAGTTTTTGTTTTTCAGCTATTTATTTATTTATTCATTTATTTATCTTTATTAAAAAGTACTTTTTCCCCCAAGTGCAGAACAAGTCTCCCAACCGTGGTGCTCTGCTCTGCTCTGTGTCGTCCAGTTGGCATTCATGTTGCAAGTAGTGTCACTTTGTGGGCGTCTCTCTGGTTTGTAATCCACCACCGCCTCTGTGATTACCCTCCTCGAGCGAGGACGGCCTGGGGAGGGCTCAGAGAATGGAGTCTGAAGGATTTTCATAAATTAAAAGACAGTCACTTGAACTTTCCTTGCCCTGTTACACACAAGCCAGGTTTCCAGGGAAGAGGGGATTTGGGGATAAAACCCCCCCGAAAAGTGGAGCCACGGCTCCCTACAGCTGTCATGACTGGCCAATCAAAAAGAGTACATCACAGATAACATGAGAAACCAGCGTGTTCATTAGGGGGGACACCGAGAGGTCGAGGAGCCGGGACTCTTGTAGTGTGAACTCCGAGTGGTTCTCCTCCACCTTGGCTAAGGCGTGCAGAGCCCGGGCGGCTCGCCGCATCATGTCCGGGCTTGTGGGCTCGAAGTGCATCCCCTGTAGGTGTAGTATCGAGCTCTGGCTCTGCTGGAGCTGCGTGGCGGCCAGGCTGTCCTCCAGGAAGCCCAGCAAGTTGCCCACGCTGCCTTTCTGAACAGCGATCGCTCGGGCCGCCACGGTATCGCCCTGGGCCAGGTTGGCCAGCAGGACCACGGCCATCTCCCTGCACACCGCCACCTTCCTGTCTCCGATTAGCCGCACCAGGTTCCCGTATAGCTTCTCCAGCCGACTGAATGGCGGAGTGGCCAAGATGAGGTCCACGTTGTTGTCTTGGATGCTTAGTTTGCTTAGTGTCTCCAGGACCAGTCTCTGAGGTGACAAAGCACTGTGGGGGCCGAGGGTGGGGAAGGGGTCCTGGGCCTCCGCCGACGGGCAGACGGCCCAGTGGAGGAGACCGTCCAACAGAGGCAAGCAGATGCTCTCGGGGTAGATGGAGAGGTCCAGTTGGCCCGAGATGTTCGCCAAAGTGACCAGCGTGTTCTCCCTCAGGAGCTCCAAGCAGTCCCACCACCATTCGTCCCTCTGGCCCGTCCCCTCGTCTGAATCTTCATCTTTCTCGTAGGTGAGCGGAGCTTGTTTGCGCTCGGGGTGCCGGTGGTGGAGCAGGATCAGGCGGCCCAGTAGCAGCAGCAGCCCTGGATGTTTGGACATCTCGTGGTCATTGCCTGGCACGAAGGAGAGGCTGCGGACAATGTTGGAGACACAAACGCAGCGGCGGGCTAACGAATCCTGCCAGTTCGCCAGTGCAATGAGCGGCCCCTCGTCTTTACTGTGAGGCTCGTCCTCCAGGATGGTGCCGGTCTGCTGCGCCCCCTGGATTAAAACACCGTCGAGGGGAGGAATGGGTCTGTTATTCTCCTGGTGACTTTTAGCAACTTTCTCAACTGTCTTTGTCTCAGAGTCTGTTTTCCTCTCCTCCTCGCCGCCGAGCGAGGGGCCGGCCTTCTCCGAGACTACAGCTGCTTTCTCTGAAGAAGATGTCTCTTTTGGCCTTTCTTCTTCATCCTGATTCTTCTTTTTCTCTTCCTCGGTTGGCAAACAATTCTCCGGCAACACTTCGTCCGGGACTCGTCGCTTCAGCAACTTCGCGGGCACAGATATCCGTTCTCGAGGTTCCAAGAAGTCTTTGCGTGGTTCAAAGTGAGTCTGGATGTGGTCTGTTGAGTCTCCCCCTCCGGCGCTCCAATGAAGCAACCCGCTGTCAAACTCTTGCGCTTTGCCGTGATTGTTGGACTGGCCAGCCGCAAACGGGTCCCTCTTTCGTACCACCTTTAGGGGAAACTTGTCAAACTTGCTGGCCTGTTTGGGTCTCTCGTGGGCGGCTGAGGGTTGCGATGAGCCCGTCTGTTCAGATGAAGAACCCTTGCTCTTCTTCTCCTCATCGTCTGTCTTCTCATCCCGACCCCGAGAAGCAGAGCACTGCTCTGGCTCTTCCTCCTCTTTCACCCGAGCTGTCCCCTTTGCTTCTTGTTGTTCCTCCTCCTCTTCTTCGTCGTCGTCGTCGTCATCTCCTTCCTCTTGCTCCATGTGTTCCTCCTCCTCCTCTTCCCTGCTGTCCCAGTCTCGTTTCAAGGCATCAGGATCAAGTAGTGTCCTCTGGCCGGGGTCTCCCACCTCGTACTCCCGCAGAATGCCAAAGATTTCGATGAGGCAGCGCCTGAAATACTCAACCACCAACTCTAGAAAGCCAGGCAACTGAAGAAAGAACATAGATATAGAAAATATTAGACATGATCACCACGCATACCGTGATAAAACATCATTAATGGCTCAGTGTTAAGTCTCACCGTGTTGAGATCAAAGGTGGTAATACTGTTGTCATCATACAGGAGGATGTTGATGGTATCTAAGGCCCACGTGCTCTCAGCCAATAAACCAGACTTTAATGACATCATGACTCTCCAGGCCTCCGGGGTTCCTAAGAAGTCAAGACAAAAAATTGGTACCCTCTAAGCAACAACTTGGATCATTATAGCTGGACTAAGCAGCATTAGGCAGTGGCAGGTCAATAATGAAGTTCAATATTTATAATCATACCGATTTCTTTGACGGTGAGTCTCCGACGTGGTTTCAGGACAGGATGGGAAGCTTCTATAGAGCCCGGGGGAAAAGGCATGTCTCGCCTTATTAGGGGCGACTGCACCGGAGGGGGCACTATGTGAGACGCAGGCACCGGAGGGCCGGCCTTCTGCATCTTCATCACTCCGTGCATATAGGGAGATTTACTGGGCGATGTCCTGCTATCCATGGGGCGGGGCATGGAGGCCGGGCTGGACACCTGTGGAATGTGGTTCTGCACGCCCTGAAGGGGCTGGTAGTTGGGCTGTACCGAGCGAGGCATGGGTTGGCCGGGCCCCGCCGGACCGTACGGAGGCTGCCGCGGGCCCATCTGACCCCCCCACTGGCCGTCGTGATTCATGCGCTGCTCCGACGACATCATCTCCTCCGAGCGGTTCATGCCAGGGTAACCGGGTCCCTGGGGCGGGCCCCCCGGGCCGCCCTGCCGGCCGGGGTAGTTCTGATAGTTCATGTCTCGCGGCCCCTGCCACATGCCTCCCTGAGGGCCCTCGGGGCCGGACTGCATCATCTGAGGGGGCATGTTGGGCTGAGCGTTGGGCCCCGTCGCTCCCTGCATACGTTCACGACCGAAGGGAAAGGGGAACTGATTGCCTGGGCCAGGTGGACGGCGATCGGGGCCGGGGTAGGGCCCGCTGCCGCTGTACTGATTGTACGACTCCTGCTGTCCTGAAGAGGGTGCCGGGGCACCTCCTTGCTGTTGCTGCTGCTGCTGCTGCTGCTGCTGCGGTGGCTGTTGTCCACCATGGAAGGGCCCACTGTACTCCGCCTCATGACGTTTAGATGGAGGATAACCACCTTCCACAGGACGCTTGTAACTCTACACATCGGAAAAGGCACAGATACACAATTATTTCACACCACTTCAGCAGAAATGTAAAAATCAAAACGTGAATTCATATCATTTTTCTCCTAAAACAAAACCTAATATATGATAGCAGCTCAGTCAAAGAGAAAAAGATATATACGGAACCGATACAGCGCATTGAGCATAGTGAGAATCAGTGTCGTGCAGATGGATCACTGACCTGTTGTTGTTGTGGGTACATTCCAGGCTGCTGATTTGGGTAGGAGCCTGTAGGGGGCGTTCCCTGTCCAGGATACTGATTACCATAGGAATCATGCCTGCAAACATGATGCCTCGTCAGTTTGATCGTGAAAATATTGTGCATCTCTAACTCACTGGATTAAATCATGGCCCACTGTTACACGTGTACAGTAACACACAGTCAACACTATGGCTTATTATAGTGATGGATCTGTAACCAAAAGACATCCAGGGTTTCTTTTTGTTTACAGCTTCACACTCAATTACTTTATACTAAATCTCCATGATACCCGTCTCAGGTGTATCAATATGATTCAATACTTTCCCTCTATCTATAATAATACTATTATTAAATGTAAATGCTGAATATAAATACCCAACTGTGCTTTCATCTTCACACCCACATACAATAAACATAAACCAAAGAGCTGATACGGAGAAATATGTTACCCATGAAGGATGGCAACAAAATTCTAATGTTAATGTTATTTTGTCATGATAATAAATATTGAAATAATGCTAAATTACATTGTGTCTAACTACATTGTGGCATTGAAATGTGTTGTCTAGTAACGACACCCAAGTACTGCACTGAAAGCAATACATTTATTTTACATGAAGAATGAACGGTTTCCACTGATAGTAGCTTTAAACCCAAGAAGATCGGCAAGTAAGGGCAGCGTGAACTGACCGTGGCTGCTGTGGTGGGAAGCGATTTGGCGAATACATCCCTGCGTCGGCGTTGGCGGGTATCATAGGGTTTGGCTGTGGAGCACCGGATCCCATGTTGCCCTCCGGGCCCATTCCTTGCTCCGATCTGGGAAAACCAGAACAATACACGTGGTATGTTTTTCCATATTTTGCTACATACAGACATACAAATAATTATGGGACAACACGGTCGTGTTATACATGTCTTAATTAAGGATTTTTAATTCATAATCAGAGTGCCTTGGATATTTTCCAGACTGCCATCCTATACCATGGTCTTCCTTTCAAAGTAAGCTGAACAGTCGCTGTTTTTTATTGTTATACAAATAATTATGTTAAAAAAAGAACAATAGGATAAAAAAAGGTTACAATTCAATAGCTACTAGCTAAAACTCGTAAATTTTTCTTTATCTGGCTCATAAGTCTGTGACTACCACCAGTCAATTTCTTATCATTTCTATTGATTTATTTTTCAGAGCAGCACAAATCCAGTGCACGACCCTTCTTCTATCACAAGGACAACAGAAAAAAATAGGATGAATGGTGACCATTTCATAAACATGTACCACAGTCCAACCTCATCTTTTTTTAAACAAAAACCCAAGTTTTTTCAGATGTGTTTGACTGAATTTGAAGATTGTATTTGGTTCTAGTTTCCATAACAAAACCATGTCAATCCCTGGCAGAACATCATCAACTCAAAGCACAGTTAAATGTGTAAGAAGCCAGCCGATTTCCCTTGCATTTCTTGAACTTCTATCAAATAATATGAACAGATTCAGCCTTAGAGATACTTTTCTTGACCTGACCTGCATAGGAAATTTGAGGTGTGGCTGATCATTAAAATAGCCGCTGGCTATAATCAGCAGTGTTCAATGACCTTGAAAATCCCATCTTCCGTTGAATGGTTCTTACCTCCTGTCGTAGCCTGGTCCATAGGGATACTGCTGTCTGGGCCCCATTGGCATCGTGCCCATGGCCCCGGGCGGTCCTCTGTTGAATGGAGGCTGCTGCTGTTGCTGCTGCTGTTGTGGCGGCTGCTGCTGCTGTTGTTGGTCACCCGCCCCGCTGTTAGGGCCCTGGTTAGCAGGTAGAAAGTGCTCCCCGACTGGAAATGCATTCAGAATTAAAGCCCATTAAGAACGGATTGACTGGTAATTAAGGAAGTACTTTAGCTTCTAGGATAACACCATCAATTCAGCTCTTGTCCATTCAGTGTGCCCACCTTTCCGCATGTTACCAAAGGGGTCCTTGTTGGGTTCGTAGGCGCCCATGCGCCCTTGCATGTCTGGCGTGTTCATGCCAGGCTGATAGGCGGAGTTGGGCGTCATGTTCTTCCTGGGGAAAGCAGGGTCATCAGAGAAGGGGTCCTGCAGGCTAACGCTGCTCCTAGAGAGAAGCGGGGGTGAGGGGGAGGAGGTGGAATTAGGAGAGACCGAAGGAAAGGCAGAAAGAAATTAGTTCGTCTAATCAAAATGCCTTTTAGAATCACATGGTAAAAAAATCAGAGGTGTTTAACGAGAGTCACCTGGACCCGGGTGGCATGGGGGGCATCTGGGTATGAGGAGTGGAGGCTGGGGTGGGAGGTTTTAGGTCGCCGCCCTCAGCCATGGAGCTGCTGGTGGACTGGGGTGTCTGAGGACCCTGCAGAGAGCCCGACCCAGCTGTGGAGCAGAGGGACGCTTCAGAGGGGAGCAGACAGACATGGTACATGACTTTTAATGACACTCAAACACAGCAAGTTGTGCATGTTTTTAAAGTGCAAGGATGTGGGTTACTGCGTCGGAGCTGCAGGGTGTTGAATAGATGAGTATGGCTCTAACCTGGAGAGGGTGGCTGGACCTTAGCAGCTTGGCTCTTTTTGTTGTCAACGATCTCAGGAGGAGGGTCCTCACCACGCTCAATTTTGCACTCAAAGGCGTACAGACACTGGACGTACTGCTTCTTCAAGGAACTGGCAGCGCTGCTGGATGTGCCCACATTCAGGGAAGTGGCCAGATCACGCCATTTCTTATTCTTACTCACCTGGGACACGCACAAAGAAGAAATATTTAGAACAGAGATTACAATAGGGGGCAAGCAATAAATGGAATTTATTGTTGTTTAGAAATGCCATATATACCTGTGCCATGCTTCCGATCTCTTTGACTGACATATACAGCCGGAAGAGGTCGAGGGGTTTGCGTCCTACAGCAGGCAGGTTGGTCATGTCCATGGCTTTCTCTTCAATGAAGGCCAAATATCGGTCCACCCACATCTTCCTTTCCGGCTCCGGTCCCAACTCATACAAACGTGTGATCTTTTCGTTGGTTGTTGTGGAAGAGTTGGACTTCTTCTTTGTTCAAAACAAGAAAAAAAATAATCAAATAAAGCTTCTACAGATGCACAAACAGAAGATATTTGAGGTGTTCAGATTCAAAGATTTTCAAAATCACTAGGCAAGTTACCTTAGATTTTGGCTCTGGCTTGGGCGTCCCACTCCCATCTACTTTGTTATTCATCTTATTGTTCACCTCTGGACTGGGAGCCATACCTAGACACAACGATGGGGATTGGAATTAGCTGTGATATTAGCCACATTAAAAAGAGAATAAAGCTTGGTGCGGTTATCTCTGTACAACTTACCACTCGAGTTATTGGCCATGTTTGGCCCCATAGGATACGGTGATCCACCTTGAGTGTTCATCATTCCAGGCATGTTGTTCATGGGAGGGCCATAGGGGGGGCCGGAGCCCATCATGCCTGGAGACATGTTGGGGTAACCAGGCATCCTGGACGGAGGAGGAAATAAATTAGCATCAAGTATTCATAAAAATGATGGTACAGGTATCTCATATTTAAACACAGTGAGAAGTGAGAAGTCTCAGAATCAGAGGTCTCCATCATAGACCGACCTGTTGTGCATGGAGTTGGTGGCAGGGTGCTGCATGGCAGTGGGGTCCTGGGGCTTTCTGTTCATGCCTGGAGGGGGACCCATTCCCGAGCCTACCTGGGGTGGCATGTTACCCATGTTAGGAGGCATGTTCGGACCCATGTTGGGGCCCATATTTGGACCCATGTTGGGGCCGTAGGGACGTGCCCCCATTTGATTAGGAGGCATCCTTCCTGGGGGCATGCCAGCATATGGCGGCCCCCCGCCCTGCCCTGCCATGGAGTTCATTGGGCCCATGCCCGGCCCGGTGTAGTTTGCGTTGGGCATGTTGCCATAGCCAGGTTGCCGGGGATAACCTAAGGATGACATTTTAACAAAAAAATAGTCAGGTAAAAGTAATCACTTGGCTTTAACTGTATACTGGTCTGGGGGAAGAAAAAAAAAACACTGCAACACCCAGAAATTTATTTGTGTTCAACATTAAAATTGGATTGTTAAGACAGAGTCTTTTCCTTCCCAGACTTTTGTTCCCTACAGTGTACTAGCAGAGAGAGCTATGCACCCTGAGCAACAAGCCTTCGTCACAGTCTCGGCTCTACTGACAGGAGGCTCTGCTACGTCAGCTGACTCTCTGCTTCACGGCTATAAATAGCTGCAACAGAGTCAGAGGGAGGGACCAACGGTAGCATGGTATTCCTATGAGGCAGGCAGGGGAGATATATTCCATAGGTTTGTCTAACGGGAAATGCACATGAGGAAACTTCACAAACGGATAGTAAATTAAGTGGGAAACCTTTAGAAATAAAAACTTGAGCCTTAAAAAAAGAAAAAAAATTCACCTCTAGAAGCCATTTCGCAATTAATCTTTTCACAAAAGAATTTCAAAACGAAAAGCTCTCCCTCTTCAAGTAGAACCATGACAGAGAAAATTTGAAAGTACGCACCTTGGGGGCCATATTGTCCTCCCTGCTGTCCGTAGCCACCCATGGAGTTGTTCTGCTGATACGGGCCCATCGCAGGATGCATCTGTCCCCCTGAGGACTGGCGTGGAGACAGTGAAGAGGCCGACTGGGGGGAGCCGTAAGCGGGCATCTGAGGGTTTCTCTGCATAAACCCTGAAAGTGGGCAAGAGAGGGAGACGGTGCTCAGACTCGGATGCTTTGGCAAACACTGTTGACGAGTTAATTCCTTATGAACACTTTGCATTTAGACCGCAGCATACCTCTGTCCTGGGCCATAGGAGACTGGCTCATTGCCGGGTGTAGACTCCCATCAGACTGCACACTTGATGGCCGGGGAGGCATCTGGGGCCCTAAACAATAATATTCAAGTTAAGTTAGCGTGAGCTCAAAAAAGGTAGAGTACAAGTACGGAGTTTCAAGCCACTGAGGTTATAATGTAGCTACCATGGTTATTCTGATTAAGGACAAAGGCGGATTCCCAATCTTAGGCATTTAACTAAACTGAAACTAGAATATTTTTCGCTAAAGAATCCCATCGGCTCCGTGCCAGGTATCAAATTTTGAGTAGAAAGTTCAGTAGTATTTCTCTATTCTAAAGATGCATTTGGCTGAAAAGAAATGGTTGGAAAATAGAAGTAGCTATCAATTTTGTGGGTGGACAAAAACGCCTTTGTGTACAACATGAAAGCATGTTACAATTTCATCCCAAGATACCATTTGAGAAATTCAGTTACGCCAACAAGAAAAACAGGGCAAGTAACACAAATATGGTATTGGTTAATATTTGGCTCAGTATTTTCTTTTTAAATCAGACTTTTGTCAAACAAGTCCATGTTGTCAATCTCCCACCATTCTCAAAGCCATACTTAACATATTTAACCCTGCCGGACACGTTGGCTCAGTCCTTACAAATGTACGTTTTGTGAATGAGCACATTTCAACCAACAGATGCTTAAGTGTAGCTGAGACCCCGAGGTGATGGAAGAAACCAAATATAACAAGCAGAGTTTTGAGGAAAAGTGTGATTAGAGGACATCTTTAACGTAACCAATAGCTGTAGTTTGAGGCAGCGATAAAAGCAGAGCTTTATAATAGAGAGCATTATGGCTTCAATGAAGTTAAAAAGAAGATAAAGAATGGTATCGTCACAGATTGTGGCAGTATGTTTTTTCTAACTTTAAAGCTACTTAAGGAGGGGATTTTAAAATCAGTTAAATTATAATTATAATAGTTTCGTTCTTGTTAGTTTTCTCCATTAAATATGTGGACAAAATTAAAAAACTTAAAAAGGGGAACACCATCCAAATTAAGAATTCCAATATGTTATTTCCATGGTCTAGGAGAGTTCAATCAATATTTGTGAACATGAGCTCCTCTCTCTCAAAGCCAGAAACCAGAGAAGTAAGTCTCAAACTTGTGATGTCATAGGGTATAAAGACAATAAATGGGAGACTGATTTTGTGGACCCAGATCATGTTTGTTGTCTTTTTCATACCCAAATGAGCTTTATTCTGTGGTAGTGATCTCAGTTGTGAAACAGAAAATGTACCCATATACTCCGAACATTCCCCTGGGTGCTCTCAGTGTCATCTACAACATCTCTCCCTATTCATTGTCTATGGAGCAGCTCCATAAGTTATACCCTATGACATCATAAGTTTGAGTTTTAGCACTCTAGTTTTTGGATTTGGGAGAGAGTTGTTCATGTTTACTAATATTTTTTGGGCTGTCTTAGACCATCGTTATAACATGTGTGAATTTTGAAAGTGGGCGTAGTTCCCCTTTAATGATAGACTTCAGGTTGCTATGAAGCACATTTTTCTCTTGTAATGCAAAAAAAAACCCAAACGTGTTGTCATGACCTTTGGTGTCTACATCACAAATGTCAGAGTTCTGCTATTGATCACGTGTCTCGTTTCAGTGCGTGAGGGATCAGCCCACCTGGCATGTTGGCGGGTGACAGCGGTCCAGTGCGGGGTGTGCTGGCGCCGGCGGGGGAGCCAGCTGGCGAAGGAGAAGGCCCTCGGATGCCTGGCAGGTGGGGAGACGTGTGAGGGGAGAAGGGCGACTGAGCCTGGTTGCTCTGCTCGCCCTGGCTGCTCGACACACCTGGCGTGCTCACGCCGGGACTCAGGGCGCCCTCTGCACCCGTCGGCAGGTCATCGATGGACCCTGACAGGTCCTGAAAAACAAGGAGAGAAGATTCAGTAGATTTAACAAACACGGTATATTAAAGAAAAAGAAGAAACGTTAAGACCTCAGAAGATTCATCTCTTGTGCATTTGGACACACACTGTATTTTTTTTTTACAGATTAATCGTAACTTTTTGTAGTAGTCTAATGTTTATTTCATACACTGACTGTAGTATTAGCAAGTTGTGATTCCTTCTCTGTTGTTTAGATACGAGTGGCACACATTCAAATACTACACAAACACACACACACACACACACACACACACACACAGAGACCCAGAGGCCTTTGTCCTTATTTATCTTTTTCAAAGAAAAAAAAATGAGTGTGCATTAGTGCTGCTGGGGGTTGTCATGGTTACCAAGGATTGTCGGATGCGAGCTGAGTCAGCATGTAGCAGCAGCCTTGCCATGTGATTTCAATACACAAACAAACTCTTCTTGTATTCATCTTACATTTAGCCGTTTACACAGCACCTTTTTCCACACGGCCGTCTCTCAAAAAGCCACTAACGCGCGGCAGCACACGCACAAGTCTTAAATCATCAAGGTAAAGCACAGCAGCCACAACACAGACACGCAGCAAAATGAAAGCTTTTAAAACATTAATACCTGACATTTAAAGGGGGAAATTTGAAATGTTATGAGCCTCACAGTCATTTATTTGATAAGCAGTCAAATGAATATGTTCTGACTCCTGTGTAATAAAAAAACTACCAAGACACAAACTAGCCGTCTTACACGAGGGTGAAAAGCAAAAACGGTGTGAAAAGGCTTTTTTATGTTCCAGCAGTGATATAACAAGCGACTGACCGGAAGGCTGGAGGGGCGGCCTTGACTGTCCTCTGGGCCAGATTTAGTCTGAGTGGATGGAGGGGCGCTGGACTGAAATGAGTCCTGGGACACCTCCTAAAAGACATCGGAACACATGCTTAAGTACACCCCCAGAGTTACGGGAAAGCATGCATGTGAAGATAATTAAGTATGATGAATATGCTCCCAGACTGAGGGCAGTACCTGCTGTTGTGGAGGAGGAAAGCGCTGATAAGGTGACTGTTGTGCTTGCTGCTGCTGCTGTTGCTGTTGCTGCTGCTGCTGCTGCTGCTGTTGTTGCTGTTGTTGCTGCTGCTGCTGCGCCTGCTGCTGCTGCTGCTGAGCTTGCTGCTGCTGAGCCTGCTGCTGCTGCTGCTGCTGCTGGGGGTTCTGCGGGTACGCTGCAGGCTGGCCCTGTGGGTGTTGGCTGTGTCCCGGTGGCTGCTGCGGAGGCTGAGGCTGAGGCTGAGGCTGCGCCTGCGCCTGCTGTTGCTGCGAGGGGGGCTGCTGGGGCCCCTGGGGCCCCTGTGTGGATCCTGGGTAGTTGGACTGGCCCTGTGATCCAGTGGGTTCCTGGGAACTTGGCTGCTGCGGGGCCTGACTGGGAGGACCCTGCTGCTGGGCGTAGAGAGACTGGCCAGATTGCGGGGCTGGGGCCTGGGAATAAGGGGGCTGAGACTGCGGAGGCCCTTGGGATGAGCCTGGCAGTGGCCCCTGGGACTGCGGGGGCATGTGGGGCTGCTGATATGGTTGTCCTCCCTGGGCGTGCGCAGCGGAAGTCGGCGGAGGGTGGGTTTGCCCCGGGTAAGGTGTCTGGCTGCCCGCTTGTCCCGGCGGGGGCTGGGGGTAGGAGCTTTGCTGCTGGCTTGGGTGAGGAGCCTGGCCAGGCTGGCCGTAATAAGGTGCCTGGCCCTGAGAGCCATAGCCTCCTGGTCCCTGCTGTCCATAAGATCCCATCTACACAGAACACACAAACACATACGACATCAAACTCAACTGTGAAAAACACTGATGGAGGACTCGTTCTGAATAAAGTAAATCATGTGAAATACCTGTGGACCATACGGCATGCTACCCATGCCTCCAGGGGAACGTCCTTGCATCCCCACCGGGAATCGCTGAGGACCTGGAGGGCCATAACCCTGGCCAGGGTAACCAGGCCCCTGTTGTGGGCCTGTGGGAGGCCCCTGCTGCGACTGCTGACTGTATGGACTGCCTGCTCCATATGGTTGACCTCTCATTTTTACCATTGGGTCCATAGGACCAGGTGGCTGGACCTGGTAAGAACACGAGAACATACATAAAGGGAACAACCAAACAGCATAGGAGAAATCTAAATAGCAAGAGCTACAACTTAAATGCAGTTATACAACATAATTAGGCCGTTACAGTGTCTCCATAAAGTACTCGGCCGCAGTGTGCGACTTTCGCAGGACTAAAAGTGTAAAAACAAACTTCAATGAATGAGGAAATTGTGCTTTTTTCACCTTATTTCCCACGGTCATTACCCTGATTTTTTTTTTCACCTCACTTTGCCATAGTTTCGGAAGTCAACAGAGCTATATATATCTACTTTCGAATGGAGGGCAGTCTGCCCAATCTTAAACATATCCCAGCTGTGCTCCTGTTTTGAGCCTGGTCCAAGTCGTTTTTTTTCCCCCCAGAGAAGGCAAGTTTGGCTCCGAATGAATGACACCAGAAACGAACCAAGTACTTTCACAACAGCAGGAGAGAGTGAGAAAAGCACAAGACCATACTCTGTCTATAAGCCAACACTTAGTAGAGACCTTTTCACACTTGACAACATAAACATCCCAAATGGGCAACCTTCGTATTTTCTGTTGGAATGTTTGTTAACAGGTAGCTGACGGGAAGTAATCTCGGACCAAAGCTGTTTCCCTGGCAACAGAATGGCAATGAAAAGGTCTATAAAATAATTTCTCAGGTAAAAACTAGGTGCTACTAAATCATCAACTTAGTGCTGCGCTACGCTACTGCCTCACACTGAGGATCCATTTATTCCCTCAACTCCACCAAAATTATTTGGCACTCAAAGGTTGGATTTTAAGAGAATTTCAACATCTACTTGAAAACCGAAAGTATCTCCTTACGTGACATCAAGTGAATTCCCACATGTGCACTTTGCCGAGAAGAGCGTCCTCAGCTGCCTAACAACAGCCCTTTACAAACAGTATGCAAAATGCCTTACGTGACATTTTGCAGATCCAAGATAATGAAGTGAAATAAATAAGAGCAGCACATGGCTAATCTGCATAAGACAGAGAGGAAACTCCCTTGGCTAGTGAGAGATGGTGGACTGCCTTCTGATTGGCTTGGGGGGAGGATTGGGGGGAAATTCTTTGCAGTCACACAGTCAAACTTGTGTGGCATGCCAGACACAGCAGCAGCAGCAACACATAAACACACACACACACACACACACACACACACACACATCCACGCTGCAGGCAGAGGTCAGTTTTGCCTTTTGCTACTAACACGTTATAATATGAAACAAAGATGTCTTATCAGTAGATCATTTGTTTAGCGAGGGAAGATCAAAGATGACAAATAAATGTGGTATGTAAATCAATAACAAGAAAACAGTAATGATGGATGATGATAATAATAGAACAGCAGTCTTAAGTCATTATGTTGTAAACATTTAATGACTGTAGTAATGTTGTTGGGTGGTTTTTATTTGGATTTGATACAAACACTCCAGCTATCATATATAATAGGGATGCACCGATACCGGATTGGATATCACTGATAATGGGGCCGATTTATTCAACTAAATTTTATGTTTATATGTTATTTACATTATATACTGTAATTTTAATTCCTGTTTAAGTTTTGACAGATTTGTTGCTGCATTAAAAAGGTTCACACTCGAATTGTAATTCCTGTCAATTCTGAAGATCTTGTACCAAGATGCTGGTGCACGATCCACCATCCCAATAATAAAGAACAACTACATAAATTTATATCTATGTATTTATTGGTCACGTTTTGTTTTACAAATTTAGGAAAGCAATGTTTAAGTCGAGCCTGATGTCGCCTTACACATAAAGGAATGATCCCAGTCACCTCCACGCAGTGAGGCATAAAGCTTGTTAATTAAACACTGGTATCGGATCAGTACTCAGTATTAGGGCTGTGTATTGGCAAGAATCTGGCGATACGATACGTATCACGATACAGGGGTTACGATTCAATATATTGCGATATTGCGATACTGTAAGCAAGGCGATATATTGCAATTTCTTTTCAAATCTAATTTTAGGAAAACTGTCATAGGATAAGTGCACACCATATGCATAAAATCTGAGTAAAAAATGTTTACTTTTTTTTAATGTAATCAGGACAGGGGGATCTGCATTTGCATTTGTCACAGTCCCTGGAACATCAACATCATAGCACTACTTTGAGAGGACGCATATCTTTGCAAATGCAATAGAGTTAATACTGGCGTTTAAATTTAGTTAGTTAAAAATCAATACAGTGCTTTTGAGAATCGATACAGTATCACAAAACATAATATCCCGATATTTTCTTACACCTGTACTCGGTATCGGCTGATAGCGAAATCTCAGGTATCGCTATCGGGACCGAAAAAGTTGGATCGGTGCATCCCTATTATACAATGATGCAGAGTGCAGTTGATATATGACTATCCACCAACAGTGCTGCATGCATGTTAGAACAAACAGCCACTAATTAAGAGTTTTTTTTCCTCATTTGGGGAAAATGAAAAATATAAAAACCACATATTATCCATGACCCATTTTTGCACCAACACTACATGTTTTGTTGAAAGCGGAGCAGAGACGAGGAGTGAAGCAGCAATACCTCTGGTGACCCTGTGATGAATTAATGCTGTGTGCTCTTATCAGCAACTGTTGCCTTGGCATCACATGTAATTAGAAATGGCCATGAGCAGCGGATGAGGAGCCAATCAGATTTCAGCTAGCATGTCAACCAAAGACCAACTATCTCCTGGCTTTGACAGCAGGATTTTACCTCCACAATTCAAATCCCAGTGCAAACTGCAATCTGCAGTCACTCACTCATATGGCCGAGCTGACTGTTTACAGGGCACAACATGCATGGGGAAGCCCAGCACAGGGCAAATTCAATTAATTAATATATGATGAAAAATGTAATAATTTGCATCCTTCCCAGACATCTTTTACAGGACATTTAAGTGATTTAAACTGAACCCACAGGAGCCATTTAACTAACCGTGAGAGGCTGATTCGGCGTGCAACGCATTCCTTCCGTCATAGCCACAAATTATAGCTTATCGGGCAGGAAAACAATATAACTTGACTGTATAAGCAATTATCACAATATAATGTGTGTTCGAACGTTACCCTTTATATACACATACGGTATAAACGCATTTATAACGGATAACATTCTAAATTCGACGTATAAAACGCGTTGCAAGGCGACCAGGAGAAGAAAAAAAACGAGCCGTTTGCTCCTCGGCGAGTAATTTTCGCCCCTTTTCACAGTCGGGGCCTTCTCGGCTCCTTACAACGTTTCAACAACTTATATCTTCCTCCGAGCAGCAGCACTCTTTGTATTGCTACGTACATTTATCGACATATTTTAAAAACACAATTATTTAACGCTCTGGGTTGTAAAAAAAAAGGAAGAAAAAAAACACACACAACACGAGAGGCAGCCATTTTAGAGTCTTTGCGAACTAGTAGCAGACAATGGCTGGCCTGCTACGTTGTGAACTAGCTACGAGAGGAGGAAGGAGACGTTGTTAGCTCACGTCATCGTGTTCTTTTAAGAATGTGACTTTTACCTGGCTTCTAACTAAGGGCTGGCCCGCGCTTCCCGGGCTCATAGGCGACGGGTGATGGCTTCTTTGTTGCCAGCCCGGGTTGCTGCCTCCGTACAGACCGCTCGTCCCCATGTCCGCTGGTCCCTTGCTAGCAGCTCCTTCTTGGCTGCTGTAGTCGTTAGACGGGTAGTTCGGGTATCCCCGCGTCGAGCTGGGCGACGTTAGGAGCTTGTTGAGCGTCGGCGTGGAAGTGGGCTGCGGGTTTCCGATGTTATATCTCTGGTTACTGTAAGACCCGGCCATGGCCGTGGGTCCTCCCGCTGCTGGTGGCGGCGGCTGCTGCTGCTGCTTCGCGTTAGCTGGCTGCCCCCCAGCTGTCGGCGCCCCGGTACTGCGAGGGGAGTTCATGGCGTACGCCTGGCCCGCGTAGGGAGTCCTGTTCGGGAACGGGTTGTAATTGTTATTAAACTGGTGGTTTGAAAAGCCATGTTCGTGCGAGTTGGGCTGATACGGGTCCATCATGTTGCTCGACTGCACGACCGGACCCGCAGCAGCAGCAGCTGCCATGCCAGGGCTTTGTTGTCCGCCATGTTGATGAAAAGGGGCCCGACCGTAGTGCTGGCTGTATCCGTACGAGGACGAAGGGAACGCGGTGCCGTGGTGGTGCACCAAACCCGGGTGGTTGTTCCCCTCCGGTCCGACGGAGTCATTCTGGTTATTATTGTTGTTAGCCCTGGGCGGGTTCCCGTTCCCGTTCTTCATCTCGGGTTCCCCTCCTCCCCCTGCATTTCCACCGTCGGCCCCGTCCTGCGGATCCCCCCGGCCCGGCGATCCGCCGTCCAAGCCCGGCTGCTGCTGCTGCTTTTTGTCGGACTGCTTCTCCCCCGGTACCGACTCCTCCTTGGGGTCTCGATCCGGCTTTTTGAGTTCGTTAGGCGGGCTAGTGTTCAGAGTGGCGACCTGAGCGGCCATGATATATACCCCCCCCCCACCAACCAACCACCTCTCCTCGGCGAGTCAGTCACAATCAAACGCTAGCATTGAGTATAAATAATTGTTTATAACCATTTATCCTTGTGCCGATTCATTCCCAGCCCCTTATACCGGACCGAATCCGGCTGCCATCCCGGTTCCGGTTCCGTTAACGGGTTAGAAATATGATGGACGCTCCATACAATGCGTAAAAAAAAGCGACAGAAATTGTTGTGGGAGTTGTGTTACTGAGTCCGGGTAGAGGCAGGGAGCGAACCCAACCAACACGAGGCTCCGCTACATACAGCCATTTTACTGAGCCGCACGGATGGCTGCAAAACGTGGACTGGATCCACTCCGATGAGGACTGGACTTTTTTTTCTTTTTTTTTTTTTCTTACAACCACATTGTCTTTTTTCCCCCCATAGGTGGAATATTTTCTCCACATGAATGTTCACACAACTCACTAATGTTGTGTTACCAATGTAAGAACTGTATACTTAACGATCAAGAGGCTTTGCAGTACAAAAAATATTCATATGCATGGTGAATTTCACGAGTGATCAGTGCAGGGGGGGACTAATTTATTCATGAAATATATAATTTTTCAAGTACATGGTGTGGAGGCCATAGCTGCAAGTGTACTGCACACACTGCAAGATGGTAAATGATAATTTAGCCTGGCTTGCACACACCGTTCTACTTCATACTTGGGGAAAAAAAGAAGAAACAAAGAGTACTACTGGTCATATCTGTAAATATATTCAGCTCAGAAATCTGCCTTTGTACGCTGTTGTTTTCTGTTAATTCCCACCAGTGTTTCTGAGTGGTATTTAGGCAAGCAAAGGCAACAAACACAGGTTTTTCCAGAGTAGAGGAGGAAGCCTTGCAGCAAACGAGACTACCAATGCACATTCCCTCTTATTCCCTCCCCTGCCTGCTCTGCTCTCCTCTACCACCCCCTCTCCTCTCCTCTCCTCTCTGTCTGTCTCTCACTCCGGCAGAAACACTCCTCTGCTGAGTGTGGGGGGATGGGTGCACACAGGCTCCAGCTCTCTCCCTCTCTCACCCTACTAACATTCAACTACGCCGTACAGGAGAAGAGGAGAAAAAAAAAAACCCAGACCTTATCTACCAGACAGAGGATGCATGAACAGTTTCAAAGTCTCCCAACAATTAGAAAAATGGAGCATTTGTCCCCCTCCTCTCCTCAGTCAAATGAAGCAGACATTTTTGGCATCCACTAAAACGCACAGGGTGTGTGCACAGCATTGAGGCAGGGGTGGTAATGAGAAGTGCGTGTGCGTGTGCGTGTGTGCGTGTGCTAGGCTTGCTGAGGGAGTTTTTATTTAAAAGCATGAAATGCAAATGTGTGTTAAGGTGTATGAGGCGTAAGAGTTCGATTGGGTATTCAGATCTTGGGTGTAAGTGGGTCTCTTTTCTCACTCTAAACACACACACACACACACACACACACACACACACAGAAACTGTCTCTCTTGCTCCCTCTCTAACACACACAGACAAACACACGCACAGAAACTGTCTCTCTTGCTCTCTCTCTCTCTTGCTCTCTCTCTCTCTCTCACACACACACACACACACACACACACGCACAGAAACTGTCTCTCTCACTCTCTCTCTCTCACACATGCACACACACACACACACACACGCACAGAAACTGTCTCTCTCGCTCTCTCTCACACACGCACACGCACACAGAAACTGTCTCTCTCTCTCTCTCTCTCTCTCTCTCTCTCACACATGCACACACACATCTACCTCTAGGGGTCTGATATAGGGAGGGAAAGGCAGGAAGTAGCAGTGAGAAGGCATACTTGATCACATGTACAAACACTGGAACACAATTTAACATTCTGCCTGACACACCCCCCTAATGCACGGAGAGCAGAGAGCTTTGCAGGCACATATAATTTCACAGCCACATCACACCGCACGGGGTTGATGTGATTTCCCACATCAGTGCGAGCTCGCAAAGTGGATCACGCTTTATTTTAGACCGACTGCATGAGAAATACATGCACTCACACGATGCCTCATGTTAAATATGTGTGTGCGTTGCGTGTTTAGGCTTTGAGTTTTAATTCTGGAGGTACATTTGTAATGTTGGGTTTTAAATCAGGGTTTCACAGTACAGGTAGAGTACAGCAGCATCAGTGGAGGAGGAAAGTAATCTCCTCCAAGTTAAGAAAAGAGAGTTTTAGTTGCTTTTATAAAGACAGAGGGTCTTCCATCCCAGAGACCAGACACAGGGCCAGTTGTGCAGAAACAGATTTAATGTAGCTTCCTCTCCCCGCCTGACTTAATTTTTCTGCTCTGGCTGCTGGGAAAAGATGGAGCAGATTTTTGGTGGATCTGGAAGGAGGATTTACAAGCTCATGTGCCATCTGCTGGACAAAAGATGAGCCCAACATACAAGAAGGACTCTCTCTTGGCCAAAGTCATTACTACTTTTGATGTGTTGGCGATGTTTTTGATTCGCTCTCGTCTTTGTTAGAAATTGCTACATGGACATTATGCAGTTATGTTATTACTAAGTATCCTGTGATTTTTTTTATTTATTTTTTTATTTATTGGATTTTACCCAGCATGTTGCACATTACCATTTGTACGAAACAGAAAGCTCTGCAAATGTTGCATCATTCTGTTGTAATAAAACACACCAGTATCATAGTATATGTACTATACATAGCATTATTTGGTATTACATTTGTTCAGACACCCACATACTTCTTAAATCAATTTAGTTTGTTTTTAACCTGCTTAGTATTTGACCTATAAGAACTTTACCCTTTCTATTAATACTCTTGATGGTGTCTCTATTCCGTCTGTTAACAATTACAAATACTTGGGAATTTGGATGGACAAAAATCTGAATTTTAAATGCCATATTGACTAGCTTGCAAAGAAATAAAAATTCACAATGTGTTTTCTGTACAGGCTAAAGTCCTGTTTTTCCATGGCATCAAGAAAACACTTAGTTGCTGGCCTTTTTTGACTCAGATTGATTATGGTGATTCTATTTACAGGTTTGCCTCACGGTCCACCTTGTCCAAACTTGACCCCCTGTATCACTCAGCCCTGAGGTTTGTCCCTAATACTAGCTTCAGGACCCATCATTGTACCTTATACAGCATGATAGGATGGTCATCCCTCACTCTGCAGAGGTTATAACACTGGTACATTTTAGTCTATAAGATCATCTCTGGCAAATTTCCTACTTACTTAAGCCGGAAGTTTGTATTTCTCAAAAAAAAGCTACAATCGTAGGGTTCAGTTTAAAGTACCTTCTATCAGTACAGAAGCTGGCAAAACAAGCCTGTTCCACTACGGTCCTTGGCCCCTGAATTGATCTGCAGGCAAAGCTTAAACTTAAGACCTTTATCTCTTTAAATTACTTTAAACATAGAATAAAGGAAGTGGTCACTGCAGTTGCTTCAATTAAATAAACACATGACAAAACATGCTGCCTTGTTAACTGTATGATGTAATGTATTGTGTCATACCTATTGTTGCTGCCGTGATTCAATGTTGTCTTATGTGTTGGATGCTGCTATTTGACCCGGTCTTGGCTATAGGTCTCACTTGTAACAAAGGTTTTAATGTCAATGTTACTTCCTATTTAAATAAAGGGTAAATATATATATTTGGTATTACACTTGGTCAGATTAGAAATCAAATTGGTTGGTTCTTAACCTGCTTAGTATTTGACCAATGGATAAGGTTTCTTCTATAAACATTAAATATGTAGTGTTCATGTTAATATTTACCTATCCGCTGCACGCACACACTCAAATTGCACTTGCGTCTCTGAGGCACTGCCGATTGTCAAGTTCCATTATGTTCCACTGCATATCAAAGGAAATACGTTGTCTGTTCTGTATCGTTCTGTCAGACGTACTCCTCGTTAATATAAGCACATGGCAGGAGGGTACGCATGAGGAAAGTCCAAGTTCTCTGTAAAATCTTTGGCATAGAGAAACAAAAAAAACACTCCTAGTGAATTAATTTATCCAACAGTAATCTAAAATAAGCAACAACATATATCTCTTATTTTCGGTGAATTCATTCCCGTAGAGAAGAGCCAAAACAATGCTTATATTAATTGCAGTCACTTTATTGTTTCAGAATGAATATGATTTACCCATGATGCTTACCCATGGACATTTTACCTGAGCGTTCTCAACAACATGGGAACCATAAGCATCTAACAAAACAAAAGATAGATTTGATGCATTTTAAGAAAATGTATTGTCATTTATTGAAGATTTCCTTGTGAAAAATACGATGAATCACACCACTCTGCATTTACTCCCTGCAGTCGTCCTTATTGGGATTTTTATGAGGTGTGCTGCAACCTTGAAGCATCTACAGCACCCAAATTTAGTTCCTATCTCTCCACTGCTTTTGTAGAGAGGCTCAGAATTCAGGCCAAGTTAGATGGATGTTGCCAAGACTCCCCTGGTATACTGATGCTAAAAAGGCATCCAGTTTTGTCCTTTTATTTGGGCTTTTCAATTTACAGATCCATCATCTCCTCCTCCACAGTCTTTCCACTGGCTTCAACATACCGCTCCTGCACTCCAAGAGTACTGCAGTACCGTTAAGGAAAACATCAAAATAACACATTTAAAAATGTATATTGTAAGATGCAGGTTACTTTTAGCACAATTCATCCTAGTATCCAGTCTTTCAGCCACCTCCAGTAAATCTTATGGTGTGATTTTAAACCAGATGAGTCAGAGTGAGTCACCACAAGGATTGGGAAAGGATACGAGTCGAACTGGAAGTCTGCGCCCACAGCAGCTGACATCATGGCCTGCAGATTCCTCTCCTCCAGGTCTCCAAAGCAGTAGCCATTGGCTTTGTCCACTACTCGTAAGACCTGAATCATGCTCTCTTTGTCCTGGAGACAGAAAAGAGAAGCATTTGGGGGTTTTCTTTGTAGAAATTCACTGAAACTATCCGATGGCAAAAGATCTGTTGGAAAAACTCTCACTGAAACCTTGATAATGTGCTGTATAAGATTAGATAGATAGATTTGACTTTTTTCATATGTCCTCATTCTCTTTTCCTATTTTTTTTTCTTCTACCTGGCAGATCTACTGCATGAGCAGCATACAGGCAGACTTCTCCCTCGAAAAGATTTCCTCTCGGAGATGTGGCGGTGCAGCCTGTTCAGCCTGAGAGTACGTTTATATCAAGGTTTAGTATTTTTGAGATAAGCCACACGTGCGTACGAAGCCATACAATCCCAAACTTCCTCCGATGCTCAGAGTTTTAGCATCTTGTCCTTCTCAAGGTCAAAAGCGTTGTGTTTTTGCTCTTTTAAATTTGCCGTGTTTAAGTACCATCGGTAACCACGGCAACCGGTGTCTGCTTAACTTAAAGGGGGTAGAAAAACACATAAAATGCATCAAGGCTGCATTTTCACCATGATGGAAACAAGAGTGCCAACCTGCCATTTGTATTAATTACAAAGTCCCATATGCAGTAATGGCACGGCGGTCTAGACTCCTGTCTCTGGGTACACACACACACGATCATATCAGTCTCCATGAAGAAATAACAGTGTGCAGACAGCCCACTCCCTTTTAAGAGTCCAATCCATCTGCAGAAAATTGATCCAGTGCTCAATTTCAAATGCTAAAAATGATTTATGATTTACCTGTTGAAAAGATGAAATATGTCACGAGTGATTTTTAGAAAGCCATTTTGGCACAGGTGAATTAATGATGGAGTTTAACATGTTCGGGCCAGTATGGATGTTCTGTGGGTACTAAACCCCTTCACGACCCGTATACAAAAAATATAATGAAGGAATTCTTATTACGCTGTCTGTCCACTCACTCAACATCTCATCTCAGTGGCTTTGCATCATTCCACAGAATATAAATATAACGTGACACAAAGAATGAGTTAATATTTGCTTTCATCAAAACATTAAATTAATCTTAATAGGTACAAATGTATTACACTGAAAAAAAGCATGTATAATCTTTCAGTCAGTCCTTCTGTGCCACACACACACAAGCTGAGCCTTTAAGGCTTTGTTTCTGTATACATGTCGTGTTTGATATCGCTGGTCAGGCTGCATTAGGTCTGTGAGTTTTGGATTAAGCTCAAAGCAGACTTGACATTTGGTAGTCACTGAGCAATAATCTCCTTTTTTTTTTTTAAGTGAGCTTTGTGTGCAACTGAGTGCAATATACAGTAGCTCTGTGTTAACTTCCCTGCAGCAACAAAGCAACAAGACCCAATACCTGGTCAGATAGAGAGCAATGTTTTTCTTTTTCCAGTGGTACAAAATAGCCACAGAGCATGCATACAACCTGAGCTGTTAGAGAAAATATGTTACATTATATACATGAAATAACTAAAAGCTGGTAAACCATATAACCTAGCCTATATAAATTGCATTTCAATAGTTAAATTAATTTAAATTCAGAAGGTTGAAGACAGCCATGTACAACTGGCCTTTATATTAGCTTGAGCCACCTAATCCCTTTTTTGAATCAGGAAATAGCAAGGCAATATTAGGTCCTATTAGCATGTACCTCCAGCAGTATAAAATATATTGAGCACGAGTGTCCTTCTTTGAAATACAGTATATAACAAGAAAATATTCCAAAACCGCCAACAGTGATACCTGTACACTGAGAGGCACAAAGGAGACGAGGCTGTAATCTTGTATGACCTCTGCCAACTTTTCATTTAGACGGTGGAATTTTTTAAAGAAGGGGTCTGCAGCCAGGTGATTGAGAAGATAGGTCAGGTCCATGACCTCTGTGTAGAATTCAAGGTTGAAGGCTGTACAAGAATAGATAAGGGAAAATGTTACCACTGTAAATTAAATTAAAAGTAAAAAACAAAAAAAAATCTGAATAAGTTATACAATTACTGGTAGGGCTGCAACTAACATTTCATTGTCGATTAATCTGTCAATAATTTTCTCGATTAATCGATTAGTTTTGTGGTCTATAAAATGTCAGAAAATGGTGAAAAATGTCGAAAAATGTCAGTGTGTCCCCAAAGCCCAAGATGACGTCCTCAAATGTCTTGTTTTGACCACAACTCAAAGTAATTCAGTTTACTGTCATAGAGGACTAAAGAAACCAGAAGATATTCACATTTAAGAAGCTGGAATTTTGACTTTTTTTTCGTTACTCAAACCGATTAAACAATAATCAAAATAGTTGGCGATTAATTCAATAGTTGACAACTAATCGATTAATCGTTGCAGCTTTAATTACTGGTGTGTTCCTGAGAAATATAAGTTATCCTCTGTCCTCATTTGTAATATTTTTTGAGTGTGGTAACTTTTGTTTGAGGTAAAGCTAACAGCCCTTAACTTACCCAGTTTGCCATACCGCTCGATCAAGTCTATCTTGGAGAGGATGTTGACGTGTGGAAGCTCCACGTGCAGCATGGTGGACAGGGAGGTGCACAGCACAGAGATGAACTTGGCTGGGTCAGCGCAGTAGTGAGAGTCCACAAGGTGCACCGCTGTGAGCTTAAAGAAGTGAGAAAGTGTGAGAGAATGAGACCACATCATAAGACCTATGATCTACATTATGTTAAGATTGTACATAGACGATGACTGTATAGATAAAGCATCAGATCAAGGCCGAGGAGGGATGAACATCATACATTCCCGTCACTGAATGTTTAAGAAGCTCACCCTGAAATTCCACTTGACCAGCTGTGAGAATATATTCTTCACTGAACTCTGGTGGGTGTAGAGCTCCACCTGTCCAGGACAGTCAAACAAGAAGTAACAGTCGCTGTGCTTTTTCAGCTTCTTCTGTAACCAGTCCAGGTTTGCTTCGACATACTCCATACAGTAGAGGAGCCCGCCGTTGGGCCCCAGCTTCAGCTCCTCCATGACATCGTCCAGAGTGACCAGCTCTGAGATATCTACCGCACAGGGATACGGTAGTCCTTCGTTGGCGGGGTCCATGTTCACCACGACCACCTTGCGTCCCAGGCGAGTGAGGAATTCCTGCATTCCCCGGCAGTAAGTGGTTTTCCCAGAGCCCGGGGGTCCGATGACCACCTGGCCGAAGCACAGGGAGGGCGTCACACCTGTCTGACCGGACATGGTTTCAGTGTCCTGCGGGGACTGGAGAGCTGGAGAGGCTCACATGAGATGGGACCAGAGTTTCAGAGGGGGCCACATGTGATGTCCTGTGCAGGGTAGAAGCGTCCAGGTCGGTACCTGGCAGTCACATCAGTCAGTGTCAGATATTAGCACGGAAGAGGCTGGAGGAGTCAAGTTCAACAATTAACGTTGCTAGGGTTACTAAAGCAAAACCTCAATGGAGTAGACAAATATTTTAACGATAAATACACTCAGGTTAGCTACTTAAAAGTTTATGTGTGACCATGTATAAGTTTAACTAACGTTAGCTACATGTTCTGTTACGATATTATGGACTTTTATTCATAAATGTAGGAAGTATTGATGGATAATTACCGTCTGCTGTCGTTATGTTTGCATGCGTACAACGGCTGCTAGCTAACTGGCTAGGCTAATCTAAAGTACATCCGGGTTACGTAACCGAGATGTCAAAATAAAAGCGGTGTTTTTTTTTTATATGACAAGTGGCATTATACTAACCTCTGTGATAATACTTCATATATTATTTCAGCCTTAAGTTACATCATTAATACGTTCAACACAGTTCCATACAAATGTAAAGCATTAAAATAGGAAGACAAGTTTTTGTGTCAGCAATTTGAGATATTACATAATCATATAAAAAGAAAAAATCAGCACAAGTGGAATGAAAGGTTTGAAAAATGTTTTAATACCGGAGCAAATACGTGAGTAAAAAAATCTACATAATAATAATTGAATTCAAGTCATCGTCGTGGACCAATGGTGCCGCCTGGCTGCCAGCCTCTGTACTTCATACTAGTGTTTGGTTGACGTCTCAGCAAGGTGTCGCCTCCGTCGATGTTTTTGGGTTTGTCATACACTGTAGTTATATGAAAATCTGTCCTGGCCTTTTTTACAGGATGTAAGAACAGTTTCTCTCCATGATACCTGCGGAAATGAAATACAATAGCATCAGCCATAAAAACAGTGTCCGTTCACTCGCATACCAAAACATGCAAGCAGTTATATTTTTGTGATTCTGTTGTCATATTCATACGTACCCAAAGCCTCTTTTACAATTGGGATGTTGGCCATCACTCTCAAGGGCATCAGGAATCCCAATCTGACTGTGTCCCAACCCGTCACCATCCTTCCAGCCCTGCTTTTCCATCAAACGACGGCCAAAGCCCTAAAAAGACAAAAAAACATTTTAAAAATTGGTCATATAGGCTAAGATAGAAAAGATGGAGTGAAATTAAAGGCCATCTCCTTACCTTAGTGAACCTCTCAAAGCTGCCAATAGACTGACCGTGTCCAGATCTATCTTCAAGACCCTCTCTCAGCCTTTTTTCATATCGCATTCGAACATAGTCACGGGCATCCATGTCACCTCCATCTGTGAGAGGAAGGGCTGAGTTAAAGAAAAAACTGATCCTGGAGAGATAATTCACAATTTGGTTCCCCTTCGTCAATCAAGGTAATCACAGGTGTAAAACAAACTTGAGATACCTTTATCATAGTAAACGCTCATGTCAACGTCCCAGTCGTCTGTAGTTTGTTCATCAAAATCTAAAAAAAAAGGACAGAAGGAGACATAAATGTAATTGATATTTCATCAAGCAAATACACTTCATTTAAAGTAGTAGTGGTAGTGATAAAAAAAACATAAATGTGCTTTGAATAGATTTAGATCAAAACAAATTCTGCACACAACATTTATCTTTTAATATCTATTACTGTGATTGTAGAGTGGAATTTAGTTGTCTAATTAACAATACACAACAATTACAGTGTCAGATTTGAACTAAACAACACCAGCTTAAAAAGATTGAATAAGTTTGACTCCCCATAACCATGCTGGCTTATGTGGTTAACATCAATCAGATAACTTGATATGTGATTATCTACTTAAAGAGGTATATGAAGAACTTCTTCTGGTAAGTATGGAAACTATGATTAATGCTTTTGTCGCATACCTCCTTCTTCCTCCTGCCAGTACTGGGCGTCAGTGTAGAACACAAGGCCTGAGCCGCCCTTCTCCCACTTCAACTCAATCTCCTCTTCGAACAGCCTCTCTTTGCTTCGCTCCTGGCTCGTTACATCCTCATGCAAAGCCTCATGGCGATAAAAAGTGTTCTTCCCCAAAGCCCAAAAAAAAGGGAAACGTCCCCCTCCCAAATGTCTTGTTTTGTCCACAACTCAAAGAAATTCAGTTTACTGTCATAGAGGAGTAAAGAAACCAGAAAATATTCACATTTAAGAAGCTGAAATTTTGACTTTTTTTTCGTTACTCAAACCGATTAAACGATAATCAAAATAGTTGGCGGTTAATTTAATAGTTGACAACTAATCGATTTATCGTTGCAGCTCTAATTACTGGTGTGTTCCTGAGAAATATAAGTTATCCTCTGTTCTCATTTGTAATATTTTTTGAGTGTTGTAACTTTGTTTTTGAGGTAAAGCCAACAGCCCTTAACTTACCCAGTTTGCCATACCGCTCGATCAAGTCTATCTTGGAGAGGATGTTGACGTGTGGAAGCTCCACGTGCAGCATGGTGGACAGGGAGGTGCACAGCACAGAGATGAACTTGGCTGGGTCAGCGCAGTAGTGAGAGTCCACAAGGTGCACCGCTGTGAGCTTAAAGAAGTGAGAAAGTGTGAGAGAATGAGACCACATCATAAGACCTATGATCTACATTATGTTAAGATTGTACATAGACGATGACTGTATAGATAAAGCATCAGATCAAGGCCGAGGAGGGATGAACATCATACATTCCCGTCACTGAATGTTTAAGAAGCTCACCCTGAAATTCCACTTGACCAGCTGTGAGAATATATTCTTCACTGAACTCTGGTGGGTGTAGAGCTCCACCTGTCCAGGACAGTCAAACAAGAAGTAACAGTCGCTGTGCTTTTTCAGCTTCTTCTGTAACCAGTCCAGGTTTGCTTCGACATACTCCATACAGTAGAGGAGCCCGCCGTTGGGCCCCAGCTTCAGCTCCTCCATGACATCGTCCAGAGTGACCAGCTCTGAGATATCTACCGCACAGGGATACGGTAGTCCTTCGTTGGCGGGGTCCATGTTCACCACGACCACCTTGCGTCCCAGGCGAGTGAGGAATTCCTGCATTCCCCGGCAGTAAGTGGTTTTCCCAGAGCCCGGGGGTCCGATGACCACCTGGCCGAAGCACAGGGAGGGCGTCACACCTGTCTGACCGGACATGGTTTCAGTGTCCTGCGGGGACTGGAGAGCTGGAGAGGCTCACATGAGATGGGACCAGAGTTTCAGAGGGGGCCACATGTGATGTCCTGTGCAGGGTAGAAGCGTCCAGGTCGGTACCTGGCAGAGTCACATCAGTCAGTGTCAGATATTAGCACGGAAGAGGCTGGAGGAGTCAAGTTCAACAATTAACGTTGCTAGGGTTACTAAAGCAAAACCTCAATGGAGTAGACAAATATTTTAACGATAAATACACTCAGGTTAGCTACTTAAAAGTTTATGTGTGACCATGTATAAGTTTAACTAACGTTAGCTACATGTTCTGTTACGATATTATGGACTTTTATTCATAAATGTAGGAAGTATTGATGGATAATTACCGTCTGCTGTCGTTATGTTTGCATGCGTACAACGGCTGCTAGCTAACTGGCTAGGCTAATCTAAAGTACATCCGGGTTACGTAACCGAGATGTAAAAATAAAAGCGGTGTTTTTTTTTTATATGACAAGTGGCATTATACTAACCTCTGTGATAATACTTCATATATTATTTCAGCCTTAAGTTACATCATTAATACGTTCAACACAGTTCCATACAAATGTAAAGCATTAAAATAGGAAGACAAGTTTTTGTGTCAGCAATTTGAGATATTACATAATCATATAAAAAGACAAAATCAGCACAAGTGGAATGAAAGGTTTGAAAAATGTTTTAATACTGGAGCAAATACGCAGGTAAAAAAATCTACATAATAATAATAATTGAATTCAAGTCATCGTCGTGGACCAATGGTGCCGCCTGGCTGCCAGCCTCTGTACTTCATACTAGTGTTTGGTTGACGTCTCAGCAAGGTGTCACCTCCGTCGATGTTTTTGGGTTTGTCATACACTGTAGTTATATGAAAATCTGTCCTGGCCTTTTTTACAGGATGTAAGAACAGTTTCTCTCCATGATACCTGCAGAAATGAAATACAATAGCATCAGCAATAAAAACAGTGTCCGTTCACTCGCATACCAAAACATGCAAGCAGTTATATTTTTGTGATTCTGTTGTCATATTCATACGTACCCAAAGCCTCTTTTACAATTGGGATGTTGGCCATCACTCTCAAGGGCATCAGGAATCCCAATCTGACTGTGTCCTAACCCGTCACCATCCTTCCAGCCCTGCTTTTCCATCAAACGACGGCCAAAGCCCTAAAAAGACAAAAAACATTAAAAAAAATTGCTCATATAGGCTAAGACAGAAAAGATGGAGTGAAATTAAAGGCCATCTCCTTACCTTAGTGAACCTCTCAAAGCTGCCAATAGACTGACCGTGTCCAGATCTATCTTCAAGACCCTCCCTCAGCCTTTTTTCATATCGCATTCGGACATAGTCACGGGCATCCATGTCACCTCCATCTGCGAGAAGAAGGGCTGAGTTAAAGAAAAAACTGACCCTGCAGAGATATTTCACAGTTTGGTTCCCTTCATCAATCAAGGTGATCACAGGTGTAAAACAAACTTGAGATACCTTTATCATAGTAAACGCTCATGTCAACATCCCAGTCGTCTGTAGTTTGTTCATCAAAATCTAAAAAAAAAGGACAGGAGACATAAATGTAATTGATATTTCATCAAGCAAATACACTTCATTTAAAGTAATAGTGGTAATGATAAAAAAAAACATATAAATGTGCTTTGAATAGATATAGATCAAAACAAATTCTGCATACAACATTTATCTTTTAATGTCTATTACTGTAATCGTAGAGTGGAATTTAGTTGTCTAATTTAACAATACACAACAATTACATTGTCAGATTTGAACTAAACAACACCAGCCTAAAAAGATTGAATAAGTTTGACTCCCCATAACCATGCTGGCTTATGTGGTTAACATCAATCAGATAACTTGATATGTGATTAAATACTTAAAGAGGTATATGAAGAACTTCTTCTGGTAAGTATGGAAACTACGATTAACGCTTTTGTCGCATACCTCCTTCTTCTTCCTGCCAGTACTGGGCGTCGGTGTAGAACACCAGGCCCGAGCCGCCCTTCTCCCACTTCAACTCAATCTCCTCTTCGAACAGCCTCTCTTTGCTTCGCTCCTGGCTCGTTACATCCTCATGCAAAGCCTCATGGCGCTCCCACTCCTCACAGTAGTCATCATCCTACAACCAACAACAGGAATAATTGTCATGATGATGACAATTCAGCCAGCCCTATATCGAAGCCTAAAGATGCTATTAATAACATTTATATTTGACATACTAATAAATATGAATGGATTTAAACCCACATCATCTGCATTGGACTGTACATCCTCCTCCTCTTCTTCTTTCTGTGGCTCATCAGTCTCTGTTGTTTCTGTGTGATCAGCTGTCTGCCTCTGTCCTGAGGGTGGAGCAGCCAAAGAGCCTGGTCCTGATATTTCATGTCCAGCAGCAGTTAACACAGTCTCCTCCGTGGCTGGAAGTGTCCACGTGTCCCAATAATGGAAAGGTACATTGCCGTAACGGCGGTTGGAGCCGGTCTTGGGGAAAACGAGGCCCAACTTCCGGATGAGGCGCGGAGGCAGTCGGCAGGACTGGATGAGCTGCAGGAACACTTTCACCGGCGTGCCCACATTCCCATTCTGCATCAGAGCTGGTGGATTCAGCTCGGATAAACTTTTGAGGTCAGCCTCTGTGAAATGCTCTGTTAAGGACACCCGGTGGCGCTGCTCGTACTTTGATTTGTAGGGGAATGACCCATCATCTGAAAGAATAAAAAAAATAATAATTAGATGCACAAACAGCAATAATACTCCACGTTAGGGCTGAACCATTTTGAAAAAATATCTAATTGCGATTATTTTGACCAGTATTGCAATTGTGATATTTAATCATTATTCTCATTTTTATTAAATATCATTAAAATGATTATGGTGTGATTTTAGTGGAGATCTGTACCAAACAGAGATGTTTTCTTAAGTCTGTAATATGATGTGATGTGTAGGCCAGGACATCTCTGCAGTACGACATTATTTAATTGTAAATGGCATTTTGACACACATTTCACATTTAACAAATTTCGCTCGTCCTGCGATTTGAAAATTGCAGCAGGCCATATTGCGATTTCGATAAAAGTTGGATTAATTGTGCTGCCCTACTTCTCATCACAATTAAACAACAAACAAAGACAACACATTGCTAGTAATACACAGTAACACCTACATGAAGAAGCCATGATATAGATGACAAAATTCTCTCACTCTTTATTTAACTGAGAGGTTTCCATTTAAAGGAAGTTGTGCCTTAAAATTAGTCTATGAATCAGTTAGTTTCCTGATTGAAAATGACACAACTGCAACTCTGATGATTTATTTAATCTTTAACTTAATTTTCACGGAAAAATATCAAGCATTTGGTGATTTAATGTGGCACAACAGACGTGTCAAATCCAGACAAAACGAGAAGTGGGCTCTTTGTCCCCGTAACTCCGTTAGATCGACTAACAGTTCAATTAAAGACAGGCACACTTTGAGAAGCACAAACAGGTGTTACATTGAAGTCTGTTCCCCAGTCGAATAGTGTTTCCCTCACTTAGGGATAAGGGTTAGCTCAGGGGGAAACACATACGGAAGGGAAACAGTACTCGACATAACACCTGTAGTTATATAAAGTTTAACTTACCTTTGTCATTTGAAACTTTTACTCTTTTAATAACACAACGTCTCGCCAGCCAGTTCCCCTTCGACTCAATCCAGTGATTTCCCGCATACATCTTGATAAGTCTGTCAGCATCTTTAGCGTGAAGTGAAGCGATACAACAGCAGGACTTCACCGGCTGCTTCTTCTTCTTCTTCTCGGAGCTGTTTTCTGTCACTCGGTCGGTCTCCGGAGACTCAGAGCTGATCTCCTCACCGGCTCCACCCACGGTGTTTTCGGACCTCTCGGTCTTCCTGAGAACCTCCGGTCGATGTCGGTAGTGAAAACACTGAAAACCGCCACTTTCTATGAACTGACTGAAGTAATTTCTAAGGTCCGCGGAGCGAAAAGCGACAGGAATGTTGCTGATTGCCAAATACACAGGAGCGACGGCTTCGGTGTCCGCCATGTTTGTTTTCTCTTTTTTTAACTGAACAGCAAACGTCATCGGCACGACTTTCAGAAATGACGTCACTTCCGCTTTGAAAAACGCTACTACAAAAAAATATTAAAGACCAAAAAGATAATAATTAAAAACAACGCTACTATACAAAATAAAATGCTGTAACGTTATATCATACAACTTTTTATTATTTTTTGGAAAATTCCATATTCATAAGAAAGAATGGTTAGGAACCAAGCCAACTTTCCTGTACTTTATTGAATTCAATCCATCTTACCTAATGTTAAAAACAAAAGCCCTTAAGACCTTTACGTTATTAAATTAATATAATAAGAAGAAGAAGAAGAATATGAATATGAATATGAATATGAATATGAATATGAATATGAATAATAATTCCAAAATCTAGCATTATGAAATGTAAATGTAATTAATTTGTTTTGTCTTCTTTTTTGTTGTCTATGAATCTGTTTGTACTTCTGTATGGACAATAGAGAAAGTACAATAAGTACAATCAGTGTACAATAAAGAAAGTATTACAAAAACGCTTCTACACAGTCTATTCTTTATGTTACATTATTATATATCTTTTATGTATGACCATGTCACTTATTTTATATATAAGTTATATTCAAAATCGTTATATATACATTACATATATTATATACAGTATACTGTATGTGTTATTCTCATACATTTCACAGAAAAAAGAAAGTATGGAGTTCCATATGAAAAGGTATACGGATAGAAGATACATAATCTCCATGCTCAAAGATACTAGTGGTTTTGTTTTCCTAGACATATCCTTATCTTCCATGACTATTATGTCATCTCTATTATCAAACCACATATCCTGAATAATCAAAAATAAATATCATCTCTAGACTGTAGGCTATCTATCATGTGCATATATCTTAACCATGAAATTGTTGCAGTCCAGTCCAAACTGAAATTCCCCTGATATTCAAGAAATTATATTTTGTAGAGATGGAAATGGAGTGACAGTGATGTACTTCCATTGATAACCAAAGAGCAGTTTAGCCCATACTATATCTCACTAGGCTTTATAGACCACAAGCTCTGTGACAAGGAAAAACAAACAAACAAAAAACGTTGTACAAAGGGGAAAAATACGAGATACCTTAGTAGAGGCATTTTTAAGAGAGACCCCTCTTCTCGGACAGCTAGTGGGATTTACAAAAAAAAATGAACATAAAGTAATAACAACAACGACATTGATGGTGATCACTTCTGCATTCTTGATAAGATTCAAAGTTAAAAGGAGAAATGAAACCGTGAGACTCAAATGACGGTTAAACAGCATTCTGGCTCCGTTTTTAACTTTACATATCTATTTTTGATTTAAAAAAGTCAGCAAGGCTAGTATGAGACGGTTTAACCTCACTGAATAGGGCAAACAAACAAACTCTTTCAAATTCGTACATTTTTTTTACCTCTTTCAGAGAAACCACCAAGAAATGCATTCAGTCAGAGTTCATTAACCCCAAACTAACTCTTCACCTGGCCCTCACCTCAGCTTTTATCATTGTGTTTTGATAATAAGGCAGTAAAACTAGAACCGGGTGTCTGGACCCTGGCATCACTTTACACATCATATTACACACTTATTGTGCATTAGTCATAATCCTGGCTCGTGGAAGCCCATGTTAATCCTCAAGGGTGTCATATATGTTTGGAAATTACAGATAAAAATAAAAAAAAACCTGACACCAACTTGACTTTACAGACACATACATCATTCACACGAGAGCCCTGCTGTGTAGCCTAGAGGCAGTCAGAGTCTCACAAATAGATGCACCAAATCTGTCTGTCTGTGCTGGAAAATAAAATTAAAATGAATAATAGTGAGCCTAGAAAAGAAAACATACCAGAAATACTATGACACCCTGTAACAAAAGACACCAATCATTGGTCATTGCAGGGGAGTTTTTGGCCTCACTCATAAATTGAAGATAAACTTTCACAATTAAACTGTGGGACTCGGTATTGTTTACATTTTTTTCATACCGGTGCTGGTAAAGATGCTTTTTTTGATACTTCACATTGGGAAATATTAAAATTATTTAATTTTTTTTTTCTTTCTATTGAACAAAAGACCTTCTCAAATGCTTCAGTATACCATAGAGGAACTTAGTATAACTTCATTCAGGAAAAATCTAATGAAAGGATAAGTCAATCCTGGAGTACAGATGATGAACACATAGAATGGCAGTTTTATTTTGGTGTGTTTAAGTTTGCTAACTTTATCTCAAATGTCTGTAAAAGTAGAAGAGATGGACCATTTAATTAGTATTTACTCTGATTTCGTCAGTATTATATAGTGAAAGTTTTTTTCAGCAATGTATGAATTTTGTTGTAGACAAGAACATTTTTCAAATTGTATCGTTTGAAATTGTGTGCGCGGCATTCTGGATCTGGCTTATACTGTATAAATTTGTGGTGTCTTGTAAGTTAATAACTTATACAATTTTTAAGAGAGAGATAAGACAAGTCCCACAGAGGGGACATTTTTAGTGTTACAGCAGCAAAGGGGACAATTCAACAACAAGAGGCATCAGTAAAAAAAAAAAAAATACGATATAATAAATAAGTAAGTATATTTTAAGGTGAACCTGAAAAGAACTATGTAAAAAAATGAGAACTGATGTGAAAATTTAAAATTCCAGTAAAGTCAAATGATTTTTCCAGAGGATTGAAATGACCCCACGCCACAGTATAAGAATGACTGTCACCTTTGGGTTGATGACCTTGTGAAAACGGAGCAAGGCAAATAAACCTCTGCTGTATAAGCAGTAGGTCAAGGTCAAGTGTCATGTACCAGACATGGTGTCCATCACGCACTGAGAGTTCAATGACCCAGGTGAAAAAACTAAAACTAGAGGAAAAGAAAAAGTCAAAATTTGGGGGAAAATCTTACCAGAGAAGCAAACTGTGTTTCAGTGAATATATATTGACAAAATTCTCTTCAAAATGATCCAATGATTATCCTATTAATTGTTATTACAGTGCTTACTTGATAATGCTATTACAGTCAAGTGTGTTCATACATTTTTAGAGTTTGTACGTATTTTAATAATATATATATTTTTTAAATGCTTGGACCTCCATTAGGTGCTAACCATTACATCATGCTTCATCAGACTGTTTTGCTTGATCTCAGAATCAGTTCCAGTTATAGAATGAAGGCCGTTTTATTTTTACTGTCTTGGCGGAGATAAGTTTCCGTCCTCCGTGTCCGTCTCTGCCTGCTCCTAACCTCTATAAACACACGCCTTATCGCAAACATTTACAACCGCCAGCCTGCTACATGAAGCCTGCGGGGCTTTCTGAGTGCATTACAGGTCACTCTGCTGAGAGGATCACATTCTCGAAGATAACGTCATTTGTATTTCATCATGCATTCGAAGGTGAGGTTCATTATGATTTCGACATGTCACGTCTAACATGAATAATCACTGTAGTGTATCATAATGAGATCACTCCAGGAAAGAAACCTATTCTGGAGTATTCTGTGAAGGGATGAGTAAATGATGAAGTAAAACAAACATTCGGTGACTGGTGCTGCCAGTAGTGTCTGGCTTGTAATCTCTTTATTGCGGTCATTCACTTTGTGAACTGACCTTGACTCCGCTGCTCTGTGGTCTTTCACTGATGGGTCCAGGCTTCTTGGCTTGTGCAGCAGGTGTCCCCACAAAGGTTAAGAGTATAATATGTTATATATTGTGTCGCCTGTCACTATACAATGTGGTAAACATTTAGCTGGCTCATGGTGCGAAATGTCCAAACCAAAGGAGCTCGTCGTTGAAAATGAGAAGTGTGTTGTTTATTTGTGACAACGATAAAGTAGGCTAATTAGCTTATCAGTCTCAAGCCTCCGTGCCAGGCACAGGGAAGATAATAAATTAGGGTAAACTCATTTAAATGATATGTGGAACATTGTACCGCCTGTTACGGACATCATAAACTGGAATTCCTTCATTTTTCTTGGCCAAGTTTGATTATTTCAGAATAAAAACAGCTCTAATGTTATCACTGTAAGAAACGCAAAGCATTGGGTTTAAACTGACAACCTTCAGTGGTATCAATCCATCTGTCCATCAGCCATCCACTTCAATCTTTGTTTTTCTTATGGGTTTTTTTTGTACATACTTTACATAATTTTTATCCACCACTTTGGTCCAGGCAGAAATATCGAACTATTGGATAGATTGCCATGAAACTGTGTAGGCATACAGACACTCGTGTTCCTCAGAGGATGAATCCTACAGACTTTGGTGATCCCCTGACCTTTCGTTTAGTACCACAATGAGGTTTTTTTTTCTTTTTAAATGTCTCAAACACTATTGGTTGGATTGACATTAAATTTGGGCCAGACACTCATGTCCCCCTCAGGATGATTAACCTTGATGATTTTTTTTATTCAAGTGTCATTATCAGGTCAAATCTTCAATTTTAACTTTCAAACTTAACTTTGATTTATGACTACAGACATTCACATCAGCCTCAGCTGTAGGCCTACTTTGTATTTAGTGCTAAATAGCAAATTTTAGCATGCTAACATGCTAAACTAAGATGGTGATCATGGTAAACATTATACCTACTTAGCAAATGTTAGCATGCTAACATGCTGCATTAAGATGCTGAACATTGAAAACATTATACCTGCTTTGCATCATTAGCACGATGACGTTAGCATGTAGGTCAAATTCCTCAAAGAAATGCTACCATGGTGGTAAACTTGTTAGACTCCAAGTCATGTTGGCTGATTTTAATTGGTTTCATCAATATCAAAGACAAACAAATAAAAAAGAGGGTTGGCAGTTTTTATACCATCACTTACCACCACATTAGGTTTTAAAAATGCGATGACAACGAGATACATTTATTTTAAAACACACACACACACACACAAAAAAAAACCCTGCTCATGAGGACATAACTGATAGGTCAATGCCCCCGCTCTGCTCTGGCTTCTTTCCAGCAGCTCTCCAGTAGGTGTGAGCTGGCAGGGACCAGGGACACAGTGTGAGGCTGATTACCTCTGCAGTCCTTGGTAGCTTGGTACTGCCTGGGTTAATGACACCGGCTACAAGATAAGGCCCAACCCTTTTGATATCCTGGCGTTACTCCACCAGCTCCTTTTCATTGAGAAAAGCTTATCGCTTTCCCAGGGTTATTCCATCAGTCACCTGGCAGAGCACCTCGTTGTTTTTCACAGAGCGTATTGACAAGTCAAGGTCCACTTAGCAGGGTGGGTTGGCCTTATAAATACGGCGGCACTGGAGGAAGCAGCAGCAGCAGTACTCACAAGCTCTTGCAGAGCCCATCCTGTGAGAGGTCTCTTACATTTAACTACATAGATCTCTACAAGCTATAAAAATGGATAACGGGTGTCATTGTGCAGCCAACAGCGACAGGCTTTCAAATCCTATCCTCTACAACATCCTGAGCCAGATGGATAACTGCAAACCGAACCAAAACTGCTTCAACTACATCTCAACAACTCACAGATGCAACTGCGAGCTGCGACGGACAGTGTGCTTGAAAAGGCCATCTGAGATCTGCAAACAGGCATCAGCAGTTCTGGTTAAAACTGTCCATTTCATGAAGAGCTTACCTGCTTTTAACCAGATGCCACCAAACGACCAGTTCTCGCTTCTCAAGAGCTGCTGGGCACCGCTCTTCATCTTGGGTCTGGCCCAGGAGCATGTGGACTTCGAGGTGACGGACACACCCGCTGACAGCATGCTGAAAAAGATCCTCCTGAACCGCCAGGAGAGCGCTGAGACGGAGATGGAGCAGCCCACCATGGCCGGGGTCAGCAAACTCCAGTCATGCCTCAGAAAGTTTTGGAGTTTGGATTTGAGTCCAAAGGAGTACGCATACCTCAAAGGGACCACGATATTTAATCCAGGTATGTATTCATCTGATGTTGTCCATTATAAAAGAACATTTTTAATCAATGCTGAAAGAACACTGCAAAAACTGTATTATACATTAACAGTATCACATTTCTTGTCATTCAACAGATGTCCCAGATTTAAAGGCAGCTCTGTTTGTTGAAGGCTTGCAACAGGAGGCTCAGCACGCCCTCAGCCAGGTGGTCCAGCTCCTCCACCCGGGGGACCAGGAGCGCTTTGCTCGGATCCTCCTCACAGCCTCCATGCTGCAGAGCATCACACCCACCCTCATCACTGAACTCTTCTTCCGGCCCGTGATAGGCCAGGCGGACCTGCTGGAGCTGTTGGTCGACATGCTCTTCTGCAGATAGTTGAGGACGTGGGAGGACCTCATGTAACTGTCCTGGAGAAAGTTGAATCCAATGGTGGTGAAGATGCAGAACTTTTGGTTGACATGAAGGAGTGAATGACAGTGGACTGCTCAAAAAAGCACTTACAATAGCCAACAAAAACTATATGAGACTGTGAATTACTTATATTTACATTGATGCTCAGGTCACTTTAGCCCAGTCTGAAAATCTATCTTGAAGTGGAAACTTTCCACATAAAAACAGACTGTACCCACTGTTAATATCTTATGTTGAAGATCTCTTCTGTTTGCTTCAATGTTGTAAATAAATGTTATCTGCATTTACAGAACATTTCAAATAAATATATTTTTGTACATGAACGTAATGGTGAAGTCTAGTCTCAATCTTTTAAAGAGGACCTGTTATGCTGCTGTACTTTTCCTCTTTCCTTTAGTATGTTATATAGTTTTTTGTGCATACTACAAAGTTACAAAGCCCAAAAGGGAGTTACTCTCCCCCACAGAAACACTGCTCCTGAACTGCCTGAAACGCCTTGCTTGAAGTCCCGCCTTTTCTTCTGTAACGTGGTGATGTCACCATGTAACACGTTTGCATAATACCTGCCTAGCGGCTAGTTTGTCACGCCCTCAAACAAAGCTAGTTAGAGTGGAGCTGCAGCGGTGTCCAAAGAGTATGGTTTGGTTGACCAATCACAACAGAGTGGGCCAGCTGACCAATCAGAGCAGACTGGGCAGGAGCTCAAACAAAGCGTTTCAGACAGAGGGTGAAAAGAGGTGCTGCAGCACAGCCGGTATGAGAAAGGTATAGCGTTTTTTGAACATTAAAGCATGTCAACATGCTCTTGTAGAAAACCAAAATACAGTTAGGTATGCACCTGAAAATAAGCATAATAGGTCCTCTTTAAAAAGACTCACAACAAGCCATGATATTTGTGTTAGGTATTGCACCTGATATAGACGCTCTGTTCTGAATACCTTCAACCCTACAGTTCATTTGGCAGGTCCATCAGTACTGACATGTTCAGCCAAGTGTTGCTCAAGCCTCTTTATTATAAAATTCTTGTGGAGATGCCAGGGTTTCCAAACATAGCAAATGTGTCAGAGTCTATCCCCTGGAAATGTGTATAAAATGATGCAAGAGTTGAGAAAGGTTTTTTTTTATCTCTAATTTTACGGCAACTTCAATTTAAGGCGAACACTGGGTTTCAACCCAGTAAGCCACTGGTTCCCAACATGGGGTCAGAGCTTTACGGGAGTTGCGAGGCCTTCTTGATTTTAAGGGGCGTAAAACAACTTTTTAAAAAACATACAGTTGCACATTATCTCAGCATTTCATTCATTTCTGTGAAGAAAACGAAAAATTGGATTATTATTTAAGATATAAACTTTTGCAATTAGAAAAGTACGCAGTTAAAACAACCAAAGGGCTAACAGAACAATGGTCAAGGGAGAAGAAAACACTGAATTTGTCGAAAAAGAAGCCTATTAAGTAGGTATGATTGTTTAAAATTCAAAAGAAAATACATGATACAGAGATTTGTATGAAAAGTTTCTAAAACTCCTCTGATGCAATATTCACAGGAAATAATCTGATTCATGCACGCTGTGTTCTCCTTCTTGTTTTATCAGATTGTGATGAAACCAAAGTTAACTGTCAGTGTTGCATATCAGTGGTGAGTATTTTCTCCCTAGACTTCATAATCATGTGGAAGTTAAACCACTTCACAGTAAGGTAGAGAAGCTGGGGAATACGTTTCTGTTATGACCAAACATGTTGACGCATTTTTACAGTCTGTACTTTGTCTCCCTCTCATGGATAATAGTGGAAGTCACATGTTTACTCTGAGAAACTATAACCGCAAGGACAACATTAAAAAAGTTAACTTAAACTGAACCCTGACATATTTGTTACAAACACAAATATTTAACAAAAAAAAAGCCCCACACAAAACAATTATCACATTTTTCGTGTACAAAATATAAGAGGAATAAATATCTGAATGCTAAATCAAGTATCCTAAAAACAGCTGAGCTTACTGGTAACAATCTGTAGACTAGATTTGATACAGCACAAGCCCTCTGGATGATTCGTCCCAGCCTGTGGTATGCTAGTTGTGAAACAGTGAGCTTTTGCATGACACCGCATACAGGTAAAACAGGAATGTGCCGGCGGGGGCAGAGAGCCAGAGGAAACGGGGTTACACAGGGCAACTGCGACACACCACAAAGACGAAGAGCTCAACGTTTGGCACAGAAGAACTAAGACTGATTGCTCGTTATTAGTTTACTGGGTATTTTCTAAAAATACGTTTCACCTTTTTTCAGTATGAATCAGATTGTTTCAAGAATGTTTTAGAATCATTCTCTTGATGCTGGTGCAGCTATCTGCTTTATTTTGTGCTGTTACAATACATTTCTGAAGTCTTCACATTTGTTTTTCGTCTTCGGTGTTCATTATATGCGTATTATTACATACTAGGCGGCAGCTACAACAACGGAACTGTCGTCTAAATGGAAAAATACTTTTAATACTAGTTTATATCTTGAATAAATATACATTATTGGTTCATATGGTTCAGTTCATTTGACCCCAAGTTCAGGATAAGTTCCCGGTTTTGTGCGCTGCTTCTTCCCTCTGCAATAAATGACAAAGACAAACCCCAGGATTTTATTTCCTTTTTGTCAGAACCAGCCAAACGAGTTCTTTCTTTTGCTGAGGGCGGAAAAAGCCTGCCTGGCACAACACAGTGACCTCGGGGAGATGAGCCTGACAACAATAATCCAAAGAGATAAAGAGGAAAAGTAGGCTAAAGAGAGAGCGTTAGAAAAAGAAAGACTCGAGAGAAAATAATTGCAACTCAAATATATATTCAAACTGCATGAATAGATTATTTTGGCTTGTGTGGAGAAAGAACAAAAAAGTTGATGCAAAGCTCATTTTCTGTCAGCTAAAATGAGAAATAGATGACTTAGACACCATCACTATAAAGATATTTCCTTCTTGAGTGCACATGAAAAGGCATAAACAAGCACGGAGCTTTTTATTTTGTTAAAAACAGGACATATCTTAATAAAAAAAACTGTGGCCAAATGCCACAAACGGTTTAAAAACCCAGAGAGTAACATCGACATAAAAATATGTACATCAAAATATGGCTTAACAACGCAGTTCTCAGATCAAAACATGCTTTCAAGGAGTCTAGCTGGCAGGAGTCAATAAGCCCATACATACATACATACGTACGGTACATGAACAATGGCTTACATAAACAATCACAGACAAGAATGAGGACGGTTACGTTCTACCATCAGCCTCTATCCTCTGGCCTCACCGCTGAGAGTGCATGGAGTGTAGTCATGTTTCTTTTTCTGAAAACAACTTTCAACACTGCATACAAATACATCAAAACCTGCATTGTCTTTCCCTGTGTAAAAAAAGAATTGTTTCCTCAGCTGGGTCATTTGCTGGAGAGCAAAAAGGTCCCACGAATTAAAAATGACACTCCAAACATTAGCCGGACCACTAAAAGCAGAAGTACCAGCGCCCAGGGTAAAAGGTGCTCCACTCAGTAACAGCAACAACAACAAAACAATAGCAGAAGGATAACATTGTCCATGTAGTTGGCTACATCACTTGTGTCTGTGTCGCCCTTCAGAGGAGAAGAGGAGCGCCCGAAGAGTATGTTTCGGTGTCGTGGTGGTAGGGCGAGTAGGCTGTGGCGGTGCTGGAGGAGTAGGCTGTGAGAGAAGGAGCTTTATTTAATGCAAAATAAAAACATAGACAAAAGCCAACACAGTAGACGTTACATTTCACGCACAAACGTTAGATGCAAAACTCGAGACATTCCCAGGCCACGATGTGAAAGTTGTGGAAACACACAATGTGGTGTACCCTCATTCAAAGAAATGTAACAGGACACCCTGTCCTTCTTAACCGCCTCTTCGCACAACAACGACAAAAAATAAAAGAGAGGGCTGCTTGCGCGATAATTCATCTGTAACCCAAGTCGTTCGCTAAAATGACATAATAAACCACGGGACATTATGTGGCATATATTTAATGCGACTCGATCCGCCGCTGTGGCAGGTGGTGTAGCATGACCGCTGAGCTGGAGGGGGGGGGAGAACGAGGCAGATTGATGGGTGGGTGTAAGGTGGCAGATGAGGAGGAGGAGGCGGCTAATGAGCGGAGGGATTGTGATATGCAGAGAATAGGGCAGGAATGCGGGGCTTTTTCACTGGTTATAGAGTGGTATGTTACTGGAAAGTAGAGAGGAGGTGAGAACATGCCTGCAGCTGCAAGCAGGCACAATGGACTGCAAAGACCTGAGCCCCACACACTGATTCACCGGGGTAGTAATTACACCTCAATGACCAGGACGAATACAGACTGTGTCTCCATCAGCACGATGGATACCATTAAAAATAAAGTGTACAATATTTATAACAACTACTATACTAACTTGTTGCGAAGGAGACTAAATAACGCTCCAAACTTACGCTAAATTTGGGAGAGAAATAACTGTCAAGGCCATATTCAAAGGGGTCCCTTGACCTCTGACCTCAAGATGTGAATGAAAATGGGTTCTGTGGGTACCCACGAGTCTCCCCTTTAGAGACATGCCCACTTTATGATAATCACATGCAGTTTGGGGCAAGTTGAGCTTGAGTTTGCCATGTTATGATTTGAGCATATTTTCTATGTTAAATGCAGTACCTGTGAGGGTTTCTGGACAATATCTGTCATTGTTTTGTGTTGTTAATTGATTTCCAATAATAAATATATACATACATTTGCATAAAGCAAGCATATTTGCCCACTCCCATGTCACTGAATATCAAATACCTGACAAATCTCCCTTTAAGGTACATTTTGAACAGATAAAAAATGTGCGATTAATTTGCGATCAATCATGGGCAATCATGCGATTAAATATTTTAATCGATTGACAGCCCTAGTGCATTTACATCGACCCAAAGGAAGACATAAATGTATCTGCGCGCCAGTTATGTACTCACTTCTCCCGCTGTAAAGTCTCATTTTCCTCGCCAGCTCATCCGATGGCGTCTGCTCTGACACTTTCACCTCTGGAACTGCAGCACAGGAAGACAAGACAAAAATTGAGCACAAGCAGACAAGGAGCTCCAACAGACATTAATGCACTCTCATTTCAGAATTAATCCGGTCATCTGGGCTATTGTGCAATACAGGACGGTGTGTACCTGTATCAACTTGCCTCAGATTAACCAATTATTGTTAGGTCATTGCCTGGTGTATTAGGGCTTAAAAGCCAAACAAAAGCAGCATTCCTAAGGACACTATGAGTCATTTAAGGAAGACAGATTGGTATATTTAGTGTGCTGCAGCCAGATGGTGGTGAACAAAAAGTTGCCATGTTATAAATAAACTCATACAGCAGTAATTATTCATGTTAATTGGTTTGAAAAAAAATGTTGCACGACAGTCTTACAGTCACTGCTAACAAAAGTGTTGGTCATGGTCTCGTTGCCGCTGTCGGGGAGAGTCCCGTCGCTCCTCCCGTTGGGACGCTGCCCCGTCGACTGGTGGCTCTTGGTCTTCTTGGCCTTCCGCGTGCTGATGCGGATGACCCCGTGCACCAGCTTGCACTCGGCCTCCTGCTCCTCCAGGTTGTAGTCGTGGGCGATGCTGTAGATGAGCTCGCTGATCTCGTTGGTCTTGCGGGAGAACGAGGAGTCGGAGGTGCACTTGGCCAGCTGGTCGATCTGGTGCAGGGCGTAGAGCTCCAGCAGCTTCTTGGTGATGAGAGAGTCAATGTCCGTGCCCGTGTCGCTCAGGTCGTCCAAGTCGTAGTCCTCGCGGGACAGCAGGCTGGTGTTGCTCACGGGCCGCTGGCTCTCCCCCTTGCCGGGCGTGCGGGTCCGTTTGGGGGCGGCGACCGGGTACCTGACCGTCTGGCCCGCGATGCGCACGTCCGGGTAGCGGAAGCTGTCGCTCGTGGGCAGCTTGGTGGCTTTGGTAGACTTGCTGGCCTCCAAAGGGACGCCACAGGTGGGGTTGCTCACAGCCATGCCGTTGGGAGGGTGAGGCTCGCCGCCCGCTTTAGGGGGATGGTCCGTGGAGCTCTCGTTAACGGGCAGGCAGGGCTCTCGGCTGCCGTAAAATCCACAGGTCAGTACGCAGCAGATAAGAGCCTTGCAGCCGCTCCAGCCCATGGAGGCACAGGAGCCACAGGCATGTCTGGTGTTAGGCGCGCTGTCTGCCGACCCGGGAATAAACCCTATCGTCTCCGAGCCCCGATTCGTGCCGTTCCTCGGGTGGCCTCTGCTGCGGCCGTACTTGTTCTCCGAATACCGGGAGGGGTCAGCGTGATGATGCTCGTGAGGATCCTTGCAGGACTCCTGGCTGGCCGTGCTGTCCCTGGATATAGTCCGACCGGTTCGGTGCTTGTCCCCCCTGGAGCCGGAGCCGGAGCCGGAGCCGTGGTGCTTGTGGTGGCGGGGCGCCTGGGGAGCCCCTGTGCCGTGGCCAGGCATGGCTCAGAATACCTGGGACCTGGTGAGTGTGGGAGAGGAGGCATGTTTAGAAATAATAACCAGGTGTAAACCTCCTCCCCCTTTTTTTTTTTTGTTGCCACACAGGCTTGCAGCAATAAAACACACCAGTGACACATTTAAAATAGCATGCATTTAAGAGTAGTAAACACTAGCTGCCAGTGTATCAACTTCCCCGGAACTTCAGAGAATGTAAATAAACCTGAGTGCATTGATTGCTGGCCTGATAATAAACATTTGGCCCCATTTCGTGGCGCTCTTAAAGCTCGTTTAAGCCTCCAGGAAAACAGTTCACACAGAACACTCATTCAACATTTAACCGTTTTTTAGTTTGACTCACCAAAACGTCCACTTACCGCATAAGAGGAAACACTTTGGTGTTGTCTTTTATCCCAGATAACTTGTTCGGCGAGCAGACCGCGGAAGTCTCACTGAGAAAACTTCTGCTGGCGCTTGAAACACAGAAAGAAAGACGGATTTGTACCGCCCACAGATTTCTCCAGGTGACTTCCACAAAACAACACCTCACTTTGCAAACCTAAAGTCGGCTGTGTCGACCGAACAATTCGGCTCATTCGCGTCGTCTCCCCCTTTTCGTAAAACTCAGTCTTGCGCTGGTTCCTGTGTTGTTGCCGTGAGTCTCCCAATGTTTGGCTATTACCTGCGGCTACAGCTAATCCCAGATCTGCACCCACCCACAGGTGAGCCGTGACGTCACGAGAGGCGGATATAAGAGCACAGAAGAAGGGAAGAGGAGGATAAGACAATAAAAGCGACAACAAAAAGAGGAGCAGGGAATAAAATACCAAAGAAAAAAGTGCTATAGAAGAAGAATCTTTTTTAGAAAATGGCTTCAAATCTGATCTAAAAGTGAAATCTTTCCATAGTCAGATCACATTTGGTACCAAGTGATGCAACATAACTGAAACTCTGCACTTTACCAACAAGAAGTTTACTCAATTGTGCAATTAGTATGCTTCTTTTAAACTTAAAATAAGAGAGTATACTTTCAGTTTACTTTGTATGTACTTATCAGAGATATACTTAACAAAAGTATATTTGGCTCATACTGACAAGTATACAGAAAAGTCTAAGTATACTTGGCTTATACTTGTACTTAATCTTTTGATCATGATATACTTAAGACAATTTAGTATACTTGTAGTATAAAAACTATTAAACTAGTAGTTTACTGAGAGTATACTTTAAAGTGCACTTTCATAAACTAAAAAGTGGGCTACCAGTATAAAACTAGTAAACTATCAGTACAATACTTACACTTAAAGTATACTTTTATAAACTAAAAAGTGGGCCAATTTAGTCCCAAGAAATATTAAAGCAGTTCACTTAAGTATATAAGTATACTACTAGTACATTGATATTAGTATACTTACTACATAAAGTATACTTGGGAAATATATACTTGAACTTTACTTAAGTATACTTCATAAAATAAACTTGAAGCATACTGCTTTTTCGTAAGTGTTGTTACAAGTGGGCTTTTTCACATGTGCACACACATGCTGTGAACACACACATACACCGTAGGTGTGACGTGTATACAGAGGTGCACAGCTGCAGAGCCAGCAGGTGTTTTCAGAGCAATATCTTTCATTCTGCCCTATTTCTCCCTCTATGGAAACACTTAATCACCCGCTCTTTGAGCTGAAATAGTAGGGCCACCTCACCTGGGGAAATATATGAATCTGTGTAGCGTGGTGGTGTCTTGAGGTTTCACTGCAGTCACAATGAAACAGGGACACAAGAAAGTTAAATACATCAAAAGTTGATTTTATTTTTAATCAATATAAATACAAGTTTCATATCATACAGTAGATTAAATATCTATTCCTTTGAATATTACTACACAGGTAACATTCTAGCACAAGAACGATACATGTTTATTTAAGGATTAATCTTTTAAAACGTAAAATGTACTGGGTGTCTATGGATTAAAGTTTCATACATTTGTCACGTCATTGAGCTACCATCTATCTAATTTATGTTTCTGGCAGTCTTCTGCAATATGTTAGGATCATATTTGAAGTCATACTAATACCAAAAAGCATAGAAACCACACAAATTCAGATGCAGGATGTTAGTTTTCAATGTAGCCTGTGTAATATATTTTTATAATAAATAGGGCTGCAACTAACGATTATTTCCATTGTTGATTAATCTGTCGATTATTTTCGCGATTAATCGATTAGTTGTTTGGTATAAAATTTAAGAAAATGGTGAAAAATGTAAATCAGTGTTTCCCAAAGGCCAAGATGACGTCCTCAAATGTCTTGTTTTGTCCACAACTCAAAGACATTCAGTTTACTGTCACAGAGGAGTAAAGAAACTAGAAAATATTCACATTTAAGAAGCTGGAATCAGAGAGTTTGGACTTGTTTTTCTTAAAAAAAAATACTCAAACCGATTAATTGATTATCAAAATAGTTGGCAATTAATTTAATAGTTGACAACTAATCGATTAATCGTTGCTGCTCTAATGATAAACACACAATATTGAGGTCAATTTACAGATACAAGTGTCTTGGAAACACAAAGGCACTTTAAAGGTGATAGTTATAAGTTATAACTGCCGTATGTACAGGAAGCTCAAAAACATGAATTGTAAATCTACCTGCTTAAACTATTCACATCTACATCTTCCTCAGATGCTTCATTAAAGGATCATAGGTTCAAAAGTGGAGAGGCTGTCAGCTGTTTGACCTGTGTGTCTGCAGGAAGCTGGGCGATACAGGTGTCACTCGGCGGAGCTAATTCTAGATGCCCTCGCGCCCTGCTGTCACCTTTATCTGCAGCGATGTGCCCCAGCCGAGGGTCCGAGTCGATCTCATATCGGTAGTGGTATCCCTCCAGGATGTCCCGACATCCATCTCTCATTTCAATGATCCACTTCTTCATACCTCTGCGATTCAGGTAGAGAACAAAGAGGAAGACCATGCCCACAAACCCCAGCACCAGCCCCAGGAACACGTAGGACGTCTGCAGGGTGAGGTCCGCCACCTCTGCTTGGACCGGAACAACGCATCCAATGGCGTGGACGCCGAGCCCTCGCAGCCGGGTGCCGCTCAACCCTCTCGGCGAGGCGCACCTCACGGCGTCCACATCCACCTGAGCTCTCGATTCATTCAGCCAGGCCACAAAATGACCGATCTCGCAGGAGCAGGCGTAGGGGTTGTCGCCGAGAAGGATACGGATGTTCCCGAGCTTCTCCAGCTCTTGCAGAGCGTCAGCCCCGAAGGTCGCGAAGACGTTGTGCGTGAGGTCCAGCAGCTCCAGGCGGCTCATACCGGAGAAGGTACCGCTGTAGACGGCCATCAGGGAGTTGTTGGCGAGGAAGAGATGCTGCAGGTTGGGGAGGTGGGAGAACATCCCCGGGGGCAGCAGGGCGAGGTGGTTCCCGGAGAGGTCGAGGCGGAGGAGACCCCCGAGGCCGCCCCAGCGCAGAGCCGTGGTGAGGTCCGTCAGGGCGGTGAAGTTCTGCAGCGAGCGGCTCAGGTTGAGCTCCTGGAGGGGGCTGCCGGGTATATTGAGGGCTTCTGGGTGGATGAGGGCCAGCTGGTTCTCACTGAGGTCCAGGAAGCGCAGGTTGATGAGGGCAGAGAAGCTGTGGGACGCCATCTCTGCGATCCTGTGGAGATGACTAACACTGTAACATCTGTCCTTAGACGACTAGTATTATTTTCAAGCTCGGGCGCAACTCAGAGTAAACAAATAAAAACACATTCAGAGAAATAAACACTATTGAGGCTGTTTATTAGATACACAAAGTTAGTCATATTATCCAAATATGGCTCAATATACATGAATGAAACAAAAACAAACATTCTCACCTATTATTGCTTAAAATGATGTTGGTGACATTCTCCAGCTCTGTAAAGGAATCAGGTCCAATCTGGTGAATATCATTCCCCGTGATGATGACAGTCTTTGCATATCCTGGGATACTTTGTGGCACCGTGAGCAGATCCTTAGAAACGCACTTCACTGTGCGAGTGACGGCGAAACACTCGCAGCCGAAAGGACACTCCGAGCACCGGTACGGTGCACAGAGGAGGATTCCCAAAAACACCCGGACTGCAAAAACACACATCTCTGAATTATACTCAATTAAAAATAAAGATTAGCTGGGAAAAAAAACTTAATTCCACGTGGATTAACGAGTCAAATTCTGAGCTTTTGTTCTCTCAAACTAATCAAATGCTGCAGAGAGTTCTCCAGCATCGACCCCTCCTCATCTGCTCCACGCTGGGAATGAAGGCTCCCGTAAATTGATGGTAGTTCATATCAGGCACAATCTTCTGGATGAAAAAGGTGCGTGGTTCCCTTAAAGGTACAGAGGACGATCAGGGCATCCACAGCCTGTGACCTACACCAGTCTGCCAGGGGAGCGTTGTATACAGCACATCCAAAATAAGGTTACAGGAACAGGAATATCACACTGATAGAGATATAGAATAACAAATAATACTCTTTTGGGTACATACTGTAGCATCAAAAACAAATCAATAAAATAAATAATACATAATGTAATTGCTCATAATTAAGAGTTAAAGTAACATTTTAGCAGGAGGATGCACAAAGAAAGCATTCAAATTCTGTCTGGAGAGAAGGAAATAATACATCAATACTATTACTCCTGTTAAAGAAAACACATTTGTCTTTATACACCAGAGGAAAGAGGATTGAAAGGAAGAGGGGCAATTTTACAGCACAACACCACTATTTTTCACATGTGGGTCCTACATCATTTCTATCTTTGGTAGCGGCTCATATCTCTCAGAGAAATAATTGATGAATACTTTCAGCGTTAAGATTTCGTGATCCATTTTGTGGCGATTCATCACTGAAATGTACATTAGCCAGTCCGGAAACACATTCATCATCTGCCATTCTTGGAATAAAGTACATCTCTGGATTCAACAGTGTCGCTCCACTGTGGAGTAAAATACTCGTATAATACTCTTAATAAGCAAAACACAAACACAGAACCCACAGTGTGAAAAACAGTAATGGTGAATTTTGAAGATAATGTAGCTTATTTACCTTACTAAATCATAAATACTTAAATACTGTTAAAACATAACATTGATTCAAAACCACGCACAAACAGCGAGGCTTTGCCCTTAAAGGAACAGTGTGTAACATTTTGGGGGATCTATTAGCAGAAATGGAATATAATATTCATAACTACGTTTTCATTAGTGTATAATCACCTGAAAATAGGAATCGTTGTGTTTTCCTTAGCTTAGCATGAGCCCTTCATATTTACATAGGGAGCGGGTCCTCTTCGCGGAGTCCGCCATGTTTCTACCCAGAACGGACAAACCAAACACAGGCTCTAGAGAGAGCCTTTTATGTTTTTACGTTACCTGAAGGCCACCGTAGTTCTCAGACACGCTTGTGAAACTGCGGTCATGTGAGCTGCAAAGTGTAAAAACCGTGGTACCGCCAACCGTCGTATGACTTCCGTTGCTCCTAAAGTAGTGTTATTATGGTATGGATGGCCTCTGAGCGAGGCGAACGGCGTTACCACGGTTTTGCACTCGGTGACTCACGTTACCGCAGTGTTGGAAAGGCAGGAGTGAGCTGAGGGATAGTTGATTGTAATCTGCAACCACACCACTAGATGCCGCCAAATCCTACACACTGTCCCTTTAAATACCTTCCTAGAGACTATACATCACTAACACACAATGGAGTCCTTTCATTTTTCGTACAAACAAACGGCCCGTCAAAACACGTCACCATCATTCACGTCAATGACGAAGTATTAAGTATGACCAAAGTCTATGAGTCATCCCGCTGAACTTCTCGCTCCACTACTGGAGGTTGAACGTTATGATGAACGTGCCGAGGACTCCGCAGAGCATGAAGAAGGGTAGCCAGGTCTTGAGGAACGCTGCCCAGCTGAAGGATACAGAGAGAGAGAGGGTAACGTGTGTTAGAGTAATCATTGACACTTGGATATGGAGTGTGTGAGGCAGAGAGGGTGAAACAGACAAGACAAGGACGTGCGAGGTGTGTTGAATGATCACATGGTCCAATCTCTTTACTCCCAGAGGCCCACAGCTCCTCTCTCTCTCTCTCTCCCCCCTGAACGCACCCCAGCCTGCGTCCCACTGTCCTCTCCACCCAGCCGGTGCAGGGAGCCCCACCGGAGAGGTGACCTTCAGCGGCGACACAGAGGGGAGCGCCGCTGTCAGTGATGAATTGCACGACTCCCCTTCTGTTTAAAAAGGACTGCTGTGCCGTGGGAGTGTATGTGCAGAGGCAGCACAAACTGTGACGTCTCTATGTGGGTCAGCGGAGAATAATGAGGGGGGTTCTCTGAGCCATATGTCTCTTAATGCTCACTAGCGTCCAGCAGCGGAGCAATTTAAAAAGACTGTGTACATGTTAGTGATGAAGATGCTTCAGGTGTGTTTGGCCCAGAACTGTTAGCAACCTTATTTCCCCTCAGTGCTAACTTGTGATTCTACTACTGCTTTTTCTGTCTTCTCTGTATATACGACACCTACTGCGTGTCTGTCTTGTCTGGAAAAGGAATCCCGCCTGTGTCTCTATCTATATTTTCGCCATTAAAATGTCCTTATCAAATGTAGGGATACAGGGTGTCTGTTGTTGTAGAGGGTATTTGTTGTACAGATTGTAAAGCAGTTTGAGGAAAAAATTGTGATTTGTAATTTTGTTCTATATAAATAAAATGTACTTGATTTGACCAAACCCATGTGATGTAACAAACAGCACAAACACAAACCAGAAAATCTGTTATTATATATAGACATGTTTCCAGCAGTAACTAGGTCACAGAATAGATTAGAGCTGCAATGATCAATCGATTAGTTGTCAAATATTAAATTAATCCACAACTATTTTGATAATTGATTAATCGTTATGAGTAATTTTCCTCTTAAATGTGAATATTTTCTGGTTTCTTTACTGGGCTTTGGGATACACTGATCGACATATTCCACCATTTTCTGACATTTTTTTAGACCAAACAACTGATTGATTAATCAAGGAAATAATCAACGGATTAATCGACAATGAAAATAATCATTAGGTGCAGCCCTAGAGAGGATAAACCATTAGGGTTGGTGGTTCAATACCAGGTTGCCTGTGTCCACATGTACAAGTGTCCTTGACCAAAACATTCAACCTCAAAAGTGTTTAATGTAATGGGAGATAAATCTGATCAATGTTAACAAAGTAATTTTTGTTTTATCTTAGATAAAATTCTATGGTGTTCAGATATTACTGCCCAAAAGAGTGGTGCACTGCATACCAATTTAACTTATGATAGGAAAAGAAGATCCCACCATCATGCTTCAGCAGAGAGACAAGTTAAAGAAACACTCCACAGCCAAATGGATTAACCTGTGAACGAGATGCTAACCTGGAAGTGTGGCCGGTTCTCTATGTGAACTGTTCTTTATGGTAACACAAATGGCAGAACGAGGCTAAAATACTCACCTAACATGTTTTCCACGAGTAAGAGACAGAGCACACAAGTTCACCATGTTCCAAGACGTGCTGTTGTCGTAGTGCATGAGGTTGAGGGCCATGGCGACGTGGGAATGGCAGTTATCTAAGCACAGATTGTGCTTTAACGAAACAGAAAAAGTAGTAATTACAATATGAGTAGTTGAAGACATATTTCCCTCTTCTCGTATAGTCCAATCATGATTTCTTTTTTCTATCTTTTCTCTACTTTTTTAATTTTAGTACTTATTTATATTTGTGTTTATATTGTAGGATTATGTTCATAATTTACATGCTACTTACTCCTTTATTTCTATTTTCTTACATTTCTTTATGTTTATATAAGAGCAAATGTCCCCCCCCCGATCAATAAAGTATCTCTGTTTCTGATTTTTTTTTTTTTAAGATATTGTTTTTAATTATTTCTCTTTTTTATTATCATTTATATTATATATATATATATATATATATATATATATATATTTATATATATATATATATATATATATATATATAATATTGTTTTCTTCTGATCTACTTAATTTGGAGTATCATTATTACTCATTTATTTAGTTATTTATGACTATTGTGCTTGTGTGGGGGGACACAAGCACAATAGTCAAAGTGGGATAGAATGTGAAGGTATGCAAGCATGTACCGGTACAGGAGATGTCGAGTATTTGTTACGTTTTGTGTAGGAATGTTTGGATAAAAGTGGGAAAAAAAACTATAAAAATACAATATGAATAATAATGTGGACATATTATGTGTATCAAAAATCCTAAACATCGTCTTACCGGCCTACATTTGTATTCCTCGGATGCGTCGTGCACTGCTTTGTCCCATGTATCAGCACCATTGCCACAAACTTTGTCCACATCAAGCTTCCAGTACCTGCAATATTAGTGAACAATCGACGTGTTCATTTAAATGTGTGATTAATACTATTAAAAAAACACAATATTTGGATTAATACTTACTTTGTTGGTCTACCAAAGCCCATATTGTCTTCCTGGGGGAAAAAAAAAAGTCGAATTTTAAGTTATTTAATGAATCATATAAGTGTATTTATGCTTGAAAGTTATTGTGTAATTCAGCTCTGCTTGCAACTCCTCATTCATTAACAATTCAGAAGCTTTTTACTCTGCACGTCAGCATGACATTTCATTTCTATCTCACTGGACTCTAATGAGCCATTATCAGAACTGAGGTGAAATAGAATAGAATAGAAAGCTTTATTGTCATTGCACATGGTACAACGAAATTTGGAGGGCTTCTCCTGAACAGCACAGTTAAAAAATAATAAATAAAAGAAACAGACAGCTACAATACGCATTCATTCCAACATTATACACATAACATTCACAGTACCCATTCGTTCCCTACATAATACAGATATATTTGGAGTGCTACTCCAGATCACTGCAATTAGAAACTGGAAACCACCTATTGTAGCTGATAAATACATATAAAAAAAAAAATCAATACTCACCGAGACAAAGTATGATCCTGCAAAATCCCGTATGATCCCAGAAGAGGTGCATATACCCATGTGACCGATGATGGGGAGCACCCACCTGCAGGAGAGCACCCAGCAGACAACAACACATTGTGCATCAGAATACATATAATAGACTGGAGTACATTTAATGCAGTCATTTACTAAAAGGAAATAGACAACATGAGATTTAACCAGCGGCTAACATAGATCTGCTTCATTTAATGTGACGTTAGCAGAACAACAACCTGCTGCAACATTAGCTACACGCTAAGCTGGCAAGAGAAACAACACGTGAGCTTCTTACGATAAAATAGGAATAGGCGTCCAGACGATGCAGTACGGGTAGCGGCTGTTTTTCCTGTCGCTTTTGAGGAAATCTCCCTGGTAGTTCATAATGATGTCGGTATCGTCCACCTCCGCCATCACTGCTTTGGAGTAGTGACATGAGAGATGACACAGTGACGCACAGACGGCGGTAGGCGGCGTGGAAGAAGCGGAAGCGCGCAGTCCGTCGCCTCCGCAGCAGAGAAGAACGAGCCGACCGTCAGGTCAGTGAACGCAACACGACTCATTTGTGCGTCCACTGCGGTGTTTGCGTACCGTAATTTAATCGGGATTAATAAGTACTGCGGTGCTCCAGACGTCAAAGTTTCTAACGAAAAAAAAAATATATTTTTATTTATTTTCTTTTTTATTAATGTTTAAGCATTTTTTTTTATAATTTGTTGAATGATTATTCCTAATTATTTTACAGAATAAAGGGCTACTTTATTATGTTGATTGTGCTAATGTGGTTTAAAAATCAACATTATTTTGGCAGACATTTATCAAACATCTACATATAGCTGGTATTTCAGCCCTATTTGGCAGCCAAACTCAGGCTCAGTCAGCCATGAGCTTTATCACTGCAACCTTCACTCCTCCCAAAGCTGGGTCACCTCATTACTGTACAGTATATGGGGCAGGAGATGCCCTCCTAACTACTCATGCTTGTGATGTACTGTCCTCATATTTGTTGCCCAGTAGTCAGCAAAAAGCAGGGAGTAAAGCAGACACTGATGAATGAGCAGAGTTCAGACCGTAGCCTCACCTACAGTATATCTTCCCAGCCTAGTTAGTAATGTGTCACTGCTGCTGTATCTGCTGTGTAACTGTTACGCTAAAAGGACAAACAAGCAAGAGAATACAGACAAGGTGTTCGATAATTTTATTCTTTGCTTACAACAAAGGTTATAATAGGACCCCTCAAAGAAAAACAGAGTCAAATTAATGAACAAAGTAAAACACATGGAAGCCGAGTGTTGCATGTTGTTGAGGATCCATTGCTTAATAATTACCCTATTTGGGGGCAAAGAAGACCCAATGAGCTGATCTCTGAGCAACGGATGGGATGGCTCTGTGTCCTTTCCTTTTTGCCCACAACTATGGTGAGAGAAGCCTCATGCAAGCCGGACTGAACACCTGACTGCAGCAGAGGACTATTGCTAGAGCCACGCAGCTAGAAGGCAGGAACCCTATCACCACCAAATATTTAGCACCCAGTTGCCTTTTTTCCAAAAATGAAAATTGGTCATTTTAATTCAATTTAAATGAATTAAAATCACCAAAAATCTGTGTCCCACTTTTACCCAACAGAAGTTTCACACTGACATTTCATGCCAAACATTTGCAATCAATGGGACTTGATTTATAACAAAAAAACTTGTATTAGAAAGTTATTTTTTTTTTTTTTACAAATGTTCCTCTGTTGGTATCTTGTTGATCTTGCCAACAATCTATTGTAGTAAAACCTCTTTAACTAAAAGGAGTAAGTTAGGCTAAAATGATGTTTCAATGAAACAAAGAAAGCAGACATTAATCCTTGGCCATTGAAATGACAACCTTTGGCAGAAGAAACCACTTGTTTTTTTCTGACAGTTATAAACTAAACAAAGCTTATAAATACATTTCATTGGAGCAACAATACAACTTTCGCAACTTGGAGAGTGAGAATTAAATTCTAGGCTTCCTGTGATCAAAACTCCAACTGAAAATATGACCAAGTCTAACTCAGAATAAATGACTTGGGTGTGCAGCCTTTCCGAGATGAGCGGGCACTAAGACTCTTAGCTCCGACTGTAGAGCAGACAGGAGATGCAGCAAAACACCAGCGTCTTCTGGTCTGAGATCCGATCCTCCGTGGAGGACACCGCAACTGTGTGGCCACGCCGACCTGAAAATAGGTCGTCCGAGCGAGCGCGAGCTTCTCCCTCTACGTGTTGTGTGTCTCTCCAACATAAACCTGAGGAGGGATAAGTGCTGAACTCCTCCTTCTTCGTGAGAGAAACGGGGGAGTGACTTGGAAGGTGCTCTCCTCAAAAGGTGTCCCCCTGCCACCGCTGGGTGGAGGAAGACGGCTGAGGTTGGTGCTTTGAAGGGGGGGGGGGACGAGATGGGCGTCTTCTACACCCTCCAAGGAAATTTCCTCTCCCCAAAGTGGTCTCCGCCAGTCCTCTCTTTGGACAGGGGAGGGCGATGCATAGTGCAGAGATGTGACATGACATTCACTCAATGTTTCTGTCAGATTCGGGGGGGGGGGGGGGAAATAAAGATTCAAACAGGAGCTTGGGGAGAGCGCGTTGCTTCCTACATCCATTCTCTAGAATGGCTGACGAGTTTGTTTAGCTTGGCCGACACTGCACTTGTCCCTCTGAGCTGTCTTCGTCGTCTGAGCCATCCGGACCGACGCCGCGCAGCCCCGTGATGCGATAGCCCATGTTGAGCAGCATTACCTCCAGCGGGTCGGCGTTCATACGCCGCTGGTTCGCCTGAGCAGCACTCTCCATGTCCTCCACCACTCGTCCGTTCTCAGTCTCTGTCTGTATGATAAGTAGAGAAGAGATACAGAATCAGCTGTAATGGTAAAGGATGTTGAAATATTTTTGTATTTTTCTTTTTCGTACATCAAATGAACTGAGCAGACAGTTCGCCCAACTTTTGTCAAAAATATAACAAAATGTATATTTAAAATGCTCCGAAGTTTCAGTTGTTTACCTCTGGTCTAGGGTTCCATAATCGAACCACGGGGTCGATACCACTGGTAGCCAGGAAGCAGTAGTTGGGGTGGGGCTGCAGGCAGTTGACTATGGACTCATCCCCCTGCAGGATCCTCACCAGGTTAGTGGTCTCCTTCTCCCAGATGAAGAAGGAGCCGTCGTCTGAGCCGCTGACAATGTACTGGCCTTTGCTGTAGAGAAAAGGAAACCACTCAGACCTGCCTGACGAGGAGTGCTCTTGGGACACATCGTACTGTAGTAATCCCATAATTGTGCAACTGTTTTACACTGAACTTTTTTTCACAGAGCAATTGCTCACTTTACTGTACAGAAGTGTAACCATGGCTTTCCCACTTCTGGTGTAGAGCTGCAACGATTAGTCGACTAATTAATCAATCGATCGACAGATAAAATAATCAACTATTTTGATGATGGATTAAACGTTAAAAAGTAATTTTTCATGCAAAAATGGCAGAAAATGCTGTTTTCAGCCTCTCAAATATAATTAAATAAATAAATAATATTTCCTGTTTTTCTCTGTTTTATATCATATTAAACTGAATATCTCTGGGTTTTGGACTGGCAAAACAAGACATTTAAAGACATCACCTTGGACTTTTAGAAACTGGGATGGACATTTTTCACAATTTCCTGACATTTTATAGACCAAACGATTAATAGATTAATCTAAAAAATGATCTGCAGATTAAAACAGCAGTGGGTAGAATAGGAGAACATTTTATTTTAAAAAGTTATATATATATATGTATGCAATTCAGTGGGAACTGAGCTTTGTGTGTTACATTATGTATAATGTAATAGAGATGTAAGGTCTTCATGATTTAAAATGATTGATTGGTCTTCGTGATTTTAAAATGGATATTTTAAACTTTATAAGAAATGTTTAACTTTTTCCCAATCACACAACCTGGTAGATATAGTACCTAGAGCCTACATTTATGAATGGAAGCTACTTTTCACTGCAGGTTTTTTGCTCTACTGATTCTCCACTGTAGATTTATTATTGTCCGTCTCGAGCTACAGAGCTTGTGACTGCCCCCCTAGTGAGGCCTCATCAGACTGGGAGTGAGATCTACTGACCTTCCAAAGAAGTTGGCCTCTTTGATATCAGTGGTAGTGTTGCAGTGTCCACAGTATCTGTGCTTGTAGTCAAAGCTGCGCTCTCTCAGTACCACCTCGTCATCAGGGATGGACTCCTTCCGACTGAATGAGTGGAATCGAATGGAGCTGTTGGCCTTCTTATCTTCTGCTGGTGAGGAGAAAAAAAATCATACTTTTACATTTACAAATTAACAAAGGCTGTCTGTTACTCTTGAAATGCAAAACTAACATATATACACATAAATACACACGTACTGTACAACACAGCTGTTTACTTACAGTACCAGTGTCTAAGCTGGAGAAAGATTTGTTTTAGCTCCGTTGCACTCTCCCAACTGCATTTACATACTTTGTAAATAAAGGAATTGTCCAGTGGCAGTGTGGTTGGTATTTTAATTTCAACATCAAACTGTGTAAATACTTATTTAACAAATGAGAGCTACTGCAAATCATCCAGGTGCCAGTTCACTCTTTTCTACCTGTTTCTGTCTTGGTGAAGAGAGCAGCCTTGATATCTTTATCCAAGGAATCGCAGGCGCTACTGTGCGCCTGCTCTGGAAACTTTCCTTTGAAATCATCCAGACACTGCAGAGCTTCAGACACATACTTCAGCTCAAACAGACACCGCGCCAGCCTGAAATGAGCCTTCAGGTGGCCAGGGTTTAGAGTCAGAGCCTTCAGGCAGTCCCTGAGGGCGTCGTAATGGTCTCCATCCCTGTGAATCACACATGTAAACACACACTTGCTTTTATGGCGTTCAGGAGAAGGCGATCATCTCTGCGCAGCAAACAAAATGAGGCCTACCACTTGCGTTTCATGTAAGCCGCCGCGCGGTTCCCGTACAGCATGGCGTTGCAGCTGGCCTCGTGAATGCCTAAACTGTACAGCTGGATGGCCTGCGTCCACTGCTGCCGTGCGAACGCGTCGTTGGCTTGTTGCTTTATCTTCTCCAAGTGAGCGGGGAGCTCGGCAGAACTAAGACAAAGACAGCAGAGGAAACATCACTCAAGTGTGCGCACGCTCGAACCTTTAAACAGTTAATCACTGACAGGGTGAGAAGTCAAACCTAGATCGCATCTTGTTTCCGGCAATTCGAATATGGCTGGTTGGCAAGAGGATTCCGTTGGAGACGCCGTTGGTCGTCTTTCCGTTCTGTACTTCTCCTGGGAAACCCAAAGTTTCAGAAACCACCAATACATCTAGAGATATGGTGCTTTATGCATCTTTATGAGGCACCGTTCAAGATCTTTTGGTAATATACAGTATATGGCACAGACCTACCTGTTGATGACTGGCACTTTTCTGGAATCATGAAGGTGTACGGCCTCTGTTTAAGTGTCAAGTCAAACAGATACACCTGGAGGAACGTAAAAATAAACAAATACATGTTTAAACACTGACAAAGAAATTAATAACTTCTCTCGCCAGTCCTTGTTTGTTCTAAGAAGCGTTACCTGTTCACCACCCATGTTAACTAGCAGCTCGGTGCCATCGGGACTGAAGGTGACATAGGTGGCCACCAGCACCCTCAGGCGATTATTGTAGTCTGGGAGTTTCACAGGCAGGTGACCTGGAGCATTCAAACAGAAGCTAATGTTATTCAACCGGCACAGTCCCTCTCAACCTGCACATTCCCTCATGTTATCCTATATAACTTGAACACAAATGCACCCATTAAATAAACTGGACACCTGACAATTAAAACCATATATGCACCTGCAACGTAATACTGCCCGGCTCCGTCCGGGATCGGCTTCTGTCTTTCACAGAATGTGTGCACAGCTGCTGATGTGCTCTGACTCATAGATTTCCTGTGTAACGAAAAAAAAAGACTTGGTTAAAACCCAGTTGTGCACGTCGACGTCAAAGCCACATTTGAGTGGTTGTTGAATAATTATTACCACGGAATGACATCAGAAACTTAACCCACCTGTAGTTGTTAATCATCCTGATGTCATAAAGGCGAACAAAAGGCCCGTTGGCTCCCACTGCCATGTAGTTGTTGTCCCGCGGGTTCACAGCTAGACACTTGGCCTCGACCAGCTGACCGCAGAACTCTGTCAGGTCGATCAGCACCTCCGAGCGCTTACTGCTCTCCCTCAAGTCGTACTGTCTGTGGTGAACATGGAGAAAGTGCACACATTAGCTGTAGCAAAATTAGGCGTGGGACAGGGCTGTCGTACTCGAGTCTAGTATCGGTCTCGAGTCCACTTTTTTGAAGTCCTGCACTTGCCTCGGACTCGTGCCTTGTTGAACTCGGACTTGTCTTGAACTCTGCTATTAAGAACTGGTCAAGTTGTTTCCCCTGTATGCATTCAACAGTGGCGCAGCGCCGCTGCTAAAAACTATCCCTGAACGCAGCACGCCTACTTCCTCGTCTATGCTATTTGCATAAATAATAGTCTCAATAAATAAATCAAAAATGGAAATTGCATGAAAATTAAAATGTCCCTGCTTGTGGGCATATTTAGGGGTGGTCCCCGGGGTAGAAACGTCATGCATTTATTAGTTTGATGTTAGAAGATAGATCAGTATTGTTTATAGATAGATTATTTCTGTCCATCCTGACTCATTAATCACTATATTAGCATTGGAAAGACACTATTGCCTATTATGGTCTTGAACAAGACTCGATTTGCTCTGTCTCGACTGCCTTAGGACTTGGTTTTGACTCGGACTCGACTGGGCCTGGTCTTGGACTTGACTCGGACTTGACTACAGCCCTGGCGTGGGATATCTTTTGCCTTTGTTAAACAGAACAAGGTGATTTTATTCGAACCTGATGATGCCGTCCTCCGCAGCACTCCAGAAAGTGTTGGGCCACATGGGAGCTGTGGCGATGCGTTTCACTCTGTTGGTGTGATCAGAAAACATGTGGATGGTTTCCTTCACCGTCAGGTCGTGCACGTGGACCTTTGTGTCCGCTGCGCCCGTTATCAAAATTCTGTCCCCGGAGTGAGGGAGGAACTGTGTGGACACACAAAAAACACCACAATGAACTGTACAGACACGTTTCACAATGGCTTCTCTTTCAAGCACATCCGATTATTGCTAGTAACCACAGATTAAGGCGTTACTAAGATGTTTACACAGAGAGCAATTAAATGACCAATCCATTGTAATTCCCACTTCTATGCTATGGGTCATAGTCTGATTAATGGCTTTAAACGCCACCTCATAATCATCTTTCACTGTAACATAGTCCCTCCAGTATTTGACCTCATTCCCAAGCTTTCAGTCATGGAGCTACAGTCGTAGGCCCCTGTGGCGATTTTTGTGTCAAAACTGCAATAAAACTGTGCCTTGTACAAAGATGGTTTTCAATCGAACAAGTCTCATTAAATGGCCAACAGTGCCACCTAATGTACAGGAAGTGAACTTGTATCATAGAGAGCATTTTGACTAAAGAAGGGGTGAGGTCAGGCAGAGCAAAGTGTCTTACCAGCAGAGCATTTTTTGCATGACATCCAGAATTTTCACATTTTAATCACATTATGACTAGATCATCAACATGCAGCCACTGTAAATAATTTCAGCCCACTTTCCCACAATGCATCCATCTTACAACCAGCCCTCCTTACCTTTACAGAGAATATATTTGCTGCATGACCTGTGTGCATAGTTGTAAGCTTCTTGTGCCTGAATGGATCCCAGATGATGGCATGTTGATCATCTGAGCCCGAGGCCAGTAAACTGAAAACAAAAAGAGTCACCAGGACGAGTCAAGCAACATTTGTTCAGCCTCTTAACTACTAACGTCATTTAAAGGACCAATATGTAATACATTTACTGTAATAAATCATAAAATGACCATGATATGCCATCAGAGATTAAGGGAACATGCTAAGATGAAATACTGAATCTCCGACAACAATGCCAGTATGTTCTCCTTTGAAATTTCCATTCCGGTCCGGGACGTCTGTTTTTGTTTTGGGGCTGTGTGATCCCGTCTACTGCACATTTTGACACCCCGTTGCCACATAAGAAACAAATCGGCACGCAAACACAGCCTTCTCCAGCCATGGAAGCTATCAAACAAACTGGATCAACAGAGATAACGTTAACGTTAGATGCTACCCGACCTGAAAAGCCTCGGCACATCTCTCTGTGGTCCGTGTGCAGCTGGGTTATCAAGGCAGCGAGTATTTGAGACACACAGCCGCTGAAGTGATTCTGACTACTGCTGCTGGCCAGAGGCTAACACCGTGATGCTAACACACACTAACTACTATCAGTTACACTTGAGGAGCGGATTGGCCACAGCTCCAATGTTTTGAATTTGGACTGCAGTACCATTTTAAATGCTGGCTGTCATTGCTACATATTGCTCCTTTAAAATCGTATACTGTGAAACATGTTAATATGTGCAATATAGGACTCATTTATTTTGCTGATTTAAATCAATACCTCCTTGACCACTGAAGGTGTCAAGTGTGAGGCAAATAATTAACTGCTTAAAGAGCTATTTTTCAAGGCATACCAATCCAATAACAGAGTAGTGAGACATGGTGGGCCTGTTGTATCATTTTTGGCGATAAGCAGTGCAGCAGCAACATTTAGAACTGAAACATAACAGCATATTATTTCTATTCGGACATATAACCCGGTCATAAAAGGCCTTCACAGTACATACAGTGTGCATAATGTAACTAAGGATAAGACTATAGTTATATGGTGATGTAAAGCAGCCAGTGATCCCAGGTCAGAGACTATAATTTATAATAGTATAATAGAATTTGTACGAAAGGTGACATTTAATGTAAGACTTACTCTCCTCGTTCATTCCATTCCAAACAGTTGACACAGCCAGTATGGCCCTGTTGAGACAGAGAAGATAGATAGATAGAAAACTCATTGAGATCAAAATCTCTTTTCAAGAGTGACCTTGCCAAGAGGGCAGCGCAGACATTGTTACAACAATAAAAACAAATAAAACAAGCAGACAAATACAACTGAAAATACAACACAAAAACAGCTATAATGCACAAAACGAGTAAATCTCAAAATGCCTCAGTGAGAAATTCAAGAGCAATCACATCAACCAAGGGTGCCACTTTCTCGATCCTTTAGAATGGACTTAAATTCCCCATAATAATCAGCTCTGACAATTTCAGGTGCTTCTGTACATTACTCCAAGAAGAAGGAGCAGCATATTTAAAAGGTTTTTTTGCCTCGTTCTGTTCTAACCTTTGGGACCAACATCTGTAGAATATTGTGAGAGAACAGGCCATATTGATTTTGGTTTGTGCACTTGAATGTACACAGATACGAAGGAACCAGTCCAAGGAGCGATTTACATAATGTACATACAGGGATGGCCATTTAGCAGCTGCAAACAGGGTACAGTGGTGTTTGATAATACACAGAAATATGTTCTCTCTTTCCCTCTACACGCACACACTTGCTGTCACCTGAAGCTCAGCCTCCAGTCCAAGTCTTTTGATGAATGGGTCAGTCACATGGTAGAACCTTTGGAAGCCTGATGCGTTATTGTCCTGCAGACATGAATAGGAATAGTCTCCATCAGACTTTTTGCACATATGACAGGATCAACACAAAATGTAAAACAATCCTTTTGGTTGAGGGGTCTTTTTCAGGTTAGCCCCCACCAAGATCATTTCAATATTTAGGAGAGACAAATTGTCAGTTGGTTGTTAGATTGAGCTCACAGGATGCTCTGCCACGTGTTTACTCACTCTGATCTGCCTGTGCAGGATGTCTCTGGTGATGTTGACAGTAGTCATGGCCTCACCACAAAACATAAATCAGGGTCAGGGCTGGAGGGTTCCGAGGGGTCAGAGCTCAGATGACATTTACTCCTCGAGAATCAGCTGTAAAGAAAATATCAAAATATGGTAACATGATAACACAAGAAGGACATTTATCACAAGGCAGTGATTTTACTAAATGTTGTTAATGCCAGTTTCTAGAGCAAAGGCCAGGCCAAGGTGGTAATGCTTTGAATCATTCACTCATTATGGGTTAAAAACAGGTGAAACATGTCATGTAACGTTAGCTGGTCTACAGACTTCCAGAGCCAAACACAGCTCCCGTCAACAAGGCGAGCTCATTTAGCTAACTAGCCTGTTAGCTCAGCAGCTCTGTCAGTATTATAATCGACTGACTGTTTCCCCAAAACACTGATCATTATTTAACCGTAAGGTGCTGTTATCCTGCTAGAATCGTTATCCACCTTATGCATCGGGCCTTTAAGAGACCTCTCGTCTTTCCCAAGTAACGTTAGCTGCCCCCCCGTTAGCGTATTTTGCGTTACCTTTTGCTAGCTAAACAAAAACCGTCCACTTCATGTAACGTTAACATTTGCAACGCTTTGATTGTGATCCACGACCGCTAAAGCAACCTCACCGCTCTCCTCGAACTGAAAAGGCTTCTGTCAAGAAATGTCCATTTGGTAAACGTGGTTAAATCACACTCTAATGTGAGTTTGTTGACAGGATTTCTCGCTAATACCTTCTGTGACATGAACACAACCCTCCTCCCACTGAGCACATCACGTAACTTTGTTTTGCGAGCTAGAACAGATCGATCATTTCCGGTCTGTGTTTATTTCAGAATAAAAGCTTTTCGCCTACAAATTAAGGCGTATTATTATTATTATTATTATTATTATTATTATTATTATTATTATTATTATTATTATATTATTATTATTATTGTTATTATTATTATTATTATCATTATTACAGTACATTAAGGAACAAAGTGAGACAGTCAGCTTTATGTACTGGTTACAGAGAAAGAGAGATAAGAAACAAAATCGATAAAACCACTTTAATTCTGCACACTACAAAAACTTCTCTACCTCAGTTCTTATCCTGCATTAGATTCCATATCTGACATTTCTTAATATCTATATCTCCTTTTTTTTTATCACCCAGCACTATATCACTTTCTGCACTACATTCACTTTTTCTTTAAATAGTCCTGTATCTCAGTTGTTTACCCTGCACTATATTCATTTTTAACAGTTCCCTTGCACATTGCATTTTTTGTTTTATACTCTGTATTACTTACATGTATCTTGTACTACTTGTGTCGTTTTTACTAATATGTGTACCACTCACCTGTGACGTTTTCTTACTAACATGTGTACTACTTACCTGTGACGTTTTTTACTAATATGTTTGCACTATGGAACTGTGATGCTGGAAACTTGAATTTCCCTCGGGATCAATAAAGTTACTATCTATCTATCTATCTATTATTATTATAATTACAGTACATTAAGAAATAAAGTGAGACAGTCAGCTCTATGTACTGGTTACAGAGAAAGAGAGAAAAGAAACAAATTCGATAAAACGTGTCTAGATCTCCTTTTGTGTGATGTGAATAGATTATAGATTCTTTTATATAGTATTCCCTTCTTATGTATTGATTTTGTCTTATTTAACATACTTAAAAAACAACACATGTGCCTTCTTATAAGCAACCGACTTGATGGATGTATGATATATTTACATTTTAGCAAGAGATTTGGTGATTAAACATCTTACAACATTGCAGATCCCAAAGTTAATACTAAAACACAACAGAGAAATCTCCAACATGACAGCCTGCTTCTTTTCCAGCTCTTTTCAACTGTGTTATTTTCACTAAAGGCCAAGCCCCAAGCACATGTTCTCCAACAAGGGTAGGCTTTATTCTAGGTGTTCAGACAGCACCTTTTTGCAACCATATGGAATTATTCTCAGTTAATTGTTGTGCATAATGTATTGCACCAAAAAAAAAATCCGAAATTAAACAGATTTTGTAAGTGGTTGTATTTCATCCACTGCAAAAAATCCTGACTTGCAGCCTATGTGTCACTGTATGGTAGAGTGTTGCAAATGTTATCATCGATGTCCCAACTTCCTACAACAAACCGATGTCAGCATATGTGGTATTTTCCACTTATTTGACATCCAAAGCTGTTCTGTTTGGTCTGAAGAAAAGCAGACGTGTTTAAATATAGGTGTAAAGTTGAATATTGTAGTGTATGTATGTATGTAGTGTCGCTATTGAAAAATAGGAAATTTGTATTTCCTGGTGTTGCCTATTGTTGGTTAGTGTAACGTTAATATGCCGCCTCTGCAATAAAAATCACACATATTTTTGCATTTAAACCACAATGGTATTAACCTCGATTCAAATTACTAGTTTGTAGTCTGATTAGATATATCTAAAAACTGCTTAATAGGTTTTAACACTTTTGAACCTTTGCGGAAGCCTTATTTTCTAGGTTATTCGCGCCACTAAACGCATCTTTGTAAGGTTCGTTCGTTTTGTGTCACTGCGGTGTTTTTGTGTCATATGGCAGAATGCGGTTTCCCAGACAACATAAAGCGTCAACGTTCAACGGGCGGCGCTGTGACATTAAACAAGCGGCCTTTGTGTCTTTGATGGGTAGTCTGCCTTCAGAGTGGATCAGTTCAGTTGGCGGAACAACAGCAGCAGCAGCAGCGGATGGTACAGATTCGGTTTGCTAGCCTCAAACTGAGATTTGTTACCGATTTCTGTGTTTTAATGTGAAACAAAAGGTAAAGTTATCTTTTTCTCAGCGCCTACAGCTAGCTTAGCTACAGTAATGTAAGCTAACAGAGATTTTTTTTGCGTTCATGTTAACTCTAGTAGCTAAGCAACGTTATGTTAGCTGTTAGCTAACTGTTAGCTTGTTAGACGGAAACGGATTTGTCACGGATTAGCTAACACGGGTTAACGGTGCAGCGCATCGTAGGCAGGAACAATAAGACTGAACGAGTAAATCATAAAGAAGTTTTGTTTTAACGCAGCCTAGACTTGGATAACTATTATTGTCGCATTTAGCTAACGTTAGTATCATAATATTTTAATAAATTCAATTAGTTTAGCTGATAGCTCGCCTCGACTGGTTTAAGTGCTAGCAGTCATTTCCTTTATGAATTAGCTTGTTAAGAGGATTAGTTTGTGACAACCAGGCTGCCTCTCAGTCTGCTTGTATCCATCAGCAATCATTATGATTCGCTTGGCAACACGAAATGTACAACTTCCTGTAGCCTCTTAAGGATATTATGTTTGTGTAACACATTATGTAACGTTATGACATGTGCGCATGTTGTTATTTTTGTTGCTACCCAGAACAGTCTGTGGAGGAGGTTGTTGAGGGGCAGATGAATTTGATAGGTGAGCAAATCAGTCAATGGCTAACAGCTGTTGAGTCCAAGGCTTTGGACCTTCAGTTCTACAGTAGGCAAGAGAGGATCTTTTGTTTACTGGTTCATCACAAAGCCCTAGTTACCAGCCTCTGTCTCTGTTTTCCCAGTTGACTTAATCTGAAGATGTCAGATGTTTGCTTTAAGTGACTGAGAAGTAAATTTAACTAACCTGAAGTGTCCCAAGAATTTGGCCAGTGATATTTTTTCAAGTTGGTTATGTGATTTAAAACTAAACAACCTTAAAATATCACGTCAATGTGCCTTTACTGTATGATAATGTAATTTTCTCCTCATCTCAATCAGGTGACATTGTCTCGTATGGAATGACAACCTCACACAGATATATTGAATCCAAACCAGCGGGTAAGTGTGTTGACGCTCTGCAGTCAAAATGCACCCTGTGTGTCAGTTCAGCCTGTGTTGACGTACTCCTCTGTTGCCTTTGTCCTGTTTCACAAATATACATTAGCTCGGTTCGCTGACATGGAGTGGCAGACGCCAGCTGTGTCAGAGAAGTTCCAAAGCCGTTTTGGCCGCCGGCCTGGAACAGCGGACAGCGGGGACACTGGTCTTGGCACCTCAGCATCTGACAGCACAGAAGGTGATCACTTTTTTAGCTTGTTCTTCCCTTGCCTGTAGCGTGTATTGTGTAACATTGTTTTGAAGTCTGTCTGTCAGTGACGGAGCTCCAGTTTGCACTCTATACAGACAGAGGTGGGTGCTTCTTGTCAGCTGCATACATGCACTTTACTGGATATATCTGTGCTCTACAACGTGGTTGTTTATCCTTAAACTTTCATACTTTTTAAATTGGTATTAGCTTGAATGTTGAGACCAGTTATATAATGTAGAATGTAGTGAGAAGCCACGCACGGCCCTCAGACTCGACCACAACCCCTTTATGTGCCGAGGCTGAAAAGACTTTGTCTTCACTTTTGTGTTGGTGTTTCTTAGGCTATTTAAAGAGCGAGAAAAAATGTTCCTGATCCACTGTGGGTGCTGGGGAGATTTACAGAGGTAGATTAAAGTCCTAGCCAAAAATGCCCCAAGGCTCTGCTGCACTGCTCTGGTGTTATAGTTAATTGGGAGGACGAGGTGTTGGGATGCCAGAACTGGACAGCTAAATGGAAACTGGACCTTGCCTGTGGCTAGTTATGTCACAGTCAACAAGTTTATATTGTCATGATTTTAAACGGGAATATCCCACTGGAGAAAATGTGAAATCTCACTGGAGATGGGGCTTGTGTGCATGTACTATATTTATGTACACTGAGTGGAAAAAAGAACAGACACACAGTATCAGAAAGGTTCCATGTTATGGCTGGCCAGCTGGGGAGGATGACCTCTTGGGTCAACAGGAAACACTATAAAATAATAGACTGAAAAAACATCAGAAGTGTATCAACACTGTAGGGTCTGAACTTCATAACGCTGGTATTTATGGCAGGGCTGCCCGTCGGAAACCATTCATAACAACTGCAAACAGGTCAACAGTTTCCTTACATCAAGTTACATCTATGTGTGTTGGCTTCCCTGAGGTAGTCCTAAGGATACATTTAACACATCTTTTGTCAATAGTTAAACATGGAGGGGGATCTTTAATGGTATGGTAATCACTCTGAACAGTTGTGTAACAACGAAGGTATATGGGTCCATTTTCTACACTTTTGTAATGAGTCTGCACACTCCTGCATCAATTGATTTGTGTTTTCGTGCTTCACTGACCACTGCGGTGAATTAGAAGATCTCTGCACACCTCCCGTCACCGGATGTAAACATCACTAACCCTGAAAGGGAAGTTGCAGAGAACAGCTTGTAATGTTAGTAGTCGCATATCTTCTACATCTTCCAAATAACTGAATACGCTTAATCTTGAGGTGTCCATTGTTATCTTACGAGCCCTGAGCACGCTGCTCATTGAGCTTGTAAGACAACATTGTTAGGAGGTTTCTAGCTGCTTTCAAGCAATTTGTAGCCCAGCTCCATATTAGATTCTTAATATTCATCAGTCGTTAGGTTTGCATGATTTTTTTCCCCCAACCGTGTACATGTTTATGCAATGTGTTCTTTGGATACATTTCCTCTAAAGCTGTTGTCTTCATTTGAGCTTTAAATAATGAATGTAACTACAGACTTCACTTGTTAAGTTACAACTGCTGGTGCTTGTACAGCTTTGTCCAGGCACTTAAACCGACAGCCGTGCCTAGCAACATGACAATTAGCCCCAAATTTAGCCACAATAATGACCCGTTGTAGATAATACCGTGTAGCATACTTCAGGGTGTAAATTAAACAGCTTTAAGGCACGGTCACACATGAACGAAATTAACATTTGCCTCCCATGTGTGACCGTGCCTTTAGAATACCAGGCATTTAAAAAAAAAAAAAATAAGATGGGAACATTGTTTTTAATTTTAGTTGCTGGGTTTAAACTGTTTAAAACATTGTATTTTACAGCTGCAGGTTAATTCCATTGCGTTATATACTTTCCAAAGGCAGGAATGTCTGTTCAGCAAACATCTAGCAAATGTTCTTCTTGCAGAGTAGTTTAAACTTGTTCTAGCCAGTCATCATGAATCAGTGGAGCCTGGAGGCTTCTTTTATATGTGAAGTTATACCTTCCTGAAAGCTAAATGTTGTTTCCATAATATTCTTGCCTTTTGACTTATAATTATTTTCCTCTGTGATTGAGAAAAAAGTTACTTTCTAGTTTAATGAAGTTGTGGTTTAAACTGGGCAGGAGAAACGTATCCCATTCACTTATTGACTTTGGATGGTACTCGTGTGTGTGATGTTACAGTGGGAGGAGGCAAGGTGCTTAAATAAGCGGCACCCACAGATCACTCTGTAACATGAGAGGTGGGCTATATATACCCCTAACCTTTCCTGTGTGTGCCTGTTTGTGTGTTTTGCTCAGAGCTTGGGTACAGGCTGGTTTGGCTGTTGGAGGACAATACGGTTTTGGGCACGGGGCCTGCCTGCTGCGCCGCCGTCAGTCTTGGCTTCGTAGGTTGATTTGGCACTGTCCAGAAATGCAGAGGACGGACTTTTGTTTTGACTCAGAGCGTTCTGCAGCTGAGCTCACCTCAGTTCAGCTGTAGAAAACATGCAGCTAATAACATGTTTGTTGCGTTCGAGTGAATGCCGGGTTTCCACACTTCAACAGGTCTCTCAGGTTTGTAATGCTGTTGAAATCAGAGTTATGTAACTTGGAATTGTGTTGGGGCTTGTGGCGATGTCTGTAGGTTGGTTGTAGTGATCTTAGCTGTGTTCCCGAAGTCGATCTCTAAGCTTTCCAAGTCATTTTTGCGCATGCTTAATGGAGTGGATTGGGTGCGTTCTCTGAAGTCTGAGGGTGCTTCTCTTTTTATGTTGTTAAGGGAATAATTTCAAGAGTTGATGCTACTTAAAATGTTCTATTGTAACAGTGGAAAGTAGATTGTAATTGTTTGACATGTACACTCAGTGGCATGGCAACTAACACAAGCTTTGTCAATGCTATACAGCAACATATGTTTTTGTTAATCATGTAATACAGAGCTTTTATTCTGCGCATTGGTTTAAGTCTATTATAAACCTGTTCCCTGGGTTGAGTCAGTCAGAGACAGTCAATTCTTTCAGTGGTGACACCTCATCATCAAAGTAGGCCACCCATAAACCCTGCCGCATCTACTTTACATCACTGACTGAAAATAGAGAAAATGGCCCGCAGTAGTGCTCTAGATATTCTGCACCGATTCAAAAAGGTCTGTCTGTATATTGAATAGTGAGAGAATAACGCTTAATCGACTCTTTCTTCTTTCACTCTTTAAAGATTTCTGCAGTACCAGCAGCAGCCCCCCTTTCCAGCCCATCCGCAGTCAGATCCCCATACCCACTGCACATGTCATGCCATCCACGGCCGGAGCCCCGGCCTCCCAGCCCCAGTCGTGTGTCCAGGAGGACTCCCTGTCCTCCGCTGACGGTCACAGGTCTTCCTCTGGCTCCAGAACCGCAAGCGGCTCCACCTCGATGTCTTCCTCTCTCTCCAAATCGGCATCTTCGCCCAACCTGGACGCTCAGGCCGGCGCGGGAGGCGATCACGCGGGGCCAAGGCCAGACTGCCTGAGCCGCTACCGCAGCCTCGTCAACGGGCTGGACCACTCGCTCTTCCCCTCGGATCAGACGCGGATGGATGAGGGCCAGAGGTTCGACACTCCCGCCGTGGAGCCCACGCTAAATCAGTCAGCCCTGCTGGGGGGGCTATGCCCTGATGTCAGACTCCGATTACAGGCGACCGGGATTAGAGACACCCCAGACTGCGTGTCTGAGGCCTACAGCAGAGGCATGGAGCACAGCTACAAGGTTCTGCCTGAAGCTAGGTCTGGGGTTCCCGGCACAGCAGAAACCTCTAATCAGAGGGGCAGTCAGCCCGGTGCGGCCGGATCCGCCGGGGTTTATGCAAACCCTCTCAGCCTGCAGACACAGGCTCTGCTGAGGGAGCACGCAGGCTCCAAAGGTTACGAGCCATTGCGGCAGGACAGATGTGGTGAACTGTCCAGCTGGCAGCAACAACAGCAACATAAGCAGCAACTGGAGAGTTTACGCCTGCAAGTGGAACAAATGCAGGTAAGCATTTATCCCAGATAGAAAATTACACTGCACTAGAGTCACATCAGACCCACTTTAGAGTTGTTTTATTTGTTTCATAAATGTCACTGCTCTTTTTGGATCATAGTATAGAGGGTGGACGCTCACTCTTTCTGATAATACCTCCGCTGGGTAGCAAAACAAACTTGTTTTTCTTCTGAGGAAAACACCTTAATAATGTAAAGGCCACGGGAGTAGACATGTGGGGCAGTCGGCTGTTTGTGGACATTGAAATCTGGCCAGAAATGTAGTTCCTGACGCATATATAGGTCAACATTGCCACTGAACAAAGCCTGAAGCCATACAGACGGCTTGTCCTATTTTATAGCAGGATTTGTCAAGTCAATAAGCAAAAGCAAAATCACGAGAACTTCAAAGGATTTTCTGGTTTCTGCTGTCAGGTTTATAAAAACAGTTTAATTTTATTAAATATTTAATTCAGGAAATCCCATGCTTGATCAACACTAGACAGCTTGTCACAGCTTCCCTTTTGCAGTCGGTAAAAAAGCTGTCGAAATGGTCGAAAGCTCATTGCACAACAGCTCTTTATCCCCCCCCCATGGCAGATGCTGACTGAGTGCCACTCTGGAGTGACTTCCTCGTACTGTGTGCTGACACATTAACTGACACCTTGGCACCTTAACACAATTTTTAAAACCTGGGCAGATTATTCTAACGCAAAATCCGATTGTAACTTCTTGCGAGTTTTGGTCATGATGATCATTCAAACATCGTCTCAAAAACTAAATGATTGGCAGTTAAAGCTCTGAGGGGAACATTCATTCATTCATTCATTCATTCATTCATTCATTCATTCATTCATTCAATGGTGCTGAATGTATTCTTGATCTTCAGGTCACCAGAATACAGCAACATTTGGCAGCGCTTTCAGTGTGTGTTGGAAGTAGGACTTTAAATAGTCTCTGAGATGGAATTACACTCTATTCTAAAGAGAGCTCTGCACTGCTTGATACTCATCAAGTTTTAGTTCTCTTTTGTGCTAGCCGTTTGAAATCGACCGTGTTGTTATTGACAAAGTATCTTGTTACTCTGTTGTCAGATGACTGCTCTGCTCTCTGACTGCTGTGATGTAAGACTAATATGATCAGGTGTCAGGCTAAGAAAAGGCTAGCGGTGATTCCTGAGCTGTTTGCATTACGTTTTGTGGCTACAATTAGAGGTTGTGTGTCAACACCCGCATTGCGTGCGCTATAAACTATCTATACTGTGCTGAGATAAAGTGTCAGCAGTACACACAGTTTATTTATTTTCAAGGTTTTTGTAAATCTTCGCATCTCTCATCACCGCTGCGTGTTGTCTCCACACGATGCAGCCCTAACTGTCACATGCTGTTTGTCTTTTTGTTACAGCTAATGAGTGCTGGAGTGGGCCAGTATCCATCTCTGTACTCGACGCCCGTTCACTCAGAGTCTGGCAAGTGGGACGCCCTGGTCAAAGCCAGTGAGAGTCTGCTAAAGGAGAAGGAGATGATCATTGAGAGGCAAGTGTTTTTTTGATGATTTTACTGCTCATGTCTGCTGCCTTCGCCGCCGCTTTCTCTCTCTTGCTTCATCACTCACTTCCCACATACTTACACACACACTGTAAGCACTGTCTCTGCTCCAAATGACCTACGCTACTGTTACAAAAACTGGCTCTAGATAGGGCCATTCACGTTTTCGCATTGGCCATCGTAGCTCTCCAACACGCTTGGCACACGGGAGAGGCTACAGTTGGTTGCAATCTCAACCTCACCGCTACAGATCCTACACACTGTTCCTTTAAATATGTATGTTTGTGCCCTAACCCCATGTGCTATACAGTGCTTTTAACAGATTGTTTTTCCACAATGTTGCTGACTTTATTGTTTTGTCTTGTGTTGACGATGGTTGTTCCTGGTCGTGATGCAGGCAAAAGCAGCATATGACCCAGTTGGAGCAGCGTCTGAGGGAAAGCGAGCTGCAAGTCCATGGAGCCCTCCTGGGTCGAGGAGCTTCTTATGGGGACATGTGTATGCTGAGGCTACAGGTTAGAAAACATGCACGAACGCTGAGAACCCCCCGTGTCGTACTGTCATCACCCTTACAAACTACTTTATTTACCCGGTGGCTTTACAGGAGGCTCAGAGGGAGAATGCGTTCCTGAGGGCTCAGTTCACTGAGCGCACCGACTGCGTCGTCCTGGAGAAAGCGGAGGCAGAGCGCAGACTGGGAGGAGTTGAGGCCGAGACGCGTCGACTAACTGACGGCCTGAAGGAGACCTGCGAGAGACACGCGGAGGAAATGAAGAAACAGGAAGAGAGGGTTTGTGCTTGCCTAACACATCCTCCTAACATATACAGCGCTGAAGCAAAACACAGAGTAACATGAATAAATAAACGGCACAGAGAAGTTTAAATGACAATATCTGTGTTTACAAATTGTTCTATTTTAGTGGCATTTATTGGTTGAGAACTGCATTTAAATCTCTGTATGTTGTTCATGTTAGTAATGAAGAGAAGTTGTTAAAATTCTTTTGAATTTCCTGCCACAACAGTACCAAGACATTAAAGCAAAACACTTTACAGGAAACGTGTCACTCCCCAGATGATCTGAGATGCTGTTGATAAAATCGCTGTTGAGCTCAGCACATAAATAGATGAATAGACGTTGCTTATAACTGTAGGCATAACGGGCTCACTTTTTCATAGAGAAAGATGAAAGAAGGGTTCCAAAGCGACTTCTCTGAGGCCAACTTGTGACTGTTTGTGGGAACAGTTTGTCACACGTTTTAACCTTTAGCTATGAATGGGTGACTTGTTTTATTTTTTGAGCGTATTATCCCACTCACCACATTTGCCTATTTGTGCAGATCCGCAGTCGAGACAAGCACATCAACAACCTGAAGAAGAAGTGTCAGAAGGAGTCGGAGCTGAAGAGAGAGAACCAGCAGCGTATTGAGACTCTAGAGCGCTACCTAGCGGACCTGCCCACCTTGGAGGACTACCAGAGCCAGAACAAGCAGGTCAGGAGGACAGTTCTGCTCATCCATTCTTACTGTGCCATGGTGTGTAAATCATTAAACCTGGACATGTGTTTGTATTTTGTGTCAGCTTGTAGAGGCTGAACAGCAGGCGGCTCAGCTCCAAGAGAAGGTACGAGAACTGGAGGTCTGTGCAGAGACGACGCGCTCACAACTACGGGAAAAAGACGCAACGCTGGAGGATCAGAAGCGCAGGGAGAGGGACCTGCTGACCACCATTACCGAGTATGTACACACACACACACAGTCCAACAACTATGTGCCATCTTTTCAGTGGGAATGTTAATTCAAACAGTAATAACTCTGCATAATGTCTCTTATTTTTGTCTTCATCAGTATGCAGCAGCGGGTACAGCAGGGCCTCGAGGATGGAGCCAGGCTGCCTTCCCTGGATGTGGACAAGCTCCGAGGAGAGAACAATGCTTTGAGAGAGGAGCAGCAGAGACTCAAAAAGGTCTGTTTTCTCTTTAAAAGCACCTTATACTTGAAATACTCCTTTTATTCATGAAGTACAGGGGAACTAGATTAAATGGGGCTTATTAATACCGTAGTTGAACCTCACATGTTGACCTAGAAAGTGTTATTTTCTAGTATACCCATGATTATTATTTGTCGATAATGACATTATGTCCCTTCTTGATCCCCATCCCTACTGTTAACGTCTTCTCTGTAATGTTTAACATGCTTTTTGTGCTGAAAAGTAAACGCTTCCAGTTGTAAACACACACATACACACACTATTTCAACGAAGCTTGGGTCACGACCCCTAGTCCTACAGAACAGGGAGGGGAAAGAGTGATGTAATTTGATATTAGAAATTAAAGGAATATGAGTTGACTGTTGCGTTATGTTGTTTTAAAGCTCAGTTCTTCTCTTTGCAGGTCATTGAGAAGCAGCATCGAATGATGGAACAGCTTGGCTCCCAGATCCAGGTGTTTATCTTCACAATGAGTCTAAATGTTTATAGTCTCGTAACATTTGTGAGTTATTAATTGTTTGTGTCTGCAGGCTTTGGATGAGCAGATATCTCAGGAAGAGAACAGCTCTCAGGCTCTCAGAGAAGATGCGTTGGCCAAAGAGCAGAACGTGTTAGAGCTCCACACAGCCATGAAGGAGGTGAGATAATAGATTGTGTCTTAGTATAGTACACAGAGAACCTGCTGTGAGTCCTTATTAAACCTCTTCACACACTGCCCAACGCTTTCACCGGATAACCTTGATCCTGACTGCTCTGTTCCAGCTGTCGGCCCAGAACCAGGAGCTGATGGAGCAGAATCTGACCCTGCAGGATCAAATGAGTGATCCAGAGCAGAGGAGCACTAACCAGGCCTCCTCTGCCCTGCAGCCAGCGGGAGCTCGTCTCACACAGAGCCTTCATGTAGAGATCGCCTCCTGCCTCAGTGACATGCGCTCCCTGTGCAGCATCCTGACCCAGAGAGCTCAGGGACAAGACCCCAACCTCTCCCTGCTGCTCGGTCTCACATGTAAGCACTGCTTCAGTTTTTATTCTTTCAGTGTCATAATTCGTTTCAGGAAATAGTCAGTGTTGTGAGATAGGGCTTTGACATTCAAAGTTTCTATTGAGGTTTTCGAATGAAGCTTTGAATGTCTGTTGTCATATTTTATGACGTCATCACCCTAAGAAAAAAACAGTTTTCATTCATTTATTCAAATGTTGATTTAGAATTTGAATATCAACGTTATGAATGAAGCTTTGAACTATTCGGTACAGCCCTGTTGTGAAGCGTGGAGATTTTTTTTCAACATGAATCAGAGTCGTGTTTTGTTTTTCCAGCGCCCCTACCGGTGGCACAGCAGGACGAGGAGTGGATGAGTCCGGAGGTGCTGCAGAAGAAGCTGGTCGAAGCTCAGCAGCTCCGTCGGGATGTCGAGGAACTACGCAATGTAATACTGGACCGGTACGCGCAGGACATGGGAGAAAACTGCATCACCCAGTAACCTCGCCACCCAGGTGACGTAGGAAACTTGCCTCACTTCACCGCTGAAGCATCGAAAAAACGGGCTCGTCTTTCGTGACTAGTTACTGAATGTCAGAAAGAGGACTGGATTTTAATTTTCTTAAAATGAGGACAGAGGAAAGCCCAAATGGTTTAGCTTCTACTTCGACTGACTCTGCGTCGAAATCTCAAGCCTGCCTGTAGCTCAGCTCCCTCCCTCCCACCCCCCACCCCCCCCCCCCCCCTCCCGGTGAGTTCATCTATTTCAGTCCAAGGGCTAACGGAAAATAACTTACCTCTAATACTTGATCCTTAAGCATTGTGCGTGTGTTTTGTTTTTTATTAATGATGACATGAATACTGTCAGTTACCAAACAGTCTTATACTTTTCGTTCCACTCTGGTGGATAATTATTTGTGTAGAAGTCCCACAAATATAATTTATTGAAATCTTTAATTTCCCTCTCGAGGGGAATTATCCAAGGAGTGGTTGACAATCAACTGAAAATGTTTTAACCTGTGCTTTTAACTGAGTTCACAAGTAAATGTTACTAACCCGCCATTATTTAAAATGGTGAACACTGTAACATGAGACTCTGCTGTGAGGTATAAGACTCGATACTGACGGGTTTAATACCAAAATCAGCTTCTGCTCACACCAACAGGCCTACAAGCGTTTTTAATACCAAAGAAACTGTGGTCGAAGCAGTCGTGCAAGTCTGTGAATGTCTGTGAACGCTTCTCTCTGCTGCAGGCCTCGTTCCGAATGAACGCCAACATGTGCCTTCCCGTCACATTTGCAACCACAATGCTAATTAATTTTTAGACCAACCACAAAGGGCTGTTAGCAGCTGACTCTTCCAATACGACCTTTCTCTCAGCGTATCAACCAGTGGGATAGTCAATACATTCCCTGACTCTGAATGTAGCAGATAACTCTGGGCCGCATCACAGAGAGCGTCTTTGTTCCCAGTAGATAAATGAGTTTGAACTCTTCAGTGATCTTTGTAGAATCTGCTCCGCGTATATGAATGACGTCACAGTTTACTGTACATTTCAGGTTGATAATGGCTGACTCGCATTTCACAGAGTAGTTAACTGTTTGATAAATGTATGACTGAGAAACAGTATTAACCTTTAGTATTATTTATTTTTTATCGTTTGCATTGACAACCCGGTGTGAAAGCCTCCTAATGTGTTGCTGTAATAATGTGCTAATGTGTTTGAGCAAACCTGTGTAAAGGTCCCATGAAGTGGCTTTTAGATTGTAATTTTTCTCCCGTGGTTTGACGTGTTTCATATTAGATACGATGTTCGGGGCTGATGATAGGAGAGGCTAAAGATCGGCAACAGTCATTGAGGGTCCTTCACCTTCTTCAGGTGGAAGAGTTTTAATCCCACGTGATGATGATGATGATGATGATGATGATGAGGGGTTGGCTGGATCACCCCCTAAATCACCAATCACATTGTTGTGGATGTAGTTTTATATTTGCCCTGAGTGCAGGATAAGCCATTTAAAAAACAAAAACTTGACACTTTACAGGAAGAGAAAGGGATTTTAATATAAATATATGCAACAATGACCTTTTATTTGACAAAAGTGATACACACCCAGGGACACACAAGCCATTTTTCATTTCATGGGACCTTTAAAAACTTGAGTAGCACAAGATTTATCTTTGGAAAGTCAGGCTCCGCATGCCTTAACATCTCAAACAAAAGGGAAAAAAAAGATGTTTATATTTTCATACTTTTGTCCTTGTTTGTATTTGCATATTTTAGAAATAAAGATTTTCGACATTTTGTTTCGAAATTAGTTTGATTTCATTTTGAGTGATTTTTAACAACATTATTTTAATCCCTTCTGCACAGAAAGCCACAAGTACCAGCTTTCTATAGCTGGGGATGCAGCGATTTGATATGCCTGCTATGAAACTTATCTTATCAAGCGGATCAGGTATCGACCATGACATGATCAATCTACATAAAATACTGTTTCTTTTGTCAGTGTCATAAAATGTAGGCCAGTGTTTCCGCTACCGGTTACATTCATTCAGTCACGGTGGATCACCAACTCAGTTTTAAGAGGCACAGCAAACCTTCTCATGTTACGTAACATAAAAAGGCAGGCGTCAGCGTCCTGGTATATGTGCTGGCTCAATCACACTATCATGACTTACTGGGACACTTGAATATAACGAAGCCATCGTTAATATTATTAGTAACATCTGTGCTTTTTATGAAGAAGGCGGATACGTAACCTTTTATAGGTTTATTTTATTGGCTTCAGTCAGTGAATGAGGGTGTCGCCTCTTTTTCGCAGCAGCAGTGTAGCATTAGTCGTGAGCTCACATGATAGGAGCGTCTGGCGGTCATCGTCGTAGCAGCACTGCGGGTACGCACTGATGATGTCATAACCAGGAAGACCAGCCCCTCTGCAATGCAAGAAATCCAAACAACCGGTGTCACGTGTTGTAAAGACAAAAAAGATGTCAGTGCAGGAGGACGTTGTCTCACCTGTGTTTGTCCAGATGCTGCCGCAGGTCGCCGATCGTTTCTGAGAAGCACATCTTCAGTATGTAAGTACGATTCCCGTCTTCCGACTTCACCTTGAGTGTGATGACGTCACGGGGGGACGAAGGCCGGTCAGGGCTGGACGTCTGCAGTCTAGAGACAGGAAACAATCAATGTAATATTCATTACATGGAGAGTAACACAAAGGCAGTGTAAGGCATGAAATTCAAAACACACTCGATATTATGATAATGGCCCAGACTGGTCTGGGGCTCCTTTAGGAGGTCAGAGATCCCCCCCAAGCTAACGAGTGCTGGTTGTCCATGGTGACCTGCCCTATTTTTCAGACCAGTGCATACAGTAATCTCCACAATCTGGACAATCAGCTGCCGCAGCATTTCAATCAGCCTTTACATCATGTAGTGTGTTCTTGGATCTAGTAATTCCTTTAACCCCATCAACCCAGTTTTTCTACATGATTGTAGAGATAGATAGTGATTTGACAACATCGTATATATACAGTATGTCTTGTATGTTACACTGAGTGACTTATTAAACCCAAGATGCAACATATTTCGTGGTCATACCTTTAGATCAAATGGAAATATTCTAGATCTGTGCGTCATTTTATCGTTCACCCCAAATTCATCCGGACCCGTCTTGTATCTTTAGAAACTGTACAGTATCCTCTATCGGATTAAACAAAAAAAATGATGAAAAATCTATGCTTACATAATGGATGATAACATTTTTTATACCTCTCTTTCATCGCTTGCAGTGCCGGCGTGTCTATTAGGATCACAGAGTTGCTACTCTGGGTGCCAGATGAACCCTAGTGAAAGTAGATAAAGAGCACACTGAGGTGAGTATATGTTCAGCACAAGCACAGACAGGTAAGATATAGTGATCATCTGCTAAACACTCAAGACCTATAGGTACGTATCCCTGCTTGCTGCTCACCTGCAGGGCAGCCTTCAGCGAGTCCCTGATATCAATCACACGACCGGCCTTCACCACCACCTTTGGTAACCTGCTCAGGAACTGATCCATGCTCAGCTTCTTCCCTGTGGCCAGAACAAAATACGAGAATAACAATAAAGACTGAGGAGTTCCACCTCAGGTCCGAATTTTGGTTGTATCTGAGTGATGCACGCAGGACAGACCAGGTAACTGAGAAGTGACGGCATTCGACGATTCATCTTTCTCCCCACGAACAGCCTGTCCTTCGCCAGGAAACTTATTCCACGGTGCCCTGGAGATAAAATCCTCATCTCGCCTGTCATTAACCTGCACAAAAAATATTATAAGAAGTGGCACATATACATAGTTGCTCATAGACAAATAGAAACAAACCTCAAAAGGCACACCATCTGGAAATCTTTCTTGAAGCTCAGACGGAAAATACCCGTCCATAAGGTCATGCATGCACTGCTGCAAAACCAAAGAAAGGGGATTTGAACCACCAAAGAATCCAGTTTAAAGTATAAAATTATTTCCTGTGATACCTTAGTACGCTAACCTGGGTGCTGTGCTCCTGATAAGAGCGGAAAGGACCTTCAAACATGACGATGCCGTTGCCGTAGAGACTCAGTTGAATAGGATCCTTTTTTGCCAGATGTGCCCCCGTGGCTGTCGATTGTACAAAACATTCTCCATCCCCAGCCAGGATGTTCAGCTCCTTGATCCTCTGCAGCGCCAGGTCAAAGTTCATGTCGAAGCTCCTGACCACGGAGGCGTCTTGTAAAGGGAAGATACCCAGCATGTTAGGAATCATTTTAGGTAGAAGGAGCCTGTAAAGATGACAGCAGATGGGAACTACCTGGCTGCCAGAGGCCTCTCTCTAAGTCACGTGGCTGCTCACTTTCAGCCGAGTCACCGTCTCCCACCCAGATCAAACCATAGTCATTCAGGAAGCTCTGCATGATAGAGGTCAGCAGGATTCAGTATGGTCTAATAACAATATTAACATATTAATGAAATGTTTTATTAAATCAACTCACATCCATTTCACACACTTGATTCTGCAATTGTTGGCACTTTCTTTCAAGATCGTCTCTGCCACTCAGATCATGGGTGCTCTCTAAATCCACACACCACAAAATGCAGCCAAAATCATACACTTTTATTTTGAAATTCAGGGTTAATCAAACTCAGGTATGCAGATGTTACCTGATTCTTTCAGAAGCTTCAGTTTTTCCTCCATCACGGAAATCCTTTTATCCTTTTTAGAAGAAATTTAAAGTGAGAGTTTGACATGTTTGAAATATTTTGCTATTCATCTGGAGGAGGTGTGTGTGTGTGTTTTCACCTTGCGCTCGATCTCCTGTGATTGGCTCATCACTTTCCTCTCCAGCAGGCTCACCCGCTGCATCATGGCAGACATTAGCTCAAAGTCGCTCGGTGGAGCACCTGAATATCAAGTATGTAAAAGCATCTTTTGCACCTTTAAAGATATACATTTTTTCATATAGTAAGCTAAACAAAACTATTTATAGAAGATATACTTTGTAATAAATAAACTTTGTATTAACTTACTTATACCTTTCTTCTTTAATGGGGCTTTTGACTTTGAAGTGGAGGCCTGATTGGCCGCAGTGTGAGAGGTCAGGGAAGGATTTAGATCAGACGATTCATCATCATCATCATCATCATCATCATCATCACCATCATCCGCTAATGCAGACTGAAATTCTGAGAAAAAAAACACAGAAATATGTGAAAATCAAGAATCTGTTTGTCACAGTAGTGTGATAACCAATGGTGGAATATGACGAGGTACATTCACTCAAGTACTGTATTTCAGTATGAATTTAAGGTACTTGTACAGTACCATATATTTTCATGCTACTTTATACTTCACCACATTTTAGAGGGACATATTCTGCTTTTTAGTCCACTACAACTGTTTGACTTTACATACAAAACATATGAAGAGCTTATAAAACATGATGCTTCGTTAAAGATTAAACTATCCAACCGTATGTACAATAGACCCTTTTCACAGCAGACATTTTGACTTGCCAAAGCGGGAAAAGCACAGGTGGAATCAATGACATTAATGATAGCTGCTTCCCATTTAGGTGAGTCAGCTCCAGGTTCCTGGTATTGTGCATGCTCACTCACTGACATGGCTTGCTGGGACACTGGAATGAAGCCATCCTTAATGTGATTATTTACACTTGTGCTTTTCCTGCTTTGACGAGTCAAAATGTCTGCTGTGAAATGGGTCTATTAGAGCTGAAACACTTATTTGATTAATCGGTCAATTGACAGAAAATTAATTGAGTAATTTTTCATTCAAAAATACCAAACTGTTCATGGTTCCAGCTTGTCAAATGTGAGGAATTGCTGCTTTATCCTTGTCATTATTATTATTTTTTATTTGTGAAAAGCAATGTGAAGGTGTCACTGTGGACTTTCACAAAAACAATTCACAATTTCTCTTTTGTCAGGGATGGTCAGGAGGACAATAATCAGCTGCTTCAACTCCATCTTTCTGATCCACTCAGGTAACACACTCCTAAACTGGATCCAAGCTGTAATTTCTAAAATGCTCAGTGAGAAATAAATTCTTCTAAATACTCCCAAAAGGCGCTGCACAGCAGTAATGTTTTCTGCAGTGCCTCGAATCCACTCAGGCACATCAATGATGGGTAAAAACAAAATGTAAAAGTTAAACTCAATAAAAGCCAGCATGCATTCCCCAAGTGCTTTGCCTACAAAAGGTGTCTTAGCATATCTAGGCAACAGGCTAGCAAAGTGTAACACAGAAAATACACATGAATTAAGAGTATTCATATCGTTATGTGACAAGTTTTACAAACCAAACAACAATCAGCCAATTAACCCATAAAGAGCACTTACGCTAGCACTAGCACTTAATTTAATTTATTATTATTTTCATGTATAATTTTACTTATTTCTCTGTTTTTGTTCTGTATGCACCTTGTCCTTTTACTCTAATGCAATGATCTAAGAGCCATGTTGTTTGTAAATTTGAATTTGTTCAATAGAATGTATTTTTAAAAAAAAAAGAAATTTCAGCATTTCCGTGACTGTCACGGTCCTCCACTAATGAAACGAGGCAAATCAATGCAAATTAGCCACGTGGGATGTAGCAGCACTGATGGTGCATTCAGGTGCGCCACATAAACTCTGAAAACTCGAATGGATTAATATTTCATTTGTAAATTCTTTTCATAATTCTTCTTTTTATTGCCGATTAAAATGTAAAATAATGAAACACATTTATTAATACCTGTTTTTATTGTGCAATTAATAAATTAATTTGTAAACACATTTATTAATGCCTATTTTTATTGTACAAATAACTATTAATTTATTAATTGCTCTATTACTATTTACGTGACTCTTGTGGTCCTCCATATAATACTTCCTCCACCACTGGTGATAAGTTATGTTTTTATGACCTGTCATTGCAGCATAATATTTTTATGTTTATTATGATTTGACTAGAAACCTACCTTTTAACAGATTCCTCTTGAAAGGCACTCTTTGTCTGCTCCTGCAGGTCAAAGACAGTTTAGTGTTTTTGTTCCCTCTATATGACTTCTTCACAGTTGGATGTTTCCCAGTGAATATAACCTACCATTGCTCATCCACAGGGCCCTGCAAGGGAGCGCGCCTCGTCTTCTTCAGCATCGACAAAGGTGAGCTCATTTTACCTGAGACAGGATAGGCACTGCAAGTAAACTAAACCTAAATATCCCAAAGGCCTCTTCACAGGGTATCCCGTGTTTTTCAGTTTGTTTGGAGTCCGTCGCCATTAGCAACGCAGAGCGACCAGCTGATGCTGTAGAATGACGTGATGCCTGCAGTTCCTGTTTCATCCAGCAAGAGGTCGCTGTTACTATTACTCACCCTGTGTTTCTCTCTCTCACACACTTGTGCGTGTAAACTTGTCTTATGCAAAATAATTTTATGACTGGCTCATGACAACAACAAAAAACAGGCAGAAAAAATAATCTTTTAATTCTACTTCAATTTGCACAACACATATTCTACTTTGCAGAGCAGAGATATATATTGACCTCTATTTTATTGTATTTTTTTTTTAATTTCTTCTATCTAGTGTAAAGTAGTTGGTATGTACATTTATAGAGAGATTTGTAAATAGTGCTTTTTGTATGTCTTGTGTGAGTGATGTACGTTTTTTGTGATGTAAATTGCTGCTGTAACACCTCAAATCTATCTTTCCATCCATCCATCCATCCATCCATCCATCCATCCATCTATCTATCTATCTATCTATCTATCTATCTATCTATCTATCTATCTATCTATCTATCTATCTCAATGGGACGAATTAATGAAATTAATAATGTTTCTTTTAATGTTTTTTAAACATTAGTCTATATTGAAGCCAACCTCTCATTGAGTCTGTCTGGCTGTGATGCCTTCAGGGTCCTCTGGTGTGTTTACTTGCAGCCACTAGTCGGCCCGGTGCGGTGCCGCCATACTGTCCGGTTCAGCCTCGCTCTCTGTGGGCGGTGAGCGGGCATTCAGAGAGGATGCTGAGGCCTGCCAGTCCCAGGACACATCCCTCATTAACCCGGGGCTATTAGGCCGGTCCGGGCTATGGCTGCACCTATCGCACACTTCGACGACGACTGGCCTATTCTGGGTGACCTGAACATGGTTTCGGACCAGCGGCTGCTGCTGCCGCAGAAAGGCCGTTTCACCTCCTCCTCCGCGGGGGAAGCAGCACCGCAGCTCCTCCTGGATGAAGAGGATATCCTGGAGCTGCAGGACGGCAGCTTCTCCCCGGGGGAAACCGGTGCGTTCAGGTCCATGGAGGACCTGGTGAACGATTTTGACGAGAAGTTATCCGTGTGCTTCCGAAATTTTAACGCCAAGACGGAGAGCATCGCTCCGGTGAATGAGATCAGCGAGGAGTCTCTGCTGGAGAAAGACGAGTGAGTGTTTCCGGCCTGTCTGCCCGAAGGCTGCTTGTTTTTCATAATGAGTGGATGTTAATGAGGCTTTCACTCCCTGCTGCAGGCTGCATTTAGAAAATCACACAAAGGCATGTTATCTGCAATGGGACATTTAATTAATTTTTTTATTAGAAATAAACATGGTCGTCTATTATTAGCCTAAAGGATGTGATGGGGCTAATAGTGACAGCTACACTGCCACCATCTTTAGTCAAGCCATCAAAACTCACAACATACTGTAGGTCTGCTTTACCACTGTAATAACAGACTGCTTCATTCATTACACATTCAACCAAACAGGTGCACTGATATCGGCATGCTATCGGTATCTGCCCCTAAATGGCTTTTAAAAACAGATATTGGCCGATATAAGTAAGTAAGTAAGTAAGTAAAGCTTTATTTATATAGCACATTTTAAAACACACTGTTACAAAATGCTTCACACACAAATAAAACAAACAATGATAAAAACAAAAACAAAGAGCCATTACAAATGGCTCTTTGTTTTTGTTTCATACAAATATGAGTGGACCGATAATTCATATTTTTTGGTTTTACAGCCGATACTAATTTGAACTTGTGATTTTTTTTATTTTTTATTGTAGGCCCATATTTGAGGTTGCTTTATATTGTATCTTATCGTCATGATATTATTATTGCAAAATATACCCTCTATGATGATCAACGGTCAGTCGATTAATCGATTAGTTGATCAAATCTGCAACTATTTTGATAATCTATTAATCGTTTCAGTCATTTGTCAGGAAAACAACAGATGGTACATTTATATATAATAATATTTAAAATTTACACCTTACCATTCCAAGGACATTTAATGTATTTAGTTAACAAACAATAGGCGCAGAGTGAAAAAAACAACAACTTAAATAACATGAAACATTGTCACTGGCTCTAGCTTTGGGCTTCTGTCATGCCTTCAAATGTCATCATCTGTGGCATTCAACTTGTTAAGCTCTGCTGAGGATTATACTTTCACATATAAACGGTTTAATGTGATTGTGACATTTGTGGATATGATATCTAAGTAGTATTTTCCTTGAATTGTTGTTATTAAAGGGGTAATCCAGTGCTCCAGTGATTAAGTGCTGCAAGAAAAGGATGCTCAAGGATGCCCTCATACTCTAGTGGTTTGATCCCAGTTAGTTTCTCTCTCCCCACTTTTCCTGTCTGTATATTTACTGTTGCTATTGAATAAGATATCCTGACTGAAAAATACACTGGATCCTACATTTTCCATAATCCAATTCAATAGCACCTTTTGTTAGACTTCCTCTTCCTGGTAAATGTCCAAACTCCATGCCCCAGTTTGTACATTTTCTGAAATCTGAGGGTTATTTTCTCAGACCTAAGAAAGGTCTCTCCCGACAGGGAGGCTGAGTAGAACTCTCTATGAAGAGTAAACTGAACTTTAATTATATCAACATAATTTAGCATTTGGACTGAAATGTTGTTTATTCCTCCCAAGGATCTGGAAGGCTTTGACCAGTAACTACGGGTGTGTGATGCCAGTGGATTGGAAACAGTCTCGAACCTGCTCCCTCCACATCCCCACATTCAACCTGGAGGAGAAACCCGTGAGTGACTCCACTCCGCCCCTCCCATCCCATCTCTGTCCCACTTTCCCGTCAACGCCAGCACCCCCCTCCCTCCCTCCCCAAATCTCTTTTATGTTCATCTCACAAATCTCAAATATTTATTGTGCCAGGCTTTAGCGCTATGATTAAATTCCCTCCCCCCCTGCTCCCATTCCTGGCTAGAGAAAGACTGATGTCACGGCGGAGCTGTCTGAAGACGAGGAGCTGAGGGAGCAGCTGGACATGCACTCCATCATCGTCTCCTGCCTCGCCGAGGAGCCGCTTTTCACAGCAGAACAGGTGAGTTACATGTATCAACCTCCAGTGTAGTTTATAACAGATGCAGCCACACAGTGTCAAGTGCTCAATGATAAACAGTAGCAGCTTAACATGGCTGAAATCCCTACATGTTTACCACAGAGATTTAATAACTGATGTTTGCTGGGTCATTTATTCTGAGTGCTGCCTCTCTGATGTGCTGGTGCTCTGTGCAGGTTATCGAGGAGATAGAGGAGATGATGCAGGACTCTCCTGACTTGGATGCAAGGCACAATCCCTCTCAGTCGGACCTCTCCATGCTCTCACTGGACGTCCAGCGGTCCACCAGGAGCCCCAACTACGAGTCCAGTAAGTGTCCACTGATCAGGACTTAAAGAGGACCTATTATGCTTTTGTGCTCTTTCCCTTTCCTTTAGTGTGTTATATATTTTTTTGTGTATGTAAAAGTTCTGCAAAGTTACAAAGTCTACGCCAAAGGGAGTTACCCTCCCCCACAGAAACACTGCTCCTGAACTGCCTGAAACGCCTCGATTGAAGTCCCGCCTTTTCTTCCGTAATGTGGCGATGTCACCAAGTAACATATTTGCATAATACTTGCCCTAGCAGCTAGTTTGGCACGCCCTCAAACAAATCTAGATAGAACGGAGCTGGAGCGGAGTCCGTAGAGTTTGGTTCCCTTGACAAATCACAACAGAGTGGGCCAGCTGTGAATACCAATCTGAATCTGAATACCAATTGTGTATAAATCCGCAGCTGAAAATAGTCCACAACAAATACGCTGTTTACTTTTGTTTGTTTGCTAAAAACTACCATGTCCTGCTGTTTTAGGAAATACTCAGCCTTTTTTTTTTTTTAAATATATTAAATATTCGTGAGCAGTGTTTTTTTTGTTGTTGTTTTTATAATTTTATTATTTTAATTTAATTTTTTTTCAATTAATGTTTTGTTTTTAATTATGTTTTTTTTGTTAATAATTTCCAGTGCATATCTTTAAAACCAATCAAATTTGATCTAAAAAAAATGATGATAAAATATAAATATTCGTGATCAGTGTTTGAAGATTTTATTTGTTTTCAGCAGGAATGAATGGGCTTGAGAGCTGCAGACAAGGAAGGGAAATGATTGAGGGACGGACTAAAGCATTGTTGGTCTTTTCATGGGATTTGTTGATTAATGTTATCAATGGCTGATGGATTCATGATAGTATGATGTCATAAGTTACCCTGCGACCCTTTATCGGTCCATGTGTAATAACTGATAGCCGTGTTTTGTGTGTGTCTGTGGTCCAGGGGTGAGGACCCTGAGTGTTGCGGAGCTGAATGAACTTCTGGAGGAGACGGAGACGAACATCAGGAGGTTCTCAGAGGAGCTGGTGCAGCAGCTGGCTCTCAGGGACGAGTTGGACTTTGAAAAGGAGGTGAAGAACAGCTTCATCTCGGCGCTCATCGACGTACAGAACCGACAGAAGGAGCACCGGGAGCTGCTGAAGAAGAAGAAGAAGCTTAAAGGTGGAGCTGGGACGTCGCAGGGCCACGGGGAGAAGACGGTCGGATCAGTGAGTGCTTTATTCTTTCACTTCTGCTCTCTGATGATATTGCCGTCATCATGTGATATCTTAAAATATGTCTTTCCCACTGTTTGCTTGCGTTTCTTGCTGTATTTGTTTTCCAACAAGCTGTCTTTTCCCATCTTTGCTCCCCCCTCTCGTCTCTTGTTTCTCCGCTTTACTTCCTTCCTCCTCAGCGCTTCAGCATGGTGGGAATCTCCTCCGTCATTCAGAACAGCTTCCGGCTAACTTTTGGGAGCGGGTGCAGCGAAAGACAGGTTAACTTTGTGTTTCTCTCTCAAGCTGCTGAACTTTATCCTCCTGTTTTCTGCACTGACAAATATACACTTTGGTAGGAATGTCATCCCCCAAGAAACATCCTCTACAGGACCTTTATCTCATCTTTCTCTCATCCTGTCTTTGTCTCTGTTTTATGATGCTTTACAGTATTTGACCACAGTCATTCCTTATGAGAAGAAGGGACACCCTCCGTCGCTCGAGGACCTCCAGATCCTGACTAAGAGTGAGTTTCTTCATCTGTACCAGCAGTACTTGGATTTTAGTGGCTGTGATTGATCCATTCACTCCTCTGTCTCTGCTGCCTCGCAGTCCTACAAGCTATGAGAGACGACAGTGACAAGGTGCCCAGTCTCTTAACAGACTACATTCTCAAAGGTGAGCTTTTTGTGTTTACAAATTGTAGAAGTTGGTGGTGTGATACGTGGCCGAAAACACTCACTTTTGCCATTTTGTAATGCTGTTTGAATGTATAGTGAGGATTATTATATTTCGTATAGTGGACTAACCGAGCACTATATACCATCATGCATTGCGCTGAAAAATGGCAGATGGACAAAAGGAGAGAGAGCAGTGCGATTGAGACAAATCCATGAATTGTGGCAGAAAAATAAAATGATTAATGTCAGCAGAGCAGCGCATCACAACACAAACGGCCACAGAATACTATTTATTAATTTGGGAAAATACGCATATTTACCCCACATTCACAACGGCCGTTAATTCTTACCTTTCACAATAAAAGCCCTAGACTATACAGTATATAGTCCTCTACATAGAACTCCCTGGATAGTGAGTAGGGAGTAGTGAAAGAGTGAATGATTTCGGACTCAGCTGATGTTTCACAGAAACCAAGGATCAATGACGGATCAATTGTGGCTGGTGCTGGTGCTGGTGACGTAAAGTTAAAGAACCACAACAGCATTTTTGCAAGTTATAACTATTTACTATAAATCTATATACTTCACATTACTTTTGGCCATTTTATCACATATTGTAGTTTGCTGTTTGGATTTTGTTTCCTAGATCTCAGTGAAGAGTTTCAGTTGACTGTAAAATCTTAAGAAAATCAACTTGAAACATGCTTGATATCGGCAATCAAGTCAAGTTTGGTGAAGTTACGTTGTTGTCGCTTGGTATTGCAGTTGAGAGCAGGTACTACTTTGAAAACTGTTCATGTTGGTGTGTTGAGGGACACAACAAAATGTCAAATTTGACAGTCATGGCTGCCATAAAGTATCACGTTTATATGTTGTGTTGTTGGAAAAACATCAAGCAAATATTCATAGTGTTAAAAGCAGAATATAAATCTGGTATTTAAAAAGTGTGGCAGCTGACTGTGGTGCTCAATAAGTATTTGAATGCATCAACAAGAAAAACTTTGAAAACAGTTCCTGTGTGTAACTGCATTACAATGAAGCAGTAAATGCAATCTTAGACAAAAAATGTCCATATCAAGCAAGTTTCAAATGCAAATTGACTTCCAAACTGTACTGAAATCAGCTGGAGTCAACAGCTGCCTGAAGGCAAGAAAAATCAGTCTGTGCTTTAGAAAATAATAGCCATTAATGTAAAATACTGTACGGTGTAGTCCTTCAAACATTTGCGCTCCATCTTTTATCTTTTTTATGTTCTTCCTTTCACACACTGTATGTTGAGTTTTCATTCTTTCATGTTTTCTTTCTCTTCTTCTCATGATCTAACTTATCGCTGCCTCGTGCTCACTAGCTCTGGTGTGAGCGACGGACGGAGAGGTTTGTTTCACATGTGATGTGCACTGTTGTGGTTGTCGCTGCTCACATTGGGAGAGCGCCCCCTCTCTACCACTGAACTGTAGTGCAGTCTGATCCTTATGTTCTCCTGTTCACTTTACACCCCCTCTCACAGGCATGGTTGATCCCTCTCACTGACAACGACTCACCGCCACACACATTAAAGCTCTATTTACCACTGTTTTATGATCATTAGTCGTCTAGCACTGCTAAGAAGTATTTATCCTCACCCACCCTACTTCACAATTAGGTTTGTCATCAGCACTAACTGGTGTGCTAAAATGTAGATTTTTCCTTTTTTGTTTTTCCTCTTTATCTCCTACTTTGTAATTTGTACTGATCCCCTCGTGTTGAAGCTTCATCCCTGGTCACTCATAGCTCCGCTAATATTCATCTCTACTGTTATTACAGTGCTTTGCCCGACGTAGACCAGAGGGGCGGTGCCCGTCACTCTGCAGATAGTTCACCATGGCAACAAGATGAAGAGGACTCATTGTATTTTTTGCAGACATGAAGCACACTTAATTTATTCCCGCATGTTTTTACCTCAAGATGTGTCTTTTTTTGTGTGTTCTTTTCTTTTTATGTTGTATTTATTTTGTGTTGAACATTGTGATTTTGCAAACCTTGTGTGTTCCTGTGAATTTTTAGATTTTTTTTTTCACTGTTTTTAATGTTCTTGCACTGTGAAAGAGTATCCTGAAAATGTTATAGTATATAAGAAAAAATACCCAGATGGATGTATTTCAGCATAGAAGCTGCACTGGTTGGTTACAAAGAGGTATTACAAAGTGCTTAACTGAGCGATGAACAAATGCACAAAGCACGTTGAAGTTGCAGTAATAGAAGATTATAAAAAGAGCTTTTGAAGCATCAAAACTGTAAAGCATAAACAGTAAAGTAAGATTTTATTGATCCCCAGGAGGAAATCAATTTTACAATATTGCAGCAGCACAATAATAACAACAAATAAATTAGTTACCTTAAACCAGTGTGCATAAACATCATGTAAAACCATCATATAATTCAACACAGCCTTCCATGTAGCAGCAAAACACTACATACATCATCATTATTGTTCTGTGGAAGGTATAAAGTGTTGATGGTCGAGGTGATGTAGTCTGGACTGAAATTAACTAACTAACTATGCATTTGAGTACTGAATTGTGACCCATGCACTGTTTGTACTTTCGTGACGCTGACTGGATCTCTGAATCAGAGACTCAAGCGTCGACGTGCCTGCTGCGCACAGGGCAGCTTGTTACTCTCTACGTATTCTTGTATATGTACTAACTGCCTTTGCTTGAACTTTTATACATTATAAATGACTTATTTTCAATGAATGTCAAGTTGCTGGACTACTTACAGAACCCGCTTCATTGTTAATTTATTTTGTAAAAATGTTTGTTTCAAATATATTGATAGAAATCAATTCTTTGTCTCAATGTGTTTTATTCAATTCAAAATAGACGTCGGAACAATAAACACACAATAATGAAGAATCAAAGCCTTGTAACAGAAATGTTAATAACATGCAATATACAACATTATATAGTAATATAAAGTGTAAAATAAATAAAGAGTGACTAAAATAAGTGTCTTTTAAAAAAAATAAAGCCCCATTCTATAGATAAATAAAAAAAACCTGAAAATAGTAATAAAATATATAATAACAATAAACCCTCCACATCACTTCATTTTCTATTACCTTTGACCTTCTTCCTGCATATAATTAAGAATGGGATACATATAAATGAGGATTTAATATGAAAATATAAAAAAATATTTTATTATATTACCAGTAGGAGGCACCGACAAAGCTTTCCCCAAAATATGTATTTAGGTCTAATGATCCTTGATAAATATTGAGGAGAAAAAATTGAGGGAGTCTACGCTCTCAAGCTGTTTGTCTTTGAATATAATAGCAAGCAATAGTCAAGTTACTTTGAGTGTATTTGCTTATGTTTGGAAGTGGATCTCTTCATTGCTTCACTTAAATGTGCTATTTGGCTGTGAGGTGCTGGCTGAGATGTGAGAGAAACTCTCCAGTGAAGACTAGACTTACAGAGAATAGATGAAACATAAACAAACAGTATTTCTTCATTATATAAGTCTCAGCCACGTGTCAGCTGCACCTCGTCCAGCTCACTGAGGAGATCCAGATGTGGTGCTTTGGCAGAAAACCCCCCAAAACATCCAACCTCTGGCCTGCTGGAGCAGAAAAACAACAGGAAAACAGGAAAACCCCACAGTTCAATTAGCAACTATGGGAAGGCAAAACTGTTTTGTTGCTCTTAAGTGGCACAGACAGATGCAGATAATTGGTACACATGATTAACATTCTGTTTATGTAATAGATGTGACACAACACACACAGACAGATAAGGCCCTGCTGTAATTTATGGGTAACCTACCAACATATGGAACCTGATTCATGCTTGTCTGAACGCTGTTAAACTCTCTGCCTTTCAAAAGCAAAACAATCGTCTGTTAAACATCTGTAAAACATCTGTAAAAGATTTGTTCTCTCTCAGATAAGATTTCCTCATTCAGCTCTGTGCCGCGCCACCCCGGGCGTGTAAAACACAACAGCCTGTGTCTGTCTGGCCAGCGCTCAGAGCTGCGAGGAGCTTTTCTGTGCTGCTGCAACCAAAACAGTCTTTTGGATTTACGTTGGATTTAAAAGTATTTTTTCCCCGTATTATGGACGCTCGAGGGGTTTGGTTGATGCTTTGCCTTCTCCTGCTGGCACGCTGCTCGTTCCAGCAGACCTCCTCCTCCAAGAGAAGAAATGGCAAGAAAGGTAGGAACTTGTCCTTAGCTACTTGTTAAATCCATGATAACTTTTAGAGAATAACAACCCTTAACTAATATGTGAGACTCTATCAGTAATACAGACTGAATGCATTGTACTTTAGAGTAAGTTTTGCATGTTTTTGCCTCTTCAACAGACTCTGCAAACAGTGCTGCAATTGAGGAGCTGAAGAAACAGATTACCGACATTGTTCAAGAGCTGAATTTGGTGAAAGAGCAGCAAGCTTTACAGACAGGTATTCATAAATACCACACATTTGTTTTAGGAAAAGTTTATGGATCACAGAAGAAGAAATGCTGTCCCATTGCTCAATAATCCACTAAAGTGTATCTCACAACATGCCTTATGTGAAATAGAATAGAATTTAACAGCTTTCCAGTGATGGAGAGCCAAAAATAGACAACAATAACACCTGACTTTCTCCTAATTTCCCTCTAAGTGTGTCTGCGAGGCACCAAGATCCTCGGCAAGTGTTTCCTGGCTGACCCGGTGAAGAAGACCTTCCACGCCGCCAGCGACGACTGCATCGCCAAGGGAGGCACTCTGAGCACTCCTCTGTCAGGAGACGAGAACGACCAGCTCTACAGCTACGTACGTCAGAGCATCGGCCCAGAGGAGCACATCTGGCTGGGCATCAACGACATGGTGACCGACGGCCAGTGGGTGGACCAGTCGGGTTCCGGCGTGCGCTTCAAGAACTGGGAGACCGAGATCACCCTGCAGCCAGACGGAGGGCGCAGCCAGAACTGCGGCATCCTCTCCACCACGGCCAACGGGAAGTGGTTTGATGAGAGCTGTCGAGCTGAAAAGGCCTCCGTGTGTGAGTTCAACATTGTCTGAGGGCTGCTTTTCTGACATTAACATCACTCTGTGCAGGTAAACACTCAATGCAAACATCAAATGCTGCTTGTAGAAAAGAATGAAACATGTAGAGCATCAGGGTACATTTATGCAATGCATTAAAAAATAACATCTTTTCTCAATCAAGCCATTCAGATGTGACTTCCCACTGTGCTCTGAGATATACACTACAACTGCAGTATGTCATTGTATAAGCTAAACATTTTGCATACATTCAATAAACCTGTGTTTTCAAATATTCCAGCATGTTCTATTAGATATTAGATATTCATCATGGTAAACACCACTGGATGGCTTGTCTTTGTTATATGTATTTTTTTTAATAAATTTGCTAATCAATGCAATAACATTTTTTTTTTTACTGAAGAGCGATCATCACGAGTGCCTTTTCTGAGGCACTTTCTTTATTTCTAGTCCTGAATGTAAAGTTATGCTGCTTATATTACATTATATAATGTTAATAAACACTTGTCTTCTCAGTTACAGCCTTCTCGTTGTCTTCTTGCTCACATATTCAGTATATATAATGAAAAAAATACTTAAAATAATGCTTAAAAATGCTTATGTAACAACTTGTAAAAACAAGTACTTGGCGATCACAACTAACAATAATAACAAAACAGAGCTCCCTTCTCTTGGTTTTAGGTTGCTGTCTTTTTTGCTAGTATTTAACAGGGTCATCGGGGTTAAAAGGTCAGAAGCAACCAAAGTTTTCCTTTCAAAATAAGACTCAAAAACAGACACAGTTAAATGGTAAACTTCAACAGAAAGGCCCGGACTAAGATAACCAGTACAACGAGGATGACATTTCTTTCTCTCTCAAGTGTCACCACTTTAAATACTCCACGGTTATAGTCAGGAATATATATATTATAGGCAGAGAGGAGGGTGTACAGGTGTAAAGGTGTGCAGGGATTCTCTACTATGGCAAAGATCAACATCCCCTCCCATAAAAACATTTTCAAATTTCCAAAGAATTTACAATCAAACCCTCCAGAGGTTTCCTGGTCCTACTTTTCTAAAAACATCTGTCCCCACTTGATGAGTACAATGACTTTTTGTGTCTCCACCCTGCCCACACTGTTTCCATCATGAAAACACAGTTTCTGTATTCTTAATAGTTTACTCATCCAGAGGAGGGTTACATCAGATCAACATGTTTGGACGTCTCCATGGACATCCACCGACGGAGAGCATGTCCTCATCTCCGTCCCTTTAACACTCAATGTGTTAAGTATTTATGGTCAAATTATACATGGCTCTTAACCAAAGTAACTTCAGAGAGTTCTTCATTGTTTTACAGCGAACACTTTTATTTCCTCAGGAATGAGAATGGATTTATGGTAACTTTGAACTTTGTTTCCCTCTGCAGTTCGTTTTCTGAACTGCAGGAGGCGATGTGGCTTTACAAGACACACAACACACAATGTATTCAGTCTTTTTCACCTGTTTGATTGTAAAACTTGAATCCCATTTTTCCTCAAATGAGACCAGTTAATATTCTGGCATCTTCTTGGTCAGCCTAATATCGAAATCAATACCCTAAATAAAGATTTTAATATTCTGTGCTATTGTTTTCTATCACAGTTAAAGTAAAAACTGTTGAATTTTACAAAACCTGTACTTGACTGTGCCTTCGTTAGGACTTGTTGTTCCACACCGAACAACTGAGTCTGTCTTCACAACAACACATCAGCACTCATCACACTTAAGTTAAATTATAGGCCTCACACAATCTCTCTTTTAAAAGCAACCTGTTATTAATGACACAATTCAGGCAACCAACAAAGACACTCGTTTGTGAGATGTAACGTTTTGCTCACGGACTGAAATCAAGTGGGTTTAAGGATTTTAGTTTTGTATAAGAAGGGGTCTGTGGTCCTCAAAACAAATAGTAAAATATGGTCTCTGACTAGTGATTCTCATTCATCATGATACACAAGTAGAAAACAAAAAAGTCCCTGTACGACCACTGAAACAGATCACCGCTAGCAGCAGATTATTCTTGATATTCCTCAAAGAATGGGTCCAAAAAGAACAAAAGCACTCAATTTATTTTACAAAAAAGTGGCTGAAAAAACACCTCTAAGATCCTAAACTGTATTAGCAGTTAGAGTGTATTGCCCTCTCTGTAAGGTGTAATGATACTGAAGTCTCCATAGCAGGTGCAAAAGCAGTGATAAACGATAGAAAGATACTAACTCCGTGCACATACGCTGCTGTTGCAATCTCTTGCAATACAGGCCATCATGTTGTGATGATGCTATTAAAGTGCAGCGCATTACAACAGCAGTGGAGAGTCGTCTCTATTCAGCGGTTTAATGATGAAAATGAGAAACTCAGCATGTAAACAGCACACACACTTGCTCCTGTATAAACAATCATATGTACAAAATATCTCAAATGAAAAATAGTCATTGCCTGAAAGTAACAAAAGGTCTTTTGGCAAAACCAGTATAAAGAGGATGATGATGTACTGCCCTCATCTGAGATAAAACAAGGTAACAGCTGCAGGCGGGTTTCAACAGAGTTATTTCGTGCCTGGCTTTGGTGCAAAACTACACTCCAGAGGAAAAAAACAAAGGTTTCTTGCGAAGCAGGTAATCACAAAGATGCCAGGGAATGAATATTTCAAAGTTCAAGTAGGTCAAGAGAAAAGCAGAAAGCTGAATCCAATCTTCCCCTCAGTTCCCTCCCTCCGGCTCCAGCCGCGGCCCCAGAGTCGGAGAGCGTTCCTCTTCACTTTGCTCCTCGGTCTGGTAAATCACATTGTCCACCAGGGTCTTGCCGAGGCTCGGGGGCCTGATGGGAAGCGGAGGAGCCTCAAACTGCTGGTAAGCCCCGACTGGCATGTCGTCTGAACCGGCGTCTGCAGAGACCTGCGGCTTCTGCGAGTCAGTTTGCCCCGCGAAGGGCCGGTACGTGTCAACGTCTCCGTAGACGCCCATCTCTGCCCCCTTTCTCAGCAGGTGCGTGTAGACCAGCGCGTCCTCAATGGAGGCGTACACGTGGGACTCGTTGTCCTCGCGTGATTTTGGGAAGCCGTTCTGTCCTGGCAGGAAGACGGTGCCGCCGGGATTGTAGATAGACACTTCGTGACTCAGCTTCTTCTTCTTCTTCCTGTTTGGCAGGACAGACAAGATAAACAGAGCTTTAGAGTTATGTACAGTAAGAACATTTTAAATGAAGGGGGGGGGGGGGGAATCTCTAGCAGATTGAGGCAGACTTGACCTTTAGTAAGATACTACATCTTTACTATATTTACTAAAATAATAATTTGTAGAATTCTTTCCACAAGTGAGCAATTTGAAAAGACAAAAATACCCTCTAATGAAGTATAAATGATACAATTTGAAGAATAAAACAAAGCAGATGCACTCACCTAATCACCACACAGACCACTACCAGCACGATGACAAAAATGACCAACAGAGTAGCCACCACACTCAGGATGACGGTCAGCATAAAGTCTAAATGAGAGAAAACAACAACAGATACAATCTTTCATTAATACTTTCTGTGGTACACTAAATTAAGTGTGCAATCCTTGTGATGAACATTTTTTTGTCCATAAAATTCTAAAAGAAGCTTCTGAAGCCTGAAGATTAACAAATATTGATTAACTTCTTATGATTCATGAAAAGGGATAGTAGTGGGAATATTTGAGCTCATGTGTCACTGTTCAACACACCTTTAAAGTATATGCAGAGTCATAAAACAAGACTAAGAGTCTACAGCCATGATAGCAAATGAGGTTGTACTTTGGAACAGCGGCGCTTGGAGCTAAATGCAAATGTAATCTTAGTTTAGCGTTAAAACTAATATTTGCTACTTGGCACTAAACACAAAGTACATCTGAGGCTGATGGGAATGGCACTAGTCACTAAACCAAAGCATTGTATTGGACAAAGATACATTTTAATTTGAGGATCTACAAAAGTTATTACAATTCATCCTGAGGAACATGAATGTGTGCACCTGTTGTTGAGGTGTTTCAGTCTGGACCACAGTGGTGGTATAACAGACCAACCAGCTGATATTGCCGTCCCTAGCACTGTTACATGCTCCCCCCTTTCCTTGAGCTCCTCTCCCTCTCTCAGGTGTTCCTGATCATGATTAGTGGGCGGCCCTGCCCCCCTATTTAAGGGAGGCTGGAGGAGAGGGAGCTCTCTTCTTCCAGATCGAACAGCCTTCTGCTTGTTGTGTGATTTTCTTTTGCTCCTTGTTTTTTTGTGTTCATGGAGGTCTGGTAGTTCAGTTTTTGTGGCTTTGTTTGTAGTTTAGTTTATTCACTGTTTGATAGTTTAGGGGGGAGCTCTGGGTCCTACGGCCTCGGGAGTGGGTCGTGTCTAGAAGATAACCAAATCGCAAAAACTTGCAAAATAGTTTCGCAATTTGCATGTTGCCTTCTAGCCATGACCTCGGGTACAGCTGGCCCAGACTTCCTCCAACCTTTTGTTCTTTTTCAGGCCTCCACACTCTCATAGTTTTGGTTAATTTATGGCATTATTTGTAAATAAAATCTGTTTTGCTTGTTCATATTAACTCTTGGGTATGGCGTCCTCTATATACAGTATGCTGCTGGTCAAATGGTTGAGACAAATGTTTTCCTGTTGCTGTGCTGTAACAAGCTACACCAAGCACCACTAACCATCCATGAATATCATGTTTACCTTGTTCACCATCTTAGTTTACGATTGTTAGCAGGCTAACATTTGCTAATTAGCACTAAACACAGTGCAGCTGAGGCTGAAGGGAATGTCATTAGTTTTGCAGATATTTAGTCATCAACCAAAGTATTTCAAGCAATTCATCTAAAGGTTGAGATATTTCTGTGTTAGCCAACTTATAGTAGTGTTAGAGATGCCCGTGTGATCCATTTTAACATCCAGTCCAATTTGTTTAAAGCCTCTGTGCACCCTCACAGGTGTTTTCAGTTAATCCGACCTCTTCTCAGGACTGTGTGGGCGTGTATAGACTAAAATGTTGTGACATCTTCCTGAGTCTCCCGTTAGCTTTGTTGAATCTGTTAGGGCGGGACAAATTACACCTTTATCATTCTTATTGGTAGATGAAGATTTGTGATCTCATAAATTCCCATCAAAGCTCCGGCCCACTTTGAACCTGAGCAGAGGTCTAATTAACCCAAATAACGGAGGCTTTTAAGTGTTACAGTTTACACAAAACTATGTTGTCGACCAATTAACCCTGCATAATGTCGTCTTACTCTTGCTCTTCTGCAGGGTGATCTTGGTGATGACGCTGAAGTCTCCACTCACAGGCTCACAGTTGGACATGTTGAGGTAGAAGGTACCCGAGACGGTGACCTCTCTCGCGGTCATCTCGTCCTCCCTGCGGCTGTAGTCCTCCTCCAGGCAGCCGACTTTTTGCACCTTGAAGTTGGTGTGGCGTTTCTGGCACTTGGGCTGGCTGAGGTTGGCAAACATCAGGCGAGCCTCCATCTTCGGGGGAACGGAGACGATCCAGGTGACGGTGGAGGAAGGCTTCATTCCTACTGGCCAACCAGGAGTCCCCAAGAGGACAGGGGAGTCTCCCTTTGCGGATACATGGAATATGTATTCCTCTGAATATGATTAGAAAGAAAAAAAATATTAAATATAATGAAAAACATGCATTTAATTTATTTACTTATTTAATTCGATTGACTTGTTACCTGATATCTTGTCTTTTATAAGGGCATTCAGTACATACTTGACAGGCATCCTTAGTGCTTTACCCGCCATGCCGGACACAGTGACGGACACGTTGGCCCGGATTTGGACCTTCTGTATGGCTCCCTGAGGGCAGAAGTGTCCGATAGTAGTGCTGTCGTCTTCGGCCACTTTGAATATGATGCTGTCGTTGCATTGCTGCCCAGGTAGGGACTGCTTGAAGGGCCCAGTGGGAGAGCTCAGCTCCACGGTGCCCGACTGAGGAAGACGGAAAGTCCAGGTCACGCTGCTCAGAGGGGCGGGGAGGCAGGTCGGCAGCACGGGCACCGACAGACGGGTGCTGTTCGGGCAGTCGTTGAGTTTACTACACGCTGACATGAAAGTACAGATAGTTTAAATCAAGAGGGGTTCTGAAATCAGACTGAATTTCTCCCTTCAGGAGCTACAGCCATGAAAATGTAAGCTCACCAGAATTACAAAAAAAAAGCATTTTTGTACTTCTAGTTATAGAAACTGAATTGAAACTAATTTCTACCTAGGAAATTGTCTTTATGAGAACTGTTAACACTGAGTTATCCAGATTAACATTAAAGAAATGCTTACTACGAGGACCAGAAACAACTTCCATTCAGTCCATTGTTTCGGGGTGGAGGCAGAAATGTCAGAGACAGATATACTTATTTCAAAACCTGGACAAATAAACCAAAACTATCTGAATACCACTAAAAGTAAGTGAGAAAATACTGTTTTTCTTAAATTGTAATTTAGGTGAATCAAACCTTTAAAGGGTAACTTTGGTATTTTTCAACCTGAAGCCCTATTTTCCTATGTTTTTTGTGACTAATAGGGACAACATTTTTTAAAATTGGTCCAGTATTGAGGGGGTAACGCTGTAACCGGCAGCCGCTAAATGAGCTGCGAGGGGAAAGAGCAGCGTCAATGTACCGTAACGTTCACTAGAAGTGCTTGTTTTTGCCACTGACAGGCTCAGCTTGTTATTATAAGAACATTATGGAAAGGACCCTACAGAGAAATAAAACCTTTTGCTTAAAAACCTTTTTTAACTTTTGCTTGATCCGGTCTGTTTGTTATTGTGTCCAAGTCTCGATCAAGGAGAAGTCTCGTTGTGAAATATGAATATCCATATACTCTGGCTCAAATAAATACGGGTGGCTATCGAATTCAAAGACCTCATCCACATCGTGGAAATCGTCTAAAAATTCAGCTACGCTTTCTGTTCTACAACAAAATATTCATCCGCGTCATTCGCGTTTCCACCATGGATGTCTTCCACTATTCTACCGTTGTCTTCCGGCAGCACGTCACCTCGCCAGATTTCAGAACGAGACTTCTCCTCGAGCCAGACTCTTTCGATAATGTCAGACACGTATAATAACTATCAGAGCCTGTCATGGCAAAAACAAGCACTTTTAGTGGACGTTAAAGACGGTGCCAGCTTGCCCCAATAGCACCACATTGCAGCCCATGAGCGGTTCTACAGCGCTCTCCCTCAATACTGGACCAACTTCAGAAATTGTTGTCCCCATTAGTCAGTTAAACACAAAAACGTGGGAAAATATGGTCCAGGTTGAAAAATACTAAAGTTGCCCTTTAACCTCCAACACTAAATAAAATGAGGTAATTACATTTCGGCAATCAGAAGTCAATGGAAATGTACAATTAAACTTGTGGAGTGACAAAACTGCCGTCCTATACTACGAGGTTCACTACTTGGTGTAAGTCAGGGTAGTTAAATGACATCACATCCAAAGACTTTTCAAGAACTAACTAACTTAAAAGCAAATGTTTGAGGTAAGACACGTTATTCAGTCACAGAGAGATCGTAGGATACGATATATTAATCCAAGTATGGAGAGTTATAAAAATGATTCAAGGCTTATTTTCACGGCCCAGGGAAGCCTCCGTTAAACACTTCAATCTTGATTTACCTATGACTCTCGTGGCGGTGACTCGTACGTCTTCAGGAAGGCAGTCCTGGAAAGTCAGGTCACTCTTCGATGTGACTGTGATGTTCTCCTTCGCCACAGAGTTTATTTTCATCTTGCAGTCAGACGCCGGGTTCAACTTCTCCATGTGAAGAGAAATGCCCTCCATTTTGCTCACATCCACTTTACACGACACTACAGAATACAGCACAATAACATATTAGCATTTCTTCTGTCTCCTTTTTCCCCTCACACACAAGCACACAAATGCAAATGTGTGGGCACGTGCATTTCAAATCACAACCATGCCGAACAGGTATTTGAATTTCGTTTTGACTGGTGGAGTTGAACGGGATTCCCCGATCGTTGAAGGAAGTGTTTCCTAACAATGAGCCTCAGCTGTCATTCATGACTCAGCGATGAGGCAACTTCAGAGCTCCCCTAACCCGAGACGAGGGGGCTCAGATAAACGCCACAAGGCCCACTCACCACGTCACCGTTTCATTACTCATCCACGCTGAAGCTGTCTCAAAAAACACGGAAAATCCTGTCACACTCCTGACTAATGAAACTGCACCCTTGTTGTGACATGATAAGAAAACGGAAAATCTTGATTATTAATGGTTAGTAATCGCATGCCTGTTGCAACATGTAGAGACATAGTTCACCCTCTAAACTATTTTATCAACAGCAAAACCTCCAACACTGATCTCCATGTTGCTCCTCTGCCCAAAGACTGCTTTCATTTGAATGATACATTTGCTGGACATTTGCAGCTTTAAAGATTAGATAAAGATTAGCTTTCTTTTTTCATTTCATATTATGAAATAAATAATTTGGCATTAACCAAGCACACCTAAATTTCATCTCAGCACTCCTAAAAAAAATTATTATAAACCCTATGAGACCCGGTGATCCCGGACAACATTACCCTTTTTAAGAGGCTGTAGTGGGCTCAAAGGGTCTTGCTAGAGTGAGGATATTGGTATCATATGAAACTAGAAAACCTATCGATTTTCAAAGGTGTCCCTTGACCTCTGACCTCAAGACATTTTCACCATAATTTGATGCAAAAAAAGGCAGAAATTGGTGAATAAAAATTCACCAGAATGCAGGAATGAAGTGTTAACGCTCAAGAGTTCCTGGGAGAGGACCCTCAGACCACAAGCTTCATTTATGTCCCCCCAAGTGTTGAAACAAAACCTACACCCTTGACTATACAGTACATGTCACATTCTCATTAGGGGCTAAGCCCCCCTAAAGATCTGATCCTAGAAATGCCCCTGCCAGCTAGTCTCTGTCTGTCTGTCTGCTGTTTGCTGCTTGGCAGATAGCGTACAGTGGTTTTTTTTTTAGAGCTTTTCGGCTGAAAACAGCTGCCTGCTGCGACCAAAAACGATGCTATGAGAGCGGTGAGAGTGAAGCAAAACACTAAAGTTGTGGGCTGGAAAATCAAAATAAGCTAAAAGATGCTACAACGCTCACTAGAGATGAGAAGCTGGGTGATAATTCTCTGTGGGTTCATCATTTCAAGTAATATCTTTCACATCACTGTGACACATTGTTATTATAAAAATGTTGATTATATCAGTTTTAAATTTCAGTTGAATCACTTTTGATCCTTTAAATCATCCTTAGAAATAAGCCTTTACATCTCAGTTAGTTAGGATAAATATGGTATAGTGTGGATAGAAACAACATTCTTCAAGAACCAGATCTTTTCTCTAGCTCAAGCTCTATCTACCACTTTATTTCATGAATATTTGAGACGTATAACATGCCGTCTTCAGCGGGACAAACACATAACTATCTTAGCAGAGGTCAAAAGTTCAAACTGATGCACAAACCTGTAGTACTTGAAGAAGACACCTTGAGGTTTAGCGACAGTCCAGGAGAACCAGCGCGTCTTCTGTCCATCTCGCAGTTCCTCAGCGTCAGCGAGAAGCTCCCCTGATTCTGGTGCGGCTGAGGGTCCGTCAGACTCAGCACCAAAGCCCCTCTCCCTTTGCTGTGGTACTCCACCGCCGTCTCCTTCTTCTTACAAAGCGGCTGTGTGACATTTGAGAACTGAACGGCTGCCTTGTGTTTGTCCGGGACCTCAAAGTACCACTCCATCACGTCGTCGTCGGGAAAACTGTCCGGGTAGTTTGGAGAGAACAGGTCTGAGGACGAGGTCCGTTTTGGTAACGTCACTGTAATTCTGGCGAGGGCTGTGAGAGAGAGAAGACATACAACAGTCAAATAATGTTCTGTCTGACACACGAGAGATCATTCAGACACCAAAATTGAAACTCACACTTGATTTCCTCCCCAACAGACACCAGAAACAGGCCATTGTGCAGCTTCTGCCCCGCTGGGATGTCCAGAGAAAAGCTGCCTTGATTCAGTATCTGAGCGCTACTGACAGGCCCCTCTCTGCAGTATTTCCCCACAGCCACCTTCCCCGTAGTCTGGAGGGCCTGCAGGGTGTAGCTGTGTCTGTCTGCACATCTCTCAGATGGATTAATCTGTCTCATACCCATGTTGCTGAAGTCTATTTTGAACGCTTTCGGCGCAGAGGCCTTCAGGTTCCAGGTGAACTTGCGGTTAAAATCCAGAAAAGGAAGCGAGCCGGCGTCGGACTGGATGATGTTGCCGTTGCACGACTTTGTGGTACATTCTGAGGAGGAGATATTAACAGATGAACTTTACAACAAACAAATACACACGTACTGTATTAGTTCTGCAAGATAACCATTTGAATAAATCCTTAAACTGCAGTGCTCTTACCTAGGCAGGTAAGAAAATATCCATACACATGAGTATCGCGATATTTGCGATACTGTATCAATTCTCCAAAATGCTCCCGGCCGCTATTCTGTCTTTCGGAGGTTTTAGCGGGCTCAGTTTTAAAGCTAGAGTGAAGCTACTGGCATCATATGAGGCTAGAAAACCTGAGGAATCTATTAGCACCATGTACCATTGGTACCATGTCATACTTGCATGTTGCAAAGGAGGCTAAATAATGCTCCAAAGTTACGCTAAATTTTGGTATATATGTGAATGAAAATGGGTTCAATATGACAGTTTTCCTAAAATTAGATTTTTAAAAAATCGCAATGTATCGCCTTGCTTACAGTATCGCAATATATCGCAATATATTGACTCGTTACCCCGGTATCATGATACGTATCGTATCGCCAGATTCTGGCCAACACACAGCCCTACTCTTACCTATATTTTGCACAACTTCCACGCTGAATACATCTTGAGGTCTGGAGCATTCAAACTCCACTGAGACACGAGCGTTGTCTTTTAACACGAGGGGTAGATCACATCGTTGCGAGCGTCCTGCCACGACGCACGCTTTGCAACCTTTAGCCTGACTGCTGCTGATGCTGAGGGTGGTGCCTCTGTCAGGGGCGACGGTCAGCTTCTGGACCCCTTGGGGGAAAAAACACAAAGCGTGAAAATGTGATTAAGAGAAAGTGGAGAAACATGGGATGCACCAATACACCGGATCGGATATCGGGCCGATACTGACTCATATAGCTGGATCGGGTATCGTGACAATGAGGCTGATCTATTCAATTCAATTCTATGTTTATATACTATTTACATTATATACTGGAATTTGAATTCCTGTTTAAATTTTGACCAATTTGTCTCTGCATTAAAAAGGTTTACACTTGAACTGTAATTCCTGATATTTTTGAAGATTTTTTAACCAAGTTTTTGGTGTACGATTCATTATTTCAATAATAAATATCAATTCAGTAAATGGATATCTATCTCCATCAATTTGTTACATTTTGTTTTACAAAGTTAAGAAAGCAACGACTAAGCCGAGCCTGATGTTGTCTTACGGGACCGAAAAAGTCATATCGGTGCATCCCTAGGAGAAACATGGGTAAAAAACACCAGATGTCCAGTGCTGAATAACACGAAATATCACAATGAAATCAAGAATATAAAGAAGTCTTCGCTAAGTATTAAATACATGCTTTTATTCACTGTTAACAAAGTCACAATGACTACCGACAGCTTGGCTTCACTCCCTCCGTGACTAACCAGGCCTGTGCTGAGCAAACACATCCACGTTCACACACAACAGCACCTGATGTGCTGCTTGAATCAGCTCTCTATTGTCTCACATATCCTGGTTTACACTCTTATTATTTGTCTTTCTATATATATACATCTGTATATGTTTCTGAAGTGGACAAAACAGACACAACCTATCATCTGGCACGTGACGCGTGATGATGAGGTTTCTGTTGAACAAACAACAGAAAAACCACTCAGCTCTGTCAACAACAAAAAGCTCCACTACAGGGCCTTTCTTTCATTTGTGTCTTCATCCTCTACAACTTCATTTACACTGACACAACTAATCAATGCAATCGTTAAAGTCATTCAGGTGCCAATAGTTTATTCAGCAGCCATATTAGCACAATAATAGCAGCTTAGAAATACTTAATAACAATGTCTGATGAGATTTCCCTACAATCATTGTCCTATAATATGAGGAATAATCAGTGTCTCCATGTTTAAACAGCAGATCTTTCACCTCATCAGCATGGCTGGTTAATAATTAAGCTGTAACTTACCTGATACAGTGAAGGCGGTGAAGGTGAGGAGCAGAAGCAGACGGGTGACTCTTGATAATAACATGCTGTCCTACAGTGTGTTTCTGTTTGATCCGGAGGGAAATCACTGGAGATCTTTCTGCGCATATTTCATAACTTCTCGTCCAGATCTGCGACCTTCGTGCGCCACATTTTCCAACTCGTACGTGAAGCTCAGCTCGAGGTTGATGAGACACAACTCCTCCACTTCCTGTATGTGTGAGTGTGTCAGCAGCAGCAGCAGCAGCGCAGGGAGTGTTATAGCTCCAGGTAATGGAAAGGCGTGTCCGGCTCCGCCATTTTGACAGGTATGCACTCAGAGCTCGTGAATGTGTTATAACATCCTTTATTAATAAATGATAAATAATAATAATAATAATAATAATAATAATAATAATAATAATAATAAAAAAAGACGAATACAAATTAAAAAAAAAGTGCTAAAAAAAAAAGTTCAGTTATTTCTACAAAAATAATTTCGATAAATATTCATTTACAATTAAAAACACAAATAAATTAATTTAAAATATAAATAAAATATATGCTATTGTTTTAATTATATAGGTTATAATTATATCTTATGGTAAATGGAATGGCAAATGGTAAATGGCATTTATACAGCGCTTTTCTAGTCTTCCGAACACTCAAAGTGCTTTACACTACACACACACACGCACGCACGCACGCACGCGCACACACACACACACACACACACACACACACACACACTCATACACTGATGGCAGAGGCTGTCATGCAAGGTGCCAACTTTGCCCATCAGGATCTAATCTAAATACTCATTCACAGCAATTGTGAATGAGTATTCACAATTGAATGAATACTCGGTACTCTGTATCGGCCGATACCCAAAGCCCAGGTATCGCTATCGGTATCCGGACTGAAAAAGTCACACCGGTGTATCCCTGATTTTGGAGGTTGTATGATATGGTGCTGTTGAGCTGTATTATATTATACTGAGAGGTGATTCTGTTATTCTGTCCGCCCAGCTTACAAACACCTAATGAAGGGAGGATTTGTTGTATCAGACTGCATTGGTTTGACAACAATTGACAACAAAGTGTATTTTTCATAGGAATTAAATGATCAATGGGCTGTATATGATATTATTATACTAAGAGATTTTTTTTTAACAGACAAACATCCACTCTGAGTTTGTCAACAGCACAAACTGGTCCGTCAGCTCAGCCGGAAACAAACAGCTTTGTTGACAGATCAGGCTGATAAAGTCTCTCTTGACTGGGCACATAACATTTACCATGTTACTGCAAAACTTTCTCTAGTTCTGGCGGCGGCAAAGCAATCCATGTGTCTGGAAACGTTAACATTACAGTACTGAACCTACTAAAACAACCATTTGTGGTTGAGAGATGACCTCTGACCTCTGACAGATTTCACTAATACAGATTTGACACATTTTACAGAATGATGAGCTTTTATGAATAGCTGTAAATTAAACTATCAAACAGTTTATAAATTACTACCTGAGGCAGCTACAACATTAAAATGTTGATCATTATGTATCAATTATTTAACACTGAATGAAGCCATTGTCAAAAGGAGTACTTTTACTTTGATATTAAAGTACTGATAATAATTCCACATCTACAGTTAACACAATAATGAATAATTAAAGTTATATTAAGTCATTTAACCAGGCATGTATACCATGAGATACCTCTATTTGTGCATTCTGCAACTCATTCATGTTAAAATACAGCTTTATGGTCATTTTGGAGGCTTCAGTTTGTGGTGCTGTTGAATTGTATTGTGTTGTTATACTGACAGGTGTTTCTACTATTTTGTCCATATCATTTATATCAATGGGGGTAGACTAAATAACAGAAACACCTCTCTGCATAATGCAATACAGCTCAACAGCACCACAAACTACATCCTCCAAAATGATCAAATAGTTGAATCAATGCCTCTCTAAACAAAAACTGAACATTATGACCTTCATGAAGGTAGATTTTATCGCAGGACTGTTGGTTTTAGCCTTGGTGTATCTATTGAACTGGCAAAGACTTTGACAGTGACGGCTCAAAGCCTTTTTTTTTCGACTTTGGATCACATGCTGCGTTCACTTGAAATAAGTCTGCAGCAAATTGATTTAGGCTACAGAGAACAGGTCAGACAGAATCTGAGGTATAGCCTATAATCAATTTTATTTTCATCGAAACATGAATACAAATAAGCACGCATATTGAACATGACATTATAAATCTAACAATATCATTATTGAAACCCTCTCTATGTCAATCAGAAACAACATCTATTTTTCTACTGAAAAAAAAACAAAAAACTATTACATTTACTTTGACTATAGGTTAAATATATGTGACAGCAGTTTTCAGTGCAAAAGTCCTACACATGGGATAAGGCAAAAACTTTCTAGAAAGATTAAAAACACAGTTTAAAGAGAAAAAGTGTGCACAGTTTACGCTGACTATAGGAAGGCCTACAAGGGTATACAAAACACATTGGTGTTGGTCCCAGTATAGATTACTATTGGCTAGTATTAATAATCCATCATACTTTACCTTGGTTGTCCTAATGAGGAGGAGCTTCTAACCCAAAACTAAAGCAGCTCATCCAAAAATGTCCCCAAAGCTCCTGCACTCATTCATTCAGGTGAACAGTTGAATGGCTACAGTTATAGTATAGGCAGCACAGGCTATAGTTAGAATAAAGGGTTATTTCAATTATCTCGGTCTCCTCTGCTCCATCCCGTTGGGCAGAAACCCTGCAATGATGGGGACTGGCCATATGAGAGCAGCAACGCTCCACACGATGATCACCAAAGTCATGAAACAAGCCACAAGTGTCGACTCGATGGGCTTCCTGTTCAGCCTCCAACTTTTGTCCCCCTTCAGCTCGTCGAGGCTGAAATCCACGCAGCAGAAAGCGACCTGATCCCCGGCCTGCTGGCCCCTCGACCGGCCCTGAGCGAACCTCCGGTACCGGGACATCCCGCAGCCCACGCACAGCCGCAGCTCCTGCTGACCCCCGGTGACCCCGAGGTGCTCGACGACGACGGGCGAGATGGCCCGGTTGAAGGACGCGGAGAAGAAAGCCCTCCCGTGGTTGTTGGTGGTGTAGATGAGCACGTCACACTGGAAGCCGAAGCTGCTGTCCCATCGGGCCACCAGCGAGGTGGGCAGCAGCCGCTGGACGCTCACGTTGCACTGGGACAGAGTCTGCAGGGAGGAAGAGGAGGAGGAGGAGGAGGAGGCGTCGGGCGAGGCTTCGCTCTCCTCCACGGACCTCTTGGAGAAGCGCACGTCCACCTCCAGGTCGGCCAGGAAACTGTTGGAGGAGTTGATGGGCGGCAGAAGGAGGTCTTCGTCGCTCCAGCCTTGGCATCGCTGGAGGAGTCCGGCCACCGCGGTGAGAGCCAGCAGGAGAGTCGGGGAGTCGTTCAGCATGGCACAGCTGGGCGCGTCTCTCCTGCTCGCATGGTGCTGTGGCGATCCGCAGGCGACGGTGCGAGGCGTGCACTGTTTGAAAGGTGGCCAGTCGCCGGTGATGTTCAATAACGCAGCTCCCCGATGGAGATATTCCCTGCCCGAGTGGTACAAATGGAAACGTCCAAAGCCTGTCACATGCGCGCGTCCCCCCCTCCCCTTCTTTGGGTATTTTCCCTCCTGACTTCTTCTCCAAACGCGCCCTGCGATCGCGTTACTTTACAGTAGAAGAAGAAGCAGCAGGCTGGGCAGCAGCACCATCACATCTCATCTCCGAGCTTCTCTGAGCGACACTCCCCCTCCGACTGTCACTTGTTCAGGTGTGAGCGGCGCTGAGCACGAAAACACAAGAGGAGCGGTGGTGGTGGTGAGGGGAGAGCCTCCAGTGCGCAGGGACAGAAGTTCAACACACAGCTTCCAATCAGCAATCCTCACACACGCATACATGCTCAATAACAACTTTCTCAATGAAGTGTAGTCATTTGAAAACAAAATCCAGTCTCATTCTCTCTCTCCAGGATGAGAAAAGACTGTGGGATACTAAAATAAGACAACCTGCAGAGAACAACCTGTGGCACCACCCTGGTCACGTTTTTGTAACAGCAATAGTTTATTTATTTGCAATCATAAAGGTCTAAATGCTGTTTCAAAACCTTCTCTACACTGCTAGGAATGAAAATCTGGAGGGAAAGCGGTGAATCATTTATTTTATTGGCTTATAATGAGTCAAATTGAAATATAATGACACAAAAGATATTAGAATCATTCAATTAAATACCCATTTTCTTAACTGTAAAACAGCCCAAGGTTGCTAAAACTCCCAAATGTCTCTCAGTGACATGAGCTCAGTGTCCATATGAGCTATAAGGAAAGAGATATAAAGTATTTTCATGCTGCACGTAAAGCCTAACACATGTTTCCAACTTTAGTATTCCTAAAATTCAATTTAACTGTAAGAAAAAGCTCAAAACTAATTTTTACGATCTTGCTTTTAATTAATTCCACCTTTTTCTAACATCGTTGTTATTATTTTATATTTATTTTATATTTCTTATGCTTGTTTTATGGTTTTATATCTTAAAATTGTTTTTTTTTACCATTATCAACGTTTTTTTATTAATTAAAGTATGGATTATATTATTTTATTGTTTTCGCTTGTGTCCCTTGTTTAATACCTTCGTTATTGATTTGTTTCTCTTGTGAAGCACTTTGAGCTGCATTTTATGTTATGAAAGGTGCTATATTAATAAAGTTTTTTATTTATTATTATTATTATTATTATTATTTTTATTATTATTATTATTATTAAATGTAATTGGACTTTGATGCCCCTAAAGGTCACAATAAGCTGAGAAACATGATGGGATTTCCAGTGACAAAGGTCACATCAGTGACTTTCACTGTTGTCATCTGCTGCGAGGGAGCTAAAAGATCAGAAGTTAATCTACATCCCACACAGGAAAGATTAACTTTGAAACCTTTATGTAACCAGAATACATTCATGAATGGTGTTAGCAGCCCCGCTGGAACAGCAGGAGCTTAAGTGCCTTGCTCAGGTGCTCATCTTGGTGAAGAGGTAAAGGCAAGATGCTTTCTCACTTCCCCATCAAGATTTGTCCTACTAGTCTAAATTCTGTCTAAACCAGCTCACATGCACCGATAGTCCCAAAATTGAATCCTTTGGAAGTGTAAGTGCCAAATGTGAAAGTGAAAATGAATTAATCTGAATTAATTTCCCTCCATTCAGTGATAAAACTGCAGCAATGCAAGAATGCAAGAACACATTTCATACAAAATATTCCCATCATTCATCATTTTTATTCAGTCATGAAATCAACTCTTCTCTGTATACTTGAGTAATGTAATAAATAGACAACAAAAACAATAATAATAATAATAATAAAATAAAACGTGTGTTTTGTTTATGAGTGTCTGGCTGGTTTATGTGTAAATATCTCTGAGAGGTAAACCCAACAGTCCGTAATCCATCTGCTTGTTTGCTCATCTGTTCTCTGCTCTGGGAGCTTTCTGTACGTTGCTGTTTGTGTCTCTCAGCCACGCTGTGTACTCAGGGGCAGCCAGACACATCAATAAACATGGGCCTCCACTGGGCTGCAGCAGCAGGGGTTTTGTACACAGTGTGTATCACCTCACCTGGCTGCTGCATCTGATGCTGAAGAGGACCCTCCCCTCCCTGACCCTCCCCTCCCTGACCCTCTTTGTGTTTTGGATCCAAACACTTTATCACAAACAGCAAATGTGATTACACTTACAGCTGCTGGGGACACAGCTGCAGTTAATCTCACTTTTGTGGAGTTGTAATAAAAGTTTAAATATCGGGAGTAGTGGTTGAACACCTGGTCCGTTTTGGCACGGAGGGTTTCAAGCTGCGGTTGGCCTAAATCACACTGAGCTCAGAGTCCTAAAAAAATTACGTTTATGCAGCTCAGAGCTGAACTGGACCAAACCTGATGATAGAAACATGACTGGACTGACCCTCCTCACCCTGACAGGACTGCACTCAGTGTCAGTTTAATACAAGATGCCATCTTTAAATACATCCAGATATATAACGTATTGTATATATGTTTGATCTACAGCGTCAGAGTTGATATTTCACTATTTTTACTGCCGTTTTCATGCAACCTTTGCAATTTTTGTACAAAATGCACTCTTGACCTCACCTTGTGCAAAATATTAGGTATGACTTGTGACAGTATAATTCAAGACAACATTTTTTAAACCAAAAAAATTGCCTTTATTGGAAGTCTATTATATTCTAGGGCTGCAACTAATAATTATTTTCATTGTTGATTAATCTGTTGGTTATTTTCTCAATTAATCAATTAGTTGTTTGGTTTATAAAATGTCAGAAAATGTCGATCAGTGTTTCCCAAAACCCAAGATGATGTCCTCATATGTCTTGTTTTGTCCACAACGCAAAGATATTCAGTTTACTGTCATAGAGGAGTAAAGAAACCAGAAAATATTCACATTTAAGAAGCTGAAATCAGAGAATTTTGACTTGTTTTTCTTAAAAAAAATGACTCAAGCCGATTATCAAAATAGGTGGCGATTAATTTAATAGTTGACAACTAATGGATTAATCGTTGCAGCTCTATTATATTCCTTTTTCCTCCCGTCGTGTTTGCCCTCCTGAAGACACTATCCCCTCCTCTTAGAAAAGATGGCTTTTAATGGGACAACAGTTATGGCTTTTACCAGAATACTCTTCCTAACAATGTATACATAATGCATCAGGAAAGATAACAAGCTATTAACAGAATTGGGTCATTGACCGGAGGCAAAATCGTCATGAATTATTCTCTCTCATCTTTGCAGTCTATAGGATCCATGAATGCCTCTTGTATGGATTGTTTTCTTCTGTGATGTTTAAATGGTGTAATTTGCTCTGGAGGCCTGCCTCCGTGTGTTTGATGTGAGGGACGGCTGAAGTGAAAGACGCTTTGGTGTCAATTTGCACCTGAAAGCCCCGCGTTCCCTTGTCTGCGTTTGTATCCTACTTAACATTTTTGCTTTAAAACAATCATGTAGTTGTTTGGTTCTCTTTCTGCACGCTCACACTCCTACACGTTTCCAAACGCTCTGCATCAGATATGCTCCACAGTCCAGACAACGTACTGGAGAACAGAGCAAGGAAATGTAAATGACTTTCTTGTTCATTAATTATGCTATAAAAATGTAAATTGCTTTGGTGACAAAAATGCAAATGGGACGAAGATAAAAGTCTCTTGTGCTGAAGGAGAATGTATGAAAGATTCATTTTCTCAAAGTGTGGCTCTTTATTCAGGAAACCAAGAGGAGGACCTGTTAGTGGCTCCTGGCTGACTCTGTGCTGGATCAGACACCATTAGTCCGACCCACCGTCTCACACAGACAACCGGCTTAATTAGAAGTTGAGGATGCGGCTATACGTGCATCCTCATAGACACAATGTTCAAGCTCCTCTTCTTACATCTGAGCCTGGTGAATCCCTGTTTGTCTCCTGTCATACCACCAATCACTGCCTGGACTCATCACCACGGCAACAGGAGCAGTGGGGAAATATTCTGTTTAGTTTATAACAATAATAAATCTAATAACAGTCAGTGTTGTTGTTATTGGCATGTTTGGTGTCAGTGCCAAGAACATTGCAGGTACAAATATTCGTAACAATGTTGTGTTCAGGTCCTGTCTGTCAAAATAAATCTGTTGGAGTGAATCACAAAGCTACAGCATCATTTCTCTTGTGAAGAAACAACACAAGTCAGAGTTTGACCCGCTCAGATGGCAAAGACTTGGAGACAAACTGTAAAGTCTGGGCAGCACAGCACAGAGCAATCATACGATACAGAAAACCTGCAAATCAAATCATATCCCTTACATACAGTGGTGGATGAAGTAGGCCTATTCATCCTATATTTCACCTATTTACACATGAAGTTCAGTTTACTCATCAGGAGGAGAACTATGTTTCTGAAGTCTGAGAGGGATTATCTTGGATCAGGCTTTTTAACAGAAAGCCTGTGTTACGAACTTGGCACGTGGATCTTGAAAATACAGAATAAAATTACAGACGTATTATCAGCACAATGTTCACTAGTATTAAAACGTTTTTTTTTTTAAGTAGTACTGGGACATCTTGTGAAGTAAAGTAAATTGTATGAAATTGAACTAGCTGTCAAATAAATGTTGTGGATTAAAAAGTATAGTATTGACTCTCTTAATGTAGAAACAAACTGTAAACGCTCAAGTATCTCAAAATTGTGCATTAGTACTCTAGTAAATAGTCACTTTCAACCTCTGCTTATACTTAAACTGTATTTTGTTGTACTGTATATTGTCTTCATATGATTGAATATACCCCAATTACTCCTAAGTTAGCCTCTCTATCTCACTGTTAACATTTAAGTGAGAGCAATTAAAATGCTCATGACCACGTGTAGAAATTTGTTTAAATCTCAGTGTATTCGTGTCTTAATATGATTGCCACCCGAGCCTCTATTACAGCCGGTTTAAGTGCATCTAGCAGAGTGCAGAGGGATCTGAGGAGTTGTACACTAATTAGCTCCATTAATTGCCAAGGAGCTGCTCTAAAATCAGGCAAAGTGGACGGGGAGTCAGATGGAAGACGTAAATGTTTTGTAGAACAGCTTGTCTTCATCTTTCATCTCCAACGAGTGAAAGTCGTGCAGCAGATCCGGATAGAGGCACTTCTTAAAACAGATTATTTAGGATCCTGTTCCAGATCCGAACCTCCTCATCTCCTCCGTTCCACCATGTTCCTCTCTGGGGCCTTTGTCCTCCACGAGAGCAGATAAACGAAGGACACGAGGGACCGTAGATGTGAAACCGGCCCTGGAAACAACATCACACTTATCAGGCTCTCTGAACCAGCAGTCAGAAGCGTGCAGAGACCCATCAGCTCGCTCCTCGCCGCTCTCGGGGAGCTGAGATGGTGTGAGATTGCTTCTCCGTGGCACCAGCGGCCTGCGTCTCATCGAAGCGGATGTGGATTGTGAAAGGTCATCTTGGACAGGTGAAGACAAGTCAGCCCCTCCCTCCTCTCCCCTCATCTGCCTTCTAGCTATAACGCACTGCTGCTCCAGCCGCTCTGCTCGGTCGTTTGTCATCTGGTTCTCCGCTAGTGAGATGCAATCGGCCTCTGAAACCGGGAGAGAGGAGGTGATTACCATGGGTTGTTTGTCACGGTGGGAACGGCAGGGCGGATGTGGGTGGAAAAGGAGGATGATTGGTTGCTTTCAAAAGTGATTTGTTTGAAAAACAACACAGACTGCTTGTACCTGAGAGGCAATAGCAGTCCAAAAACTTTAATGCAACCAAAAATAAATGATTAAAAGACTTTGCCATTAAACTGAGGAATGCTGCCATGCTGGTTTTTTTTTTACTGTTAATTACAGTGAAATATAAAGAAGTGGAACACTGAGACAAAGCTGGCGACTGAAAAGAGGACGAGACTTTCACAGATCTGATTCCATGTTTTATTTCAGTTTGTTCTTTCTCCACAGATTTCCAACAATAACTTGGCTTTGTTCACTCAGACACTCCCCGAGGACATCGAGCCGCCATCTGTTCCAGTTCTATGATACCTATCGTTTTTACTTATGTGTCAAGTTAAGAATATTGACCTGGAGCAGACCTCACAGCATCTGATGAGGAGATAACTTTTGTTTTTATCTTTATGTTTATTACCCTGAAAACTTTTTTTTTTCAATCATCTTCTCAGGAAGAGGTTTTTTTTGTATTTACCCTTTATTTAATCAGGAGAGTCCCATTGAGAGGAAGAATCTCAGTAAAAGTGATGGGTCTCTATGTGCACACGATTTAATCTGCTAAACCTGTGTAAATGTGTCTCATATGGAAACGGGTGATATGGCATACTTCTGTACAACAATAAGGATTTCTTTTTTATGTTATCTGTTTCTCTGTGTAATTTTGCTGTTTTTATTTGGCAGTGACAGTAGAGATACAGACAGGAAATGCAGGAAGAGAGAGAGAGAGAGACATGCAACAAAGGTCTCTTGCTGGAATCAAACCAGGAATGTTGCGGTTATATGCGCCTTAATTACCGGGCCATTGATCGCCTGACCAATCAGGATTTAGCAATAATCAATTCTAGAGCTGCTGTCAACTATTAAATTAAATGCCAACTATTTTGATAATCGATTGATCAGTTTGAGTATTTTTTTAAGACAAAAAAAGTAAAAATTCTCTGATTCGAGCTTCTTAAATGTGAATATTTTATGGTTTCTTTACTCCTCTATGACAGTAAACTGAATGACTTTGAGTTGTGGACAAAACAAGACATTTGAGGACGTCATCTTGGGCTTCGGGCAAACACTGACTTTTCACCGTTTTCTGACATTTTATAGACCAAACAACTAATCGATTAATCGAGAAAATAATTAATCGATTAATCGACAATGAAAATGATAAGTAATCGTTAGTTGCAGCCCTAATCAATTCAAAATCTGATGACAGTTTTGGAGTTGGTTGGTGATGTTGCCAGGCTGAATCTGTTGAACTAGTCTTAAATATTTAAATATTCCTTAAAAAAACTATTACCTACAGATGTTATTTTGCCCCAATCTTTAACTTTGGTTGTTCCCGATGATGTCATGAATATTTAATCTTATTGAGAAAAAGGTTTTTTTTAAAACAAAGTTTTCAGGGACCTGAATTCCCATCATGTTTTTGTATTTTGTCTTTACCCAGTTAACTCTTCTTCGTGTTTTTCATGTAGTCTTTTTTTTTTTTTTTTTTTTTACCATGAAATGACATAAATTAAGTCCGTAATCACGAAGAGACTGGATGTATTTTTTTACCTACTGGTCATTAGAACACATGCTGTGAATCACACAGTTTCAAATGTGTCAGTCATATTCACAGTGTCTTCCACAGCTTTAGATCTGGTCTAGTTCAAACAGTTATATTGACTCTAAACATGAAGGCACTTCAATGAAGCCTGACAAGAGAAAGTGACATTCAAGCTAACCTTCTTTTGCCCTTAGTTGACCTTTCTCATCCATCATGTGGGGACACTTTGGTTTTCCTTGCTTTGTAAAACAAAATAGATATTAATAAACTGGAGCATCAAAATGAAACAGAGCATATTTTCCAAATGTGTCAGCAGGAATTTAAATTTTGAACAAATGATAAAAGACCATTCAGCAGCACCTGCAGTTCTCTGTGAAATACTGTAACGATGAGGAAGTGAGTATGAGACTCATTCATCAGGGATCCTCCCCCTGTATCTGCACAAAGATCTCTGGCTCTATGTGGAGAGTTAGTGTCTCAACTGTGTCAAAAACCCATTTCCCTCTCTCATTCCTCCTCTTCAGCCACATCCTGTTGTGCCCTGAGCAGAGGCGCCCACTTAACTCTGATGTACGACGGCAGGCCGGAGCAGAGCTCCAGGTTTATCTCTCTGACGTCAGGCTGAGGAACTCTATCTCCTGCTAATGATATCCCACCCTCCTGTTTCACTCCCCTCACCGGCTCTGACTTCTTCCCTCCTTCACTGCCTCTGTCTGCACGTCAGATCAAAGGTGAGAGCCACAGGGAGAGCTCGTAGCAAAGAGGCTCTGATGAGGGCACACTGCCTCCTCCTCATCTTCCTCCTCAGAGCCCCTCTGCTATGTGATGAAGATAACAGAGAGTGGAGGTGCTCTCTCAGTCAGCAATCACTTAACTTTGGAAGTTGGCATCAAAGAAATGGTTCTCCTCTCAGAAATCACATATAATCACAGCCCTTGTAGTGCTGCTGGCAGTAAATTTGTGTCATGGAATTATTTTAGTCATGTTTTATGGTAATTCTCCTTATGTGGGGCTATGATTTGAGTTGATTTACTTTGGTAAATACAAAAATGAATGATGTTCATTTGACCCCATAGATAAAAGAAACTTTAAAACAACAAACTAAAAGTTTAAACAGGAAAGTTACACTTAAAAATAGTTTAAAATCTATTTTCATGGTTCATAGTTCATAGTTCATCGGGAAAACCTTTCAAATTCACTGTTTGACCAGTAAACATCTGCAAAAGAGCTGCAAAGCATCAGAACCAAAATCCATTTATTAACAACGTAATAACATGATTGCAGTCTTGATGGCTTAATGGAAAGTAAAAGACCGAAGAGTGGCTATCAATGCATTACAAACATGAATAACTGCATTCTTACCTAATAAAAAGGACTCTATAAATAGAGATTCTTCACAACCTGGCAACCCAAATGTTGTTCCTATTATGAATCATTTATTTATTATTAATAAAGGCAATAAAACCTATTGACCTTTTATAAGTGGTTCTTTAAAGTGGCACTGTTAAACAGAAGTACAAATGAAAATTAGACTCTTGGCAGTGAATGTAATTTGTTCAGTCAAATTTACATATTCAAGTTATGCCAGCTGTGGAAAACAATTTTCTGTATCTGGGGGCAGTGGTTTTACTGGAATAAAAATTAGATTGGCCTTTTTTTTTTTTAAATGAAAAATGAAAAATAATAACAGGAGGAGATTATGGGTTGCTAAGGTAACAAGCAGAGCCATCACTCACTGAAATCTCTGAAATCAACAATGAAGCTCTGGCAACCAGACATTTATGCACACACACATACTGCTTATCAATCAATCAGTCAATCAATCAAATCAAAACGTTACTACAGTCACACAGGGTCCAGATAAAATACAAGACATTACATATAGCCTAATAAATTACATACAAAAGCACAATAACAACACAATGTTTACAGTGTTTATGTACGCAAAATCAAGAAGTTGAAAATGTAGAGGTAAAGTAGACAGAATAGTGTTACGATTATTAATAAAATGCATCTCATGGAATAAATGTAGGCAACGTGTCATATAATTGAACGCGTTTTTTTATTTTTTTTATTTCTGTGGATTTTGTCGTTGTCGACGTACACGGTGTTGATAAAGTTTATTTAAATCCAAGATGGCGGCGCCTATAGCGAAGTCGTGATGCAGGGAAACAGGTCATTTAGCGCGTATTTAAAAGCTGAATATGACATTCATAACACGGACTATTGGATTTATGTCGTTACGAACATAACGCGGAAATAAAGGACCTGGAAATAAAACGGTGAGAGCCTTCAAAGTGATGTTTTTTTCTAAAAATGTAGCTCAGTTTCATCTTCAACTGAGAGTCAAACAGCTGACAGACTGAGCAGGTCAACCAGGAAACAAGACACACTGCTGTGGAGGATCACAAGAGTCACGGGAATAGTAATAGAGCATTTAATTGACTAATAACTAATTTTACAATAAAAATAAGCATTAAACTTTCGCGTTTTAAACAACCTTTGAGGCCATCCGAGTTGTCAGAGTTTACGTGGTGCACCTGAATGCACCATCAGTCTGCACCTGAATGCACCATCAGTCTGCACCTGAATGCACCATCAGTCTGAGTGGCTAAACGCATTGAAAGAGATGGCAGCTGACAGCCAATCAGAGAGCCTGCTACATCTCACGTGGCTTATTTGCAGTGATTCGTGGAGGACCGTGAGAGTCGCGGCGCCAACGCGGTGGTAACGCGGTAGCAACGCGGTGGTAACGCGGTAGTAACGCGGTAGCAACGCGGTAGCAACGCGGTAGCAACGCGGCGGGAACGCGGTATCAACGCGGCGGTAACGCGGTAGCAACGTGGCGGTAACGCGGTAGCAACGCGGTGGCAACGCGGCGGTAACGCGGTAGCAACGCGGCATAACGCGGTAGCAACGCGTTAGCAACGCGGCGGTAACGCGGTAGCAATGCGGCAGTAACGCGGTAGCAACGCGGCAGTAACGCGGTGGCAAAGTGGTAGTAACACCATGGACTTTTATTTTGAAATGAAAGCAGGAAGTGTTGATTTAAAAAACAGACTAAAGCAGCAAATCTTCTCATTTGAGAAAATTGAATTAGGTAATATTTGGCGTTTTTGCTTGAACGATTTGAACGATTAGCTAATCATAATTGTTGCTGATTCATTTTTTTGTCACTCTGTCAGGACATATCGTTTCTGCTCTATTATTTATTCAACTCAAGTACATTTTTGACACAAGACTATATGTATATGTGTATAAGACTATTTATTACACGGCTGTGTTGAACACTCGATTGTGATTGGTCAATCACGGCGTTCTGCGGTACGTAATATACTGTACATATCGTGACCAAGCAGGCATTCACGACTTTATGGTTTCAATTTCACTCGACTAGAACAGTCTAAAAGCAGAACTAATTTAGCTTTTAAGACCAAAAAGAGCAATATTTAAGCTCTTTCACAATATTACAATAACCAAAATCCCAGACAATATCTAATCTCTTACCACAATATTGATATTGCAGTACATCGCAGTAACAGCTTCTGGGTAGCGTTTGAAAGTATTTGCTGCAGGCACAAATTTGATACCTGTTTTTTTTTTACTGATTTTTTTTTTCTCCAAAAATCCCCTGTTCTATTTAACAAAAGCCAAACTTCTCAAATGCATCAGTGTTTAATTTTGTCTTAATAAAATGCAATCATACAAGATATTTGCCTTGCTTGCCTAAAATACAGTCTAAAATGAGCAAAATTATGATTTAAATTTGAAGAGTTTGTTTAGCTAAACACCAATAGTTTGACCAAGTATCGATTCCAACTGTCAGTATGAAAGCTTTTGACACATTTCAGTAAAGTATTGAAGAACGATACGAGGCTCTAGTCATGGCCGACAAGAATACAGATGTTCAGATAAAGCCTTTCCTCTGCTGTAGTGAACCAGCTCGCTGTTTGCAGAAGTTTTCAGTCACTCTTTCCAGGAGACACCCGAATGGATGAGCCCAGTCACCATAGAAACATTTTCTCAGTCTCTCGCCTCAGCCCACTCACTTGCACCTTCAGCGATGCACACAACCTTGAGTGCTCGGCTCTTCCAGCCTCAGCCTGAGGGAGGAGCGTTGGCTGCTGCGATGCTCAGGTTATACTCGAGAGATTTTAGTGAAAAAAAACAAAACATTCCCACAAGCTGGTGGGTGGCGGAGAGGAGAGAGCACTTTTCGCTGCTTTTACACCCATTTGGTCGAGAGAAAAAATAGTTATCCCCAAAAGATCTGACAACCCTAGTCAGTAAATCCTTCAGGCTGGTCAGATTCTTACTAAATGATGTGGAGAATTGAAGTGACTCTTCATTCAAACTGCTGTTTAGTTGCTGGAATCCTCTTTCATGATGAGTCTTTCGATTTGCTCGTGTAAATGATGATTGCTTTAACAATGCAGGTCACTCTCACCTCTCTGCCCTGAGCTCTTTCTCTACAGTAATGCATTTTCTGAACATCGCAGGATGTAGAATAACCTTTTCTATGAGTTCTCCCACAGCTACAGATAAACAGTCCTAATTTTTATTTACCTCATTTCCATCCTTATCTCTGGCGTGCAGATTATCACTTCTTCCACTCAGCGGCTATAAAGGTCTCGCTGTCTGAGATCCAGATGCGTCACTGCTGTGAAAATACTCTCTTAACAGGTCAGGTTAGCAGCAGTTGACTGTTCAGATTTCTCAGGTTACCTTGGAAACTGTGTGTGTGCATGTGTGTGTGTGAAGACAAATTTAGGTCAAATAGTTTTTTTTCTTACATGCAGTTGACTGTCTGACCTACATTACGCCACAGGGATGTCCAGCCTCACTGCTGTGCTCATGCAAAAGAGGGTAAAACTTTTTTGAAGTAGCCCATTTGTTAGTTGTTAATTGTTGGACTGAAATGAGACATTTATTATTCAGAAATCTTCTGAATAATCCAGATTTTGACATCCCTGTACCGCAGCGTTTCATCCTTTCTACCTACAAGTAATCACAAACATATTCTGGAAGCAGGAACTTCCGTCCAGGTGACGTCCTGAGGTTGTTAATGCAAAGAAAAGTGTATAAAACTGCAGGGCAGACTCAAAATCGGTGAATAATAATTATAAATCAGTTGATTGAAAATGTCATTCTCACATCTGTGCAGGCAGTTTAATAAGAACAGCCTGTCCAGAGCACAGCATAATCACATCACACTGAATAAACCTCTTATTTCACAAAGTCATGCTGTTGTGTGAGTGACGTGGTGGTAAGAACACAGACAGTGAGAGGTAATCACGTGGAGAGCTGCAGAGCTGTCAGTCGCTCTGTTCTCAACATGTGCTGTTCAGTCCCATTGCCTCAGAATGTCTGAACCATAGACTGTATGTATTAAAACTAACCTGTGTGTGCTCACCTGAGCATTTAGCAGAGATGGGGACACAGTGACTTGAGACTTGACTTGCAAAAAATGATTTGTGAGCATCTCTGGGTTTGAGAGGCTAGAGTGGTCCTCCATACGTTACTACCGCATTGCCGCCGCGTTACTACCGCATTGCCGCCGCGTTGCTACCGCGTTGCTACCGCGTTGCCGCCGCGTTACTACCGCGTTGCTACCGCGTTGCCGCCGCGTTACTACCGCGTTGCCGCCGCGTTGCCGCCGCGTTGCCGCCGCGTTACTACCGCGTTGCCGCCGCGTTGCCGCCGCGACTCTCACGGTCCTCCAAGAATGCTCTATTACTATTTATGTGACTCTTGTGGTCCTCTACAGTAGTATGTCTTGTTTCCTGGTTGACTGCTCAGTCTGTCTGCTGGTTGACTCTCAGTTGAAGATGAACATTACAGTAGATTATAAGCTTTATTAGAGACCCAGTGTAACAACTTATACATGATGGTTGTTCTCTAACTGTTATTGAAAATAGGTTACAGTTATTATTGCATGCCTAATAATGATAGCAATATTTTCCTGTTACCCTGAATAGTGTCGGTCTATATCCATTTTTAGGGGCAAAATACAGTTATTTACTTTAGAGCTGCAACAATTACTCCATTTGTTGTCAACTATTAAATTAATCGCCAACTATTTTGATAACTGATTAATCGGTTTGACTAATTTTTTTTTTTTTTTTTTAAAAGGAAAGATTCTTTGATTCCAGCTTCTTAAATGTAAATATTTTCTGGTGTCTTTACTCCTCTATGACAATAAACTGAATATCTTTGAGTTGTGGCCAAAACAAGACATTTGGGCTTTGGTAAACACTGATCAATCGACAATCGACATCAATCTTTTAATCAACGTACATCTCTTAGATCATTTTATATGTGATCTTACCTTCATTTTCCACATCATGTTGTGGACAAACATTCTTATTAATAGCGTAATATTAATTTCAGCCATATCATCCAGGCAAACAAATCTGATGGTGCCTGTCTTTTTGTAGTTAACTGTAGATAACCCACCTCTAGATTATTTAATTAACGTTCCAGCAGCACCACCATCCTGCCTCCATCTGCCTGCCAGTTTACTGAATCTGTCCCTGTTTCAGGTGACGGAGCCATGCAGGTGTCAGTGAGAAGGCTGGCTCTGTATCCGCTGGGTGCTGCCCGGTCCGGTCAAGTCAGGGGTGCTCTCCTGAGCCCAGTAGCCCGCCTCCTGTCCCCCAGCACCTGCACCCTGTTCAGTGAGACAGGAGTGTGGGAGAAGAACTATAAAACAGAGACCCGCCGCAGAGTGGAAGAATGGTGGCACCCACGAATTATGGCACAGTGGCGGAAGGATACGCTGGAGGAGGTGAGAAGGCCTTTACTATTCATACAGTTTCCTACAGTCTTTAGTCTGGTGACATCATGATAATCCAACAAATCTCTGTCATGATCTGTTTTTTTGGAGAATCCTGGTTATGTGTTGCGTGTCTGTGTGTAAACATCATATACTGGTTCAAGGTATTCTCATACAGCGGTTCGTATGATATCTTACAAAAAAGTTATTCCTCATTTTTCATGCGTTTTCCTACGAATGTCCAACAACGCGTGTCAATTTCCTCTCGTTACATGAATACAGTCTTTTGAAAATAAACTTCCGTCTTCACAGGAAACAACTTCCTTAGGTTTAGGCAACAAAACTACTTGGATAGCTTTAGGCTTGACTGGTTTCAGAAACCTGGATAAGCCCTTATCCCGGTTTTGAGAATCGTGGATACACTAACTGGAGTACTCTGATAGAAACCAGGATACGGTGGCATCATGGGTCATTCCATACCAACTCACCCAGTCCTCCCAGTTCATGTCATGGATTTTTTTAAAACAATTATGTGAAAACTTCTATTAAATTAATGGGACCTTGCAAAATCCTATAGCTTTTTTTTTAGTTATGAATTATTGATGTTTTGGAAGGTTTTGTATTCTAAAGCTGACCAATTATTTTTCACTGGATTGTGTTGAAATGTGTACTGAACATCAAAGTCACCCTAAGGATAATTTGCAAGATGTATTGTACTCCAGAGTAATATAACTTTCATTTTTTTAATAAATCTGCAATGAATATTAACACTCCCCCATAAATAAGTTTAAAGAAAATTTAAATATTCCTTCTTGGGAAGATATACAGTCAAATTATCTTAAAAAGTGTGTTTTTCGACTCCAAAGCTACATTTAGCAAGATCTGTGGCACTCCATTTTTTTTATGAAGGACCAAATAACTTCTAGATGTAATAGAACTATATTAATACTAAGCAGAAGCAAAACTTGGTTGCAAGACAGTTAAAACTAGTGGAGATGTTAATCTTTGAAAATGACAGATTCTTCATTTGGGTAAAAAGATATTTATTTTTATTAATTTGATTAATGTAAAACATTCAACAACAACTATTTACATGAATAAATTTGCAAATTATCCTTTTATGGAGTTTCTTGCATGTTCCGACCCAATCCAGTGAAAAATAAACGATTGGTGAGGCTTAGAATACACAAACAAAAAGTCATAACTTAAAAAGCATTTGGAGTAGAGCTATAGGATTTTGCAAGATTAGAATTTTAAGTTTTCACATACATTTTTTCAAGAAAATCCATGACATGAACTTGGAGGCTTTAGTGAGTTGATGACCCTGATCCAGGGTCATGATCATTCTCTGGCAGGCTCGCAGGTGTGTCCACAACACCTCAAGTTATGGAGTGATTAGTCAGTAAAGGAAAAAAACGACTTCTTGTACGGTCTTTTAAATGTCAGAGAAAATTAAAAATGCCCATCACAAACTTCCGAAGCTCAAGATAAAGTCTTCAGATGTCTTGTTTTAAACCAAATGATTTTCAGTTTACAATGATATTAAACAGAGAAAAGCAGCAAATCGTCATATTTGAGAAGCTGGAGCCACCAAATGTTCAGCATTTCTGCCAAAAGAATGACTCGAGAGATTATTAGATTATGAAAATAGTTGCAGATTAATTTTCTGTTGATCTACATGCAGCCAGGAACCAAATCATCTTCAACTGTTCGGTACAGAAACGAGTGGCTGACATGTTGAGGAATAAAGACGCACCTGCACGCAGACGATCAGAAACCTGGTTACTGTTATGATCGTGTAAACAGGGATATGAATAACCAGGTTTCTCATGTTCAGTGTGAACGTCACCGTCCCAAATATGATTAAAAGCTAGGGCTGTGTGTTGGCAAGAATCTGGTGATATGATACGTATCATGATAAACCTAACTCAGTGGTTTTGTTGCCTAAGCCTAAGCAAGTGTTTTTGTTTAATTCACAACATTAAGCACGTGTTTACTGCGACCGAAAAGTGACGCCGAGGGAGTCTGACAAATCGTCAGTATATGACGAGTTGGGATGAGAACGTGTTGAATGTGCGCGTAAATGTACTCTGAGTCTTGTGTGCTGGCCCTTTGATCATCACTCGTACTGTTTAAACAGCTGTCAGTACTGTTGAATGAGTGAAAATAAATATTGAAACATCTGTATATGTATACATTGGAAACACCTTTAGCCTTTTCTTTAAGATTAATTGATTAATGGGTCATTAATGCTCCTTCCACATGATTCCCAGCTATTACTGGCGCTGGCGCTTGCAGCTCATTTCAGTCCCGGAGCTCCGGCTGATTATATATGCTAATGGTCCGACCGTGCGGCGGTCTGGGACAGGCCGACAGTGATTAAGTGCATTCCTGACAGCCCTGCTCCCTAATTAATTTATTGAAAAATTCATGACTCAGGTTTCCTGTAATCATGTATAGCTGGGTGTAACCAGTACTTAGTGTGTTGCCGTGGTAACAGTGTTGTGACTGTAAACCATCCATAATCAGCGCTGCCGTTTTCTGACACTATAATCAGTCGCTGGTATAGAGCCTCGTACAGTACAGTAACATACTCTCGCTCTGTATGTGATGAGTTAATAATCCTATTAATCCTGTCCCAACCTCGTCATGTTAACGCAGCGTCTTTTATATGAGACTCATTCAAAAGCCAGACCGATGATGGAGAAAAGAAACCCTGCACTGTTATTGTAGTTTCTCAGGATTAAAATCAAGTTTCACACATCCCATTTGGTTTTCTCACAGCTCTGCACATCGTTTTGTTTTCCCAGAGTTCCAACAGGAAGAAGTTTTATGTCCTCTCCATGTTTCCGTACCCGTCGGGGCGACTGCACATGGGCCACGTGCGAGTGTATACCATCAGTGACACTATCGGCCACTTCCAGAGAATGAGAGGCCATCAGGTAGGTCTGCTTTCAGTAAATGTGTTTTTATCGTTTCCTACTATCCTCCCTGAAACAAGCAAGGTCAACACACTCTGCACTGGTATTAAACGTAAAGTAAGCCTATAGAAAGTGTTTGACTTAAAGTATACGAGTTACACAAGTACAAGGCCTTTTTGATGGAAGACATTTTGACCTGTCACAGTAGGAAAAGCATCGGTGTAAATAATAAAATGAACGATGGCTGATTTCCATTTAGCTGCTTCAGTTTCAGGGTCCTGTTGTGCATGCTGGCTCACTGTCTCACTGTCATGGCTTACTGGGCAGCCGATTAGACTGTTGTCCGGCTATTAAATAGGCGTTATCGGTCGCTAAAAGCACCATAGATGTGGGTCAATAGGGGCCTACTAAACCCAATAGTAGGTTTTATCATCTATTCACATGGTCGATCACCGAAAGAAGGTATAAAAGAACACAACAGCGACCGTAGTAATTATGGCACAAGCAGAAGCGTAAGTCAGGCGCTGTAGTTTGGACAGTGTGAAACTCCATAAGGGGTGGACGTCGGGGACGATGGATGGGACACAAAAATGGCTTTTACGAAGGAGACCGGGGTTTGCATCCCGTTTGAAACCAACAACATGTAGTTGTCATTGTGTTCACAAACATTAAGTTTCATTTTCACTTTTGAAACGTACTTATTCACAATGTTTTTCCCTAAACTTAAAAAGTTGAAGTTTTGTTGCCTAAACCTTAGCTGTAACTAACCAACCGTTAACTACGGCTAACTTGCGAGCGCACATGACGTCACATCCGTTGGATATTCAAGCAAAAACGGACCTGTTTCCTGATAGGGGAAACACAGAAAGTCGCGGAAGGTCTCATTTCTTAGGTTAGGTTACAACCTGTTCACACATTGGCAAAAAAAAAGAAGAATTATACCTGTAAAAAGTTACATACAGTTCCTTTTGGGGGCGGCAGTAGCTCAGTCCATAGGGACTTGGCTTGGTAACCGGAGGGTCACCTTTTCCACTGTCGAGGTGCCCTTGAGCAAGGCACCAAACCCCCAACTGCTCGGGCGCCTGTCAGGGGCAAATAGGTCCTGTTTGTGCATGTGTGTGTGTATTTCGGGCCTGTGTGTACTATGTACTGTGTAAAATAACAGAGTGAAAAAATGTAATTTCCCCTCAGGGATCAATAAAGTGCCTTTCTTCTTCTTCTTCTTCTTTTAAGAGTTATTTCCAGTTTCTAAGAGTTGTGTCTAGTCACGAATATATTTTCACAATAGGTGGCTACCCTTTTAAGAATAAGCCAATTATGACTCAAAGCTTTTATCTTTTAAGTTTTGCATGGGTTTGCCTTGTTGTTCGTTATCTTCCCGTCACCACAAGTCCTGTTCTGTGGCTCCTTGTTTTCATTCAGACATCCAGTATAATGTCCTGACTCAGAGGCTCTTTCAGGAGCATCTTTTATTGTAGCAAACTGCCATAATTGTGAGACATCTGCTTTCCTGTCTGGGTTTAAATGATTTGAAAATGATTAGATTTTGTCTGTTCCCATGATATTACTGGTGAACCACCATTCTGTACTGGAACAGTGAGTGTTTCATTAGGGATAATGGATACAATACAATATTGACTATCTGGTATCTGATATTCGCACTGAAGGACTTTTTGCTGCACGATTACCTCAGTCTGATGTGTTTATTCCTGCTCTACATCACTCCATGTATACAACAGTTTATGAAGAATATCAACCCGCGATCCCGACCAACTTTACTGTCTTTCAGAGGCTGTAGCAGGTTCAGTTTTAGAGCGAGAGTGAAGTTAAAGATTTCATATGAAATTACAAAACCTAAAGAATCCATTGGTTTCATACTAGTTTGTCATGAAGGAGGTTAAAAAACGCTCCAAACGTGCGCTAAATTTTAGCGAGAATTTCCTAGCTCGATTGACAATAAGGGGGTTTCTGAGCAGTTTCCAGAACAGAAGTGTTCGCCATCATTGCTGAAAAATGCAATTCTTGCAGAAATCTTCGAATGTCAAAAGTTTTTAATACCAAATCACAGCATGGCTTTTTCTATGGTGTTCCTCAAGGTCTTGATATCTTAATGTGGTATTTTAGATGGATTATTGATCATTTTGATCAATTCTTGAGTGTTAAAAATATGGTTAAATTTAGCACAAAATCTGTCACAAATGGTATCAACCCAAAAATTGATGCAACAACTTATGAGACATAATAGAGCATGGGAATGACCACCATATACTTTGAGCATAATGTTCTAAACACTTTTACACTTTTACAATTTATTTTAAATATTAATTAATTCATTATGTTTATTTCTGATTTATGACTAGAACAACTTGACACGCTGTGAGCAAATTAATATTCATGTTTCCAGCTTTCAGATGGTGTTCACCACTTCTATGTGACATCTACTGTTGACCTGCTATCTCTCCCTAAAGACCCTCTGCCCCCCCCCCCACACACACACACACCTAAAAAAGACAAAAACAAGTCTATTGTGTTATTATCAGCTCTGTTTACACTGCTAAAGCCTCTGTTTACACTCGTTCTGAACTGTAAAGCTGCATCTCTCTTTACTCATATTAATGCTATAGCTAGTACACTATATTATGTACACTGTTCAAGCAGAGCATAAGTACCATTAGCAGCATAACAATACCTCCTGGCTCCACTATCTTTAAATTACATGAGCAAGTTGACACTGCCCTGGGAGCGTGTAATTAGATTTTCTGTTCTTGATTTTTACTGTATAGATTCCTGCCAATACGGTGCACATTTGCACGTTATGTACTTTGCTTTAGTAGAAATTAATTGTGTAAGTTGTAACTTGATTATTTTACTTACTTTTTGGCTCATTTTTCATAATTGTTTTTACAAAGCTGATACTCCATTTATCCTCTTATGAACATGTTTTTCTGCTATAATGAGCTAATTATTAGATGGGTCATCCTTTTATGTTGTCAGGCTATTAAATAGGCATTATTGGTCACTATAAGCACCATAAGTATGGGTCAATAGGGGCCTACTACACCCACTAGTAGGTTTTGTCATCTATTCACATGGTAGATCATCGAAAGAAGGTATAAAAGAACACAACAGTGACCTCTAGCGACCGTAGTAATTATGACAGTAGCAGAAGTGGAAGTCAGGCGCTGTAGTATAGACAGTTTGAAACACAAAACAAAGGGTTTTCACCCAGGAGACCGGAGTTTGCATCCCATGTGAAACCATCGATGTGTAGTTGTCTTTGTGTTTGTAGTTATTTTAACCCAAAACACAATGTTTTTCCCTAAACTTAACAGGTTTCTGTTGCCTAAACCTAAAGAAGTTGTAGTTTTATTGCCTAAACCTAACTCTTTTTTTCCCTAAACCTAAAGAATTTGTAGTTGTATTGCCTAAACCTGTTTTGTTGCCTAAACCTAAAGAAGTTGTAGGTTTTTTTTTTTGCCTAAGCCTAAAGAAGTTGTGGAGTTGTTGCGTAAACCTAACTTTTCTTTTGCCTAAACCTAAAGAAGTTGCAATTTTATTGCCTAAATGTAACTGTTTATTTGCCTAAACCTAAAGAAGTTGTAGTTTTATTGCCTAAACCTAAAGAAGCCTTTTTGTTTGTGTTCAAAACGTAACATTCATTCAGCTTTACAACATGTTAGAACTTGTTGCTTTTAAGTTTAACTTTCATTTTTACAACGTAGTAGGTGTAGAAGGCCCCTAATGACCCACATCTATGGTGCTTATAGCGACTGATAACGCCTATTTAATGGCCTGATAACAGTCGAATCGGGTGCTTTTTGGGTGTTTTTACTCGAATTGAATGATTCCATGATCCTCTGTGAGCTAAGACATATTATGACACTTTATTTAACTTTTTCAAGCTCAGGTAAATTAAGCTCAGCTTAAAAGCAAGTTGTCCTAATTCTTGTAAATTGACAATTGGTTTTAAACCTGCTGCGATAGCGTTACGGTAAAGGTCCAAATCCATACTTGACTCTGTTTCAAATCAAAGCGTTGCAGTCGATATTCAGCGCTCTGTTTGAGTCCAGTAAACGGCTGCTTTTGATGAAGCTGTTTCTGTTAGACAGATCGTGCTGCTGCAGTCACACAAACCCTCCGACACGACGGTGACAACCTCAGTTCTTTGGTTAGTTTTGTCCTCACGCCATCCATCCCTGTCCTTACCCTGACGAGAAGCTGGTGTATGACAAACCTTTTCCTTTCCTGGTGGATTTTCCCTCCTGCTTCTGTCTGGTCTCTCCCTGAACAGAAACATGGTTTCACATGACTGGCATCTCCTTCCTGCCCAGGAGTGTACTTTCTCTCAGCATCTGTCAGAAAGCGAACCTTGTTCCGCCGTATGCACACCGTCTACTCTATTCACTAGTTAATTAAGGAAGGTACACTCTGTCGATTGTCACACCCTAGAGCTATTTTCTGGGCTTTTAAGGGGTAATTCATGTGTGAAACTCTGCTTTTTTAAAATCAGATATATAAGAATTTTATACCCAGATTCTGACTCAACACTGTTGTTCTAGATCATATCAACAGATTGTGACCAAAATCTCACCAATGGAGTAATGATATAGTTTCTAATTAGTTCGCTGTTAGAATATGCATTTCTGTAATTTGATCGCTTTTAAGTAAAAAAGGGACTTTCTACTGAACAAGTTGTCCAAATGCTTAAAGTGTCCACAGCTCACAGTGTACAGAAGTACCTATGAAAGCTGTTGACAACTTGGCCTGTGGATTATCCAGATTAATGGTTACTCTGATGATTCTGGAAAGTCATGTTGTTGTTGCTTCAGTGTTGTGAAAGGGACAAACTAAATCCCATTTACCTTCATTGTTTTGGGGTGGAGGCAGAAACCTCAGAGATATTTTTTTCAAAATTTGAGAAATTAAAGAAATTGCAGCCGCAAAACGAGCTGCGAGGGTAAGTGAGCAGCGTCAATGTACCATAACGTTCGCTAAAAGTGCTTGTTTTTGCCACTGACAGGTTCAGATTGTTGTTATAAGTGTGTGACAACATAATTGAAAGGACCCTACAGAAAAATAAAACATTTTCTTACCTTTCGCTTGATCCGGTCTGTTTGTTATTGTGTCCAAGTCCCGCTCAAGGAGAAGTCTCGTTGTGAAATCTGAATATCCGTATACTCTGGCTCAAATAAATACGGGCGGCCATCAAATTAAAAGACCTCATCCACATCATGGAAATCATCTAAATATTCAGACATGACATTGAAAATCTTTTAGATAACACTAAACTACGCTTTCCGTGCTCCAACACAACAAACTCTACCCGGCTGGCACTCACATTTCCACCATTGATGTATTCCACTATTCCACAGTCGTCTTCCGGCTACACGTCACCTCGCCAGATTTCAGAACGAGACATCTCCTTGAGCGAGACTCTTTCCATAATTTCAGACACTTATAATACCAATCAGAGCCAGTCATGGCAAAAACAAGCACTTTTAGTGGACGTAAATGATGGTGCCAGCTTGCCCCAATAGCACCACATTGCAGCCCCTGAGCAGCTGCTGTCTACAGACAGGCTAGCTGTTTCTCCCTGTTTCCAGTCTTCAACTGCTGGCTGGTAGCTACATATTTACCATACAGACATGAGAGTGGTATCAATCTTCTCATCAAACTCAAAAAGTGAATAAGTGTGTTTCCCAAAATGTCAAACTATTCCTTTAAACCAAAACTATCTGCATGCATAGATGCCACTAAAGCTACAGTAAATTAAAACGTACTTTCGTAATTGGGTGAAATAAACCTTTATAAATGTAAATGAAAACGAATTGAAGTCATGCTCTTCTTGTAATTTGCTCCGTAGTTGTTTGTGCACATCATGGGCTCCTGCGTAAAATTGTGCAACTTAACAACATAAGAGTTGAATATTGAATCAATTACCAGAGTCTGGTTAGAGTCGATTAGCGTGAATAGAAAACAAGGCAAATGCTGGAGTTGCATTTCAAAGCTGCCGCAGATGGAGTGAAGCTTCTAGCTGGAGCTGCGTGGGTGGACACTTTGTATGTAGCCGAGTGGCCTCACATTCACAAAATCAGTCACCAAACACTCCCTGCCCCTGGTGTCGTCAGCGTGAGGAGCCTGGAGCTGTGGATTCATGTATCTGTCTCAGCTTTGGCACTGACTCGCGCCACATTACAGGGGACAGATTGTCATAAAATGTGCCTGTCCTGCCTCCCACGTCCATCTTCCACTGTCTCTTGTCACTCAAGCTCTGAAATGTACTGTGAGCCATGATGACAGGCTGGTGAAGAAGAGTCGGACTAGCATTCACTAGTAGCTTTGTGTGGACGCAAGGATAAGTGGAGCTGAAGCTATCAGCGGTGAAAAAGATAATTTGCCTCCGCTGCTGTCTTTGAACTTTGAGAATTGAGCTCACTAACGCAGCCTGTCCATCACAGCCGCTGCCTGTAACATCCCCTCATGAATACTGTCTCATTTTAATGGAGTATTTACTCTGAATAAACAGCGTAGTAGGGTATCCATCCTAATGAGGTGCATGTTTTTCCCCCTTTGTTATTCACATTGGCTATCTTTGGCTCTCGCTGCGCCTGTATTCCTCCTGAGCAGTCACAGTGGTCTGCTGTGCAGAGCGCTCTTAGCCTAATACCATCCAGCACTCGGCTTTACAAATGAGGCAGTTACCAAGGATACCATTTCGTCTGAAACATCAGACCCGTTAGAGTCCGCGCGATGATCCTCTCCAGTCCTCGACTCCTTGTCACTCTGCTTCTCCTCTACTTTACTCACGCCTTCCACTCCTGTGCTTTCATCTCGTTTCTTTCTCAGTGAGCAGAGAAGCACCGCTGAAGGGAAAAAGAGATGAGTGAAAGAGACGTCTTCCTCAGTCGACAAGGATTTATGTTAAGGAGGGTGTATGCTAGGTGGCGATGCGGATACAAAGTGGATGGAGGGAGAAAGCAGACAAAGAGGGAAAGTGACGTTGTTTAGGGAATTGTGTGTAAAACGGCTTACTGAGTAATTTGCATCAGGCTTGCAAGTATAAAGCTGTCACATCCTGATCTTCCATTCTGAGCTTAACCTTGCTTTCCATTTTTACATTATAACAGCTGCAATTACATGAAAATTGTGGTTCGTCTGCATGCATTAACCATTATGTATAATGGAGTTGAGAAATCACAGCAGAGACATTATCATATAGGGGTCAACGTGTGCTGCATTTAGGGGAACCCAGTGCTGTTTCGCAGAATAAATTACCTCCTGTAAAGACATTTTACTGTTAGCTGTTTGCATAAATCCTCACATACCTAATAAAGTAAGCAGTTATTCTGTGTAACTTAACTCAAAAATGGGTTTTGCTTAATGTTACTTCTCTTGGATGGTTGACCTTCACTGTGCAGAACGATGTGCTGTATGTGCTTGTTGACACTAGAAGGCTGTTTTCACATCCATCTGCAGTTTCTGTGTGTATGTATGAGCATGATTTAGTGACATAACTAGTTTGGCAGCCAGTCATCATCCAATAGGCCAGTGTTTCCCAAACTTTTTTTTCTGGGGACCCACTTTTTAAAAAAATGGCAAACCATTGCGGCCCAATTCACAATAGGCCTCATCTATTTTTGCGAGCATTGAGCATAAATGAACGTTCCTGACAGTTTTTACTGCCATTTCCGCATCACCTCATATTATCTTGAATATGTAAACCAGCTATTTAGAAGAGATATACGTTCGATAAATCACATCTTTGTTTTATGCATGTGTGATTGAAAACATATACACATGTCAAATACTTTATGAATGAGACCTAATATATGCGTTTCGGTGGAGTTAACAGGCTCTCGTTTTTTTTCTCTCATCGGTAAAACAAACGTACGTTAGCCTTTCTTATTAGATTCAATATTATAAGTAGGCTACAATTATCAGAACAATACAAACATTCAGGCTCATTCATGTGGCTTGATATAGGGTTAATTTGTTGATTATTTTTCCATTTGATCATTTAGTCCAGTCATTCCCAAACACTTGGTATATAAACGTATATCTTTTCGAAAATGGCTGGTATATCTAGTCGAGATAATGTAAGATGAAGGAAGGAAATGGCAGTAAAAATGGTCAGGAACGTTCATTTACGCACAGATTCACTCTTTTCATGATTTGTAGATAGAAGGTCTATTGTGAATTGGGTCACAATGTTTTTTTTGTCAACATGTTTAATTTGCAATGATAAAAAAAACAGAAAACAGCAAATGTTCACATGTAAGAAGCTGAAAACGGAGAATGTTTGGTATTATTTGCATGTTAAATGACTTGAAATGAATCAATTATCAAAACTGTTGTTTACACGGATGATTTCATCTCTGATGCTAATACACCTAACTGCATCCACAGGTGTTGAATCCGATGGGCTGGGATGCTTTTGGACTTCCAGCTGAAAATGCAGCCATTGAGAGAGGTCTGGACCCAGAGGAGTGGACTAAAAGGTACCTGAACTGTCACATCTGTTCTCATGAGCGTTCATTGTTTGTACATACATCACCTTAACGTTGCTGCTCTGTGCCGTCTCCTCAGTAACATCCAGTCCATGCGAGAGCAGCTGGACAGCCTCGGCCTTTGCTTCAACTGGGACCGGGTGAGTAGGAACCGACGCTTTCAGGTCTGGTTTGCTCTTGTGTGCGTCACACCACACAGTGCTGACACGACTCTGGCTTTTCCTAACAGGAAGTGACCACTTGCCTTCCAGACTACTACAGGTGGACACAGTATCTGTTCATCAAGCTCTTTGAAGCAGGACTGGCATATCAGAAAGAGGTAGGAACGGCCTTTGGACTAAAGTGCTTATCCTGGTTTTCTTTTTGAAAGGAGTAATATGATTGGTTTAGGCTTGAGGTCGCTGACAGTTACAGAAATGATTGAGGCAGCTCCACCCGTTACTCTTGGAAGAAAATGAATGAAGTGAAAAGAGGAGAAGCCCTTTGATTATGTTTAATGAAATGGGACGACCTTGAAATAAGCCTTTGGTCTGTCTATTTAATCCAAGCTACTTCCTAAGATCTGCTTTTTCATTTTAACTGTGTGTGTGTGTGTGTGTGTGTGTGTGTGTGTGTGTGTGTGTGTGTGTGTGTGTGTGTGTGTGTGTGTGTGTGTGTGTGTGTGTGTGTGTGTGTGTGTGTGTGTGTGTGTGTGTGTGTGTGTGTGTGTGTGTGTGTGTTTTCCAGGCTGTGGTGAACTGGGACCCTGTTGATCAGACAGTGCTGGCTGATGAGCAGGTGGATGAAAATGGTCGCTCCTGGAGGTCTGGCGCCCTGGTGGAGCAGAAGCTGCTCACACAATGGTTCATCAAGACTACAAACTATGCCAAGGTACGGCTTTGGTATATGTGTGTGTGTGTGTGTGTGTGTGTGTGTGTGTGTGAGCCCTGTATATATGTGTGTACGTGATAAGTGGCTGGTCTGAATGGCTGGCCAGCAGCTTCATGTGGGCCAAAATGAGCAGCGGACCCCTCTGATAACAATCATGGCTGACACTTCAGCAGCAGCAGCAGCTGCAGCGCTGCCTCTCTCATTCTGCAATCAGACCCCTGGACTCCGTCGTTTGTAACGTCTCCCGACCAAGTAGAGAGAGAGACCAGCGGAGTCGGGGTAATACCACCAGGCGGCCCGGCCGGCTGATGAGAAGCCTCCACCTTTTCTCCACAGCACAGGCCTGCTGCAGGGCAAAATCACCCCCGAGGACTTGTGATATGAATCACCAACAGTAAAGACGGTTCATGCATTATACATGCAGAACATGCATGTGCATTGTTAGACATGTAGGTACGGTATGCTAATACACACACACACTGCACAGAGTGGTCCTCGAGGAGAAAAGTGCTTTTATTTTATGTGGCTGTGGAAAGCACTTAACTAGTTTGGCATCCTTGACTTGCAGACAATGAATATTGGAATATTTAAGGTTGAGTTAAAACTTTTCTATGTTGAGAAACATTTTGGTAGAATTGTTAGTGTCATATTTCTTGTTTTTAGGGCTGCAACTAAAGATTATTTTAATTATCGATAAATCTGTCTATTATTTTTTGCGATAAGTTTGGTCTGCGAACTTGCAGAAAACAAAAAAAAAAACGAGTGTCTATTTGCACCCGGTTGAGAATAATCACACGGCAGCTATTAGGCCGTTTACACCCGGTAGTATTAGTAGTAATATAAAGTACATGACAAAGTACAAGCAAGGAGCAGGTTGTGGTGGATGTATGGGTCAAACTCAGAAGATCTTTCTGTTTTTTAAATGATTATTTTCAGTTTTCAGTCGCAGTTTGATTAGGTTTAGGCATCAAAACTACATGGATAAGTTTAGGCAGCAAAAGTACTACAGTACATATACACATGGAGTATCTAATGTGTGCCCAGGTCGGGTGCAAATAACATTGTTGGCTACGGACACCTGGGTGCTAACAGCATCTGCCTTAAAAAATGCTCATCACAATTTCCTAAAGCCCAAGGTGACATTCTCAAATGTCTTGTTTTGTCCGATCGACAGTCCAAAACCCCAAAACATTCAGTTTACAATGATATAAAACACAGAAAAGCAGCATATTTGAGAAGCTAAAAACCAGAGAAAGATTGACATTTCTGCTTGTAAAATTTTTTTATATCAAAATATTTGCAAATTATTTGTCGATCGATTCATTGACTAATTGTTTCAGCTTTGCTTGTTTCAAGTCAAACTGATGCATGAAAAGGAAAGGCAGAGAGAGGTATAGCATAAGCAAGTTTGTGTGAGTGGATTTTCATACCGTACTGAAATAAAATAGAAACCAAAACCTGCCTGGTAGGTGTGAAATCAATTTAAAAACTTCCCCTATGCTTTGAAAAATGGTCCACAATAATAAATATACATGTGATTTCTTATAAATGGGTTAGACATGCAAAAACACTAGTTTGTCTTGTTGAAGGTTTGTTAATTCCCTTACCAGTTTTCTCATTTTGATTTAAACATCAACTTGTTCACAGTCAGGCGTCGCCCGGTTCTAACCGCGGCGCTGAAGTCGCCCATGCTTGCCCGTGTCAGAGGTGTGAGAGGAGGTGGAAGCAGCCCACTGTGACAATGTGTTCTTGCATTTCTAATTTTCTCTGACGAATAGAGAAGTGAGAAGGAAGGGAAGGAAGGAAGAGGAAGGTGTTGAGGAAAAGAAGTGAGAAAGACAGATGGAGCAGAAAGGAGGGCCGTGCTGTAATTGGACTTTGATTTCCCGCGTGTGCGTTTCTCTGCTGGCCTGTACACGTGTTCGAGTCTGTTAGACGACATTAACTCCAGACAGTATTTACTCAGCAGTCATCGAGCTGTCAGGTTGTTCCACGTTGTACTTAAAGAGTTTCCTCATGAATCGTAACCGTATTGTTTGTTCCAGGACACAGATGACTGCATTATTACTAAGATGGATTTTTTTGACGTGGAGCGTGCAGGATGCAAAACGATCACGTTTTCAATTTCATGCATAATCACACTTGTTGCACTCAGGCACACATGCCGCCTGCCCATTACCCTGCACTGACATCTAAATGATTCACGCACTGAGAGCTCATTGTGTTGTTCAGCTATAATATGGCTCAGATATGAGCTACTAGAGGTGTTTTGTGTCATTCTGGGTGATATGGCCAAAATCTTCTATCCCGATATAGGTAATTTCTAGGGCTGTCAATCGATTAAAATATTTAATCGCGATTAATCGCATGATTGTCAATAGCTAATCATGATTAATCGCAAATTAATCACACATCTGTTTAAAATGTACCTTAAAGAGAGATTTGTCAAGTATTTAATTCTCTTATCAACATGGGAGTGGACAAATATGCTGCTTTATGCAAATGTATGTATATATTTATTATTGGAAATCAATTATATCACGATATAGCATGTTTCAAAGCATGAGTCAAAATAACCACCTGGTAAAGCCCATTTTTGTATACTCCTGTACTGTAGTACTGCGTATTTTCTCATTTAATAAAGGACGTTAGTGCAAAATGAACATAAACAGTTTAAAGTGAAATTATAGAAAAATTGGTTAGTATGTGCTTGTTATTATCAATTTAGACGACGTAATTGTGTATCACGATATCTCGATATATTATTTCATCACGATATGATTCTATTGAAAGACGATAACTTATCATATTGAATTATCGCCCAGACCTACATTTAGGTACATTAACCACAAACAACATGTGACTTGGAGGTTGCTGGTTCAAATCCCTGAACCATTTGTATCGCTGCATTGTGGAACATTTTTGTCAGAAGTGTACTTGATGTCTCTTTCTTTGTCTACAATCCTTGGTTATTGCTATACCATTCTTTTTCTCTCAAGCTTTTCTTAGTTGCCATGGAGACTCCTGTCCTTGCTGTACATCTTTCAGTTTCTCCCGCTTCTGTGCCAAACTATATTTTCTAATCCAGGAAAGTAGAAACATTTACTGCCTCTCTCTTTAAAGCCATCATTAGTTGTTTTTTTTTTCTCTCCGTTGCTACTGGTAACATCTTTGTTTTGCTGCGTCTCCTCCAAAGAGTCTCTCCGTCATGCTGACACAGATTCGCTGGGATTCATGTCTCTTTTCTGCCACTCTGGAGCGAATCCATAACCGACGCACTCCGCGGCCGCGCCGGTGACGACTATAGCCAGTGTTTATGTTTGTATTGATATCGCCGCGATGGGGTACTGCAGGCCGAGTTGCACAGTGAGGGGCATTGTGGGTAATAGATTGTGACAGACTGAAAAGGAAATGGAGAGTTCGAACATCTCTGGCCTCAGACCCAGCTGTGGCTTTTTGGCCTGAGCCTCGTTGATATGCATAGCTTCCTTTAATCATGCAGAATAACGGTTGTTGGTGTGTGTGTGTGTGTGTGTGTGTGTGCACTTTATAGTCGATTGCTTTGTGATATCAAAGAAAGTAGGGCGAGTGGAGGTCAGGATATTTGAAAATCCCTCTTTGTCTGCATAATGTGACCTGGTCGGCTCTGATGCTTTGTCAAAAATAAATTGCCTAGGCTTTGAAAGAGGCCACACTGAGTTGAAGTCAATTGCATTATCCTCGACAGCCACAAAGTTATGAGGAACTGCTTGCCCCCCCTTCAAAAACTTATCTTTTTTCCACAGTGGCAATGGAAAATTAGCTCTTTTTAAACTTGGACAAAGTAGTAAACTTGTGTTTGTTTCTGTCTCAAGCCTCTCCTGGACGCCCTGGCGGACCTTCCAGAGTGGTACGGCGTCAAAGCCATGCAGGCAAACTGGATCGGAGAGTGCACCGGCTGCTACTTCGATTTCAGACTCAAGGTGAATCTCAGCTCCCTTCCCCCTTCACACTTTTTATTCATTCATCATTCTCGCTTCCTTTCAATCTCTCAACCTTTTTTTTTTTCACCGAGTGTTTCCCTGTTGCTCTCCCTTCCCAGCCTCGCTTTTTCATCTCTTTCTCCCCGAGCACTGATTGCTTGCTTTATTTTGGATTCCTCTGTTTATTTATCTATTTCTATTGGAAATCATGCACCAAAACATAAAAAAATCTCCACTTTTGTTGTTCGCGTTCAGCGGGTGCACCCATCTGCAAGTGGCAATTTACCCAAACACATGATGTCACAGATTAGTTTCTATTGAGTTTCCTAAAAGCCGTATTTACAGTTCCCCCACACGTCTGTGGTTGCGCAAAAAGCCCACTGAGAGCCCCATGAGCACCCTTATTAAACCGTTCTCCTTGAAAATGAATCAGAAAAATGGTTACTCAAGTCAGTACCTTAATTTAAAAAGTCTTCATATTAATAGAGGAAAGAGCGTCAGAGGATGTGAGAGTGCTTTTGTGTTTTTTCTGTCTGTCTTTATGTATATGGGAAGGGGGGGTTTCTCTGGCAGAATGCACAATTAAAGTTAAAACCAGGGGTCGTTTTTAATTGAATGGCTGCTTGTCTTATATTACATCATCATACATTGTCACAGGAACACTGGTTTATCTCCCCAGGGGGCTGAAGATATGTATTAGTATCTCTTCTACTACATGACATATACTAATTACCCCAGAACCCCCTAGAATGAGCGTGTCATCTATAAATAATTATAGGATTAAAGACATTGTAGCCTCATTATGGATCAGAAAGCTTGATGTTGCATACATCTCACAGTACCAAGACTCTAGGTGTTGAATTGAGGCTCCAACAGACAATTTATCAGTTTATTTGTAGTCATTTATTCTATGACAAATGCTCATCCCCGGATCCCACAACTGATGTCTTGAAACAGCTTTACTTGCAGCTCTGTATGGCTGTATGTTCATGGTTCAATGTGGAATTTATTCTCATTCTCTCCATAGAAAATACTCAGTATACAGGGGGACCAAGTGCACAGTAAAGTACAAAGACAGTAAAGTGCAATGTATGAAAGTGCTGTCACACATTTAAAGATGTGCTTCATGTCCATTAAAAACAAAATTTTACTTAGACACAGCTGTGCTTTGAGCTAAATGCTAACATCAGCATGCTAACAATCTCATAACGACAACGCCAACACGCTGATAATGAGCAGGTGTAATGCTTTCCATGTTCAACATCTGAGTTTAGCATGTTAGCATATTTACACCAAAATTCACTCAAAACCACAAATGTGAACCTCATGGTGGCGCTAGAGGAAAAGTCGAGGGATCACCAAACTCAACAGGATTCATCGTCTGGGATCAGGCGACAATCTCCAGGTCTGAAAAGTGAAGCCAATGTGGAAGTGCCTTAAACTTGCAATCTTTCTAATAGCCAGCAGGGGGCGACTCCTCTGGTTGCAAAAAGAAGTCTGATTGTATAGAAGTCTATGAGAAAATGAGCCTACTTCTCACTTGATTTATTACCTCATTAAACATTGGAAACATGAGTTTATGGTCTCAATCGCTAGTTTCAGGTCTTCTTCAATACAGCATGATGTTCATTTAGTAAATTATGATTCCATTTAGAGTCAAATAGACCATAAAGTAGTAATTTTACATGTAATTTTAGAGGGGAAATAGAGCAGCTTGCGAACCTCCCCCGGCTCTGTAATTTACTTATTTTTATTTTTTTCACCTACAATGGCCCTAATACGCCGTCGTATAAAATGACAGAAAACTTACCCTGTAATGTATTTAATTCACATGATAGACATCATATTTCAGAATAAACCACTCTGTGTGGCGACCTGAGGAGCCAGCACGTCCTCATTAAATCGTCTCCAGTGCAGCTGGATGTCAGAGACGTTCCCACATGCTTCTTCTCTTATCTCCCAGGTGAACGGGGAGGAGACGGGGGAGACCCTGTCAGCCTACTGCTCCTCCCCAGAGACGGTGTTCGGAGCGGCTTACCTGGCCATCCTGCCCTCCCACAGACTGCTGCACGGTAGCAGCTCAGTCCGCTCGGCCCTGGAGAGAGCCTTTCAGCCAGGCAGAGGTGAGCAGCTCCACACTGATCCCAGTCTGTGTTTAGATTTTTCCTTATCAGCAGCATAATTCATTACTTTTTTCAGGGGTAAGATGGCTTACTCCTCTACACCTGTATGCTGTCAGCGCTTGAATAAAGGTTGTGATCCTTAAATGTGTTCTCTATTGAGCAGTGCCTGATTAACAAAAGCCGTGCTAAAGTGAACAAAATCTATCCTCATATGAAGAGGGAACTACATGTTTTTTTGGCTTTTCATTAATACTGTATTTGCCTACATATATTCCATATCACCAGCATGTTTGGGACTCTGCTCATGTAAATATGTTTATTTAACCATAATGCTGTCAAGGTATGGATGTAGTCTCCGCAGTGGACTGAGTATATGTTAATTGGGATTCCCTTGAGGTTTTCTCTGTCTCAGTGGTGAATGATTGTAATGAGCTACCAGGGGACGCAGCGCTGCCTCTCTCACCCCTCCTCCTGCCCCCCCCGCTCTCCAGACTCCCTCACAGAGGTCACCGCTCGCAACCTGTTCACCTGCCACGAGGTTCCCCTGATCATCTCGCACAAGGAGGCGTTTGACGGCTATCTGGATACCGTGATCGGTGAGTTATTGGTGTGTATATGTGTGTGGGTGGGTTGTAGCCGGTAAGTAAGAGAGTGATTTGTATTCATCTCTGAGCTGATATTAAAGACTGAGGCTGAATATATGAACAAACAGAAACGCTTCATGAGGTCCATTGATGAGGTGAATAATCATCCCTTTTTGATTTTCCCTAATTAGATCTGCACCAAACACAAATGAGGAGATGTAAATAAAGATGCGAAGCAGGAAAAGTTTTTAGTGGATTTGATTGCTGCCTTAACATTGCTATCATTTTGAGAATGGACGCTTTTACTGTATGTCTTTGCAGTATTGTGGAGGCCATAATGATGTGAAACCAGTGGGTGTTTGTCTCATAGAGTGGAGGTGGAACCCAAGGGATTGTTAACGATTAGTCACATTGCAACATGCTTAGCATCACATCAGGGAGGTTTTTTTCTCTCTCAAGAGATCGGTTATGTGTGTGTGACCATGTGTTTTTTTTTTTTTTCTACTGTGTAACCTGTTCATGCTGCACCTGTGTCTGACAGGTATCCCAGACTGTAGTGAGGAGGATCGGTCTGTGGCAAGAGCGCTCAATCTGAGGTGGACCACCGTGCTGAAAAGTGACGAAGACGGGACGCAAACTCTGATCAACTCTGATGAGGTGATGATGATGAGGTTGATGATGATCACAACATTGATCAAATACAAATGACTCATGATTATTAGGGGCCGGCCAGCAGCTCTGCTGCCGCTCCCTCTTGTTTTTGTCAATATTCTTCTTCCTAGGAAATCTGCCTTCCCATGCATGAAAATAAACCAACCTTTGCACATAGGTCCAGTCCTTTGCTAAACTTCCTCAACTGGCTTTGCGGGCTAATAGTCCTGATAGTGGCGCTACAGCAAACGCCTAAAGTTTAAAACTTCATAACAAATCAGCCGTGCGTGCTACAACTTTGCAACTTTCACCAAAATGTAGGTCCAAGTGTGCAGAAATGTTCAAATGCTTCAACCTGGCAGGAATTATGAAGTCCATCACTCTGTTAAACTAATTAAACATATCTCCCCCCACATTTTTTGCTCAATTTAGACCAAACTTACACTGGATCTTCAGACTGTCCAGCCAGATTTTTGATTTATCAAAATTGAGCCCACAGTGCATCAAAACGTTTTAGTGTAAACAGTCAATGGAAGTGGAGCATCTTTTAACATCAGTTATGGAGCAATCAATCTTTGTCAAAATAAATTACAGACATCTCTGTTGATGATGTGTGAAGTCATAGTGTGAAGTGGTAGTTTCCCCCGGGCATTAAGTTCACCAAGATAGTGACTTTCCCTTGGTGTTTGAGGTTGTGAGTTCGAGACCCGGTTGAGGCAGAGTGAACGTGCTGATGCCTTAAAGGTTAAATGATAATACACCCTTCTGTATTTCTCATTTGTCTTCTTCTTCTTCTTCTTCTTCTTCTTTGACTTCTTCAACATTGCCGGCCCCGACTCACAGCTGCACAGCAGTTATAATTAAACTATGATTTTGCCCCATAAGTCCAGTACGCGTTCTCCCTTTAACTTCTATAGAAAATTAAAACATTGAACGCTCTTTTGTCGTCTTCTTTATGTAGTTTTCAGGCCTCTCAAGAGAGCAGGCGTTTGACTCCATCACCCAAAAGGCCAGAGAGCAGAAGATCGGCGGCCACCTTACCAGCTCCAAGCTCAGGGACTGGTTGATCTCAAGGCAGCGGTACTGGGGCACGCCAATCCCCGTGGTGCATTGTGGGTCTTGTGGTCCAGTTGCCGTCCCTGAGGAGGAGTTACCAGTCACATTACCAAAGCTGCCGTCTCTCAAAGCAAAGGGTGCGTCGCCGCTGGAGGCCGCTCATGACTGGGTCAACTGCAAGTGTCCCAGGTCAGAACACTGAGATGTTTTATTTAAATGTTTCATTTTGATGTTTTATTGGATCATCACACGCAAACAGATCTATATGCTTCATCCATATTGTCCTCTCTCGTGTAATCCTGAGGAAAACCCTCAGTGTTAGTCCTCATTGTTATCACATCTGTGATATGGTTGTGACATCTGTTTTGTCCTAAAAGATTCTCAAGTATTTGAAAAGTCTTGTTCAAGTGAATGTGGGAATCCCTGAATTATTTTCTCTTACTCCTAACCATTTGCACAATAATCAAACCACCCTGCTGAGGTACCCTTGAGCAAGTCACCGAGTCACCGCCACCTCCTGTATCACTGCATCATTAGCAGACCAGTAGCCCTGTTCAGCTGCGTGATGTTGTAAATTGGATACAGAGAGGGTGGAGGAAGTGTTATTTCTTTTTGACACGACACAGCGATCGGGGAAATGATCCTGTCCATTACGGTGTTTGTGGAGTGAGAATTGAATTATGTGTAAAGCCCTCTCAAGTGACGAGCCTCTCCTCCGTACTTCCTGTATTTCCTCGGGGGACCAGCACCGACTAAATGAGCCCGCTGTCAGCGCAGGCTGAGAGGATTGACAGCTTTACAGGAACACAGAGCATCGAGAGCGAGCCTGTGAATTGTGTGATTAATAATTTTCCTCTGATGGGGTTGTGTAATGAGTGGCATCTGTGACAGGAGCAGCATGAGATGATGATGGAGGGTTACGTAAGCCAGCTGTGCCTCGTGAGACACACACAAATACTGCACATGCACACACACACACACACAGACACACACACACACACATTAACCTCAACCTCTTGTACACAGGTGTAATTACACACACAGCGACTCATCTCGGTGAACGTGTTTGGAAATGTTTGAGAATGCCTACTCAGCCGGCGTCTCCAGGGTCCCTCGCTGACATGGGAATTCCTCTGTGAATGAGACTAATCACCGTCATGGCACCATGTTGATTAAAACAACGGCCCACTCAGTCGCAGATGGCACAAGTCATCAGATTGTGTTCAGTCACTTCCACAAAGCTTCTATAATTCCTCCCCATCAGCGGTGATTGATGGCTATAATCGTCAAGACGCCGTTATCGCCTCTCTTCCCATCTCCCCTCCGTTGTTAAGTGTCTGTCGAAATTTGTTCCCTTCACTCGTCGACCATGTCCAATTAAAGTTTGAGTGGAACACAGTGGAGCAGGGTGATGAGAGACGGGCGGCAGAAGTGCAGTTTTATTTGTCCTTGAGGAAGTCATTTCCTGTGCGCTCGTCTCGTCTCCGACCCCTCCGCGGCGCTGCAAATTGGCCTGCCAACTGAACCCCTGCCTCGGCTTAGCCCGGCCGGGAAGGCGTGCGTGCAAATGTGTGTTGTTCCGTGAATTCACAGGTAAAGAGAGAGAGACCACCTAGTTAGCACACACATTCACATTCACAGACTCACAGCAGATGGAGGGCTATTTTCCATACGAGGAGAGCCTTCGTGGAGTGGGCAGCTGCCTCTCCTGCCTCATCTGTTTGAGAGCCTTTTGGCTCTTTCTGGCTCATCCTGCAAACACACACTCACACTTTAACACACTGGTGCATACAGGTTGCTTCAGATTTAGTCACCCACTGTTGTTGTTTGGCTCCTTTCGTGGCTTAGAGAAGGGCCATCTCCAGAGAGAGTACCTCTGTGTGTTGTCTCGGGCTGTGTATTGGCAAGAATCTGGCGATACGATACGTGTCATGATACAGGGGTAAGGATTCAATATATTGCGATATATTGCGATACTGTAAGCAAGGGGATATATTGGGATTTTATTTAATCTAATTTTAGGAAAATTGTCATAGTATAGAGAACACACCAGAAACCCATCATTTTAGAATAGGCAAAAATAACACATTTGTACTGCATGCAAAAAAAACTGCAGGGATTAGTTTACAGTCGGTATGTTTTTCCTTCCCAAAATTTAGCGTAGCTTTGGAGCGTTATTTAACCTCCTTTGCGACAAGCTAGTATGACATGGTTGGTACAAATGGATTCTTTAGGTTTTATATGTTGCCAGTATCTTCACTCTAAACTCGGATTTTAAGAGGTTAATTCAAAATCGATAGTTTTGGAGAATCGATACAGTATCACAACACTTAATATCACTCATGTGTATTGATATTTTCTTACACCCCTAGTGTTGTCTAATCTGATCCTCAGTAGTCTGACTGTCTGTCAAATGACCACAATCTGGCCTCTGATTGGCCGGCCTGGTGTGAGAGAGGAGGTTGCTTAAGCAGACTTTTTATTTTTTTTTGCACAAAGTTTCTTTTTTTGTATTCCTTTTGTGATTGAAGGTACAGCTGGGTTTTTTATCATATGAAATACCACCTGGCTTCCAAATATTAACCTTGCTACACCTTAGCCTTGTTGCTAGGCAACCTACAGCTCATACCTCATCATCACTGCCTTATTATAGACCAGTATGTTAGGTGGTCGAGGGGTGTGTGCCTCTGTTAGTGAGTGTGATATTAAGACATTTGACTGTGAGATGAATGTTTCTGAGACAGAAAGAGAGAGAGAGAGAGAGAGAGACATCCCATAAGGTCCAGGAAACGATACCTGCTCTGTTGCACATAGTAAAGCTTTGCTTCTGTTTATCTCTCTGGGACGCTGATATTAACTCTATTGGGACTCATTATAAAGTAAAAAGCAGACGCTTTCACCGTTCCATTAAGTGCTTTAAATCCAAACAAAAAGAAGCTCTCTTTTGCCGTGTCTTTGCAAATGTCCTCTCCTCCACTGCGAGAGCGATGTTGGCAGGCTCGCATCACGTACCCAAGTGCTGTTTGGCTTGGATAGAAAGGGGCCACGAGGTGGCATTTCCAACACAAACACATGATCATGTGTTGGGCTTGCCAGTTCGTTCCCTGTTAGCACAGCCTGTTTAGTCAGGGCACAGGAACAGAGCGCTGGTGCCAGTCTGGCTTCAGCTGTGCTTCTCTCCAGGGACATGACCCCCAATGTCCAGATGGAGCCAGCTTTATATATACACACACACACACACACACAAATCACATAATGTGCCATTTTGCATAGCATACAAACAGAGATAATTCATTTGTTTGCATTGTAATTTGTGAGACTAATATTGATTGTTGTGCCTCTCTGTCAGATGTAAGGGCCCGGCGAGGAGGGAGACCGACACCATGGACACATTTGTGGACTCGGCCTGGTATTACTTCAGATACACAGACCCTCATAACCCACACAGGTATGAACAGCCTCCTCCTGAGACTTGCAAATGTAAGCGCTTTATTTTTTGCATCTGTTTTCTCACACTGTGACAGATTATAGCAGCAAATTGCACAGGTCTTATTTACACTCTCTCCGTTCAAATGAAAATGAAGAGAAAGAGAAAGCTGTTTCTCCAGCAGTGGGCGGATAAGCATATCTGTTTTTAGATATTTAAAAAAATAAATTTGTCTCTATGTAATCTCTGCTACGTCAATAGAAACTTCATGTTCTCTCTTGCCTCACACACACACACACACACACACATTGCACTTCCGAGTACACACTTTGGTCTATATGCACCATTTGAAAGTTGTTCTCAAACACATAATTATGCTCACTGTAAGATCACCCACTCTCTCCCACTTATTCGTTTCAAACATGCATATACTGCCTGTGTACACACACACACACACACACACACACACACACACACACACACACACACACACACACACACACACACACACACACACACACACACACACTTGCCTGGAACTTGCATTCCCTGCCAATAGAGATTATGGAGCTATGGCTGTCACCTGCTGGGATGGCGGCGATACCCTGAGCTCAACAAAAGAGATTAATTTCCCAGTGCCCTGACCTAGCTGTAAAGCAGCTTTAAAAGGAGGGGGACTGCTCTCCCCATCACTTTTCTTAGCGGGACAGATTATGGCACAACAGAAAAAGCAATTACGCTATTTGTGCATTTCAGTTAGCCCGCTGAGCCTTATGTGCACAAGGGGAAACGATGAAAATAGGAGGCAAAAGATGTTGAAAGTAGGAAGGAAATAGGAAGAGGGTGTTGTATGGAAGTGTGTGTGTGTGTGTGTGTGTGTGTGGTTATGTATTATAGTTCCCTGGCCTGATACCAACAAACCGGCCAAATTATTTTCAGCCTTATGAGTTCCTAACTTTTTTTTCCCCTGGTTCAATTATCCGGAGACGCCATCAGCCAGAGAGGCAGAGAAGAGTGGAGGAGAGTAATGACTGGTGTGAAATGTGACACGCAGAGATAGCAGACTGCCCTGAAAAGCATCATTAGGTGGAATCTCTGCCTCTGCTGACCATCGTGCCAGGCAGGCTAACCACATGCAGCTCGAAATCTGAAAGAAACGGCCCAGTCTCAGTTCATCTCTGATGGATTTTTCTCCACAAATACTTGACTCTTAACACGAGAAGCTGAGTTCAGAGGAAGTCTTCAGAGCTGAATTTGAAACGAATATTACTCGACCACATTTTTTTCTTTTCGCTGTGAAGCCAGTGAGATAGAGGAAGCTTCAGGATGCTTCTGTTTGCTTCATCCATGGATCTTTGTGTATCAGATTCAGCCTGCCCCCTAGAGGAAGCGTGTGTGCATGTCTATAAAGCACATAACAACCAGTGCTATGTGGAAAAAATGCGTTCCTAAGAACATTTTATACAGACAAAAGTCTGCTTTGCTACTGTACTATTCGTATTACACTATTGTAATGTATTATTTGTTCATTTCACTCTGTTTTTTATCTCTATCTATTGTGGTGCATTTTTTTTCATTTCATTTTCTGGACTTTTATTTGCCTGACTTTATCTGATTATGCAGGCCTTTTGAGCGTTACCTCGCGGATCACTGGCTGCCCGTGGACGTGTACATCGGAGGGAAGGAGCACGCCGTCATGCACTTGTACTACGCTCGCTTCCTCTGTCACTTCTGCAAGGATCAGGGTCTTGTCGCTCACAGGTACAGTACACACTCAGTGCTTTATCTGCTCTCGCTGTGCACGCACATGTGTGCATGTTAATTAACCCTCTTTCTGTCTTTCAGGGAGCCTTTTTGGAAGCTGCTGGTCCAGGGTCTGATCAAGGGCCAGACTTTCAAACTGGCAGACAGCGGCCGGTACCTAAAGAGGGAAGAAATAGACTTCACAGGTACACACTACCTGAATCTGCAGGGTGTTTGTCAGTGTGGCACATCTATAACAGATGGGAGAGCAGAGGGCTTCGCTCATGACAAGATTTTCCTTATTTTCCTTATTTTCCTTATTGAATGACAAGTTAACCTACTCTTGACAAAATTAAAATTACACGAAATCCTGTGAAGAGACGTAAGAGGTCTCTTAGAATTGGCTTCACGCCCAAGGATCTTCAGCTTCTCTCTATTGCTTGGTAACGGGATAATTAGGAGATGCTGGTGGCTTTCAGACACTTGATCCCGGTGTTATAGACTCAGATTGACTAGGCGTTACATATTAATTATACTTTCTTCTGTCTTTTACTAATTGTGATCGAACAGGAGCCAGTAGGAAACAACAAAAGTAAAAAAATATAAACACAAACAGATGAGATTAAAATGTGGTTTGCAAGTTCTCATCATTAAAAAGTGTTTGGAGAGAGTATGTCACTATGTCACTAACCTGCCTCTTCTAGATAAGGAGCCGGTGGTGCGTGGCAGCGGTGGTCGCGTTGAGGTGACGTGGGAGAAGATGAGCAAGTCTAAACACAACGGTCTGGACCCCCAGGAGGTGGTGCAGCAGTACGGCGTGGACACAGTTCGACTCTACACCCTTTACGCCGCACCACCCGAACAGGACATCCTCTGGAATGTCAAGAGTGAGCCGCGACGCCGCCGCAAAATTACACCGCCACCTTATTTATTTATTTATTTATTTATTATTTATTTATTTAAAAAGGTTCCCCATTAGCTGATGCCAGTGGTACCAGCTAGTCTTCCTGGGGTCCAAAATCCGGTACATCATATTTATCATATACATACTTTATACAACATCCCATTTGTGTTACGCTATGTTCAACTCATATTCACTTTTAACTGCCTTACATTAAAAAAGCAAAAAAAACATTCATAAATTTTACATTCATTTACATCGTCTATAATTATTTAGCCTCAAGGTCCATTATCAGGGAAAAAGAACAAAACATTATTCATGACCAACACTGGATCAGCTGCTTAAGTAATGCATTCTTTAATGGTATTTTAATGAGGATTTGCTACAGGATTGACGTATGTAACGATGGCACGATAAATGATAAATGACTGTCTTTTTTAAGGCATTAGATTTTGGGTGAGGTAATTTGGCCATCACCTGCTGTTCTAGTGAAATGACTGTGAAAGTCCCTGCATTTGGTAATTTGACTACATAATATAAGTTATTATTTAGCATTATAAATTCAGAATGATGCCAGAACATGTTAGTTTTGTGAGATTTAGCTTCGTCTATGTGCCATGAATTGTTTCCTCAAAGAAGTTGTTTTCAAGTGAAGTAAATTCTGGACTAATTTTCAAAAGATGTTTCTCCCACATATTGTAATATCCTTTTCTTCTGTATCTGTGTGTGTTCACCTCATCAGCGGACGCCCTCCCCGGGGTTCTGCGATGGCAGTCTCGGCTCTGGCAGCTGGTGACCAAGCTGAGGGCGGCTCGGCAACTCGGAGACGTCCCCTGCCCCTCCCTGCTGAAAAAGAAAGAGCTGGCAGAGACCAAGAAGATCTGGGAGAACAAGAACTACGCTATTCAAGAGGTACAGCCTCAGACCGGCTGTGGTCTCGATAAAAGGCTGTAAATGTCTCGTGGTGACATTATTTAACACTTAAATATTGCTACAGCGATTACCAGTAGGGGTCAGTAATCGGCCCACGTTTAAAATCCCAATGTTTCACAACAAGATAGTGTTCATCTTCCTTCATTAAGATAGGTGAATCACCCCATTGCAGCTGTCAGCGTGTCTATTTTGAATTTAATTTCTCTGCTAGTTCCATTTATCTGTGTTTTTTTATGTGCAGTATTTAATAATTAATGTTCTTTAGCCTTTTTACACTGCAATAGATTATACTGTTGGAAGACATGGTAAGATGTCTTTTCTCAGTTACAAACTATGATAGCATGGTCCAAGGTAATATGTCAGTCATTACACAGCCCAACAGTACATCGTCCTGAGCCTTTCCATCCAATGCCGAACCTCCATCGCAACCTGAAACCCCCGGAGTAAAGGGTAAAAGAAGGAGGGGATGGGAATTGATTTTAAATCCACTCCGTCTCCTTTCACACTTTATAAATAGCCTCCTTTGGCTGCCAGGTTTGATTCTCTCTCTCCACCCCTCAGGGCTGCTGCTTTTAAAGGACCTCAGGCTGTTTGCCATAAGCCCCCAAAAGCCGAGGCTGTCCTTTGATCCGTCCCTCCGAAAAGCCTCGGTGATCGACCTCCTCCTCCCTAAGGCCCTTCCCAAATGGGTTCTTCTTCCCAGAAGGCTGAGCAGGGCAATGTTGACATGCTGTGTGCCTTCAGCCGGTTCACATGGTGATGACGGGGAGGAGGCTCCTCTTTTGGGCCCGTCATTGTTATCTAATAATCCATTCGAGGAAGACGCAAAAATATTCTATGACACAGTCGATCCATCTGGAAGCATCCGCATGTCCAGTGACAAAAATAAAGCCTCAGACTTTATAGATTTTACTAACTGACTGTGTCACCTGTTGTTTTTTGCTGGTATTTTCAGGTGACCTCTCACTTCACAGAGGACTTCCTCTTCAACGCAGCCATTTCTCGGCTGATGGGACTTACCAACACACTGAGTGTGAGTGAAATAAAGCTGTCACATTCATCGTTTGTCACTAAACACTTTGGAAATTTTACCGCTGTGTGTTTTTACCTCAGAGTGCGACGGTCAGGGTGGTACAGCACAGTGTGGAGTTTGAGGAGGCTCTGGCTGCACTGGTTATGATGACGGCCCCCATGGCCCCTCATCTGGCTTCTGAACTTTGGGCAGGTTGGTGACATGCAAATTATTCACAAATAACAAATTATGCGCTCAAACACTCAGACTGTTCATCCATCATGACAAACCTGGAGATGCCACATCTTGCACTAAATGTAGATTGTTAACCCTCTGAGACCCCCAATAGACCTGTTTTTGTATTTTTTAGGGGGGTACAGGGGGTCTTTAGGGGGAGATAGCAGGTCACCAGTAGATGTCTCATAGAAGTGGTGTACATCATCTTTAATCCTAGAGGTCACAACAGGTCATTTTATACAGTGAGGTCAAATTTTAAAAAAATGATCTCACTATATGAAATGGCTACTATGGGGACTAACATCATTACACATGAATACAATGGTGCTCATTAGATCCACAAGAGTCTAAGCTTTACAGTGATATCAAATTTGTCATTCCAAGACCGTTTATGGACCCCAGTATGCAGAAATTTTCAAATACACCATTTTAGAATGGGCGAAAATAACGAATTTATACGGCATTCAAAAAACCGCATAGTTTATCCCCCAAACTGCATGTGATTATCATAAAGTGGGCGTGTCTGTAAAGGGGAGACCTGTGGGTACCCATAGAACCCATTTTCATTCACATATCTTGAGGTCAGAGGTCAAGGGACCCCTTTGAAAATGGCCATGCCAGTTTTTCCCCACCAAAATTTAGCGTAACTTTTTTTTGCCTCCTTCCCAACAAGCTAGTATGACTATCTGTAGCTTCACTCTAGCTCTAAAACTGAACCTGCTACAGCCTCTGAAAGACAGTAAAGTCGGTCGGGCGGGTCTCAGGGGGTTAATTTAATGAGTTTATTTATTTATTTAATATCAATGGGGTCACCTGGTGTTGGATGAAATTGTAGACTGACGCGGTGACAAAAGTATGTGAGGTTTGTGGTAAAATTTGGTTATTTCTAATGTCTGTAAGAGGAAGTTGCCTCAGATAAACGTGCTGTTTATCTAATACCAGAGCGCCCAGCAGTGATGTAATCAACAGCAGTTAAGTCAGTGACACTTTTACATTTGTATAACATCTTGTTATACATCCTAGACCTAGACAAACCAGAGCAGTTCACCTGAAATATACTCACTCTCACATCAAATGAAACTGAAAGCAGTGCTGCTTGCTCTTGGCCAAGTCTAGAAAACAAACAATGCAAGGGAAGATCTAGCGTCACTTTTCGTGCCCCGTGTGAAACCTTGCCCCCACTCTGGCCTGGAGGACATCCCCTTATTGTTGATGACACACGTACACAAGCTCTCCGCACACAGCTGAGAGAAAAAGAGGTTCCGGAAAAACATATTGTCCAACTGATAGCCGCAGTCAGGAAAACCTGACGGATGACCTCTGGGAGGAAGAGGCGTTTGTGTTTTTAACGAGTGGCTGCGTGCATTTTATTTATGCTCACATATGTAGTTTTATAAACAGGACATGCAAGTGAGAAACATGTGAGCTCCGCTGCACTCAGTCACCTATTTTTCACTCTTGCTCGTTGTGTGTAATTCACACACACACACAGTTCAGGGTAGAGGAAGTTCACATCCTTCCCTTGTGCCTCTAGAGGGATGTACACTTGCTGGTTTAAATGAGAATCAGGACAGAGGGGAGTGGGGTGTTGTTTGACCCTTCATCAAGATACTTTTTCTCCACATAAAGGAAAACTAATTTGGTAAAAAGCAACATAAAAGTCATCCCCAGCTCTTTCTCTGGCTCGCTAAAATAAAAGACAACCCGTTTACTTTGTGCTGGTGTATTTTCACTTAGTGTTGTTCTCCCCACCTCTTGGCTGAGTTGGTGTTTCAGAGATCCTCAGCACAAGAAACCATCTCTGCAGTGTGAAAGCAGCTATTTTAATGTGTTTTTCTAATGCCTACCAGGACTTTGCCAGGTGAAAAATCCCCTCAGCCCCCTTCTTCAGCGGGTAGGAGACGTCCTGCAACAGTCCTGGCCGACTGTGGACCCCGAGTACCTGGAGGCCCCTGATGTGGTGGAGCTGTCTGTACTGGTAGGATCACACACACACACACATCTCTTTTTTTTCTTTTGTTATGTGGAGTTTCACAAAAGCTCTTTTAAACCAGACCAAAGAAACATGGTTGTCAAGGTAAAAACAAAGCTCTTATTTATTTTTTTTTATTTTTTTTAACATAAAGGGTTTTCACTCAGCTCATTATTTATACACAACTTTATTAATCGTATATGCACACACACGTTTGCTCTTGCATCCACTACCATTTTCAGTCAAACTCTCCGCTCTTAAATCTTAAATCCGGTCCATGATTACATTCATAGTCTGTCATTTTCAAGAGAGCCTATGATTACCCCGCGTGTGTGTGTGCATGTGTGCGTGTGTGCGTGTGTGTGTGTGTGTGTGTGCGTGTGTGTGTGTGCGTCTGCATGTCAAGTGGTGTGCTTTAAGCTAAATACACAAGTGGGTCAATAATTAAAAGCCAGTAACAGAGCCACCGTGTTATTCCTGACTCACTGTTACTCTCTCACCCTCATCTCTTGTGCCACGTGTGTGTGTGTGAGTGTGTGTGTGTGTGTGCGCGCGCACTGACTTATTTACTTACTGACTTACTTACTGAACTACTTATTTACTTACTTACCGACTGACTGACTTACTTAGTAACTTACTTAGTTACTTAAGCCCCCTGAGGCAAATTTGTGATTTTGGGCTATACAAATAAAACTTGACTTGTATTTACTACTTACTGACTTACTGACTTACTTACTTACTTACTTAGTTACTGACTTACTTACTTACTTACTTACTTAGTTACTGACTTACTTACTTACTTACTTTGTTGATCCCCAAAGGAAAACTGAGGTGTTACAGCAGCAATTTACATAGATCACAAAAAAACGTGCATCACTCACACAAAAGACATGAGGTAGGTACGAAAAACACTGTATTTACAAATCTCTATGTAAATGTACAAACCAACTACTTTACACTAGATAGAAAAAATAAAAACAATACAGTAAAATAGAGTTAAAAATATGTCTCTGCTGTACAAATTGAAAGTAAAATACGCATTGTGCAAATTGAAGTAGAATGTGACTTGTGCACTGCCACTCAGGAGATAAAGAAGAAAAAGACAATCAGAGAGAATATCCAGCTGTGATGGGAAGGTTCAGAAAATCAACTAGGATCAGATCCAAGCGTCACACATGCTAACACTGGCACATGAGTGAACACACACACACACACACACACACACACACACACACACACACACACACACACACGTGTCAGTCGTCACAGAGTCCTGATTATGGACTCAGTTAATAGATAAAAGCTGAAGCTGCTTTAATCTGACCGTTTTCTCTCGAGAGGGACGTATTCCCAGAAAGAACCCGCTAATCCACTCACATACGTGATATGTGATGATAGCAAACACAGTCAGCTGACTGTCTTTCACCGGTTGGATTCTCCCTCTGTACTCTGACAGAGACAAGAAATGAAAGAAACCTGGTGTGTGTTTGTGTGTGTGTGTGTGTGTGTGTGTGTGTGTGTGTGTGTGTGTGTGTGTGTGTGTGTGTGTGTGTGTGTGTGTGTGTGTGTGTGTGTGTGTGTGTGTGTGTGTGTGTGTGTGTGTGTGTGTGTGTGTGTGTGTGTGTGTGTGTGTGTGCTCTCCATAATCGTATTTGCTCTGTCTGGGAGTGAAAATAATGCTCCTTTACACATATTTTCATTTTTGCATTCTTGATCATCTCTCATACACAAGTCATAAATCCTACACACCCCATCTCCCCTTACACACACGCACAGTACATATATTTGAGCTCCCAGTGCTCGATGATGATGATGTTGGTTTTACTTCAGACTGAGCTCTCTGTTGTGGGCTTCCTCGCTCCCTCTGTCCTCTAATCACGTATGCTTGGGTTCGTCCCAGAAGGGAGGCCAAGCCTGAGTGGCCTCAGACACACACACACACACACACACACACACACACACACACACACACACACACACACACACACACACACACACACACACCATTAATTTTCAACCACTTCCAGAGACATGATCACATTCGCTGTGTGCACACACACACATGCACTTGCTTCCAAACATTACAAGACTTGAGTGCCCTTCCCATACCTACCACTAACTATGTGTTGTACGGGTTCACTGTAAATGTGGAAGGAGAGGCGGAGTCTGTTATTTTGGGCCTTTTATGCCAGGAAGGGAGAGTTTGGGTACAGTGTGACAGGGCAGAACTGCTTTCACGTGGAGACTTGTTAAAAGGGGAACGGTTGACAGAACAGATCAGTAACGTATCCCATCTATTTATCTATTTTTTACCATCAGATAAACAACAAGGCCTGCGGGACGGTGACCGTGCCTCTGCAGGTGTCCAAAGATCCGGAGCGGGTGCAGCAGCTCATCGTGGAGAGCCCGTTCGGACAGAAGCATCTTGGCGAGCGCCGCATCAAGAGAGCCGTCCTCTCCCCAAGGACCGCCCTCATCAACTTCCTCGTTGATGAGTGACGTGCGGTCGTTCACCGCTACTTAGATAGTAGTGAAATGCCTGACAATCAGCGTGGAGGGAGAGACAAAAGAGGTGGATTTTTTTTTGTTATAAGACAAAGTGAAAGTCATAACTGTAAATGTAAATATGTCTAAAGATATTTTATTTATACTTTCACATTTTTATTAAAACACTCGAGAAGCAGTGGCGGTTTCTTGTCTCTTTAAAACATCCCCAAGGGAGATTTAGCACCTGTCTCTTTCAGATCATCCTCCCGTTTAGTCAGACCCTCTTCACAATCACACATGAGCCCAAACACCACTTCAGATCCCCCCCCCTTTCTCCTGTAACGCCACTTTCAGCATCGCACCCAGGATCACCACTTCACACCTCTCCGTCTGCCATATGCCTGCCTGCTTGCCAGATTAGTTCTGCCTTATCAGTGTTCGTCTCTACCTCTGCTGCTGCTTTTAGCCGCAGATCTCTTCTGAGTGCCATACAGGGATACACAGTGTTTGGTTTCTGGAAGTGCCACTGTGCTCTGTGAACCATCAAAAGGTCTATTGGAGGTCACTGAAGAGCCTAATGTGGTTGGGGATTTTTCAGCTTCCCACTGCTGCGCTGTGCCTATTCATCAGCTCGATGTCTCTGTCTCAGCGTTGGGTCAACATGACTCAGCCATCAGCACTGCAATGTATCCATGTGTGTACACCCACTGGCCTATCTTTGAAGGCTTGGTGAGTAAGCACTTATTTGATACGTACAAGCCCTTGCAGTGTCGCCTGTAAACCCAGATTTTCAGTAGCGGCTTAACAAAAGTCTCATATTTTGTCTGGTATCAGTGTGTGAATGAACAAGAGGGAATGTGATCTCTTTGAAAAAGTGAGGTCGGTTTTGCAAGGTCAGTTTCCGTTTGAGGAAGTGCTTTTTATTTTTATAGTATAAGCTGGTCGGCTTGTGACTGATAAAATCGTGCTGTATCATATTATGTAAGGTAATAGAGGGTTTTATTAAAACATGATGAATAAAACAAGGTGCAGACAGAGGGAAAAACAGTACATTCCTCACTGATCCCCCCCCTAACTTTTTTTCCATATTTCTATGCTCTATCTCTGACCATCAGGTGACAGGAAAAGGCTCACAGGAGACATGGAATAACAGGAAGAGAAACCAAGAATAAGAGGAGCCAACGCTGTGTTAGTTATTCTCTGTATTGTCTCAAATTCTGCGAATTTGATCTCAACCAGATGCTGCCATGGCACAAAATAGAAAGTGGGTGTGTGAGTACGAGACAAAGATAGAGGGGCGTTTTGTCTTCTGTCAACTCATTTTTAACTGAAATAATTAGATTAAACCTGCAGTAGGCAGAATGTTTTTGGCATCATTGGGCAAAAAATCCATAATAACCTTTCAGCATATTGTAATTCAAGTGCTCTGAGAGAAAACTAGACTTCTGCACCTCTTCATGGCTCTGTTTTCAAGATTTAAAAAAAATCTAGCCTGTGACGGGAGACTTTGGCCAATCACAGGTAATTTCAGACAGAGAGCGTTCCTATTGAGCGTTCCTATTGGCTGTGCTCCGGCTGGTGGGCGGTGCTTGGTATTTCTTCAGCTGATCTCAACATGGCTGCCGGGTCACAAACTTTCTGATTTTTCTGACTTTCTGACGGCAGGCTCCAGCTCGGCTGTGATTGGTGGTTCTCCTCCGGTCTGTGAAATATTGCAGATGCCATTAGGAGCACCGGAGGAAACAGAGGCACATGATTTTTTTTCAGATTACCTGTCTCATGCACTACTGTCAGGATATAGTGACCGTTTTATAAAAATAACTTTCTTTAATCATATTTGCTCCATTTCTACCCACTGCTACTCTAATGGGAGGTAGTTTTTAACCCCTGATCTCTTCCTCTTTTTGTGAGTTTGCATATTTGAATAAATAGATAAGTGGGATATTTCTGAACAGTGTTTTTCGGCAAAATGAGGTCTGAGCTGAACTGATGCATTTCCTCTAATAATTAATTTAGCCACTTCAATAACAGCCCCTGGAGTCGTTTAACACTTTTCGTCAGCTCTGCAGTTTCCATGACGACTAGGATTATTGAATAGGAAGCAGAATTCAACTATGACTCACTTTCTCTTCAGACCATAGTTTCTTTTACACATGAGATGTACAGCATGAGTTCTCTTTGATGAGTTAAAGAAAATCCCTTCCTCTTGAGGAACTCTGCTGGTGGAAAAAGAAAAGGGTGGAGTGCACAGCAGTGCAGTCACACAGTCACCCTCCGTTGCACCAGTTGAGTCCCCGGACTGGGCTGTGTATTCTCACAGGGGGACGCAGTAATGCCAAAGCTCATTATCTTGGAAGCTGACCTCAAGGAGGCTAATTTGGTCATCTGTGGATTTTTTTTGTGTGAGCTCATTGTATGCAGATTTTTACTATTTTTTTTCATTGTTTCGGGGATGAAGCTAAACTCTTGGCATGTATGTGAAGGCACACTTGCCAAAGTTATTCATTTATTTACTCTCCATAGTGACAGTCTCTTAGTCATTTTTGGCCTTTTCTGAATGAGAAAAACAGGCCACGTCTAATGCTGTGCACAAGAACACTCCCACAGGTGTGACGTGTTTTGTATTCAAAAGGATCTATGTATGTATTTATGATTGCACACACTGTATGTTCCTTCTGGGCGGCTGTGGTTCAGGGGTAGAGCGGGTCGCCCACCAATTGGAAGGTCGGTGGTTCGATCCCTAGCTCCTACAGTCCAAATTTCGAATTGTCCTTGAGCAAGAGACTTAACCCCAAATTGCTCCCGAAGGCTGTGCCATCGGTGTGTGAATGAGTATTTAGATTAGATCCTGATGGACCTGCAGTTCCTGATGACATTTATGTATGTCTTACTTTAGATAAAGTTGTATGAAAGTATCATATAGGAGTGGGTTATTATTATTTTCCTCATGCTCTCTTCTTACCTGCCAGAGCTGTTAAATCCATTTCCATCCACCCAGAACATCTGTTGTCAAGCACTTAGCACACAGTGGCTGTATCGTACTCACTACTGCAGCTGCTTCAAAGTAAAAGCCTTATAAAGTAAATGCCAACAGCTGCTGCCCTATTTGTATTTGACTCAATTTTGCATTTGCATATGCTTATATGCAAATGTTCAGTATAAGAAACTAGCTCCTAATCACCGGTCTAAGTACAGAAGGTGTTGTACTGTATGTGCAGATTAAAGCCCTCTGAGATAAAGTGATCTAATAGATACTACAGACTTGCCTTGACAGATACCCCTATGAAACTGACAATAAGGCTTTGTATGCCTGAAGAAATCTTACTGTAAAAATGTCTTACTGGCATCAAAATTCCAGAAAATATTGTGAATGTTTTAGTCTGTATTGCCCATCCCCTAGGATCTGTTGAATGAATGAATGAATGAATGTGTGGAGTGTTTGAATGCTGGGAGATAAAATTCCTCTCTGTATCTTTCTATTTTTTTTTCCTCCTTTAATGAGGTGCTAATGACACAAATGGGCCAATTAACATAACTGGTGAAACCAAATGATCTCAAGTTTTTCCAAAACTCCTGCTGTTGTTACCACAATTAACCTTTAACTAACACCAGGAGATATTACAGGAAGTAATTGCAAAAGCACACGAGCACTTTAATGTGGAAGATGACACTCAAAAATGTCCATACAGTTTTAAAATTTGAAATCTGAGAGTCAATCCCTCAATATAATAGAGACTGTTTTATGATACGTGCTCAAATGTATCTTGTAGGGCTGTCAAAGTTAACACGTTAATAACGTTTTAATGCCACTAATTTCTTTAACGCATTAACGCAATCGATCTTTTGGTTGTAGCGGGCTCATTTTTAAAGCAGTGAAGATACTGTTATCGTATAAAACTAGAATACCTAAGGAATCAGTAGATATCAGCCATGTTATACTAGCTTCTTGTGAATGAGGCTAAATAACGCTCCAAACTTGTGCTAAATTTTGTCGAGGAAAAACTTTTCAAAGGGGTCTCTTGACCTCTGACCTCAAGATATGTGAATGAAAATGGGATCTATGGGTACCCACGAGTTTCCCCTTTACAGACATGCCCACTTTATGATAATCACATGCAGGTTTGGGGCAAGTCATAGTCAAGTCAGCACACTGACACTCTGACAGCTGTTGTTGCCTGTTGGACTTCAGTTTGCAATGTTATGATTTGAGAATATTTTTTATGCTAAATGCAGTACCTGTGAGGGTTTCTGGAATAATAAATATAGTCCGGTAATAAGTATGTACATACATTTGCATAAAGCAAGCATATTTGCCCACTCCAATGTTGACAAGAGTATTAAATACTTGACAAATCTCCCTTTAAGGTACATTTTGAACAGAAAAAAAAAAGTGGTGATTCATTTGCGATGAATCACGATTAAATGTCACATCTTTGTAGCTCCTGCTCCATTCATTCAAGGTCTTAGCAGTTTTTAGTGAATATGTGAGACAAAGATGTAAAACAAGTTAGGAAATGCTGCATTATGGTGACTGTTTCCCCAAACATACAGGTGTTTTATAAACCTTCTGTTTTAGAAGCCTATAGGCCCCCTTAACATACTGGCTCCATATTTTTCCACATCAACTGGGGATGTCTTGCACATTCAGGCTCCATCCACGAAATGTGTCCCTATGTGTTTACTGGCAGATTGAGCCCTTTTACGCATTATATGAGTTAATCCTATTGTACCCCAACTCTGTGTGTGTGCGTGCGCGTGTTTCATGAGCAGGAATGTGTGACATCATTCAACCAAAACAGAGGGGCACAGGCCACTGTAAATAGCCCCCCTCAACCACAAGAGAAACACACCCATACAGTAGTCACAGTATAGTTTTATGGGTTTACTCCACTATATAGATTGTTTATGAGATGCGGGAAACTTTAATAAGTTGTGTCAAAGTGCCACAGGCATTCCTGAATGTATCCTAAAATAATTTTATATATATATATAGTTTTTAAATCCTCCTTTTTTTGCATTGAGGTAACAAATGAACAAATAAATAAAGAAAGAAAAACTATTTTCACCCCTGTAACTCTCGTTGTAGTGAAACTGACTAAACACTTCTAAGCCAACAGGGATATACAGTATAGGCTCATATCAGGGCTTTCGCCTATAGGGCACCAAAAGGGCTCAAATATGTACAGTTTGTTTAGTAGGATACTTTTTAATTGTACTTAGTTATATTCCACCACTGTCCAAAGCAAAACACTTCTCACACTTCCCAGCTCAGCTCTTTAATTTAATGGAGCAGCAAAATGAAAATGCTGAAGTGTTTTGCTGACTCAGAGAGAAAAGCGACTGAGTCAACCAGCTCTGGATATTTTTAACAATATAACACAGGATGTGAGGGAGCGGATGAAGGTTATTTTAAGACACAAAGCTAGTTATATGTAACATTACTGTATGATTAATGAGACTCAACTCAACTTTTAAACTTGTAGTTGAATTTGAGCACTGCCCCTTTAATAAAAACAAACCATTCCCTGTTCAGTCCCGACTCACGACCGGTGGCCACGTACGGCTCGTAGACTACTTTTATCAGCTAACCGTGGAGACTTTAACTTATTAGCTATTTTAACTACTTTTAAGTACTTTTTTTCTCGACAGAGGCGCGGAGGATGAAGTTGTGAATGAATGTTCCCCGCTGGGACCGTGAAGCGGGAGGAGGAGGAGGAGGAGGAGGGGGCAGTTCGCGGGGTCGTCCAGGCTATCTGATCTGGGATCTGCTCACATTTATAACCAGACAGACGCCGGCTTGTTTCGGGACAGAGCTGAGCTGAACGGAGGGGAAGTTTCACCGAGGAGGACGCGGAGTTTTTAACTTTTTATTCTTTACGGTGGGAAAAAAAAGAAGAGGAGAGTTTGGAATACGAGCAAAGTTTCACCCTGGAAACAACGTCTGTTGTCAGGACTACGAGCGGCTGGGCTGTAAGCTATTAATTCACTCTGGAAATATCTCTCTCTTTTTCAGACTTGTGGTTTAGTTAGACTTCTTGTTGCTTTACTTTATTGAAGCGGACACACGAAGTATCTTCACAATGGATAAATACGAGGATTTGGGACTCGAGGCGAGTAAGTTCATCGAGGACTTAAACATGTATGAAGCGTCCAGAGATGGTTTGTTTCGAATGAGGAGGGATGCGGGAAATAACCCCGATTTTGAAGAGACTAGAAGAGTTTTTGCCTCTAAAATGAATAAAATACACATTCAGAAGCAGCAAGAGGAGATGGCGAAAAACAACCAGGCCATCAAAATGAATGGGGGCCACAACAACAACACGTATTACACCAAAGACAGACCGCCCATCAATAGTTACAGACAGCCGTGTGAGGCAGCAGCGAAGCCCCCGATGCTCTCCGGCCCTGCGCCGGGCACCACGGCGGGGAACCTGTACGCACAGTTTGACGGCCAGAAACACCACACGGGGATTCAGTCTGAACTTCCTGCGGGCAGGGCATATGGCTACGGAAATAATTACGATAATAAGGAGCGTTTAGAGCCACATTCGTACCAGCACAGCAACACCCCTGCTGCTCCCCCCAGCCCAGGAAACGCGTCTCATAACGCGCCCACACATGCTCGTCACCCGGCCAGCCAGCCGGCTGCCTGGGCCCCATCCAGAGAGAGCCAGCTTGCCCCATTCAGAGAGAGCCAGCTTGCCCCATCCAGAGAGAGCCAGCTTTCCCCATCCAGAGAGAGCCAGCTTTCCCCATCCAGAGAGAGCCAGCTTTCCCCATCTTCGTCTGGGTCTGGGGGCAGCAGTACATCTCAGCAGCAGCCTCCTCAGCGCCAGTCTGCACCTCCCAGTCTTCCACCCCAGCAGAATCGGGCCGTCACCCCGCCTGTAAACCTGAGTCCACCCTCATCTGCCGGGCCAGCCAGGGGATGGGCGGGAGAGCCCTCTGGCTCAGCTGCCAGACCTGACCTCATCCCTGCCCTGCCTCTGAGTGCCTTCACAGCAGGAGCTGACCTCCTCCACATGCAGCAGCTCTCCACACGTTCTGCAGCCCATTACGCACCACCAGCTTCTCCAACTTCAAGACCTTCCACCAGCCATAATAATGGTCCTGTGACAGCTTCCCCGCTCCCACCTGCGCCTTTTGAGACACATTTACCCAAACCCAAAGCCCAGGTGGCATCTGCTGCCCTGATCCCTGGCAATGTGTCCAAAAGCAGCAGCCAGGGTCAAGGTCAGAGCCAAATAGCCGTCTGTGGACATGCCATCAGTGCTGAAGCTGAAGTCCCGCGCTCCCCCAAGCCTGTCCAGCTACCCTGCCAGTCTCTCCTCACGCAGCCGCCGGAACAGGGGCCTTCGGCAGCTGAAATAAAGTTAGAAGCCCTCACCAATCGACTGGAAAAAGAGATGGATGCCCAACCGAAGGCTGACTACTTTGGTAAGACAGTTTAGTATCCAGCATCAACAAGGGGCTTCTGTCAGTTAGGCCACGACAGAGCCGCCCCCCCACAGTTCAGAACATAAATCCACTTGTTTTTGATTTCGTATGTACACATGCACACACTGTCACCGTTTGTCTTCCTTCTTCTGTGTTTCCCTTGCACACAGACACACACATTTATTCTGTGTGTTTCTGTAGCTTAATCAGGAGGGCAACCCAGTTGTCATAAGTCTTTGTTTGGTGGCATGTTTGATGGTCCGTGCTGATAAAATAGCAGAACTTATTAGGCATGCGATGTAGGAGGCCTCTCTCTCTTCTTTTCTTCTGTGGAATGCAGACAGAATAATTTTCTAATTTGTTTCATATCTTTTTTTGAATGATTCATTGTCTGCCCTCTTGGCAGCTGAAACAAGCCTTTTGGCAGTAAAAGGTCGGGCCAAGGCCAGAAAGAAGAATGTAGCCCTCTTATCTCCTCTCGGAGATTTAATGGATTACTAGGCAACATTGATGACTTAACTCATTAGTTAGAGCTTGATCACCTCTGTCAGCTCTGTGATTGTTTTAATGTTCCCTCCCATGTTGAGTTTGTTTGACTGGCAGCGACATTTCCAAATGATGTCATCACAGATCTGTGCTTGCATATTTTTCACGACTCTTTTTGTGAGCAGGCCATGCATGCTTGAGCAAGTGATGAACACGTGCGCACTGGGAATATGATAATGAATAACAACACCTGTGGTGGTTAGTTCTGGTATTTGGGGGCACAATAGGAACAAGAAACCAAGGCTGTTTTTTTTGTTTTATATTTAAATCTAGACATGCATTTACCTTGAAGATCATTTCTTTGTTGGGTTTTCCTGATATATCCTCATATTTGTTGGAATTATACATATTTTACATGTATAATATTATTACCAATACATAAGAAGAGATTATAATCAATACACTGAGAAACAGAGGTAGGAAGGGTTGTTGAAGAATGTCCATCATCAGCAGAATACTCTGGTTTCTATTCCTCATATCACTGTCTGTAGCACTTCAGCTGTTCTATCGGGACTGTAGGAGCGCTATCAGGAAATGAATGCAATGTTGAAAAACCACATGCTTGCTGTGAGGTCAGCTGACAGGCTGTTGTAGATACAGTAAATAGTAGGGGTGGGAAAAAAATCGATTCTCCTGTATCGTGATTATTTTCAAGCCACCTGTCACTCGCATCTCCGTGGTTAAATCAGCCGACGCTACAACTGTAGAGCACCCATATACTGACATTTATGTTAATGCATTCAAACGGCCCCGATGGAGCTGACCGTGGATGTATAAAGAGAACGGATACTTGCTGAAAATCAAACATTTTAATTTATTAATTTAGATATTTTCCAAAGTAAAAGTCCCTAGAAGTGTATGATTCAACTTTTTCCCGTGGTCTAGTGTTCGCAATAAATCATAATATCGAATCACAATTCTTGTAGAATCACAATACTTAAAAATCGCAATACATATCGAATCAGCACCCAAGTATCGTGATAGTTTCGAATCGGGAGATAGGTGTATCGTCCCAGCCCTAGTAAATAGATGAGATGTACTGTATGTTGCTGGGAGTGTGTTTGCTGCAGAGATAGCTGGTTTTTGCCAGGCGTTTGGAGCAAAGCCCATTCATGAAAACGACATGTACCGCTACGGGAAAGCAAGGCATTGAGAGGGAGAGAGCGTGAGATGGATATATCGTGTTTGAAGCCACAGAGCACCCTCTTTGCACACACACACACACACACACACACACACACACACACACACACACACACACACACACAGCCCACCCTTGCCTCCTCGTTGAAAGGAATTTCCTGCTGGAATGTCACGATAGTAATTCCCAGCCTTCCTCAGCCCCCCCGGTGTGCTTGTATTGGTGTGTGTAAGGGAAGATGTTCTGGCGTACGTCACTGTCACGAAAAAGCTCACAAATAGCACAGCGATGTGAATATTACGGATGTGTGGGAGAGCACAGTGTGCGATCAGCTGAAGTGTAGGCTCTAAAGTAGTACAGTATGGGCCTTTTTTCACACGCGCGTTCCCACATGGACGTAGCCCACACACGGTTCCTGCATAGAGGTTTCCACTAGACCATGGCTCATCCTCTGAGTCATGCTTTCACGCCAGAAAAAAAACTTCTGTAGGCTAGTTTTCTTGACAAAACTAAAGTTTCATCATAGAAGACCTTCATTGTTGTGAATAATATATGTATATGCAGACTTTTTAAGCACCTTTAGTATATGTCATACAGTATATTAGGTTAAAGCTAAGGTTTCTTTGAGCCTGACGGGACTGAATATAATGTGCTTTTAAAAGTCTCTGCCAGTGCCATGGTGGTGTTAAACCAATCCAGTGAGGTGTGTCCATACAGCGCTGGCTTTGATCCATCAGAGTTCCCGGCCGTACACCAAGTGCTGATTGGCAAAACTGCAGCTGGAGGTTCTGGGAAAATGAGTCCAGTGCCAAACGGCTGCACCGGGGGAACACTGAGGAATGTCTGAAGGGAGAGAGAGCGAGGAATTTTGGAAATGAGGTCTTTAGATACAAAGAGGAGGGGAGTCCCAGACGAGTTTAGAGGTGCCTGCGGTGAAGTTGAATGGATGAGAGGACAAACGCAGAGATTTAGGGACAAGTTCGTGGATGCTTCTTTGTCCTTGGCCACAAGAGCCTGAGAGGATGTTGAGATTTATAGACAAGTTCATCCAAGAGGGGAGAAGTGGTGGGACATCCCAGTGTTCTGCCTCCCCTCTTCCTCTGACTTTCACACACACACACACACACACACACACACACACACACACATTCAGTTGAGCGTTTAGTGTTGTGTTAAGATGGAGGATTAATTTATCCCATCTGGCTGTTGAGTGGAAAGCTTCGTCTTAACTCTTCCCAGGGATTTTTGGCTTGTGCTCTGGCAGGCTTTTGGAGGCTGCCTTTTATGTGTGTGTGTTTGTGTGTGTGTGTGTGTGTGTGTGAATGCGATATCCTCTCATGCACATCAATGTGTCTGTTTGTCTGTGAATATATGGCCTGCGGCAGTATTTGATTGAATTAATTATGCTGTGTCATTTCTGGGTGTGGTGTCTGTGTGTGCTGTGGTGAGAGTTAAAATATGATGCCATTAGGTGACACAGCATTCAGCTCATTTCAGTGAATGAGTGTGCTATGTACATACTTTTGCTGCTTTAAAAGTTGCGTTTATTATATCATGTGGTGGATGTGTTATGGATGGAATTTAGTAATTTTTTTTAGTGAGAAAGGTTATCTTTCATTCAGGGCTGCTCCCTCTTCATCAATTAGACGACTAAAAGATCGTTTTGGTCTCAGTCGACTAAGATTTCTGTAGTGGAGTCATTTCTTATGCTTTTTTTCATCCTGAGTGACTTCTTTCTAAGAAATTTTTGAACACATCTCTGGTAAACACAAGATTTAAAGTGGTGCTTTGTGTGATTCTTTGTGGAGAAACTCAGTTTTACAGATCCGCTGATTAAATCAACTAATCGATTAGGCGACAAAATCGTATGAGTTTTAGTCAGCTAAAAATATCTTTGGTCGAGGACGGCCCTATTTTCAATGCAAAGTCCTTTAAGTTTATACTTAAACATCTGATTACTTATGGCTTATTGGAGAAGTGCTAACACTACTAGCACTGCTACTCTAAGCTACCAGCACAGTACACACCTTCCACCCACCTGAGTCAGTTGTAATAGCAAGCGAGCAGAGAAGTCAAAATACTCAGCTAAAAGTCATGGGTAGACATTGTGATTAGGCTAACTAGAAGTAATGGAAACAGTGGAAATAGTTAGCTAAACATGGTGGATAAACAGGTGTTATAGTTAGCTAAAAGTAATGGATAAACAGGTTTTATAGTTAGCTAAAAGTAATGGATAAACAGGTGAAATAGTTACCTAAAAGTAATGGATAAACATTTGAGCTTATCTCATGGGCGTGGAGGTACATCAAACAACAAAAACTTGGGAACTACTGCTATAGGACACAAAACACAACTCCATCTATGAAATGTTTGACATACTTTTCAGTGAATGAGATGTTGATTTACATACATTTGCTTTTCATTTTTTCATCACGTCGTGGATGCGATGAATCTGTAACCTTGGGGCTAACTGTAGAAGTGATAACACTCAGTAGTCTCTTTTTCAGTCAGTGGTGTATTGGCCAGCAAGCAGCCATCTACTGGGAGTTTTGACAACTGGGAAAGGTGAGGGGGGATAGGAGCGGTGAAGTTTTGGCTGCGTGTTTTGCTTCCCTTCCCCCCACTTGAAGCAAGCAGTCAGTCCCCTGAATAATCACACTGTTTTGGAATATGGGACTCTGGCCAAAAGCAGATTTGTAGTGGCCCAACCGGCGAGGAGGTTACTATGAAAACAAGGAATTTTTCGACCTAAGAAAAGAGTGAAAGGACTTTTTTTGTTCACATGGGGCATACAAATCAAATCTTTAAAAAAATGAATGGAAAACTGTCCTTGGCCCAGTGTCAGATCTTGAAAAAGTCCTAAAAAATGCCCGGCATACTTAACAGTATGTGTACTGTTTTCCTGAGAATCTTTTTCCTGCTGTATTGTTTGTTCTATGACATGAAATGTTTGTAGTCAACATTTACAGAAGAAAAGCAGAGTATGTGATTCATTTCAGTAGCTTGATGGCATGACTACTTTACTGTGTTTTCATGTAAACAAAATAGCTTACATAAGAGCAACATTCTTCTGCTTTCTAATAATATCCCTCTTATTATCTCTAAATCTTCTTTCCAGCCATCGGGGCCCCTGATGATGTGTCTCTCTGTTGTGGCATTAGGGGAGGCTTTAGTTGAATTATATATAACCCAGTTACCCATTACTGAAAGTCTATGAAGAGAAACATTTGAAGGTTATTAAATGTAACTGTGTGTTTTTTGAGGAGGCGGCGGCGGCCGCGTGATGTGTGTTGGATACAGTGAAAACAGAAGTTTCTTTGTCAGTGTTAGAGCAGGACCTGGGCTGGGCTGGGCTGGGCTGGGCTGGGCCGGGCCACGCTCTTCTGCTGAGCTCTATTTCTCTGTCTCCAGGGAGTTTTTCTATAAAAAAATACACACACCACACAAATAGCCTCATGCACACATGCATCCTCGCACTAAAAGAGAAGCTCGAGGTCTCGCTTTCATCTTCCGTCAATGCCGTCGCCCATCCTGCTCCTTTAACTTAATATTTCATGATTGGAAGGTCAAATCATGCTGTATCTGATTGATTTAGCAGCTAGCTGACTACCCATTACGGTCAGCAGCGATGGGGGTTGTCACTTGTCACAGTCCATATGTCAGTTGTCGTATCGAGGCATGTCATAGAGGGAGAGCTTGGCAGGGAATTGGTGCGGAGAAAGATGATATTTCCACGCCAGGTCTCGGGAAAGTAGTGTTCCATCCTAATCGGCTCCAGATAAAAAGAAATGTTGCATATTGATCACATGGAAACCCTGTGTTGTTCAGTCCAAAGTCAAAGGAGAGATTATGTAATGTTGCCTGGCATGCTCTCGTCGGATTTTTTTTTAAAGGCCTGAACTGGTATTCTTCACCCAACGCACTCTTGCTTTCATATCTTTTAGGCTTTTATCTTTATCTCTTTTCTTCTTCTTCTTTTTTTTACATTTCTCTCTGCGCATACTTGGCTTGGATAAGTGGATAGATTAATATTGAGTAGACTCCAGTGTCTTGATAACAAGCCACATGGACTGCGTGTGTAGTTAGGGTAGGAACATTTTCATTTTTATCAAAGTCCTTATTAACAGACTTCTCGGTCTCTGAGCCAAGTCAAATAAGCAAATCGGGATACATTTCCCCTTTCAATGATACAGCCCGCCGCTGAGCTTCCTGACTTTTGTGAAGTGATTTTTTTTCTCTGTCTCTCCATTGTTTTTGTCTGGTTTAATCTCCCCTTTAGCTTGATACAATAAACTAAGAGTTCCTTAATTTATATCTCTGATTTAGTATTTGATTCTGTGTGGATTTAAATGCATAAATGACTTCAATGTGTGCCTCCCTGTGACTTTTCTGACCTGGCCATATGCTGCTGTGTTGTGTTCCAGGAGTCTGTGTCAAGTGCAACAAGGCGGTGTACGGAGCCAGCCAGGCCTGCCAAGCTATGGGCAGCCTCTACCATGACAGCTGCTTCACCTGCAGCGCCTGCAGTGAGTACACACACACACATACGCAGCATACCTTCACTAAGCCTCTTGCTCCCATTCGAACACTTTCACCTTCTCTCCTCGTGTCGATTCACACGTAAAGCTCATGTCGCCTCCTGACTAATAGGCTGCCAAAGACCCTGTTGTCTTGAATTAAAAGTGGTACCTTCTTCTTCACTCATTCACTGCCCCCCGAGCAAAAACACACAATTATTTGGGGATTACTGTCCTGTGCTGCCGGTGTTTGGTTTCTGGGTGTGCCCGTCACTCCTCCAGCCCACACGAAGACACACGAAGCGAGACTTTTTTCCGACCTAATTCATCAATAAAATAACTTTTAGTATAATTTAATACTATATTATCCAAGTCTGGTGTGGAGCCTGAGACTGAAAATCACCGACAAATCACGTGTGAGAAAGGCAGGGATTATAAGCATCAGCGTGTACTTCGTGACACTTCGTGTAATGAAGCAATAATGGCTTGTACTGGTTAGCTACGGGGCTCATTTGTTTAGAAACACTTTGACAACAACTTGAAAGACAATATCTGTTCTTCGTTTGTGTTCTTTTGGTTTTGATTACCAGCCGCAGATGCTTTTTTAACTTTTCAGACCGAATGAATTCAAACAATCTGCACATGTTGGAACAACTAATCATGACATGACACAAGTTACAGAAAGTGCTCGAAAGTGAACTTATCTGTTGTGTCAGCGTGACCTGTGCTCCATGTTTCAGTGGACAGCTCATTTAACGCTTCACCGACCAGGTTTTCAATTTTATTTTGTCAGCTTACACAGTTTACCTGACCAGTTAGGTACAGCCAGGTATCGGCTGAGGCTCGTCGCTCCTGGCTGCACTCTGCGATGTATTTTTGTGACCTGTAGCTTCCTGGCTGGACAGCCGTGCACTTCCTTAGCTGAAGCACGACCCGGCTGCTTCTCTGCTTTTAACCAATTAAAATCTCTGTCCCAATTATCAGACGGTGGGTATGTGGAGTATGTGCGGTCACTGTGGTGACCTCTACTCAAGCCCATTATTCTGCAGCACCTTTGACCTCGCTTGTTACGCGCTCAAATATATGATTAACATCTCTGTGTTTTCTTTCACCCACCGTCCTGTGTGTTTATACATGTGTGTGTGAGCAAGGAGATGAAAAAGAGGAGACACGTTGTGAAGCTGATGTCTATAGTGGGGGGGGGGGGAGAGGAGTTTACACACCACATACCTCTCATAGCTTGCTCCGTGTGAGGGCATAAGGGTTGTGCTCGCTGTGAGTGGCCCCGGGGAAAAGCATCTCAGCTGGGGAGGAATGCAGGCATAGGGGCCCTCAGTAGGTCTGGCTCCAGGAGGACACTGGGTGCTGTTATGTCAGCTGGACGCAACGAGATGGGAGGACAGTGGGGGACAGGGAAGCCATTCAGTGGGAGCACACTACCACAAGCAGCCAGCACACAGGGTCACGCTGATGCATGCATATGTATTCATGCTGTGCCCACACAGCAAACAGCACGACGCAGTCGAAAATTACAGTGATATTAAGCATCCCTTCTCATCTTGCTCAAGAGTCTGTATGTCAAGAGATCTGACACGCTCGTTGAGTTGCACGACAAGTCTTTAAGACTGTGAACTCCCTCCCATGCCCTCACACCAGTTCTCCCAAGGTGACTGAGAGGCAGGAGAACATTCCTGATGGCTAGGAGAGCTCCGGCTGCGTGTCTGGGATTCAGTACTTCGCTGCAGGGGGGGATTCCCTCCAGGCTAATCATTGACTGCATACAAACAGTAACGGTACAACCCAATTCCAGTTGGAGATTAAGCTCAGGTTTGTAATCAGGGGAACTGGTTTACTCATTAGTCAACTCAAATAATCGGTGGAAATCTCAGAAAAGAGGGAAATAGAAGGAAAAAGACTCGGAAGAATCGAATATCGCGATGTTATGTTTTGTGATACTGTGTCGATTCTCCAAAACACTTTATCGATTTTTAATTAATAGTTTACATGCAAAGATTAACTCGGTCAATACTTTATTTCATTTGCAAAAAATAAATAAAGCTTAGTCAATCAATAAAGTAGTGCTATGATGTTGGATGTTACAGGGACTGTGATACATGTAAATGTAGACCCCACTGTTCTGATTGCATAAAAAAGTACACTTTTTGTACTCAGATTTTATGCATATAGTGGTGTGTTCTTTATACTATGAGGTTTCCTAAAATTAGAGTTAAAAAAAATCGCGATATATTGCCTTGCTTACAGTATCGTAATATATCGGGATATATTGAATCATAACTCCCGTATCATGATACGTATCCTATCGCCAGATTCTTGCCAATACACAGCCCTACTTTCCAGTATATTTATTGTTTGTAAGGAACAGCGGCACACAGACCCTCTCTCAGATTCTGCTTTCATAGTATCGGCCCCTTATCCCAGCGAGTCGGCAGGCTTTGGAGAATACAAACAAGGATCTGATTGGTCCTGAAACCACTGGTATGTTAACATCTGGTGGGTGGATTGTCGGGACCTTGACCAAACATCCCAGGTGCTGCTCACAGTCAGAGAAATACATTCAGACTACCTAAAACACTTCTGTTAAATGCAGGGAAGGTTTTTTTTCTTTGTCAATTAGACATACATAGATATCTTTAGCAGAGCAGGAGGTGAGACTGAATCTCAGAGTAAAGAGTCTACAAATGTGAAATTGGTATAAAAGAAATGTGGCTTTTTTTTTGTTGCTAATTTACTCGAAGGAAAGAGGGTTGAGGCCCGATTAGGAAGCCGTGGCAGGGTCGTCGTGAATTTCTTATTTTACGAATGGGATTACATAAGGGAATTCATCGGATGTTTTAATTAGAAAATGGCCTTGTGTTTTGTTCTGTCCCTCAGGTATTTTACATATTTATGAAAGCGCAATAGTCACAGTTCCTGTCAAATAGTCAGTCCTGACTCCTGACTTTAATTAAGGTCTTATCTCTCCGCAAAGCTCAGAGCCTTCCCTCTCTCACTCGCTGGGAAAAAAAAAGACAGGAATGTGAAGAGGAGGGATGGCCCATATCTCACTGTCATCCCCTTCATCCTTCCCTCTTTCCTTTAGGGACACGGTTCCAAGACTGTCTGTCAGTAATTACCCAAGGCCAGCTCCACACCTTGGCCCGATCGAAATGCTCTTAAGTTAGTTATTGTGTTAGCCTTGGCCAGACTATGCTTGCGTGACCATAATTCTATTTAAGTAAGATGATGTAATTGTGGATAACTGGTTCAGAGAGATGTCATGTGCCATTGATATAAAAAAAGACGAATCATGAGGTTTCAGTTAATTTCCTTTTTCAGTTTCTTTTTTCTTGGTTCTTGCCTCTGTATTCTACGTGTAATTCAGGCTCATTTCAATCTATTGTCTACTGATTGTAAGACAGCAGTTTTAGTAGACAGGAGTAGATCTTTTTCTCCCCTACTAGACTAAAATAGTAATTTTCTTCCTTTTGTAGGTTGATCTGTGTCCTCGGGATGAAATATGATAATGACCTCTGTCACAGGAAATGTAAATTTATATAATATTATTGTGGTATAAAATAACAAGGCAGGTCTGTTTGCAGCTAATAGAGCAAATCAAATTGCTTCATCACATGGATGCAAATATCATCAGTAATTTGCAACATTGCCCTTGATGGCGTAATACTCCCAGGATAGCTACCACGATATAAAGGGTAATACTGTCATATCTTCCAACCCTACTATGTCCAATGAAACCATGTGCCAAAACATTTTTTTTTCATTGCTGACTGCTTGTTGACTTGTTGTCCGTGATTTCCAGAAATGAATCTGAAGAAAGGCATGTATTTAAAATGTCATATACTGTGGTTTTTTCCTATGACTGCATTTCTTCTCTGTCTTAAAAATGACACTGTGAAATTCCTAGTGGCTAAATGACTGTGTGAGTCTATCTGGATACAAGCAATCAGGTAAACAGAGCATGAGATGGAGCACGGGAGATAAAGGCGGCTCCTGTTCACCAAGGTTAACCCCCTCCTCTCCCCTGCTGTCCCCTCCTTCACCTCCCCACTCCGAAAATGCCAGGAATGTTTTCTCTTCCTGTGGGACCTGAGCAAAAATAGCTATGTGAAGTGGTTTTGCCGTGTGTGTGTGTGTGTGTGTGTGTGTGCTGCTATAAGAAGCCAGCTCCAGACCATAGAACTATTAAAGCACACACCAGGAAAGACAGGAAGCACACCCAGCATGTGGAAAGACACCAGAAAGGAACAAAGAAGAAGAATAGCAGGTCGTTGCAGGTCTTGGCCTGTGGTTGCCACGAAATCCAATAGTGTTTAATCTGTTGCACCTGTCTAGTAATTGAATTTAATCAGCATTTTTTTCCCCACATGCGTTTGATCCAGATGTGTTCCTCGTCCTACCGCAACCCGCTCTGCGTCCCAGCAATATTATATTAAGACGCCAGCACACCAGAGATCCGTTTGTGTGATTTATCTGCCCGGGATTCAGCGGGATATAATGAATATTGCAAGAGGGACCATTACCTTCGAATGGGTGTAATTAATCACCACGGTCTTTATGCGTTAGTGCTCTAACTATTTTCTGAGACTGGTCTCGTGGCTTTGCAAGATTTTCCAGTAAGACATTTCAACTTTCTATCAGTGGCTTACCTTTTCGCGTCTGCTTTATTCTACTTATTGTAATACAATATTTAAAAAAAAGTTTTTCTTCCAACAGTCCAAGGTTGCTTGAGTGAAAATATACAAATGGACTTTTCTGTGTGTTTCTGCAGGTCGAAGGCTGAGAGGGAAGGCGTTCTACTATGTCGGAGGGAGGGTTTTCTGTGAAGAGGACTTTCTGGTGAGCAGTCAATACACAATCAATATTTCGTATACCTCAACTGAGGTATGTGGTCTTGTGACATTTGTTGCTTTAGGTTGAGATAACACACAGCACCTTTCTCATAGTTTGCTGCATTCACTTTCACCAACTCCACTTCCCTATTGTCTCAAGGTTTACTATCTCTCTGTATTTATTATTAACAAGAGGCTTTTCCTTAAATCGCCATTCATCAGGTGTACCTTACACATTTAAATGCAACCTATAATCAACCTGTCAGCCTTTGTCTTAAATACAACATATCGGTTTGAGACCTTTGACCTTGTCGCGCAGTTTCCCGCATCTAATGCAGCCGATTCGTATCAGTTTCCTCCCCTGGGTGGGACTGAAAGAGGTCAGTAACTGGATAAGCTGCTTCGCTATGGTTTATAGGGTGGAGGGCGGTCAGGCCATTCACACAAGTGCAGAATGACTGTATGAACTAGGGCTGTCTTCAACCAAAGAAATTCTTAGTCGACTAACACTCATACGATTTTGTCGACTAATCGATTAGTTGATTTAATAAAACTGAGTTTCTCCACAAAGAATTACACAAAAGCACCACTTTAAATCTGTGTGTTTACCAGAGATGTGCTCATAAGTTTCTTAGAAATAAGTCATTCAGCATGAAAAAAGCATTAAAAAAAAACGACTAATCGGCTACAGAAATCTTAGTGGACAAAGACCAAAACGACCGCTTAGTCGACTAAGAGGGGGCAGCACTAGTATGAACTTTGCAAAAATGGAAGAGTTTCAGTATGCATCATCATAGGATGTACAGTACATTAAACACAATTGAAACCGCTTGGTACAAATATGTCGTAATTTCCAGCACACATTTTCTAGCCTGTTGTGTTTTCATAGGAAATCCCCCTTTTTTTGGTTGTATTTTCCGAGCTCATCCTTGCGTTCACACTGTCAGTCGCTCTGTGCGTGTTTACCCCATGAGCCCTCCGTATAAAACCTCATCTAATTGCCTTTCCACCAAAAGCTCCTAGTTGCTCAATTAAAACCAAAATTTACAGTGAATTAAATTTGCTCTGGCTCTTCTCCCTCTGTGTGCCGCTAATTACGTCTGCTCTTCTGCCAGGCCTGTTAGCGTGGCCTCTCCTCACTGACACCGCTCATACATATTAACACGTAACAAAGCTGAGCTGACTGATTCAAATACTGTATCAGTTAAATGTCAATCTCAGGAACCACACCGTATTGACTTTTGTTCAGTATTCCACACACTTAAAGTACAAACTTTATGATTGTTTTTCATCTCAGAGAGGGAAAGGAGTGATTTTCAGGAGACGTTTTAGTGCAACTACACATGCTAAACCTTAAAGGCTACTTTGGATTATGCCTGGGAGACATTGTGGAGCTGTTTAGCGCTCAGTCTGAAACAGAGAGTCAGAGATTTCAGTCATCCGTTAAATCACCACATTCCAATGACATCACTGTCGTCTTTTCTCCGCCTGTTGAAGTACTCTGGTTTCCAGCAGTCTGCAGACAAGTGCAACGCATGTGGACATCTGATCATGGACATGGTGAGTGTCTGTTACTTCTGTCCAGTTGTGTGTAGTTCGAGTGTTTTGTCAGTGTGTGTGAATGGGTCCGAGCCAGGTGATCTCAGCAGTTACTTCATCCTGAATGAGCTTTCTGTGGGCACATCTGGATAAAGACTCGGGAGGAAGCATTGGCTCTGCATGTGCATCCCTCTCACACACACACACACAGGCTCATGGGTAAAAACAGAACGGACACACACACAAAGCATGTGACCAAGGCAGGAAGTGTCGCAGCATATGAAGGGTTTTTCTAGACACGAGTCGACACATGTTCTCCGTCCGGCAGACAGAGATGAAGGAGATCGTCACGTTTAACATGCTGTATCTCACAGCAGAAATCTGTTGGACTTGATCACTGAGACTATTTGCATGTTATGTATATTATATGTACACATTTCTGTAGAGATGTTCCGATACCATTTTTTCCTTCCCAATACCGATTCCGATACCTGAACTTGCAGTATCGGCCGATACTGAGTACTGATCCGATACCAGCGTGATAACAAAAATATATAGTTGTTATTATTATTATTTAACAGCTGTTTACTACTGACCATGTATGGATGTGATATATGATTACTATCTTTGTTGTATGGCCTGGCTCAGGTTAAACCCTGATGAATGAACAAATAACAAAAAAGAAGAATTGATTTCCGGTTAAACAAGTTGATTTTTTTCTGGGTTAATATATTGTGGTATCGGTATTGGTGCATAGACTGGCGTACTCGCTGATACCCAATCCCAAATTTTGGGCAGTATCGGACGCATTTCCGATACTGGTATCGGTATCGGAACAACTAGATTTCTGTATGTAACACAAGACATATCGTCTGCCTTTGTCTTAAATTTGCTAGAGAAGTATGTGTATTTAATTGCAGTGTTTTCTTTTAGCTTTATTTGATAGGTGTGATTACTTGTTATATATTATCCTGAGTACTCTGGGTTGGGTTATTCTTAGCTTTGTCCTATTCTTAGCTGCTGTTACGACCAAATATACCCACAGGGATCATTAAAAATTCATCTAATCTAAAAAAAACGTTTTTTTAATACTATTTTAATTTGTTTGGATACAGATAGTGAGGAAGTATGAAGTAGCAGAAGGAATTACCGCATTAACGCCCGGATATTCTTCACTCATTTCTCTCTTTATAGATCCTGCAGGCCCTCGGGAAGTCGTACCACCCCGGCTGTTTCCGCTGTGTCATCTGTAATGAGAGCCTTGACGGAGTGCCCTTCACTGTGGACACTGAAAATAAGATCTACTGTCTCAAAGACTACCACAGGTGAGTGTTACACAGTATGTCAAAGGAACACACGAGTGCATGGTCGGGATTTATCTGTGTTAAATTAGTTTAGCGTGACACTGGAAAAGAAAAAGTGTCTGGGTGTCTTATTCCAAATGACAGCACAGCCCCTTAACGTTCCCTCGCTACTGCAGGATCTGGTTGAGAAGGGTCGACTGAGTCTCTCTGCCACGTGTGGCAGACACATGAGAAGTGTAGTCAGGGGTGAAGGGAGGGGGAGGGAGGGGGAGGGAGACTGTCCAGTTAGAGGTGTGAAGAGTGGCGTGCGGCCATATGGCTCATCTTGTCCAACAGTAACATGCTCTGCAAGGACAAAAACACAGCTTCTAACATCTGGGTGGAAAATCAAGGTTTTGTGTGTGTGTGAGAACATTTGATGTTGCAGTAAAAGTGATCAACAGTAGCACCTGTAGCGCTTTAACCTCAACAGCAGCTCTGCAGTCGCAGCCTCTCTTCTCCCCGCTGGGACAACATGTACAGCAGCGCAGCCAGGCACATGGCAGATCGCTGTCTGGCAGCTCCCACATGTTCTCCACGCTGATTAAATCAGACAAACCTTATTGTGCGTATACAGTATGTGTTTGACTTTTAGCCACAGTCATGCCCATCCACACTGAGAGGCCCGTTGTTATTCCCGCAGACATCCAGGTGCCAGCCATGTGTGTGGAAATCATTTTTACTTTTTGTTTTTCTGCTGCTTTTTGGATTTTGGGGAATCACGTGTGAGAGGGGAAGCCAGCACATCTGCAAACCTGGCATCTCCTTAGTGGAACCAGGATGTTGAATCTAGTCCGAGTCAGGGAAGGGGAGAAAAGAGAGGGAGGCTCAACAGGTTTAAAGAGACACCAAATATGAACTGTAACCTTTAGATAGAGTGAATTTGAATTCCGTTCACTTATTTGACTGCAGTTCAAACAGATGTATGAAAACATGTTCTTTATGCTCTCTCAGGGTCCTGGCGCCTAAATGTGCAGCCTGCAACCAGCCCATCCTGCCCTCAGAGGTAAGCTAACATTCGTCTTTATTTAGGACTGGGTCAGGATGAAACATTATCATATATAGTCTCTCTATATTATCAAGTTTTGACAAAATTCTCATATTAAGGTATTGTGGTTCACTTGTCAATAAGTTAAACATTTCCAAAATCTGTCACAGGTTGAGATCCTTTGGTTTTGTTCAAAGAAAACACTAAAACCATTTCACGCACTGGGATGAAGTTTTATCTAAATGATATCTAAATGCATTGATGTGCAGCAGGAGTGTTAATATGAATTCCAGCATGACTTTATACCTTCATTACATCTATAAGGTGTTCATATTTACCTGTGGACCTTCAACCACCAGGAGCTTATAAAGATTATAAATCCTTGGCTGCTCATGTTTACTCAGTTATGACCCAAACACAGTACAGATAGTTCAATATAGCCATATTTCCCACCAGACTACAGGTCAAAAAACAACGTCAGGCCTAATATCTCTGGGCTTTGGTTTGATGTGGTGTCGAGGAGGAGCAGTTGGATAGTAGGGGAGAGGTACGGTTCACACGCAGGCAGGCAGGACATGCTGGCAAAAGCAAAGAAATGTCCAAAATTAGAGTTGACTTTGCCGGAATGTCCCCTGCCCTCCCCTTTGAGTAAGCAGTGAGGCCGGTATTTAGAGGAGAGGTAGTGTGTGTTTGTGTGTGTGTGTGTGTGTGTGTGTGTGTGTGTGTGTCGGGGTAGGGGGGCTTAGTCTGTCTTGTGCATTTATGTAAGCTGTTGTTACGGATGTTCAGGGGAGTTCCCTCTCAGGCTGTAACCAGAGAAAGATGACTGAAAAAGAGCACACACACTCTGAATGTACAGATTGATTTACAGGATCTTTGTAAATGATTTGCTATAATCTTTGGCTCCATGTGGCTGCATTTTGTGTCTATATTTTTGTATGCCAGTATGATTTAGTATGAAGCACAGACAATTCAGCTCTTGGCTTACATCAGTGTCCTCACGCTTTTTATCGATCTTTTGAAGCCTTTGTCAGACTGAGCAGAATAAGACCGTTGAGCGTCTTCTTCTGGCGAGATTGGCTTCAGTTGTCTGTCTGCATTTCTTTCCAGGGGTCTGATGAAACCATTCGAGTTGTATCCATGGACAAAGACTATCACGTGGAATGCTATCACTGTGAGGTGGGTAAAAAGAAACGTCACATTTCTCTTTCTTGAAGACGTGCATGTTTAGTGGCTCAGAGCCAGGGACTCTCTGAATGGCTCATTAAGAGAAACCATAATGAGTAGATCCCCGATCTTAATTACAGTCTTGGCGGTAATGACATACTGCCAAGGAGAGCAGGTATGCAACACCTCATCATCCCTATCTCATCACTTTACTCAAGTGCCTCCTCTTATTTTTGCCAAAGGCTGATTGACAGCTGCTGTTCTTTCACTTCATGAAAATAAAAATCAGTGGGCTGTGAGGAGCAGAAGTGTTTAACTATTGAGTGGCCGTGTTCCTCCTGGTGGTTTTCTTCTTTTTTTGTGTTAATCTTTCAAGTTGCTCAAAGAGAATCATCTTGACATTTATTTTGTCTTAATAAACATTTCTGTCTTGAAACTGTAAGCCATAAGGCAGACAATAATTTATTAGAATAATTTAAGAATAATTAACAGAGTACACCGAAACGTGACACACTGATATCGATAGGGCTGTTCAAAAATTTGGTTAGATGTTATATTGATTGTAGGTGTTTGTTTTACATAATATGCTTCTATTTTTTATTTCCTTTTAATACCTATGCCAAGAAAGCATGTATTTATAACTTGTCATGCTGTTCTATATGTATGTATATTTAAATCCTTACTTTATAACTATATTTCTATATCATCACAATTATCATTATTATTTGTTTTATTTTATTTTTATCATTATAATTTTTTTCCTCTGTACTCAGGCCTCACTTGTAAATGAGATCTCGATTTCAATGTGACTTCCTGATTAAATACAGTGTATATATAAAGGCAGGGATAGACACTAATATTTTTAAGCACTGGCCCCACAGGCCACCAATCCTCCTAAATTTGGTGTGTCAAAGCACATTTTTGGTGGTCCAAATGTAAACTCATGTAAACACAATACAGAAAGGGCAATTTAATGCAACTTAACACAGCCTTCCTTAACTGTGACATTAACAGAATGAAAATATATAATTATTTATTTAGATTGAAAACTCAAGTTCTTTGTTCTCTCTTTATCTAAGTACACACACTACCAAAGATAGCGTCTATCTTTTTTGCATAAAAACACACAATTTAAATGATTAGGAAATAAATGATTGTATTTTTATGTCTATGGTTAGACACGGACGCCATAATCTCATAGAGACATGCAGTCTCATTCTCAACAGAGACCTGATATAACTTGGTGGCCACAGGGTGCCACCTACAGGAGATATTTGATGGGCCATCGGGCCATGGTTAATTTATTGACCAGAGCGTGTTTTTTTTTTTCTTTTGTCAGTATGCACAGATTTGAGATTTGTTGAGACTCGCTAATAATGAGGAGTTTAAATCTTTTTGTAAATTTTTAAATTAACCTGTTCTAAATTGCTGTCTTTGCACACTTCCAAGGTGATTATTGCTGTCCAACCTGTCAGTGGTTGGAAATGAGGTCAATCCAGAGCAGAAATCAGACCAGTTGTCCTCTATTCATCTGCTCTAGCTCATGTAACCTGTCAGTGGACGTGTGTCTCACCCTTGTTCCTCCTTTGTGCTGCTCAGGACTGTAAGATGGAGCTGAACGACGAGGAGGGTCACCGCTGCTACCCTCTGAACGGCCACCTCCTCTGCCACTCCTGCCACCTGAAGCACATGGAGCCGGGCTGCTCCTCTCCCATCGCTGCTGCAGCCGCCTCCTACTAACGCTACAGTAGGTGGAGGGAGGGAGACACCTGGTGGATTAGTGGAGGAACTGCCACAGCGTGACTGACAGCAGGAGTGGATATGTGCAATTCTTGTTGTAGAGGATTGATTAATGCAGTGCATCAGATCATACTATGGTTTGATGTGTGTTTTCACAGGAATGTTTATGAAGTTTCCATTATGCCTGAAGAGGTTTTCACCCAATAATGAAGTATTGTAATACACCAAAGCCCTCCTTTGAATACAGTGAAGCATTGCGTTATAGATAAACGGACTTTGCAGAAGTGTTGCCATATGATTTTTTTTATGTGTACATCAGTTGCATTGGCTATGTAAATATAATAGTCAACTCATTTTAGATATGGTGTACCTTCAACTTCACGTTCAATCCAAATCAATCCATAAATTATCTGTCTAATGGTTCTGCTGGCTCATTAGCTATTGGAAAATAATGGTTCAATCATATGATACAGTTCCTACATGTAATTATAACAGCTGGTGTGTATTTACATATGAAAAATATACAAAAAACAAATTGGCGTTGAGCCTTTTTTAAAAAGTCATAGCATAGCAATGATTCTTTCCTTTTCCAATGTTTAACCAGAGTTACAGAAAGTGTTCATTTTCTTCTCAAGGTAGTACCCGCAAAAACGCTCTGTGAAAGGCCTCTATTTGTTGACCTGCACACAGAGCAATCATTGTGGCTCATATGAAAACTCCTGTATGCAATAAATGATATCAAATAATAACTTTTTAGCATGATCATTCCATAGAAATGTTAAACAATGCCATTATCTCCCAAGTTGCTATGCCTTCGTGTGCTTAGGGCCTACCATTTCACTGTCAAAAAATATAACATTTGAATGACTTTCTCTCTTTCAGTGAGCCAGGTTATAATGTTCTCCAGTAAATAAACAGCCATTATTTGTCAAATGCAGTCTGTTCTTAGCACTTAGAGATAGATTTTCTGTGGTTTTTTTTCTATGCACCTATGAAGAGGTTGGTATTAGGCCTGTAGATCTATGTATTTTATTACATTTGCAAACATTGTCTATTTAAAAAGATATATATTGTAGGCCTATATTCATTTACTTTTGTTTCATTTTGACTTTTGTGCTAAACCCCTTAAATACTAATTTGATTTGCAGTGGGGAGTGCAGTTTTGATTGCCTACCTTTGCCATCCAAATGCTATTCATGTCTTGAGTTTACTAACTTAATACTTGCTTGTCATTTGAGATCCTTATCGCATAGCCGTCTGTAGATTATGATGAAGAGCAAACATATACATATGTGCTGTATGAGTGTTATAAGTATTTAATAAATGCATTGCAAACTGTCAATTTTAATTTGGATCTTTTTTTTTACAGTACAAAAAGGTACATTCATGTGATATCTTCATTTCAGTGAAGATAATTAAATATTTATTTAGTGGTACTTTAAAAAGTAGATCTGCTTTTAATATTTATTGACATTAATGCATTATTTGATCAACTCAGTCATGTCTAAAGGGCCACTGCAGTTCCTTGCACTTCTATATAGATTGCGGGCAAACACAAAAAAAAGTGCTCAACTTGCAGAATTTGCCTGATAGCACACATATTTGCAACTTTCCAAGTAAGTACAGTATTATGTGCACATAAACTGCAGAACCTGGGTGGTCTTGTTTGTCAGATCCCTTACAAAAAAAACACTATAGTATTACTATTAAGAAATACTATATAAATACCACAAAAACAATCAGTATTACTATAGTAATTCTATGTTTTTTTGGAACGCACTATAGAAAACTACTACTGTAAACCTATTGAGTTGGCTATGGTGATCTTATAGTGAAATTACAGTTATACTATAGTGTTTATAGTATCGCTACAATGTTTCTTGTAGTATTTCTATGTATTTTCAGGCACTTTTACTATAGTTATACTATAGAGTTTTATAAAGTATCACTATATAGTGTTTTCTATATGTTTTTTTGGAACGCACTATAGAAAATTACTACTGTAATACTATTGATTTGGCTATGGTGATCTTATAGTGATACTACAGGTTCGAAAGATAAACCGAGTCAGCCAGGAGTCGAACCTCCGGTCTTCTGATCCGTAGTGGAGTTAGACGCATTATCCATTGTGGCTTCCGGTGTCATTCTTGGTAGTTCTAGCGATTGTGATTGGTCAAATCTTGGTAGTGATGGGCAACGCGATTGGCTCTCACTTGCTCCACCGACAGGCGACAGGAGCGCCATTTTTGGTAGTTCTACCCATTATGATTAGTCAAAACTTGGTAAAATTTTTGGTAGTGATGGGCATTGCGATTAGTTCTCACTTGATGGATTTGTTCAACCGACAGGTGACAGGGGCGACACTGGCCCGATGAAGGTAAACTATTGTTGGAAATTGTACAGAATCCCACTACATAATGTTTTATATATAAAGTATACCTTTACAGTATATTTCAGATATCAGTATGCAATAAAATTACAATTCTGATTGAGTGTTTATAGTAGGTCAGTTTCCTGTTTAGAAGAATTAAGAATACTAGAGCACTGTACTGTGCATAATCGATGAAAGAGACGTGAGAGCAAAACAAACGAGTGGTAGGCCCATTTATATGTTGTTTCAGGATATATCTTCTCTGGCCCAGCCCTAGATCAACCGGACATAGAAAAGAAAAAGATACGAGCCAGCCAGGAGTCGAACCTAGAATCTTCTGATCCGTAGTCAGACGCGTTATCCATTGCGCCACTGGCCCGCGTATCGGACTAATGTATCATACGGCCTACTTAAAAGCAAACTAAATATACATTTAAAAATATTTCGGATTCTCAGTGGAATATATCTGTCAGAACACGTTGCCTGTTGGATATTATTTAGATCGTGTTGTCTTCACAAAGCTCAATGATCTATATCGAATCTATATCTATATTTAAATCGACCCTCGTTACCCTCTTTAGCCAGCAGATGTCGCTGTCGGACTTTGTTATCCACCAGAGGCAGCAGACGTTACAGTCTCTATGGTGTCGGCAAATAAATGAGCTAATGTGTCTGTATGTTTATGTAATAGTGGGCATTCATGAACATCATTTACAGGGAGTTCTACTGCAGTGAAATATCTAGGAGTTTTAGTAGCAAAATATTATATAAATAATGATGAGACATGTATGAAAAAGAGCCAGCCTGTAAACTTTAGTTGCAAAGGAATCATGGGACCTTTTTTACTATTATGTTTGTCAATAATTATATAGAGTGCTACAGGAATGAGTCCTAAAACCCGTTAATTAGTTAGCATTTTAGCACTTCCGGTTCCTTCGTCTGGAAGACCACTTGAGGTCCTGGGCGATGGTCGTCCCCAGGAAACGCAACGACTCCACCGTGTTGACTGGGGAGCCGCGCAGGATGAGGGGGGGGAGCGGGGCTGAGTTCCTCCTGAAGTCCACTGCCATCTCCACTATCTTCAGAGCGTTGAGCTCCATGTGGTTCCGGCTGCACCAGGATGCCAGATGGTCAACCTCCCACCTGTAAGCGGACTCATCATCGCCGAAGCTGAAGTCCACAAACAGAATCCTGGCATAGGTGCCAGGGGAGTCCAGGTGCTGGAGGACGTAATGGAGGGCTATGTTTACTGCGTCGTCTACAGACCTGTTGGCTCTGTAGGCGAACTGCAGTGGGTCCAGTAGGGGGTTGGTAATTGTCTTTAGGTGGTGGAGCACAAGGCGTTCAAAAGTCTTCATTACCACAGAGGTCAGAGCGACGGGTCTGTAGTCCTGAAGACCTGTGATCCTTGGCTTCTTGGGGACCGGGATGATGGTGGAGGCTTTGAAGCAGGCAGGCACCCTGCAGGTTTCCATTGATGTGTTAAAGATCCCTGTAAACACTGGAGACAACTGGTCTGCACAGGGTTTCAGGGTTTCAGGTGAGACGGCGTCTGGGCCGGCTGCCTTGCGGGGGTTCTGTCTTTTGAATGGCCTGTTGACCTCCCCCACATGGATGGAAAGAGGTGTGAAGGGGGGGTGGGGTGTGCACAGGCTGGGTGCTTGTTGTGAAAGCGGGGGTGGGGGGGGTGCTGGTGTTGATTGTGTTAACTGCTGATGGCTGATGGCTGGGGGGAGAGGAGATGCAGTCTGGGCCGTTGCTTTGTCATTCGAATCTAGAGTGAAACTCATTCTGCTCGTTTGCAAGTCGGAGGTCATTTGTGGAGAGTGATGGTTTGGGCTTGTAGTTTGTGATCTGCCTCAGCCCCTTCCACACTGAGGCAGAGTCGTTGGCTGAGAATTGCTTTTATAATTTCTCAGAATACTGCCGTTTGGCTTCCCTCACCGCCTTGCCAAACGCGTATTTAGCCTCTTTAAAGCCCTCTCTGTCACCATTCCTAAAAGCCTCTCCCTTGACCAAACGAAGCTGTTTGAGTTTGGCTGTGAACCAGGGCTTTTCGTTGTTAAAGTGAACCCTGGTGCGTGTTGGTATACAGATGTCCCCACAGAAGCTGATATATGACGTCACAGCGTCGGTGTATTCGTCCAGACTGTCAGTGGCGGTCTTAAACATCTCCCAGTCCGTGCGGTCCAGGCATACACGCAGATCCTCCACCGCTTCGCTGCTCCACTTCTTGGTGCTCCTCACAACCGGTCTAGCCAGTTTGACCCTCTGCCTGTACGAGGGGATGAGGTGGACCAAGATGTGGTCGGAGTAACCCAGCGCAGCGCGGGGAACGGCGTGATATGCGTGACAACGTGTAAGTATCATAAACGTGTGTTTGGCACAGATCTTATTTTCTGCAATAATCCAAAACCCAATGGAAAAATCCCATTGGCTTTTTGTCGAGGGAACCAGGGAGATGCTAACTTTGGTTGGCCTACAAAAATACGTCATCCCTGGAGCACTCAGTACTCTGGCGGATTGATTGAATCAATGAATAATGACCTCAAAGCTAAGCTATCACTATTGTAGAAAAGGGTCCTCAGCAGGAGATTTGAATGCAGCACAAGAGAAGACTTGGGACAATATGCTATATGGAGTCCAGCATGTATTTCCCAAATGGACTGGGCAAAATGGGAACAGACCATGATAATGCATTTAATGCACTAAAGTGCCTTCACCATACTCAATGGCCCCATTATATATATTTCCATTGTATATTATTTTGAGGGCTTGGGAACCGGAGGGTCAGTAGATCAAGTCCCCGCAGGGACCAAGTACTGAGTGTGGACTGGTAGCTGGAGAAGTCCCAATTTGCCTCTTGGGAACTGCCGAAGTGCCGTTGAGCAAGACACCGAACTCCAAACTGCTCGGGGCGCCTTTCATGGGCAGCCCCCATCTCTCCATTGATGCATGTGTAATTTCCCTTCGGGGATCAATAAAGTATGTCTTCTTTCTTTTCGAGCTCTCCAGTGTGGGTTTTGTTTTTGGTACGTTGCTTCTCAGGCCAAACACATATAGCAGGTTATGTGGTCTTATATACTATAGCCTACTGTATAGGCCTACACTTTTAAACATGAGGACATTCACAAAAAACATTACTCTGCAGAATACACACACACACACACACACACACACACACACACACACACACACACACACACACTTAGCAGTGTAGCCAATGAACAGACAGATGACTTCATGTGTCCTGGGTGGGAAGCGTTGGTTTTATGTTCCCTTCAGAAACAGAAACTTCACATGTTGTGAATAGCAGGCCAATGTGGCATCGGTTACTTCATTAAGATATGCTCCATGTACATAATATTTGTGACACCTTAAATTCAAATTTCTCTCAAAGATAGAAAAGAAAAGCATGCACTGTGTCTGCTTCTTTTTATCAAAATCTCCTCCTTTGTGATTGTTACACAGATAAAAAGGAAAATCAATGAGAAAATGGATTTTTACCTGGATTAACCTTAATGGTATTAAACAATTACTTTCTCCAGGTTATGTAATCAGGTATTAATTGCTTCCTCAAACATTAAGGTTTCATCTGTGTTACAAAGCTTTATACATTCTTCCAAGAAAAAACATACTGTATGATATCTATAACAATTGCGTGTCCTTATTGGTGTGTGTAGTTACTCTGAGATAACCACACCCGTCCCCTTCCTCTGGACATGTCTCAACTCATTTAGTGATGTCTTTGATCAATTGAGCAGCACGCGTAGGCGGCCTGCATGTCTGGAGGCTTTTCTGTTTCTTGTTCTTGTTTATGTACACCTACAACCTGCCCACATGTTATCAGGATATTTCAGTGACCTGTGATTGTATTTTCTTAAACTTTGTAAAGTAGAGAGCTATTAGACAGATGTTTGTGATGATCAAGATATGGAATTTACACTATAATGTAATAAACACTTTTTAAATCATAACTGTAAAGGAGATTGAGAGCTGAATTCAACTATAAAAAGGGTGTTTGGGTCAAGAAATCAATGCAGAAATGGCATTTAGTTGCACAATATGTGACTGGCATTCTTCTGTTATTGTGCATTTTGTTACAGGATGTTGCACACTCTGAATTTGTTTTCTTTTCTTTTGTATGCTGTATATTTTATCTTTATAGTGGTAATTTAATTTCCATCTTATTCGATTATTGGGTATAAAACTGGACAAAATATTTGCATTTTAGATACAGATACAGAGATAACATCCAGGGCACCCGATTCGACTGTTATCGGGCCATTAAATAGGCGTTATCAGTCGCTATAAGCAACATAGATGTGTTAAAAGCAACACATTCTAACATGTGGTAAAACCGAATGAAACAACACGTTTTGAATACAAACAAAAAGGCTTCTTTAGGTTTCGGCAACAAAGCTACAACTTCTTTAGGTTAAGGCAAAAAACAGTTAAGTTAGAGAAAAACATTGTGTTTTGGTTTAAAATAACTCCGAACACAAAAACAACTGACTAAAACAATTAAATTGTTTAGACATTTTAAATCTATTCCAATTATTTAACAGACCCCGAATGTTTTTTTTTTTATTTTTTTTTTATTCATCTTTTCCTTTCCTTACATTTTATTTGCTGTATCATTTATTTTTATATTATTTTTATACTGTAAAATATTTTTGCAGAATTGTAATGAAAATCTGAACATGCGAATATATTGTAGTGAACTTTTGAAATAAAATAAAGTACTTAAAAAAAAATAATTACATCACCACTCATCATAACAACTCATAGTTAATCCCATCACCAGACGGTGTTTGAATCGAGCGCACTCACATACCTCTGTAGCCCCGCCCCTCCGGTCAACGCCCCCAGTTAACGTCAGCAGAGTCCTCCCAATGCGGGGGCTTTGTGGATGGGCACTGGCTGCACCGTGGAGAAAAACGTGCATGCATCCCGTGTGGTGTGTCAGTGACAAACAAATCGCTCAGAGAAAAAACACTCGGCTGTTTTCACCAAGCGCTGCATCTAAACAGATAAGTGGAGGGATTCGTAAAGGGACCGCGGCACGTTGAGTTAAATGAGTGTGTGCGTGCAGATATTTGAAGGTTTTCGAGGAATTCAAAGTGGACTGATGGAGCTGCTGGCGGACTGAGGGCTGGGCTGTGACTGCCTGCATTGTTGCATGTTTCCTGGGATGGAATAATTGTGCTCCTCCATTCATCAAAAGAAAAATTCTCCTCTTTTCGCTCTCAATGGTGCTTGAAGGGTAAGCAAAAAACGAGGTGTGCATTGTTTATTCTTTGAAATCACCACCGCGTGGATGCATGCATGCCTTTGTTTTCCAATGCATTCATTCCCCTTTCTGTGTGTTTGTCAGCAAGAAAGCTACTGGTGCTGCACAGCATTTTTTTCTCATTTACAAAAATACAAAAATTATGCAAGACTGGTGCGTTTTCCTAGTGCAGAATCGTGTCTTTGTGTGTGGCTGTTTGGCAACAAAAACACCATGGGTCTGTGCTTTTTTTTGTGTTAGTAGAGAGATGGACGGCATCGGTAACACCATGCAGAAGAAGGCTGCAGAGTTGGAGCGGCTGGCCGAAGTGCTCGTCACCGGAGAACAGCTGAGGTAGGTCGGTCAGTCCCGGGTCAGGAATCCTGCTGCTGACCCTGGGTGGTGTGCTTAGCAGGTCACACATTGAGGGAAGCTGAGGCAATTTTTTGTCAGGATCATCTTGCAAACTGACCACTAAATTTACAGTCATCACTGAATACGTAATACTTAGTAGTACATAATCATAGTTTAGTTAGTTTTCATGCTAAATCTTGCATGTTTTTGTGGCCCAGATCAGGATGAACAATGACATGACAGGACTTGATGCACTAAATGAGAAAAGTGGGTGTTGTATGTAACTCAGCATGTTTGACGGCAGATTAATGATCATGCATGTAGCTCTCCCTCACTGCAAACTGCCATTACATGCAGCTCCACTGCAGCATGCACAGCCAAACAAAGGCGTCCACACATGCACGACCCTCCCCGTGCACACTGCTGCTCCTCACCTATATATAACATACCCATTTCAGCCTGAGGCACTGTAATGTCTAGATTCTGCAGGATGCTGTTTTTGCTTTTTGTTACTCCAGTAATCCAGTGCCCTTTGAGCTGCGCAGGGAATGATCAACCTACTAGTCATTGTCATGCCCTGCCCATTCATCCTATCAGGGAATTGTACCGCTAACCCTGGCTGGCAGTGTTGTTGACACGCTGCACCCTTTGACCTACCGTACGCAAAGAAAGGCCACAAAACCCCCGGTGGCGTTCGCTGGTGCACGCTCCCTGCGATGAATAGAGGCTCAGTAGGTAAAGCATGGCACCAATGCCAGGAATTCCAGCCCCCCAGCTGAACTATGAGGAGCCACTGAACTGTGCTCTCCAGCTGGGTGGGATAAACAGAGTTGGAGCTTTTGCTGTTTCTGAACACGCTGTAACATTGTTCAGCTCTGAAGAACCATAAAAAGTAACACTAGTCATCACCTCGAGAGATTAATAGTTTGGTGTCTGGACATACTCTTCGGTGTAGGCTATTCTTGCTTAGCACCAGTGTGTTTTTTCCTGTTTGTCATTGTATACTGTGTGTGTGTGTGTGTGTGTGTGTGTGTGTGTGTGTGTGTGTGTGTGTGTGTGTGTGTGTGTGTGTGTGTGTGTGTGTGTGTGTGTGTGTGTGTGTGTGTCAGTGTCCCTGGCACAGCTGTATACTGGGGCTGCCAGCTGGCAGCGTGACTGGTGTCAGTGAACGATGGGTTGGTTTGGTTGGCTGTCCCGGAGTCCTCTGCGTCTGAGACGCCGCTGTTACGGGGGAAAGTGTTCGAGGTTGTGACATTCAAGGCTCGCTCTCTGTCTCTAAATCACTTTCTTTCTGCATATTGTACAGAGATAGCAGTCTGAGAGGTTTTTTAGCCACGCTAGCAGCAGCATGGCTCTAGGGATGGCAATGTCATTGGTCAAGACTGAAATATCTCAACAACTATTGGATGGATTACCATGACATTTTGTACAGAGATTCACGGTCCCCATAGGATGAATGCTATTGACTCTAGTGAACCCCTGACATTTCCTGTAGCGCCAACATGAGGTTGACATTTATGGTTTGAGTGAAATATGTCAATATTGGATGGATTATCATTGTACAAAAACTCATGTCCACCTCGGGATGAATTTTATGGTAAACATAACTGCTGCTTAGCATCAGCATGTTGCATTTTCATTGCGAGCATGTTAGCCTTCAGCTGTGCCAAGTACAGTCTCACATAGACTCTGGTAACAAGACAGAGTCTACAACAGACTCTGTCTTGTTACACTGTGCAGTACAAACACACGCTGGACAGTTTAATGATTGATGTTCTTCCTCAGTGTTTTACCTTGACTCCCTGCTTTAGCTTTGTCCTTTTGTATGAATTGATATTTCAGACCAAATGATGACAAGAGGGAGTGAGAAAGTCGCAGTCAATTTCATTTTGTGAACAGTAGAATTCATGAAAATAAAATTCGACCTGGGGCTGGTGACATAAAAATAGACCTAGTCTTTTTCTTAAATATAAGAATATAATGCATTGCAATATGGGTGAAATAAGACACTTCACAGAAGAGAAAAAAATGCCAGATTCAACAGCGACACACCAAGTATGGGAGAAAATAACAGAAAAGGTAAACAGCATCAATGTAATGAGTAAACAGTTGAAATAGGTAGCTGAAAGTAATGAGTAAACAGTTGAAACAGTTAGCTAACTGGCAACAAAACTCTCACCTCAGGCTTAGCCAGGGGGAGAGGAGAGGTGGCTAGCTTTCCTACCTCAAATTAAGTCAGTCTTAATATTTATGCAACAGACAGGCTTAATTAGACTAGTCTAACCTGACAATCTAAGGCCAAGACCAGTCTTAAACTAAGTTTATGCAACTGGCCCCTGATGTGAAACACTGCTGGTATAAAAGCAAGGAGTGTACCTAATCCACACCTTTGTTTGATCATTTTATCACAAGCTCATGGAACACGAGTGACACAGTTCCTGGTACTGATAACAGTAAGCTGGCTGCTTTTGGAATATCTTATCTCAGATTTTTTGTGTCCCATCATGTTGACTGCTCGTATCTCAGAGCAGATCTGTTTCAGGCACAGGGCTGAAAACCAGACAGAAAGACGGATACCGTGACACACGGACGCATGCAGCTGCTGTAGTGAGGCTTGTGACCAGTTCATAGTTGTGAATAGACCGTTTGTTGCGCCATGGCAGACTGTCATAGAGAGGGAGGCTTCGTGAATGTCTGCAGCCTGGGGCTCAGCATCATTATGGTCATACCGGGAGCCAGAGACTCATACAGAAATGCTCTCGCTTCTTATTGTTTAATCCACCACAACTTTAGGAAATGCTATTACAGAGAGTAACCAACTCAGCAAGAAGAACACCTACCACAACATGACCTGAGCCTCCTACAGTATAAGGAAACAGCAAGATGGGTGATTTTGCTCCATTTGAGATGATTTATGGGTAGATTAGACTGAAACCCTCTAAAGCTGAACAGAGGAGAAGGAGGAGCCGTAGATTAAAGATTTAGTGATGTTTAGATTTTACTGACTGTTTTATACAAACAAGATCTGACTTTCCATGATCCCATTATGTGACACTTTTGCTTGTGCTATTTTCCATCATGGTCGTAATCTTTGAAAGTAACCCCCTTCAGGATGATGCTAGAGCTGGTTGGAAGTGAAGTCTTACTGGGCAGGCTTGGACCAGGGCTGTCAGCGCTAATCTGGAGTGATGCTAGCCAGCTGCACACAGACTCAGCATGGAGTGGTACTAGCTAGCGGCAGGAAGCTTGGCTAAGGTCATGGTGGGCTGTTTCACAATAATCGGGGTCAGAAAGAGGTCATCTTGATGATGTGAAACCAGCATCTAGGTCATCTATAGGAGCACGAGAGGATTGTCATGTCATCATGCAATATAGTCGCATTATACATCCCTGCAGACGGTTATTGAAAGCCACTCATTCACCACATGTTCACTTTGTTCTTTAGGTAAATCGTGTTCTTTACTACTAGAAGATATTTTTATTAGGGCTGTCCTCGACCAAAGAAATTCTTAGTCGACTGATGAAATTAACAAGATTTTGTAGACTAATTGATTAGATGATTTAATCAACAGATCTGTGAAACTGAGTTTCTCCACAAAGAATCTCACAAAAGCACCACTTTAAATCTTGTAGAGCTGCAACGATTAATCATTTAATCGATTAGTTGTCAACTATTAAATGAATCGCTAACTATTTTGATAATTGACTAATGGGTTTGAGTAATTTTTTAAGAAAAAAAAAGTCAAAATTCTCTGATTCCAGCTTCTTAAATGTCTTCTTAATTTTTTAATTTCTGGAAAAAGCACCACTTTAAATACTATGTTTACCAGAGATGTGCTCATAAGTTTGTTTGAAATAATAATAAGAAATTTTAGTCGACTAAGACCAAAACGACAGATTAGTCAACTAGAGGGGGCAGCCCTAATTCTTTTTATCTTATAGACTAATGTATTATATGCAGCTCACATAGAAATCTAAAACAGGGACTGCCACATTTTAGATGGTGAAATGTTTTTCATCACTCTCATTCTTACTACTTCCAGGAGGAATTGTTACTATTATTGACATTTCAAATGGACACAGTATTTAGCTGTTAAACCAAAAGTTTAGCGTGTCGAAGAATTCTCAATAATTGTTTTTTCCTCCTCTGCGGCTTGTTTGCTGCCCTCAAGGCTGCGGCTCCACGAGGCGAAGGTGATCAAGGATCGGAGGCACCACCTGCGAACTTACCCAAACTGCTTCGTGGCCAAGGAGCTCATTGATTGGCTGATGGAACACAAGGAGGCCTCGGACCGAGACACCGCCATCAAGATCATGCAGAAACTTTTAGACCAGAGCATCATTCACCATGGTAAGGCTGAGCTGTATGTGTTTAGTGTGTGGGGTTAGTCTTGGTACTGTTGTTGTGGTTTCCATTTTCTATAACGGCAAAGGTCTCTCTCTCTCTCTCTCTCTCTCTCTCTCTCTCTCTCTCTCTCTCTCGCTCTCTCTCTCTCTCGCTCTCTCTCTTGCTCTCTCTCTTTTCTTTTTTTTTTTTTTTTTTTTTTTTTTTTTTTTTTTTTTTTTCTTCTTCCTTGTCCTGACATTTTAACGATCTGTGCCTCTTAATAGATGATGATTCACGGTGTCTCCCAGCCAATTTGGCTCCATCGTAGCGTCTCACTACCTGTTTCACATTTGACCAGACACTGAAAACAGAGACAATAAGAGTGAGCTGCCTCCTCCTCTTTCGTTGAAGTTTAGACAGAGCCAGTTCAATATTAACTCATCCCAGCCGTAGATTAAAGATTAAGGGATGTTTAGATTTTACTGACTGTTTTATACAAACAAGATCCGACTTTCCATGATCCCATTATGTGACACTTTTTCTTGTGCTATTTTCCACCATGGTCGTAACCTTGAAAAGTAACCCCCTGTAAGTATGTCTGTGGGTGTTTTCAGTGTGTGACGAGCACCGGGAGTTCAAAGACCTGAAGCTGTTTTACCGCTTCCGGAAAGATGACGGCACGTTCCCGTTGGACAGTGAAGCCAAAGTCTTCATGAGGGGGCAGAGGATCTATGAGAAGTACGAACACACACAAGCACGCCATATATTACGCAAACAAACACTCAGTCGTGTTCTTCGTAGTGGAGCTTTGAGAGGGATTAAGGGAAACGGCTGATCATACATTTGTATAATGGAAGCAGAAATTCCCCAGGCATCTCTTAGCATTTTGATTCCTTTTCTCTTTCGCCTTTTTAGCTCATAGCTTTAAAAGAATATTTTATAGTAGTTTTCTTGCCATGGTTTAGTTAGTTAGTCAGTTAGTAGAAGATCAGCACCACTCTTATATCTGTATGATAAATAGGAAGTTACAGCCGGCAGCTGGTTAGCTTAGTTTAGCATAAAGACAGGGAATGTGTTGCACTATTTGCCAGGTGGATTTTGTTTGGACAGAGCCAAGCTATTTTACTGTGATGCCCTGATAGAAATACTGATTGTTGTTAAGATATAACAACTCACCTCAGCTCACCTCCTCAAAGATGGTGCTGGTGAAGCTTGTTGATATGATGAACAGTGAACTATCACTTCACAATCTGATGCTGTTTAAACTTTTCAAACTTCATGGCCACTTGGCAAGCATGTATTTCCTGCCTTCCTCTTTGTGTCTCTTTGTGAGAGAGTCTCCACGGCATGCTGATTTAGTGCGTCAGAAATGCTGCCACCATTAATGTTTGGGAAAATTTGTTTTGCTGGTAAATTTGATTCCATCAGATTAGAGGGCCTAGTATTGAGATTAACTGGTTTTTAAATCGCGATAAAAGCTTGCAGGGATTGGAAAATCAGAAGATAGTGGAAGAGATGACTCATAGCATTTGTCCAGAGACAGGCTGGATTTAGAAGAGGGCAGGGGACACCACTAATGGGACTGTTTATGTTTGTCATCAGCTTTGTACCTATGATGCTGTTGTTCTAATGGGGATGAGACTAATTGTTTATAGTTACCCCAAAGTCTTCCTCCGTGTGTCTCCACTCCTCTCAGTGGCATCTCTACAGTTTTGGGTTCACGCAAACACTCAACACACGGCTCGACTCCCCTTCCCTGTCCCACACATCCTGCCACCTCTTTGTCACATGAGTAAACGATAGTTATGCACCTCTCTTAACACATACACAGCGACACTCTTATAAACGGAGATCTATTTTTCATGTCTGTGTCTTGACCCGCACGCGCATGCACGCACGCGCACACAGCAGTTGCATAAGAGGAAGAAATAGTCCAAGGGGAGACATCTGTCGTCTCAGCTCTCAAAGCTATGTGTTTATGTAATCACCATGGTGCAGCCCAGGACACACACACACACACACACACACACACACACACACACACACACATACACAAACCCCCCTCAAGCTTGCTCTGGTGGTTGCTTGTTTGCGAACTAGAGTTGCTTCATGATTACACTTATGGCACAATTAACAGTCCTGCAACATAAAAGTAACCAAGCATCTCCCAGTCTCTAGTGCCTGAGTGCAAATATGTGCTTTGGTTCTTTTGTGCGAGGTTTGCAAAGATTCAGCTCAATGTCAGTACTTCTAAAACGAATGAGATGTTACATTGTTAGTCTTGAAAAGGAATTTTTGCATCATTGGATGTCTGCCTCAGCATACAGCGGATCATAACCATACACTACTTTGCTCTTCTTGTTTTTGTGTGTTCCAAAATTGAGTTTTGTTTATTTATTTATCACATAAATACTGATTTCGTGAGTGGTCCCTGAAATTGACCAACGGTGGTGACTTTTATGGCCTGAATGAATATTGGTGCAAACAGGAACGCTCTTTTTAGCCATGCTAGCGGAAGGATGGCAATCTAGGTCGGTCCTCCACTTTGACTGAAATATCTCAAAAATTATAAAATGGATTACCATGAAATTTGGTACACCCATTCATGTCTCCCTCAGGAAGAATTGTAATAACTTTGGTGATCCTCTGTCTTTTCCTTTAACACCATCATCAGGTTGAAATTTGCATTTGCTCAGTACTTTTGTTTGTGATTAAATGATGTAAAATTAATGATATTCCCATTTCCTTCAACTGCACTTTGTGTTAAGCGATAATTAGCAAATGCTGAACTAAGATGTAACATACTATATGTTTACCATGTTCAACAAGTAACTTTCCCTACAGCCATATTCACATCTAGTTTTTCCAGTGGAAAAAAAAACATCCCTCCTCTCACACCACATTGATCTCTCATGCTGTCAATTGTCAAATCAGCACGACACACTCTCCAGTAAACAAACCGCAGGAAGACTTTTCAGACAGTTGTTTTGACAGCATTTCCTAGGCGACAGGATTAGTCAGAGAGGACAATGTTTTACAGGCCGTTTAAAGCATTGTTCACGTTACTGTTTACATGTGAATGTGTGCTGTAGATTGTGGTTGAATGGCGTCATTATATATGATTGAGTCATGCTCATGTTGAATTATTGAATTAAAAAAATTACCTTTTGAATAAATGAATCAAAACACTTGGATCTAACCTTTATTTATCTGGGCTGGATTCACTGAGCATGAATGGCCTGCTCCATATTTTAGCCACCTAAAAGAAAGGCTCACCTAAAAAAAATCTATATCCATTTAAGTGTACGCTATATTTAGAATATTTTCGCTGGGTTACCTTGCCGTGAGACAGCTATACAGTCTATGTTTAAGCCGTTATCTATGCTCTCGCCGAAGCCACCAGAACACAGGATTGCTGGTCTAACGCTGCCTCGATCGGTTAGTTTGTTTGTACTATTGTGTGACTTTGGTTAGTTCGGATTCACCAAAGTCACACAATAACACAAACAAACTAACCGATCAAGGCAGCGGTAGACCAGCAGTACATTGCTTTGGTTCTGTGCGGTAACTCCTGTCTGCTTCTTCAAGCTGGGGGCGCACTGACTGTCATCTACTGTAGGTAATACACTGGATATGGATAAATACCTCATACAAACTCACTTCAAAACACCAAACTATCCCTTTAAATCAATTCAGACACAGAGATCTTTCATCACTGTCTCCTTAGCCAATATTTGAGCTTTATTCTCACTACTTTATGAAAGACATCGCAAGTTCAGATACAATCTCTTACTTTTCTTTTGTCATGTGCACACGTCTTTGTTTTGTGTCTGTGCATCATCATTTGCTGCATCAGTCAGTTTGTACTTCAGTGAGTGTGTGAGAGAGTGAAAGAGACAGACAATGCTGCTTATCGCTTCCATGTGTCTTTTCAAGGCTGGAAAACACTTTAGTTTAGACTGTCTCTCATTGCCCAGGCACCACAGTCCTTAAAGGACCATTTTGCATGTTTCAGTCCATTAACTGCAAATTGTTTACACTTATACACGTATTGGTGGCCATTATCTACATTCCAGACATCCATCACGTGCTTTTATGCATACGTACATACTTTGTGTGTTCCATAGATATAAAGTAAAAAGATGTTTGTGTCACTGCTACAATAAATTGCAACTGATAATGGCTTGCTAATTACATCAGCTGCTGTCTGTGCTTGAGAGGTAGATCCTAACATTTTCACATGACTTACTGATAACTAGTGGATTTGTCTTTGGATATTGCAGTAAATCGAGTCAAACATACAGGGTCATTAACGAAGGAAATTTTACCATAATGGCATTTGAACATTTCATGTTTTAACTAGGCCAGATTATCTTAAAGTACTGCTAATCTGTACTGAAAGTCCTGATAAGTACATTAAGCAACGCTATCATGTATTTGTTGTTCCATAAGGTCGCTGTTAGGAGCCTTTGGAGACTGTAACCGAGATTAAGAGCTGTACAAATAAAACAGCGTTGATATGAGAAAGTTATGTCTGTAAAGGTTCCAAACTGGGGCCAGACTGACTTAGATAGCCTGTCATGCAATGCATTATGGGTGAAATAAGACACTTTACAGAAGAGAAAAAAAGGCGGATGCAATAGCGACACCACACCAAGTATGGGAGAAAATAACAGGAAAGGTAAACAGCATATATCCAACTGTCGTTAGAGCCATTAGAGATGTTCAGGGACAATTCAACATATAGCACTAGTATCCAAAAAAGTTATGGATAAACAGTTGGAATAGTTAGCTAAAAGTAAAACGTTCCTACCTCAAATTAAGTCAGTCTCAATCTTTATGCAATAGACTTAATTAGACTAGTTTATGCAACTGGCCCCTTAGAGCACACGTTGTGGACTGTTTGTAAATGTTTGTCATTTGTGGCCACAATGCAGCTTAAATGGGGTCATGAAGTGTGAAAATGTGTTTGCATAAGCAAATGCAACAAATTAGAATTAAATTAGAAGAAGACTATTGCAACTTGATTTCCTCCAATTCAGCTCTACTTAGAAATAAGTTATATTTAGAAATACTTAGGTTAAGCTTTAAATAATTCAAGGTAAGGCCTTAAGGAGAAAAAAAACACATTCAGCATCCACCATATCAACCTCCAGGTCAGATGATTCTAGGTCTGATGTTTATAAAATCCATTGTTCATTAGGTTTTTTTTTTAAATTTGGAACTTCTTTCACTAGTGCCTGTGACACTGTGACTTGCTTACTGTATAGCGCTCTCACATGTCCCTTAAATGACCCGTATTTTGTTTTTTAAAAGTTGTTGCATGGCCCAAGAGATTGATCAGTTCCCACCTTCATGCAAGACCAAATCTGAGAGCAGGTAAAAGCCTGGTGGTCCTACAACCACGTCTCAGTGGGCACCACTCCAGCTGAGTTAGCCATGCTGTTTGAACAGCTACGCTGAGTGCATATCCAGGTCACGGCAGCTGGCCTCGCCCCACTTTAAGTTATCATGATCCATTTACATACTGTATGCACAGTCTCACCTCTTGCATAACATACTGTATCGCTCATATAATACTCAAGATGCTATTATTCAAATCACTGTGCTTTGCTTTGACTGCAGTTCTTTGAGTCATTCCCTTTAAGCTAACATAACGTGATCTGTTGACTTAACATGTTTAAATGGATTAAATAGCATTGTGTACGCAGCCACGTCTCATGGAACATCACATCCAATTCTTTCAACATTTGTATTATTATGTTGGCTGCTAATGTGGGTCATATTTGACTGCTAATGTGGGCCATTGTCCCACAAAAGCTCCTTATCGATCAAAATGTGACATCTAAACAAAGTAGTTATGTCTTCTGTAGTGTGTTGACTCTACATGCGTGCAGAACTTAAGCCGTCCTGGGGTGCACCTCACACCATTTTCTTAAAAACATTTAAACTGCAGTTCTATTATTAACTCAACCCGGGGTTAAACGTTGAGGAATACAGTGTCACCCTGGGACCAAGTTTAATGACAATGTAATTTAATTCTCCTCTTGAAATGTGCTCTGGATCATCAGTCATAGTTGAATGAACCACAGTGAGAGGATGTTACTGGCAGAACTCCAAGGCTTTTTACAGAGAAGAGGCTTTTTACAAGCTGCACCTGAGTTAGGTTTCATTTAGTCTAATGTCCCATATTAGGATTCTCATTTAGCTTCAATAAAGCGGAAGCTGTTTTTCCTTGGCTCTGGAGGTTTTGCCACTAATGTTGTGCATCCGACAGTATGTTAAATTGTCCACATTGAAATGTATAAACAATAGACATACTGATGGCTTGTCCATGCCAGATAGAAATATGCTTATTTGCTTTCTTGCCGAGAGTTAGATGAGAAGACCGATACCACTCTCATGTCTGTACGGTAAATATGTAACTAGAGCCATTAGACGGTTAGCTTAGCTTAGCATAAAGACTGGAAACGGGGGGAAACAGCTAGCCGGGCTCTGTCCAAAGGTAACAGAATCTGTCTACCAGCACCTCTCAAGCTCACTAATAACACAATTTGTTCCTAATGACTTCATATCATTGTTTTTCTGTTTTAATTAGTGCTTTTTTAAACGTATTGGGGTCCTGGGGGACCCCAGTCAAAAGCACCCAATTGCAGCCTATGCAGTTATAATAGATACAATAGAATAGATAGATAACATGTTTGCCATGGGTCCTAATTTAAAGTATCACGCACTATCAGGGGGGTAGGGGCACTCAGACTGACACAGATGCAGCAGACACAGATTTCCTCATGTGCTCGGTATGTTTTCATTTTATACAATATGCAAATTAACGGTAACTTTCTTAAAATAATAATAATCTGTTGTTGTTTTTTTCAGATGACATTAATTCATAACTTATAATGTTTTGAGAAGAAATAAGTTAACATTTTGTGTTAACATGTTAAATACATTTGTCGGATGAGGGTTAATACAGCTTTCTATCTGTTCACTGACATATACGTAGGTGGGCAACACTGGTTCTTCTATCCAGTTTAGACCGGTCTAATTAGGTCGGTGGTTGCTAAAGTTTCCTAGCCTGGAGCCTAAACCCTTCAGCTATAGCATGGTGGTGCAAATATTCAGTGTCGTTATCTGATAACTTTTAGTTTTCCATAATGTCAGTTCATTAAATGTCCTGAGCATTCCAACAAATCTCCCATAAATCCCATAAATGATATCGGCCTGTCAGTATTAAACTGTTTGAATGGTTGATAGCCATTAAAACTGAATGTGGGAATGTAATGTGTGCCGCAGCAAAACACAGCCAACAAAGATGTGGAAAGTTTAGTGTTTTAGTGTGTCTCTTTGATGGTACACTTGGTTGCTAGCACATGTTTTGACATGTACAATGTGTATCACAGTACACTTATTGTTTCTTATAACCACTGCCTGGCTGATTTATACTGTGTGAATGTTCAGGTGACAGTGTTTGGGTGTGAGTGACGGGTGTGACTGTGTGTTTATAGGGGAAGAGTCAGCAATTTTGTTCGGTGCATGTGTGTACTTGTTTGTTTGTTTGAGTGTGTAAGTGTCATGTGGTGTCATCCGGAGGAGATCACACCACTCGCTTCATATAATAAAGACTGTTCAGACCTACACACGTTTATAAACAAAACAAAAACACAGCCTTAATTGTGATATATATATTTTTTTTAGTAGAAACGTTCTGAAATCCTATCCAAACCTCCACTGAGTGTCGGTGAAGGAGATCCCGAAGGTTTTTCTTGATGTAATTAACTTGTCATCGTGCTAATCTGATCTGTAGTTTTGGTTTATGAGGCTCTAGGAATCACATGAATTTAGTTTTAAGATTCGCTTATGTGGCTGAAGTGGAGAAATGGGTAGAGCTGCTGGTTTAGATGATTTCCCCTGCTGGAAATCCCCACTTACTTTTCCCAATAATATAATTACTGAACACATCCGTTAGATAATTAAACCGTACTAAAGGGTCATATTATTATGGTTTATAGATGTTGCAGCATTTCCGAGAACTCACATTTCGTTGCATCAGATAAGAATGTAACACTGCTAAAATACATCAGCCCTGCCAGCTGTTGCTATGGAGATATCAGCCAGAGCTGCAAAACTAGTGTTGTATGCCCTGATACAGTCAAGAGTGCTGCACTGTAGGTGCTAAATTGATTCAAAATCCAAAACCAAATTGATTCCAAATGCTGAATTTATTCACAGTTCCCTTAAAGCAGCAGTGGGTAGAATTGGAGCAAATATGATTGAAAAAAGTTATTTTTATAAAACCAATCATCAATCGAAAAAATCCTTCGCCTCTGTGTCCTTCGGTGTCCTCCGGTGTCCTCCGGTGCTCCTAATTGCATCTGCAAGATTTCACAGACCGGAGGAAAACAACCAGTCAGAGCTGATCTGGAGTCTGCCGTTCTGCTGCCGTCTATGAGCCGGCTGTCAATCACTCGCAAACTTTGATCAAACGGTCAAACTAGGCAGCGCTGATCAAATATGAATCAATATTCTGTTACTGTAATGTCTATTTCTCACCTCAAATGTTTTCAGAAACATCTTGTAGTGTACTGTTTAGCTGTAAAATGAGAAAGTTTGTGACCCGGCAGCCATGTTGAGGACAGTTGAGGAAATACCAAGCATCGCCCACCAGCCATAGCACAGCCAATAGGAACGCTCTCTCTGAAATGACCTGTGATTGGCCAAAGTCTCCTGTCACGGGCTAAATTTTCTAAAGCCTGAAAACAGAGCCATGAGGAGGTGCAGAAGTCTAGTTATCTCTCAGAACACTTGAATTACAATATGCTGAAAGGTTATTATGGAATTTTTGCCCATTGATGCCAAAAACTTTCTACCTACTGAAGCTTTAAACCTCGGCCTTCAAACATTAGTGGAGTGGGTTGTTGGATTTCCTTTTGAATGCAACGAGCTTCTCTGTCCCGCTCTTAGACTTCCCAACCAATTGAAGTAACAAAGCTTTGCTCTCTTCTCTCCACAGGTTGATGAACACAGAAAACACCCTGTTACAAAGCAGGGAGGAGGAGGGCGGGACATTCGAGCGGGCGCTGCTCGCCTCTGAGTTCATCGACTGGCTGCTACAGGAGGGGGAGATGGCGACCAGGGAGGAGGCCGAGCAGCTGGGACGGAGGCTTCTCGAACATGGCATCATCCAGCACGGTGAGCAAGACGAGGCAGCTGTTCCTGTTCTTTTATGTACTGAAAGCAATTTGAATGGCCTAAAGTATCAAGCAACACCTGCATCATTCAATTAGTGTATTTAGTGATAAAAATGTAGGTAATTTAATCTCAAGTATTTCAACATTTTATTACTTGCTGCGTCTGCTTAAACTCACTTCAACTGAGTGGCACACAATCTGACTGCAGGTCACGCTGTTGTCAGATTGATGTTCTGTGAATGACACTTGGTGACAGTAAAGCCAGTAGCTTCTGCAAGTAGTCACGTCTCACCTCTGCATGATCCTGTCAGAGAGCTCAGCTCAGCTCAGCTAGAACATCATGGCGACGGATTCTGCTGTCCTGGCTCTTTGCTCATTTGGGTCATGCAATCTGATAACTGTCGTAGGCGTACAGTAAAGTGTGAGTACAGCCCTATCTGCACACTTGAACACACCTTTTTGACTCTTTTAAAAAAACATCCTTGTCAAAGTCAAGTGCAGTTTAATCTGGGCTAGCAGCAGTTTTCAACACAGAGGACACCCAGCATAGATATGTCTAGATAGATCTAACCTGGATTACAGTTCCACCTTTCTATTAAAAAAATCTTACAAAAATATTTCTCGCCCTCACACCTAAAACAAAAAAATAGGTCAACGCAGTCTCAAATGGGACTTTAAAATGAAGTTACTCGTTACAGCTCATTTTGGGCTCCCAGACGTTCTGAGCTGACCCACATTATATCTCACACTGGCTGTGACTGTATTTCACTAGTCTGTGTGTCTCCTATGCCTGACCTGACCTGACCTGGCTCAGGTTCACGTTCAGGAGTGTGTAGAGTTACTGAATGTTACTGAGTAGTAAACACGAGGAAAATGTGACCTGAATGTCACGGCTATCAGGAGGTCAACAAGTCCGACTGGCTGTGGAGGCCGGGGCTATCATGTTATCTGTGAATATGTGATATATATATATATATATATATATATATATATATATATATATATATATATATATACATATATATATATATATATATATATATATACATATATATATATATACATATATATATATACACTTGTTGTGGTTCAGTTTATAATCTTAGCAGTTGTTGAAGAGGTACTCTGACCCTTTTCTTAAGTAAGTGCTAATACCACTATGAATGAGTTTCTGTCGGGTCACTGCATGACATGAAATTTGATTTTGACACTGATGTCTGTGGTTCACAGCCGTGTCTGATTAAATTAGGATGTACAGTTAATTACTGCAGAGAAGTCACATGGCCTCAGTGCTGGATGTTTTTTATTTCAGTTGAACATACAGTATGCATATAGTATATACAGTATATAATACATGATAGAATAAATCCTATTAAGTTGAGGCATTAAACATGTACAATATATCCTTCAACACAGCTGGGGTTTGACACGTGGAACTACTTACAGACCTTATATGTCCGTAAGGAACAAAACATCGTAAAAATACCACTGCCACTTCACTTGGTTAATGTAATACAGAGCCTGATCTGCTTCCTGCTGGCCTCATAGTGTCATCCTCCCTGTGGAAATAACTGCTCCACCAGAGGATGATATGCAGACTTTGCACTGTTTCATATCATCATACGCCCTTTAGTTATAGTAGGGAGCGTTATTTAAACGAATTTAGTTTTACTGATAATGTGTTTACAGGCCTTCAGTTCCCTTGAGAAACGTATTATAAACATGCTGGAGAAGGAGAGATATGATGGGCAGGGGTCACGCTCACACATTCATACATATATAATGTATAGAAGGCCAGTCTGGATGGATCCACATTGTGTTTGGTTATCATTGTTTACTGTGGGACAATATGGTAACTGTTTTTCTGCACTATACATCTGACCAGCTGAGATTAGGGAAGAGGCGGCTTTAAAACAGGCCTAAAAGTTTGCAGATAACGTACATACTGTAAGCAAATTAAGAATATAAATCACATGAATGGTCAGAGGAGAGCTGCTGTATCGCTGCCAAAAGCAGGCTGTAATCATACTGGGCAAGGCTTTATACAGTAAATCTTTAACTGACTCAAGGTCTTCCTAAATCAGTTTAAACCAGCATTAGAAGAATTAGAAAACTGGCAAGAGAAAGTAGTATTTCAGTGTTACGGTAGTTCAGTCAGAGGAGAGTAAAACACTCCTCTAAAGGCTGCTCCATAGTGTGTGTTTTTCTTTTGTCAGATAAAATAAAAGGATTTTGTTAGGTTGACAATAGCTTTGCACTCATTAAAGGTCATGTGAACTAACCACAAGCCCAGTGTGTGTTTTTGAAGGCTGATAGATTAAACGATAACTAAATGAGTACACAGTAGAAATACACTAGATTAGCATGTGGCTGTACATATCGGTCAAAAAATGTCATCCGTCAATGTCACCTTCAATTTCTCTTTACAATACTCCATTTTGCGTTTTCGATGGATTCATTTCAACCATAGAGTAAATATGCATTTCTAATACGCTAACTAGTGCAACATGATCTGTTTAAATCATGGAAAGGAAATGGGTGTTTTTTTTTTTAATAATTTAATTGAGGCTTCAGTATGAGAGTCAGGGTCATATCTTAAAAAACATCCATTTCCTTTCCATGATTTATGATCTGCAAATCCTTATGAAGGAAGTTGGATAAGAGGAACAGCTGCTTTAGAGGACAAACTCAGATCAATGAGCACTACATTGCATGGGTTGTTTTATTTTCGGAAGGAAGCGTGTTGATTTAAATTTGGCTACTTATCCTGTATGAATGGGCCTGATGAGTCATCTAGAAATGATGTTACAGTGCAGCCAAAACCAGTTTGAATACAGCTCGTGTAATACAGTCTTACTTATCGAACACAAGTTATTGGGCTTCAGTTTCTCAATAGGTTTCTGTTGTATGTTGCTGAGTGGTTGATGGGCCAGCTTGTGCATTTCCTGTGATTTATTATAATAATTGTAGTTTACTTTTGTTTATTTTATTTTGAACTTCTTTGCAGAGACACGAAAAAAACGAAGCATAAATCAATATCAAAGTAGATAAAAATAAGAAAATAACTAAAAGGGAGGTTCACAGCAACCAAAAAAAGGGGCCAATATACAGATTGTTTGATAGATGACAGATTTAGCTACTCTATATTGAGGACTGTTAACTGTGTGTCTCATCCTGTGAATCTTGAGCTTTTATCTTCCATTTTTTTCACATCTCTGAATTCAGGAAGTACTTTTAAATGTGTTAAACAGAACTAACACTAAAATAAAAGCAGGGCTTGAACATTGACACTGAAGTGACCGTTACATGTGATTTTAAATAAAATTGTACTCTGGCATCTCCTCCGTCCAGCTGGTCTTATTGGCTCAGCGGAGGTCGACGCTCTCTGAGGTCTCTTTATGTTTGTTCAGCACAGGTGAGAGCAGCTCAGTGGACCGTTTGTTTAGTGCTGCTCAGTTGAGTTCAGAGTTTCAGGTTAAATCTGTGAGGGGTTTTGTTTTTTTTAGCCAAGCTGACCTGTGGGAAAAAACGATCACATATTCCCTTAGTTGTTAAAATAATTTGACTTGGGTGTGAGATGTTAGAGTCTGACTTACAACCAGTGTATGAATACATTTAACAGGGAAAGACTGTTCCCTGTTCATGTTTTAGGGACGGAAATGTCCTAATCAGTCCATTTCCTCATGATTTACATGTCTCTACCTTCTTTATGCTATAGAAGAGATATCTAGAAGAGACGGTATTAAGGTTGTTTAGAGAACCACAGCCGAGATTTAGTTTCTCAGATCAGACATCGGTAAATATCTATCATGAAGTTTCAAAAGCCTTTTATGTCTTATTTCTCTCTCTTTCTCTTTAACAAAGCTTATTTATTCTCTCTATGTCTGTTTTTTTTTTCTTTGTCACCAGTGACGAACAAGCACCACTTTGTCAACGGACCCCTCCTCTACCAGTTCAGGATGAATTTCCGTCGACGGCGGCGGTTGATCGAACTTCTTCACGAGCGCAGCCGCAGCATCCCCGAGAGTCACGACAGCCCCTTCTGTCTCCGCAAACAGAACTCAGATGGAGGCAACACCAGCTTCCTCTCAGGTAGACACGTAACAGTCCTGTCTATCCTTCACCTTTATTTGTCCAGCTTTGTTGTATTTTTTTCTAGTGTTATTTCTATTTCTGTGTGAGTATATCTGTAGAAGTCTGATGTACATGTTTAATTTGATATAATATAGTATACCAGCTATTAGTAGCGGTCAGTTTTCTCATTCTTCTTCTCATTATAAAATTTTAAAGGGAACCTATTATGCTTTTGTAATTTTTCCCTTTCCTTTAGTGTGCTATATCGTTTTTTGTGCATGTAAAAGGTCTGCAAAGTTATAAAGCCCAAAATGAATGAATGAAGGAATGAAGGATGAAAAGAGGTGCTGCAGCACAGCCGGTATGAGAAAAATAAAGCGTTTTATGAACGTTAAAGCACGTAAACACGTTCTAGTAGAAACCCCAAATACAAGTATGAACCTGAAAATTTGCATAATAGGTCCTCTTTAATATTTCCCTTGGTTATTGGATTCTGCCTTCATGGAAAAAAAACACAGTGGCATATTCACCCCTATTGGGTTATCTTCTGTTGACACACATGCACACACACGATGACTGGTGTCCTTGGTGGTATCTGCCATATGAAGATAATACAGCTATTTGTGTTGCTAGGTGGCAGACCATGGTAAAAAAAGTGTTGAGTCATGTCTAGTTGACTTGACCTCTGAAAAAAATTGATTTGGTTTATTCAGCTAAGATCATACTCATTACATTAATTTTTTTCCTAAACGGCACTTCACAAAGATATTTACGTGAATGTCAAATGATTGGACAAGAGCTGCAATTTAGCTGCTCCACTATAATCTAAAAGAAAAACCAGCTCTGGAATTCATAAAACACAGAGTCTCCATCTTCAGCAAACTTTGGTAATAGATGGACTGGGTTTAGAGCTGTGCTTTCATACTGAAGCATCTTTATCTTAATAACTACTACTGGAGACTTTTATTCTCTCTTTAAAAAACCTGTAACATCATCTATTCGAAGAAGGTTCCTCTGGGAAACGTGCATAACTCACAGAGGTAGCTTAAAGTGCTTGTAATTAGCAAACAATGGTAGAGAGAGAAAGAGAGAGGTCCCCGGGGAACAACTTTGACTGAACTGAAGTGGGCAACCATGTCAGGAAAACATGAAGTAATGTGAAGAGGTTTACATAACAAATAACATACATAGTTTATACTAATTGAGGGGGATTAAATGAGGGATTTGTCCTCACAATGAGCTCTAATTGTGAATATTAATGTTTACTTATGTAAACACAGCTTTTCATGCTGTTGATTGACCTGCAGATAGAAAGGCCAAGTTAATAAACTGTCATATTAATTCCAGTCTATGTCCGGCTTTATTGCTTTCCTCTCCTGCCTGTCTTTGGTCTAACATCTCTCTTTGTCTCCGTCTGTCTCAGTGAGTCCCACTAAAGAGATAAAGGTGGTGGTGGGAGTTCGGCGGAGCAGCATGAGCAGCAGCTGTGGCAGCAGCGGTTATTACAGCAGCAGTCCGACGCTCAGCAGCAGTCCACCGGTCCTTTGCAACCCCAAGTCTGGTGAGAGGACATGGACACACACGTACATACAGTCTAGATTGTGAAGGGCCTTGCTGTGCAGCTCTTAACAAGAAATACTGATGTGTAAAAAGATCATTCAATTTGTTTTAGTGTATGTGTCAGCTTTTATAAACATGGCTTTCAATTATTTCTTTATTATTCATGTTGTACGAAATCTGCGATAGACAATGGCAATCCGACCAGGTCGTGTTCCTGGTTTTCACCCAATGCATGCAGATTGACTGTTTCCATCTCCGAGTGAATGTGCATAAATTTGTATTGAAGAGAGAGTGATGTGATGGATGTTTTGTGTACATACTGACACATTAATGGCTGAAGCCTACTGATGTTAACGTACTGATCATACCTAAATGTGTTCTTAAGACACTAATTCCTCATTTGACTTATTAAGGGGGAGACACCGTCCGTTTTTCACGCACTGGTCAATTTTGAGCTATTTTGCTGCCATAACATGTCTTCTTTCAGACTGGTGGAGAGAAAACATCAAAAACATCCTAAATTCACCAAAAGTTAGCATTAGATAATGCCTTGTTTGCATATTTAAACATAAAATTTCCGAAAACGTATAATACAAATAATAATTGTCTTAATGTAAGGAATCAGCTGGACAATTTTCATGGTGATATCTAGTGTCTTGCAAAATGTGTGGAATATTTCAATATATATCTTTAAAGGCTGTTAAAGGCACCAAACTTTCCTGTTTCATTCCTATCTTTATTCTGACGGTTTTTACAGAGGGGGTTTGTTCATATATCATTCATAGCCTGACTTATATTATAAATTATTCCTAAAAACATGCCGAAAATTGATTTTATGTCTGTTGACAGTATTTTCTGATTTATGGAGTGATAAAAAGATATCCAAATTTCTCTCTGTAACAACGTTTGACTCTAATATGTCAACAAAATGAAACAAGAATGTAAGTAATCAACTGGGGAAGTGTCATGGTGATATCTATTACTTAAATGTTACTTTTATTCTTACCTTATTCACCTATTGTGTCTCCCCTTAAAGGGACTATTTGTAACTTATCACGCGCATAAATCTTAACGGGTCGGAATCCCATGCGCGCTCGCGTGTGGGTACGCGCTGCTCCTGCTGCCTGCTGCCTGCTTGCGCACCGCGCTCGTTCTCACCCGCTCGGCTCGCTCCAACTCCACGTGCACGCGCGCACACTGCAGAAGAGTTAGTTTAGCTCTGAGAATATCTAGTGAATGTGCAGTGGACGTTTTTGAAGAAATAAATGCTGCAGCTCCTCCAGACCAACAGAGGTTTCCCGTGTCTTGTGAAGTGACGGGGCTCCGCAGCGAGTTACGTTATCCCGACCGGGTGTCGGTCTCTCCCCCCCCCCGACCGGGTCTCCCCCCCCCCGTTCCCTCCACGGTCGGTATCGGCTGAAGCAGGAAAAGCCAGCACTAGGATCAGCATTGATCCATGGAGAGACCTTCGTCTGGTCAGCTAACATTACTGCCAAGCAGGTGAAATATAGAGTGATATTGTGTGTTAGCTGACGTGTGTCGCCTCACTGTTTAGACCGGTGCTCGTTCATGTCAATGTAGCGCGAGCACAAGCGCGAGCGCGAGCAACAGGACGCTGACTTTCGTTGACATTGCGGCCACAGGTGTCGCTGTGAACAAGCAATTTCTGATTCTTACATATAGCCCCTTTAAAAATTATACATTTATAAAAAAAAAAATCATATGGTTTCTTGCCACCTCCTGCCATTCATTACAAAACAAATTTCACTTTATTTTAGTGGACTCAGAAAGAAATAAAGAAATGTTGAAGAAGAGAAACACTAAATGACCTCATGTTAACTCCAGAGGACGATCGACATGCGCTGCTTGTAGCAAGTGATAATCATGAATCATTTAGTGGAGATTTGAATGAAGAAGTGGTGCCTTTGAGCTGTGTGTGTGTGTGTGTATGTGTGTGTGTGTTTTCTGCTTAGCGTGTTTTTACTACTGTGAGGTTTTCTTTGATGTGTCTAATCCAAGCAGAGTCCTTGACAGAGTCTCTTTGTAGAACCGGAGCCCCTCGACATGAACATTCACACACGCGATACACAATGAACAGGAAAAGGAAGACACACACACACACATAAACTTCCACCCTGCCTCACATTAACTTTAGTAATTGTGCTTGTAACACGATGGGAAGATAAAGGGTCCAAAAATATAAAACATTCACAGTAGATGGTACAAAAGTTCTGGTATGCATTTAGGAAGCCCGACAGATAAAAAGATGATGAGGTATTAAAGAGGAGTTGTCCTGTAGATCAGATCAGATGAGGATTTGCACAGAGAGATTATGGAAATGTCCAGATCGAGAGGATAAAATGGTCTCTCTCACTTCATTTCCTCTGTCTTATCAGATCAGAATGAAGTACTACACAGACCTCAAGTGATTTGTCAAGAACACACATACTGAATAGTACGAACAAGCCATAGGCTGTCTAAGGGATGAGCTCTCAGGTTTGAGTAAAGTAAATTAATTCAAGTCATTTTAGCATTAACATACTTTTACCCAAACTTTATTCATAAATAGGTGTTGTTTTCTGTCTGTGTGAAATAATAAACAGAGATTAAAACTTTCAAAGAGCATACGAAACAGCTGCTGAAGTGAATACTCACCTTTTGTGTCAGATTTATAAAGCATCGTGTACAGTCGGTTCTGGTTTATAAATCGTAATCTTTTTCTCATTGGACATACAATCACCCTGAAGAAGTAGTGCAATTTCACCAAATATCTGTGTTGAAATCCTGCTGTTTTATAGCACCTACAGTACAGTATAGCATCATTCATTCATTCATCACACTTGTACCTGTAAACCATGATCATCGGGGATATCTCAATAATTAAACCTCAGAAATGTAATCAGTAATGATTTAGTTAACAAAGTGTCCCACTTTAAGGATTAATAATGAACAGAACATAAACACAGAAAAATAAAGATAATGAAAAAAAGAAAAACAAAAGCAGACTGAATGACAAGAATAAATAACTTGAGCAGTTAATTAGAAGTTTAATAATTAGCGTATTATAGATGTGTGTCTGTGTGTGTGTAGACGGCAGATACACATGCACACAGGGACGATTGCTAAAAAAACATTAAAGGAGGGAGTATGACTTCATTCTCTGCTCAGGTAGACATTACTCCTCCATATCTTTACATAGCAAATAGTTGTTTGCTGCTACATTAAAGCTCTGAATTTTGAATTTAGCACCTTTAAAGTTTCTGAGATTCCATTTCTTGCCTCATTTGTCATTTCCATTTCATACGATCACACTTGCTCTAGAAAACCACTTGCTTCGGTGAGATGTTTGCACATTCCCAGCACACATTCGTCTTTAATATCACCAGTTTATGTGTGTCAATTGTTGTATGCATGGTGTGTATGGATTCTTTATACATCTGGCTCTAGGTCGCAGATCCTCCCAGCTCTCTGTTCTGTCCCATTTTTCATCATTTGTACTAATGGACTGGATTTAAAGTGAGATTAAAATATATTTTTTGAGACACAAAAGTCCAGTTAGAGCTGGTGTAGAGTCTGTGTGTTGCAGTGAGTAATGGTTAGGGGAAGTTGGAGGAGGGGATGGAGAGCTATACTGTTTCAGGAAGCAGCGAGCCTCCAGGCCCTGTTAGCATGTGACTGACGTTAGCACTTTCTACACATTTGTTGACCAACAGTATTATGTCTGTGTGTTTCAGTGTGCGTGTGTGTTTGTGTGTGTGTGTGCACATATATGTGGTTGTGCCTGATTGTCACGCTAGCAAGTAACATTTTGTGTGTGTGTGTGTGTGTTTCTCTCAACAGTTCTGAAAAGACAAGTGAGTCCAGAGGAGCTGCAGACACCAGGAGGACTTTTTCTAAAGAAGACATTCACTGTAGGACGCACGCACGCACTCTCTCTCTCTCTCTCTCTCTCTCTCTCTCTCTGTCTCTCTCTCTCTCTATCTCTCTCTCTCTCTCTCTCTCTCTCTCTCTCTGTCTCTCTCTCTCTCTCTCTCTCTCTCTCTGTGTCTCTCTCTCTCTCTCTGTGTCTCTCTCTCTCTCTCTCTCTCTCTCTCACACACACACACACAGTAACAAAGACTACTTCAGTGTGGATGTTGTCACTCATACTCACACATCCCCTCTCACACACACAAATGATGCAGGTTACTCAGGGTCATGTGCATGTGCAGGAAGCTCCGGCATGTGTCTCAGATGAATGTGCAATAAGAAAAGGGACATAAATATTATGTGTATGCAATAATTTATAGACATGGTTTCACAGTGAGGATGTTTTGTTCTTGACTTTTTTAGAACAGTAAATGATGGAGACAATCTAACCACAAAGGTCCACTTACTAGCTACAACCACACATTTTGCAAATTTTGGTTTTGGTTTAAAAAAAAACAGTGAGATATTATCGTGTTAACTTTTCGTGTCTTCTCGTTGTTCCTCAGATTGTAGGTGACGCTGTGGGCTGGGGCTTTGTGGTGCGAGGCAGCAAACCCTGTCACATCCAGGCTGTGGACCCTGGTGGACCTGCAGCTGCTGCTGGCATGAAGGTAAGGACAGGAGACATGTTTGGAGCCCCCAGTGGGCTTCCTCAATCTCTGCATCCATCGGGTAAAGGTGTGAAGAAAGAGAGGAATGTAGATGTTACCGTTTGTTGAAGGTTAGATGAGGAGGTATTACTTCTATATATGAAAAAAAAAACAAAACGAAACATTCGAATACTGATTTGGAGGTGGATTACCATGGCAACGGTCGAAGCTTCGAAGCATTCGGGTCAGCCCTTCTACTGAGGCTGCAGTACTGTTGGAGAAATGTGAATGCCTTTGTCTTCTGTGATTTTATTACTCTCTTCATGGCTGTACACCCACAATGCAACATGAGGGAGCCCTAGTCATTTAAGTCTTAGCGATTGAACTCAAAAGTCAATGTTTGCCTTCGATATGAGAGAGAGCATCTTGTGCGCTTGGTCGCTAAGTTGTTTGCAGAATTTTTGAAAATTGTTTCATTATTCAGAGTGGGTTGTTAAGTCTGCACATAAATACATGCTTTTATATTTAAGTGCAGACTGTGAGAGACGTGTTAGACAGGAATGACAGAGAGGAATAGGGAAGGAATAGAAAGAGGAGTATCCTGTATTGAGGAGATTGGTCGGGACGGGAGCAGAGCGGAGCTGTAAAAGCAGGAAAAGTGTTGAGGGAGGAAAACAAATCCTGAAGAGGGAAAACAGGGTAATGGTGGCTCCGCAGCCACAGCTGGCATGAAGGTATGTAAGCAGAGTGGCAGCAAGGAATCCTGGGAATGCAGAGCATGGCGACTTTAACAACAACATGGAGAGAGGAAGAGAGAGCAAGGACGGAATAAAAAAGCAGCAGTAGACAGAAAGAGCAGCAGAGAAAGGGAGGAGGGGGAAACATTAAGTTATTAAGCACATAAAGTATTGCTTGAATTATTGATAAACCGTTGCTAATGTCCAGTGGACACTTGAAAGGATCAAGTGAACATTAAAATGTTTCCTCAGGCTTTGAGTATCATCCGTTAAATGTCCAACATGTCAGTGTTTTAGGTGACAATCCTTTAAAAATCTGGTGCTACAGGGTTTTTACATATGCAGTGATTTAAAAGACACTAAAAGCACTTTTTAAGTTCAAACAAAATACTGCAAAACTACTGCTGTTTTTTCCCCATAATGGCAGCAAAATTGAACTTTGCCGACTATGTAAAAGAAAGGATTTTAACTCAGTGTGTCGTCAGCAAAAAGACGCGTTGAGTGAAGAGTGTGGAGGATGAGGAAGGAGGCCGAGGATCTTAAGTATTGGCACAGAAAGAGGAAACAGTCAGTGGAAATAATATCACTTCTGCTTTGTTACTGTTAACTGTCACTATGGAAACACGTGTGCCATGGTTCACAGTCGGTTATAAATGTGTCCTCATAAAGCGTGTGTGTATCTGTGATTAGCTGAGTGATTGTGGGACCTACTGTGAGGACGTCATGTAACAAATTTCTCCATATTTTGTCATTTCATCTTTTGTGTGTTTTTGTCTTTTATTTTTTTTATTTTTATGCCAAGAGCAAAAAAAACCCCGAAACAACAGAATATTAGGTTAGAAATATGAGATTTTCACTCACCATCATTGTAGAGTACATTCCTAGTGTGCAGCAGTGTGTGCTGCAGCGTCACTAGTTTATTTATTAGGAGTTCATTGCACTCCCTGCAGTTCCTAGAAGGTTGGTCCTGTTCCACTTCACCTGAGCAGCTTTATTGATGTGTAATTATTAAGCAGTAACACGATCCAGTCGAGGGAATGCCGTGCTGTGAGGTGTTGGCACTGTGGTCCAGGCAAAAGGCCAAAGGAGAAACTTACACACACTGAGCTCAGGGGGGAGGTAGTAAAAAGCACCATGAAGCTCATTTCTCATCATACACACACACACAGGCTTTCAAACACTGCGTCTCTTTTCCACTTTACACAGACACACACATCAGCATCGTCCCGACCATAATGGATCCGAGCACTTATGTAACTGTCCAATACATCACCGTCAGAGCCTCTTCTAATGCACTTTTATAAAGCAGCAGGTAGAGCACGGCGTGTGTTTGTCTCACTTTGTGTCCATTTGTGCATCCTGTACTGTACTGAATGTTTGCACACCATTACGAGTGTGTACTGAACTATTTGTTCTGTTTCATTATTTGTACCACACCCTAAAATTGACCATTTAAAGATAAGACTTTTTTTCCCCAATATATGTATTGAATTTGAACATAACACAAATAAATACGCAATCTTGACCAGGTAATAATTAAGATTAGACGATTTTAAGGATCAGGAACTGTTCCAGGTTGTAATCTCCAAATACTATGTGTAAGGTTTTTGACTGTATTGATCGTGCTGAAGACACACAATTATGACCAGTTGGGACATGCACATCTTAAAAACATGCTGTGTGGAGGCTTTTGTTTTGGTCGCTCCAACTAATTTTAGATTAGGGCCAAATTTCTGCCAGATCGTTTTTTGTTTGACATTCAGTTTGAGGAGGGTCATGACACCTCATTAATTGCCCAGATAATTATCGATCCGTCTCTCGGACGATTGGTTGGATTCCGGGCATTCATCCATTCATTCTCGGCAAGAAAGCGAATAAGCGTATTTTCCAAAATGTCAGATAATTTCTTTAAAACACCAAACCAACAAGGGAACCCTACCGTGTGTGGTTTCAATTCAGTCAGTTATTGTTTCTCTGACTTTCTGATTCCTCAAGGGACATACATGTAAATATGGCCTCAGGTCATCCATCACCTGAGTATTTTTGTAAAGAACGCATATTCTCTACGTTGCGTCCAGCTGTTATTGCTGCATGAATATCTCAGCATGGCCTCTTAACGGTGTGTTATTTATTCTCTGGCTACGTCTTCTCTTATACCCATTTCTGTCTTTTTCCTTCCTCTGTGTGAGAGTGATTTTAACCCTCTGAGTGCAAGGAGCCAGTAAGTCCAGCTGGGCCCCAGCCAAGACTAACAACCCCGCAGCCTGAAAGCAGAGAAGCATCAGTGGGAGAGAAAGAGAGGGGGAGGTGTTGGAGTTGGAGAGAGTTAAAGAGCTCGAAAGGAAAGGGAGAGAGAAATGAATAGAAGTGGAGAAAAATAGAGTATCCAGAGTACTTTGACTTTGCAAGTAGGCTGCGTAGGTTTAGATGTGATTACAGTGAGAGTCGGAAATTCTTCTGCAGCGCAGGATTAACAGTCTGTCCTTTTTTTCCCTTTCCTCTATCACTCTTTTAATCTCTCTTTCCTCTTATGCCATCTGCCTATTCTGATCTCTCCTTTCCTGAAATATTCATCAAGGCCGGAAAAACCTCTAGTAGCAATTGCTGTGAAAATAAATAAATAGTAACCTGTACGTAGTGTCGGTTTATGTAAGAAACAGTCAGGGTTTAAATAGCTGCTCCCTGTAAAAATATTTCCTGAGTCAAGCGCCCATGAAACACATCTGTAAAAGTTTTTCTTCCACCGTCACTCAGCAGCCTACGTCTGCGCTTTGTGGATTTATTGGCAATATAAATATCCGAGTGATTATGTGCTTTTGTGCTCTGTGTCATGCCTTAAACCTTTTTGCATCTTGCAGAGCTTTTGGAAAATGTTTGGGAGTCAATGAATTGGGAGTGTGTGTGTGCGCGCGCCTGTAATAGCTTGCAAAACGCCAAACTAAACCACAGAAGTGGCAGCATCATGTTGCAAGAGCAGCAGCTAGAAGGCAGCCCAGACAACAAGCCTCATTTCTATCAGAGCTGCCGCGTTGGAGCAGCGGTTAAATGACGTTAAGGGAGGGAGGGAGGGAGGGAGGGTGCAGGCGTGACACGGGAGTGATTTGAGCGAGGCTGTCATGTTGAACCTGGTGTAATTTATGTCAAGTAAACACTGATAGTGTTGGCTGTTTCTTTTTACTGTTGGAACTTTGAGTATGTTGTCATTCCTGTGTTGTCTGAAGCATTGTCTGATTGGTTACGTTTGTTGGCTTTGTTAGCCGCAGCTCTCTGAGTGGACAAATGTTTGTTGCACTTAAAATGTGGTTCTGAAGTGTTTGGAGCCTGCGGACGACAGCATGGTCGGATTAACCTGTTTGGGGGCCTCAAGGTGAAAGTTACCTTTGGCAACATGTAAGCAAAAACATGAAGTTCTTTTTGAAGTATACTTCGACATCTGGGAAATAAGCTTATTTGCATTTTTGCTTAGTTAGATGAGAAGGTTGGTACCGCTCTCTTATCTGTCCCTTGCCAGGCGGTGGACACAAGTGGAGACTCGGCAGTAAAATGTCAAACTGTCGTTTTTTTTACACTTTGGTTTTTGTACGGATGAAACAAACGAGATAGAACGTTTGTTATGTAGCATCCCTGGCCGAATGATGGTCTAACTCTCCAACGGATGGTTCACAACCTTTATTTGCTCCAAAAACAATATACTGCGACCACATTGTGAACACACCGTAAGAGCTACGGAGAAAAAAAAACAAAAACAAAATATTACCATTTTTATCTTTACACAAATTACAAGCTCTGATAGAGTGCTACAGATAAACCTATTTAACTTTGAATGAACTTATTAGTCCTCCTTTAAACCTTTAATCACACATAAAATGCAGCTGTAATGCAGAATTCACACCAGGCAAGTAGAGCCAGCATGGCGTCTTTGCTAGCTTACACACACTTTTTTTTACTCTTTTTAACTAAGCAAAAACTATGAAATTAAATTTTTTTTAAATTACCAGCCTTAACTAACAGGTTCTATTGGTTATCCTTTCAAAATAAAATCATCCTTATAACATACACTTAGGAAATGAACAAACTTAAAAAACAACATACTATACAAATACACTGGACCATGCCAAGGTCACTTACATGTTATATGTCAGCTTTAGAGGTGCTGGTAGGTAGATTTTATTACCGTTGGACAGAACCAGGCTAGCTGTTTCCCCTTGTTTCCAGGCTTTGTGCTAAGCTAAGCTAACCATCTGCTGGGTCCAGCTACATATTTACAGTACAGACATGGGAGTGGTATTAATCCTCTCATTGAAGTGTTGGCAAGAAAGCTAATCACAGCTCATTACAGGCCCTGTTGATGTGTACTTAAGTTAAGCATATTCCCAAACAGATTAGCGAAAATTAGTTGACACACACAGTAAGCCTGAAGCTTTGGAAGCCCTTGAAGCTCGGGGCCGGGAGGAAATTAAGCCTTGAAGACAGTTATGAATGGAGACCCAGAATCACAGTAAAAAGCACTAAAATGTCCATAGAAACTTCTCAAACCACTCCTGCAACATAATCCACTCCTCCACCACAGATCAAAATTTTGATTATGTTCTAAACACTGCATAACATTGCCGAATACACTATTTCCACATCTTGCTATCGTCCTCCCATATCTCCAAAGCAAAGCAATGATGAGCATTTTATTCCCCAAAGATAGATTCTCGGAGTATTAGCCTACTTGTAAGTCCCTTATTTCTCTCTTCCTCTCATGTCTGTCCATCACTTTCACTTCCACCCCTTTGACTCCATTTTTGTTTGATTGGTGTAAAAGTTGAGAGCGTTACAGCATCAATCACCTCTCCTCTCTCTATCCGTCTTTTCTTCAGGTGCGCCACTTTGTGGTGTCGGTGAACGGGCTGAACGTACTCTCTCACGACTACCGGACCGTCAGCAACCTGATCCTCACCGGACCCAGGACAATCGTCATGGAGGTGATGGAGGAGGCAAAAGTTTGAGGAGAGCCGTGACAGAATCCCGCATAGATGAGTAGTGCAGTAACAATAACGTGGGGACTACAAGGTTTAGTACTTGACCTCAAAACCACAGCGACAGACTGAACAACGCCGACGACTTGAAACGCAACTCTCTCTGTTCCAACGTTGTTTGGACAAGGTGGATGACTGAGAGACGGAGTGTGTTTAAGAATGTGGGGATTCAAGTCAAGTAAACGATTCAACCTGCAGCCAAAACACAACACAGGTTGTACTTTCTTTGAATTTAGAGGTGCACGCACAAAAGAGGGAAAGTGCAAGACCCGCCGCTTCTACAGATGGTGATCCAACTGCTTCAATGTGACTCTCAATGAAGAGGCCCCAGACTTTTTGTAGGAGGAAGACCCGTGTCCTCTGCTTCTGTTTGAGTTTTAAACCTGAACTGTTTCATGAATCTGTTGCTGAACATGAAGAGTATTTAAACGACGATAGATGAAGATTGTTAGAACCAGGAGATGATCAAGTTCAAGCTGAAAGTGTAACAATAAGGAAGAATATTTCATGCTGACACATTCAGTGACCTCTTCCCCAGTCAGCCTCCAACCAGGGACTGAAGCGCCTGATGGCTCAACACTGCCCTCTGCTGGAAGAGACACACAGAGAGAGAGAGGGAGCATTTATACTACGACTACGTAAAATCACAAGTCTTTGGTTTCAGGGTGTTTTTCCTTGCTTGGGGAACCAGTGTGTTAAATAGAAAAAAAGACACTTTCTATGAAGCCCATGTCAATAATGCATTATAAATAACTAATAAAGCATTATAATCTGCTTATAACACTCTATAATCATTGTTATAAGCACTCATACAATATTAATAATGTTTAATAATAATCATAACACATTATAAAGCATTTTATAATGACTTATAAGGTCAATTATCATAATACTTCATAACTGCTGGTCACTCACTGACTTTTTTTTTTGCAAGGATCATAGTGTATTATAATTCCATAGTTTTAATACATTAGAATTTTTTTTATAATGCATTATAATCACTGTTATAATGCATTATATTGTGATTATAAGTTACTCTAACTGGTCATTGTTTGCTTTAAGTAAAGTAAAAATTAATTTTACAACATTTTGTGTTGTTCTTGCATAGATTTAATGATATTTTTTCACTTTTCTTAAAGCAAACAATGACCATATAATCACATTATAATGTATTATAACAGTTATTATAATGCATTATAAAAATATTATAATGTATTACTATGGGAATTATAATACAATATGATCCTTGCAAAGAAATGTCAGTGAATGACCAGCAATTATGAAGTATTATGATACTTGACCTTATAAGTCATTATAAGATGCTTTTTAATGTGTTATGATTATTGTTATGAATAATTATGTTGAACCATGTATGCACCAATTATGTATTTGAGTGCTTATAACTTTAATTATACAGTGCTGTGAGCAGATTATAATGTATTATAAGTATGTTTATAATGCATTATAGACATGGGAGTCATAGAAAACATTTCTACCCTTGTCGTGTGAAAGATATTAACAAATAAATTGATGCCCAGGTAGATTTAGGTTTAGCTGTTAGGAATTAGTTAGTTTGCATAATAAAAATGCAGTGTTGAACTGTATGTGACATTAACAGGCACAATGTATATAGAAAAGTTAGGAAAGACTTAACGCACAAACAAAACAAAGAAGTCCTGTTTTAGAAAAACTGTTCATTATTGTGCACATTAAAACAAGCTACATCACTGACAACATCTCGGAGACTTTATAGTTAATTGTATTTGAAGGATTAATTACCCCTGATCTCTATTAGTATCTTTTAGTTTGTTGTTTTTAAGATGACACATGAAACCAGAAACGTCCACAATGACATCAGATGTCATTATTTGTAAGAGGTATTTAAAAAGAATAAGAACTCAGAGAGCAAATCTTCTCTGTTATATGTACTAAAATATTAAGGAAAATTGGAAAATATTTCAAAGACGTGTTGCATTTATTGCCTAAAAACAGAAGACAGTGTGTTTAATACCAGTGGCAATGCTAAATAAATCCTAAACTATAATTGGTGTCGTGTTATGCCAACCAGATTTAATTTGTTAAGATTTTCTTGTCGCGAACAGTAGATTCAGTTGACCTTAAATATAGAAAATGTATCTATATATTACTTTATGTTTGAAGAATTAAAGGGTAGGATGACTATATGAGCATTTGAACCATTTGTTTTAAATTGATAAAAGCACTTAGGTGACAAAGCTTTCTTTTTTTTTTAAATAAAATTTAGAATTTAAATATGTATATGCATACACACATATATTGGGATACAGACTCTGGAAAGATGTTTTTAATGCAATTTTTTTTAATGCTGTGAGAACCACAAAAAAATGTAATTCACTTCCAGAGTACTGGAGCAGCAAATTATTATTTCTTTATTATTATTTGCTTGAAACGAACCTTAACTGAAAGTTAACTGCGCTAAAGCAGGCTTGACGTTTATATAAATAGATTTGCATCATCATTAGCCTACAAAATATCATTAGAATTAACTGTATGTTTATAGTTTGCGCGATCGTGTGCTTACTAGCATGAGAAGATCACATTTAAAACTATATGATAATAAAAAGAAGAGCATGGCTAAGTGATGCTCATGTTGCTCATACAGTCCATGGTTGACTCCTGAGTAAACACTTGTTTACTTGTAATGTTTTAGACAAAACAACACTGCCTGGTTCATTGAATATGTACTTAGTTTAGTCCTGAAGGGATATTATTACTAAATACAAATGCAGTCAACTTTTTATATATTCAGGAAATCTTTATTGCCAAACTGTAGAATTAACACATGCTGTAATATGTCACAGTAAACTGCCTCCAAGTCTCTGAAGTGAGTTATTCAGTGGACGTTTAATTTCCTCAATGTGCTTCGATGTTGTACGCAGTGAAATGCATGATTCCTGTAAATCTTTGCTTATGTAGCATTTAGCTTCTAATCCTTCCTCAGTCTATTGACTTGTAGGACTGAGTTATTATCTGACAAATCATTTCAGATGTAAAGTAGATTTGGATCTTCAAAACTCTTTGTTCCCAACATGCTTTCTGTGCCGCTCTCCCATTTCCAGGAGAATAGATGGATAACAGAACAAAACCTCCTCAACTGTATAAATAAGAAGTTTATAAAGTTGTTATATAATATTTTACAGACGTTGGTGATGTTCTCTGGTTGATAAACATTCATTTTATCTTAGTTGCTGATCATAGAACTGTCCACTCATGTTGTTGTAGGGTGATGCCATACAGCATTTTAACATTGTTCACGTAAAGGTCGTGGATAGTTTTGGGTTTGCTGTGTTTGGAGAAGCTATAATAGGGACCCTGCACACAGAGATTTTAAGTTTTTAGACTTTTTCAGATTTTTTTTAGTTGACAAAATCACTTCTTCTGCAGACATTAGTGATTGAAGGGTTTTCATTAATCTACTGTAGAGATATCATTAGTCTTTAACGGCTGATATCTACACTTTCTTTAATTAAGAACTCACCTACGTGCAGTTTTCAGGATTTGTTCCTTTAACTGGGAATGATCTGGCTGAAAGGTGGTGATTCTGATAACAGAGATGGAAAATGTTGCCTGTTTGTCTGAAGGCAGTTTGGAAAGTTTGATTATTATGGTCACAGTTGACTTTTGGTAAATATAAATATGCATAAGTGAGGCAGAAGTGTCAAATGTGTCCCTTCACATGTATTAGAAAGTCTAGAAGAAGAAAGTCTTCGTGGTCATTAGTTAGCTGAAACGGGTTCACTGACTGTTAAACAATAAGCCTGAAAGCATCATGCCTTAAGACCTCATTTTGCTGCTAATGGTCATCTAATCTCTTGTTCTGTTCCCAGATCTGTTTATCGCTGACTTTCGTTGTACCATGCAGGCGATCATGCGTCAGTTCTGTTGACAATCAGTGTTTCATGGACACCACCTTCAAATAGCACAACAGCAACGGTGTGACAGAATGTATTTCACCGCCTCCTTCTGCATTGTGCTGTTGATGTCGTCAGTTTTATACTCTGATGATTGGTTCAATCGTATAATTAAAGGGATTTTTTTTGCTTTCACCTCATGAGGCCGGAGTGAGGGCCCAAACATATTCAGTGTGTTTGTTTTCTCCGCTATCAGAGATTGAATGTCGGGTTTGACGACATTATAAGCTCATAGTACCACAGTCTGTTTCTGACAGAGCAGCTAAAGCTCCTTCTGGTGATCTGATTTATTAAACAGTTGATTAAGTGTTTAATAAACAAACTGATTTGACTCTGTGCTTATTATGGTTTCATCTTCAGGACTGTTGGAATAATAATTAACTTGATTTAGACTCACATTTCGGCTTTTGGGTATGATTTAGTGTTAGTCGACTGTACTGATCTACAAATCACACAAAAGCGGGTATTTTGTTAAAAATGCTATATAACTGCAGACTTGAAAAATGGTAGACTTTGTCCACAAGTCTATTTAGTTGCTATTGCTATTGCTTTAGAAATAAAGCAAGCCTCTGACAGACCTGTCCTCGTAACATAGAGCTCCATCAAGTTCTATTTTTTATTTGGCAGAGTCAAATTAAAAGGCAACTTTAACTACAGAGGTAGATTAAAAAAAAAAGTCCCCATCATACTTTCTTCCTTTAACACATGGTTCACAAGGTTACATGTAGCCTAATCTGTGAACAACTAGCCTGGCTTTTCCTCTCTTCTCAGATGGCTAAAAGTACAACGTGCACCACCTGATCTCTCTCTGATGCCCTAAGGCAGTGGTTCCCAAATCTGCGAGGTCACCAGATTAAAGACATAACAAAGAAAAAAATATTGCTTTAAATTAGGGCTGTCAACGTGATAATAACGAGTTAATGCAATCGATCTTTCGGTGGTTGTCATACTAAATAACGCTAGGAAGTTACGCTACATTTTGGCGAGAAAAAACTGGCATGGCCATTTTCAAAGGGGTCCCTTGACCTCTGACCTCAAGATATGGGTTCTATGGGTACCCACGAGTCTAGTCTAATCGAGTTTAACTCTTCAGGCCTTTAAAAATCCCTCAAAACAAATCGGAAAAGAAAAAACTGTTTGGTTGAACTGCTCGCAACTCACATCCACAATAAATCCATAAACTGTGATGAAGGCTCACAAGTAGACATTACCTCATTTTAAGAGGCCACAAGCCAAAAAGGTTGAGAGCCACTGTCTTAAGGCACTATAATGGAAAATCTAAGATGAGAGAAAATGTCTGAAATATCAAACTAACTTCTGCTGTTGTCACTGATCACAAGTTTAACACATATATCCTACTCTGTTAATGTCCTACATAGTTTTCCTCCCCTCTTAGATTGGCCAAAAGTAAAATATGACACACTATTCTCTCTATTTTAGATGCACTACCAAAAAGTGACCAGCAGGGGGGGCTGCTATACTGTAGCATACAATCTGCACTGTATGGACATTTTTTTCCACATTTGTTCATGCCTCAGCCTGTGGTGTCTTCTTAGGACCATAGATTTTATAGAACAACTTGACATTATTATTGTTGATGTAGTTCTCTCATTCATCCCCATTCTGTCTATTTTATCTGCTGGTATCTCATATTTTTTTTTTGGGTTGTATTTGTATTCCAGCTGCATATCTGGATGATCTTAACAGTCTGACTTCTACAGGTTTACCCTTGACCCTCTTGACCTCACACACTTCTGACCTCTAAAATAAGGACAACACTTTAGGTGAGTTGAAAAAAAAATAATTAATGTTAACCTACACCACACAGTTTTATCATTTTGTAGTGACACTTTGCTCACAGTGGCTATACAAGCATCTCTCTCTCTCTCTCTCTCTCTCTCTCTCTCTCTCTCTCTCTCTCTCTCTCTCTCTCTCTCTCTCTCTCTCTCTCTCTCTCTCTCTCTCTCTCTCTCTCTCTTTCTTTTCCATCCTTTTATCCTCAAGACAGACTGGCAGATACACTAACTAGAATAGACCATATCAGACGAGGCCATCGCCACCTTTCATCCACCTGTCTGTCTATTCATTGCATTCACACACATCCATAGATTAGCTCAGCAACCAACCTTCAGGTCGCCTCCGTCCATTCATCTATCTGTGTGTGTTTCTGCTCAGTCAACAGAGTGATACATACAGTACACACAGGAAATTAGAAACTGTTGCACACACACACACACACACACACACACACACACACACACACACACACACACACACACACACACACACACACACACACACACACACACACACACACACACACACACAAACACTGCGACAGCCTGCTGGACAGTGTTTGGTTGAGGGAAAGATCAAGAAGAAAGAGATTTAGCTTAAAAATGTTTTTTTTTGTTAAGCTAAATCATTATTTGATTTCATATAATGTATTTCTCTCTTATTATTTTTATTTTATTTTATATTTATATTTATTTGCTTTTTTAAATTATTTAGTTTTATAACAATTTTTTTGTTATTTTTTTTATTATTATTATTTAATTTCATTTTTTTCCTTTTGTGTGAACGAGACCAACATGGGGTGGGAGGAAGGGGTCGTCCTTTTCTGTTTTTATTTCATGTCACGAACACTGAGTTATGTTCTATATTTCTATACATTTGATATAATTTGCCATGTCTGCAAAAAAATCAATAAAAAAAGATTTGAAAAAAAGAAGAAAGAGATGAGGGTATATCATTTAAACCAATGATTCAGCTAATGAGAAATGTGTTTATTTGACAGAATAAGTGCGATTGTGTGTAGGTTTCTAATTCTAAATTCAATTATTCAAAGTTGTCCGTGTTAGAACAAATGTGTGCAAACAGTCATGATGTTTCTGGAGGAGCTGTGTGCATTTTTATTAGCAAATTTTGTTCTTTTCATGGCCCCTTAGAGGATAACATGTTGGTACGTACAGAATCACATTCACGCTGCCAAAGTTACTGCAGGAGTCCAAATCCAACCGGGGCCAACACACTAAAAATGTACGCACTCAGAGAAGCCGGGGATGAAAGCATTCACAAAGTGGCATATATTATAAGATCATATTATAAGGTTGAAAAGCCCAGTTGGTCCAATTAAAGCAACACCAATGCAGACGTTACAAGCCAAGATCAAGTAATTAATACACAAAAAAAATCCCTCTTGTGACAGTGACAGAAGCCAAAAGAAGGAGAAATATGAGTTGAATTGAAAGCAGGTCTTTGGTTTCATTCAGTGTTAGAAAACGAACATTTCTCACTCATTTCTATCCTGATTAATCTTCACATCAATGTTTCCTTAATTTAAATGTTTAAATAAGTGAATGTTATCAAGCAAACAGACCTTCAAACCTGCTATAAAGTTTGACAAAAGCCACAAACATTTAAAAAAGGTGTTTTTTCATTTCCTGTCTTGGCAAAGTACACCATATTTATCTTAATGCTGGTTGATATTAAATATATAGCTTCAGGCTATTATTGTATTTTCCATATCCTTTTTTTACTATGTCATACATTACATTATGAGCAGAGCAAATAATGTAATACCAGCAAAATGAAATACGATGAACTGGAACACAATATTCTTTAATTTAATTAGCTTTTTGACACAGAGTACCAATAAACGTGGCTACTGCTTTGATTAAATAAAGGTTATCAGTGTCATCACGTGTGGGAAATATGGAGTTTTTTTTAACATTAGCCAGAGAAGAGAAGGAAAGACTCGTCTAGCTGAAGGGGAGGAATGTTTCGGTGCTTACTCAGGCTGATGGACTGAATGCCTTTGAGGCATGATTACAGTGTTTTGAGAAGTGAACTGTCTCCTGTCCTCCTCTTCCCTCCCCACAGGCGGGGAGCTCAGGACAAGTCACAGCAAGCAGAAATGTTAGCCACCCGCCAAATGCTTCTTGGACTGTGGCTGCCAGCTCTGTTTATTTGGCTAGTGGTGGGAAGTCACCTCTTGTTCCACTGGCATTTCCTTTTCAAAACTTATTTTACCAACTAAACAATCGGACTGGAAATCACAAATACATTCGATACTGTAGCCTGTGAGCACTGGAACGCTATTTTGCAGGGCTTGATTAGGATGCAGGTACATGAGTGAGAGAAGTAGCCTATAATTATTAAAGTATTTTTTAAAGCATTTTACCAAGATACTACCAATAATCTATCTTTTTATTGCTTCACTTGCTTACTGGGTTTCACCCATGTACTATATTGGCTACTAACTGTCATCCATATTGCTTGTTGGACCTATAGACTGTATATAAGTAGTGGACGTAGTCACCGTGACGTCACCCATTGGTTTGTAGACTGCCGTTTTGAAGACTCGAGTTCGGCATTCTGGCCGTCACCATCTTGGTTTCTGGCTATCGCCATCATGTTTTTTTTGCAACCAGAAGTGACAAGAGAGGGTGGAGCTAAGTACAACTGAACGCTGAATAAGACATTTTTAGGCGACCAACTGCAAACACACTGTGAAAGGGTTAAAGTTGTAAGACGAAAACACTGACAACTCCCAGACCGGACAACGCCGTGGTAGCGACCTGTCAATCATAAGGTAGCCACGCCCTAAAGCATACCCTGCTTTATGGTCTATTATACTCTAATGGGACTATAATATAGACTCATTTTCTCATAGTCTTCTATACAATCAGACTTCTTTTTAGAACCAGAGGAGTCGCCCCCTGCTGGCTATTAGAAAGAATGCAAGTTTAAGGCACTTCAGCACTGGCTTCACTTTTCAGACCCGGAGGACGCCCACTGGTTGGACCATGGTCACATGGGGATAGAATCATGGACAACGTCTTCAGGACTGGAGATGGAAAAACAAGACTAATGCCAACTGCTTTGTCAAGCTGTACAACGCTGTGATTCGAGCTGAATGCTAACATCAGCATGCTAACATGGTGGTCACAATGACAACGCTAACATGCTGATGTTTAACAGGTATAATGTTTACCTTGTTCTCCATCTTAGTAGTTAAATA